>JAZDUH010000544.1:9345000-10545000 GCA_036419115.1 Scarus forsteni
AAAACTGAAAAGGGAAAAGAGCAAAAAGAAGGGAAATTCTTATTGTATCTGCCCCCTCTCACAGGATACAAATCAATCACATAGCAATAATATCAGAAATATGTACATATATATATATATATATATACATATATATATATATATATATATATATATATATATATATATATATATATATATATATATATATATATATATATATATATATATGTATATATATATATATATGTATATATATTTATATATATATATATATATATATATATATATATATCATATGTGTGTGTGTGTGTATGTGTATTTATATATTTCCTTTTTTGTTTTGGTTGTTTTTTCCTGCATGTGTGTACGTGTATAAATATATTTTCTGTCTTCCTTTTTACTTTATTTACGTATTTGTTATTTATGTTATTTTTTTTTTTTTTTTTAGTTTGGGAAACAAAGAACAGGAAGTCTTTGTAAAGATGTCATATGGAATGTACTGGCTCTGTTCTCAAAAAAAAAACAAGGCACTAAACAGATAAAGATAGACTGACTTAACTTTTAGATTTTTTGTATTTCTTTAATAACGTGTTCGGCAGCTCATAAAAAGACAAGGAACCGAATGATGTGGGTGAAATCAAGATCAAAGTGTGAAATTCACTGAATAATAACCATGAATCATCCTCTTGAGCTCTGAGTCTGGTTTTGTTCTGGGATCTGCAGGACAGACGGACATGCCCTGAACTGCTGTGCAGCCTGAGCTTTGACACAAAACCCCTCAAACCCTCAAAACATGACCTGATTGTGTCATTTAACATCTGTCATACAAGTAAAATAAATATAATTAAATAAAACTGATTCTGCCCTTGTTATCCCCTTTGGTAGGTTGATCCAAAGTTGAGAGGGTCTGTAAGGAGAGCTTGATCATTTCATCATGACTCTGAATAACCAGAGGATCCCTGTCCAAAGAGTTTGACTTTTTAACTTACGCTTTCCATTCATTCTTCGACCTTGGGACACCACCAGGAAGGATGTGATTCTTCAGAAAGTTGCGGTAGCCATTCTGATTCTTTGTCCTCATACAGGGACTTCTGTTGCCCTGAACGTTGGAGGTTCCAAGAGCGAGGACAAGGAGGAAAGAGAGTGTGATGGTGATCAGGAACTTCATCGTGTCTGGAGGGACAAAAAGAAGAAACATCTTTGAACAAGAATGACAAGGCAGTTACTCATCACTGAAAGAAGACTGTTCATGACTGCGTTGTTTCTCACATGTTAATGATACTTTGAGAGGATGCTTTGGTCAATTTTATCAACAACTTGATTTTTTTGTGTGGTCATTGAGAGCATCAGCAGGAGAGAGAGACTTGAGCAAAGAGACAGACAACCATCTGGAAAGGCAGGCAGCCCTTTAGCCTGGTTTGTTCTCAACATTTTGATCTAATTCCTCTTTTGTTGCACCAAACTATTTCTCTAAATAATCTAAAATAAAATATCAATCCTCTGCAAAGAAACATGTCTGGGAAAATAATAGATTTTTCAAGCCTGATTCAAACTTCTGCAGCGAGTCTTTGCTGTGCTTGCGTGTTGGTGCTGTTGTTAGCATTTGTATTCCGTGTGTTGTTACGCTGCAATGCTTTGGCAGCCCAGTCCTCATCAGTCCAAACAAATGCAGGAAGATCTGTAGAGTTTCATTAATGATAATTTATTTGACCTCCCACAATCATAAAATTCTTAGAGTTTGAGGCTCATTCACTCTGTCTCCTAAAGATGCTATGAGGAGTTTCTAAGTAATTACAAAAAAGTCTCACTTTAAGATATATTCCTGATCAAAATACACACTTAAAGATGAGTTTTATAGCATCAAAATAGGTTATCTATAAAAAGGTTGTTGGGTCAGACAGGGCTGGACTGGCCTGGATACTCAACTTCAGGAACAAGACAATTAAAACTAGAGCAAATTTATATTATTTGGACACGTCTTAAGGTGCTTACACACTGCACGCTACTTGTACTACCTCAGTGATCACTCTCCATGCAAAGTCAATGTACAGTCGCAATCAGGCAGGGCTAACCCTCCCGCGATGCGACAGTTGCTTTTCACACTACCACATAGCTTGTTGCGCGATGTGAAAGTAAATAAAAGTTAATCAGCAGATGTGTACACGTGTGATGGTACCCTAGACAGACGCTTATTTATCCGGACTACAAAGTAACAATCCATGTCCGTGTGAGAAACGTTAGTCAGTGAGGACCTTAGTTCCACCTAGACAAACGATGGGAAGCTCACAGATAATGCTGCTGCAGGGCATCAGCTGCAGTGTTTTGTGGTAATTGGGTGAATGAAAAGGATACAGCTGGATTAATGTTCACTTGTACATCCTATTATATGATATATGATATGATCACGGTGAAACTTGAGCGGTCGGGACGTCACCACGTAACGGCAACGGTGACTAAAATTAGGTATTTATGGACGAGCAATGCTACGTCAGTGGGCAACACGATTTTGGTAGGTGAGTCGCTTGCGGTATGAACGCAGCATTAGAGCACGAGGCTGTAAGTAGCAATCTATAGCCGACTACAAAACTACGATACAAAGTTTTCCATACATTGCTTGTTGTTGCACATCAAAAACTACCGCTATGTATCTAAGAGATACATTACCTCGTTGCTTTGCATCCCGCATGTTGTTGAAAAAAGAAGTTGTAAAGCAATGCAGAGTTCTGAGGAAGGTCCGAGCTGCATTTATTAGCATCACAACAAACGCACGCTTTGGCTTGGGTCACGTCTTTACGACAGTCGCCGCGCGTGTTCATGGGTAGTCGAGTCTTTGTCGCCAGAAATATATTCTCCTCATAGCACCTTTAATCAGTATCATAATAAGAACTTCATATGCTGTTTAAAGAATAACCTCAATATTTTGCTCTCCATTTGTCTTCTTTTATTTTCCAGCAGTCATCTATTTTAATCTGAGTGTCTCATAACTAAAACGATTTCTGATCTTATTTAGCATTGTAAAAACTCAAATTAAGGTAACTGAGTGCAATAGATGTTTCAGTTTTAGATCGAAAATCTAAAAATTTGAGTTGGAAGGACAAAACTATTGAAAAGACAGACTACCAGACCTGATACAGCATATCTCGAACTTAAAGTGATGACTGACCACTGCACCAGTCTTTCACTCCGGTGTTTTCTGACTTTATGCAGACCCTGTCTTCAGAGCTTGGCCTGACCACACCTGACTTTGAACTAATTGTTTGTTGCCTTACATTAAAAACAATAAGGATAGCTGAGATTATTCATTGAATTAAGTTCATAACACCTGAAAAAATGTTTTGTTTACAGAGAAATATCTTTAATGGCAGCAATTTCAGTTTTCTTTATTACAGTAGAGGTTATTTTTGTTGATGGAGGTGAGGATGATCTCTTACCTTCTCGGATCAGTCGACCTCTGCGATGTGAGAACTCAGCTGATCTTCGTGCACTTTCTACAAAGTTGCAAAACTTTGCTTGAAGCCCCAAATTTATTCTCCATTTTTATACCTGAGCTTGTTTCATCCCAACAGACACATACAGCCAATCACAGCCTGAATTTTTTAATTTACCATATATGTCTTTGAGATGACTACGAATTTATTTGAAATATGATGAAACTGATAGTGAGATAAAACAAAAAAAAAAACATCTGCTGGCATCTGTCAGAATCATGCATGATAACCACATAATGACACGAGGTTAACTCCCAGCTGTGTGCCTTGTTCTTCACCATTTAATCATCAATACCGGTATATCTTTATTTGAATAACTTAAATTCACAAGTGTTATTTCAAGGCACTTTACAATATAGCCATACTCTTCATTTTATTGATACATATACAAATCTTAAATACACATATAAATCTGTCCCCATTATATTTGTCTCGGGTGGAAGTAGATTTACTAAAGGTTGGCCCCTTGAGATCTCACTTTTAAGAGGGTCCTCATGTCTATATGGTTGTAAGGGTTTATCATGAAGGTATAATCAATAACAAACATGGATAGAGAGATCATCCTATTATTGTGGTGCACTTCTTAATACTGTCATAACCAAAACTTAAACTAGAAAGCACTCGGAGAGCGCAGACCTCCACCAGCAACAGTCCTCAGCCGTATTGTCATTGAACCCATAAATATTACTCCTACCTTTCTTTCATCGAAATATTTAGATTCCTTGACCATTAACAACTGATTCATTATGATATCCATTTTAGTTCAGTAGTTATTCACAGAAATCACATTTTTCGCCATGGTGGCCAGATGCTGATCCGGATCAACACCAAAATCGAATCAGTTCTTCCTTTTCCCATGCTGAACATTTCCTGAATATTTCCTCCAAATCCGTCCTTTACTTTTTGATTTATTTTGTTCACAGACGAACGGACAGACGGAAAGACAGACAAACTCTCCCAAAAACATAATCTCCTTGGCGGAGGTAAATTTTGTTTGTTGTGTTATGAACTTCAAAAAAGTAAACCTCAAGTATTCTTAGTCTTACCTTCAGCTAGGGATGTAACAGTTACCAGTAAAATGGTATACCATGGAAAAATTGTGTCCTATTAATCGTGTCCTATTAAAATTACTGTTATACCATGTTTGATCACCACACAGCCTCAGTAACGCAAGGTGGTGCTGTTCTTTGACTAGAAAGGCCTGAACTACGAGGCTATTACTCGATGAAGCAGCCTCATGGGGACGCGCATGCGCAGTTTGCACTGTTTGGCCTTAGAGCAAAAGTTAGACACAGTGGAGACTTTTCCTCTCAAAACGGACTCTAGAGTCTGGTTGAATGTTGGATTACAAGGATGCTGAGGGGAAACTGATAGTAGATAACCTCCCTGTCGAAACACGAAGTTGCGACGAAAGAAAAAGACGTGCAGTTAAAACTGCCGTGACTCTTCGAGTAAATGAACCGACCAAGCTGTAGAGGTAGAGAGACAGGGAGAGAGAGAGAAGATTCAGTGAGCCATACCCGAGTGAATTACGGGTGGTTATCAGTATTTTCTTACTAAATGATGTATGAATCTTGTAAATAACAGCATTATGATCATTCTGGAGTGTGTTCTTGCCGTTCTTTTGCCGCAAATTCTATGTGTTTCGTAGTAGATTGTCTTTTTCCATCAAAGTTTGTGTTTTATGGATTTAATTGCAAATTGAAAATATTTAAGGAGATGTCAAGGAGATCTGCCATGGAAAGGGGAGACCAGAGGAGAGTCATGAACGGGGCTAACTGCTTCAGGGACTATTATCAGTAAAACAAAAAATAAATAAAAAGACCTGGACATGTTCAATATAACGAGCTGTAACATGGACACTAATGCTGCAGGCAAACTAAAATGTGAGTATATGCAAAATAGGTTAAATTTATTTTTGGCTGTCTCATAACTTTGAACATGTTCATTTACAATTGTTTATGAAGAGAATCTTGTTTAAAGTTTATATCTGTTTATTCTTTTCTTGTAATTACACACAGTTTAAGCATTTATAACATAATATTGACAAATACTTGATAGACTTGTTAACTTTTATTTCTCATGAAAGAAGGGTAAAAAATGTACTCAAAGAGCATTTCTTGACCATTTATTGTAGCCTCGAATCAACCAACCTGGGGTCCAATCAATGTGATTAGATAGGATGTGTTGGTTAAAGCTGTCCTGCCTTATAAAAAACACACCAGTTGTGAGTTTGATATTCCCAAGAGATGGATCCCTGATGTGAACAATGCCTCGCACAGAAGAGCTCTCAGAAGATCTACGACCAAGAATTGTTGACGTTGGTCCTCCCTTTGCAGCTATAACAGCTTCAACTCTTGTGTAAAGGCTGTCCACAAGGTTTAGGAGTGTTTATGGGAATGTTTTGCAATTTTTCCAGAAGCACATTTGTGAGTTCACACACTGATGTAGGTTGAGAAGGCCTGGCTCCCAGTCTCTGCTCTAATTCGTCCCAAAGGTGTTCCGTCGGGTTCAGGTCAGGACTCTGTGCAGGCCAGTCAAGTTGATCCACACCAGACTCTGTCATCCATGTCTTTATGGACCTGCTTTGTGCTCTGGTGCACAGTCATGTTGGAAGAGGAAGGGGCCAGCTCCAAACTGTTCCCACAAAGTTGGGAGCCTGGAATTGTCCAAAATGTCTTGGTGTGCTGAAGCATTCAGAGTTCCTTTGACAGGAACTAAGGGGCCAAGCCGAGCTCCTGAAAAACATCCCCACACCCTAATCCCCCCTCCACCGAACTTTACACTTGGCACAATACAGTCCCACAAGTATTGTTCTCCTGGCAACCGCCAAACCCAGACTGGTCCATCAGACTGCCAGATGGAGAAGCTCGATTCGTCACTTCAGAGAACACGTCTCCACTGCTCTAGAGTCCAGGAGTGGCATGCTTTACACCACTGCATCTGACGCTTTGCATTGCCCTTGGTGATGTGAGGCTTGGATGCAGCTGCTCGGCCATAGAAACCCATCCATGAAGCTCTCTGCACTGTTCTTGAGCTAATCTGAAGGCCACATGAAGTTTGGAGACCTGTAGCGATTGACGCTGCAGGAAGTTGGCAACCTCTTCGCACTGTGCGCCTCAGCATCCACTTGGTGGCTGAGTTGCTGCAGTTCCACGTTGTTATAATACAGCTGACAGTAACTGTGAAATATCTAGAAGCGAGGAAATTTCACGCCTGGATTTGTTGCACAGGTGGCATCCTATCGTAGCTCCACGCTGGAATTCACTGAGCTCCTGAGAGCGATTCATTCTTTCACAAATGTTTTTAAAAACAGTCTGCATGCCTAGGTGCTTGATTTTATACATCTGTGGACTAGGGATGTAACGATATAAAAATTTTGTATCATGGTTATTGTGACCAAAATTATCACGGTTATCATTATTATCACGGTATTGTGTCAGTGTGCTCAAAATGTTCAAAAAGTACTTTTACACACAATTTAATCACTTAAACCCTTCAATATTATTATCATAATGGTTCTTTTTTGTCTTTATCAATAATGTGTCAAGAAATGCCTTTTGAGTACATTTTTATCCTTTTTTCAGAAATAAAAATAAACAATCCTGGAAAGTATTTGTCATTATTATGTAACAAAACGGTGTGATTACAGAAAAGAAAACAACTGATCTGAACTTCAAACAGGATTCTCTTTATAAACAATTGTAAATGAACATGTTCAAAGTTTTGAGATGACAAAAAATGAGCTTAAACTATTTTATATACACTTGCACATTTTAGTTTCCCTTCAATATTAGTGTTCATGTTACAGCTCCTTATATTAGACCATGTCCAGGACTTTGTTTTTTTAAAATGACGATAGTCCCTGAAGCAATTAACCCCCATCATGATTCTTCTCTGGTCTCCCCTCTCCCTGGCAGATCTCCTTGGTATTTTCTCCTCTAAATATTTCCAAATTAAGATCGATAAAATCCTTAAAACACGAATTTTGATGAAAAAAGACGATATATTTCAAAATACGCTGAATACACGGCAAAACAAAGGCAAGAACACAGTCCAGAATGATACTAATTCTGTTATTTATAAGATTTATACATTTTTGGATAGATTTACTGATAAGTTACCTATTATTCTCTCAGGTATGGCTCACTGAATCCTCCTCTCTCTCTCTCTCTCTCTCTCTCTCTCTCTGTCTCTGCCTCTGCCTACGGCTCCGTCAGTTCATTTGCTCGAAGAGTTCCTGCCGTTGAAATCTTGCACGTCTTTTTCTTTCGCTGCAGCTTCATGTTTAGACAGGGAGACTGTCTTCTATCAGTTTCTCCTCAGCATCCTTGTAAAAATCCAAAATTCAACCAGACTCCAGAGTCCGTTTTGAGAAAACTCCGCTGTGGCTCGAACTTTGCTCTCAGACTCAGAGGTCAAACAATACAAACTGCGCATGCTCACACCGGTTTAGGCTGTTTAATCGAGGACAGATACATAGTTCAGGCTTTTCCAAGCAAACAGCAGCATCACCGTGCATAATTGACACAGGGTGGTGAACAAACACGGTAAAACGGTAATTTTAAAAAGACACTGTAATGATTAAATTTTACCGCAGTTTACCGTTTAGCTGGTAACCGTTACATCCCTACTGTGGACATGGAAGTGACTGGAACACCTGATTCCAATCATTTGGATGGGTGAGCGAATACTATTGGCAATATAGTGAACATTGAACAATCCATCTGGAGTGTCATGTTATGAGAGCATTGTCTGACTGTCAAATCAACAAGGAAATGTGAAAAATATTACATGATATGAGTATCATTTTTTTCCTGGAATAAGCAAAACTTGTAATTTAAGGGATCTGGTGTCATATTTTTCTTTTGTGTCTTGCCTCACTCCAGAGTCCATGACAAGCAGATTGACACTGTTCTTTCGACTTCATGTGCAGTAACAAGCAAGACACCAGCAGAGCTTGTCCACTGCAAAAAATGTAGGATTTATAAAAGCGTGCACATGCACGTCCTAAACCGTTTTTTATTTATAAATCAAAATCTACTGTAAAGCTGTCACACATGAGGGATACTTTACTCCAATCATATGGTGCCTATTAAAGGTTTGGGGAACGCCTTTAATGAATGTTCAGTTATACCAATTTCAAGATGGACCGAGAGGAAAAACAAGCAAAAAAAAAAAACAATTTTGCTCAATGTGAGGTCAACATATTGATAGGTGGGCACAGTTTGGGCATCACTAATGCCAGAAAGTCAGCACATTAAAGCATGTAGTTGATGCTGTAAACAAGGCTGCCTCAGAGGGTTGAACTGCGGCTGAAGTAAAAAAGAAATGATTTGACATAAAAGTGGAGTTGAAAAGGTGACATTCTCCCCATAAGAAGAGTGTCTGTGCGACAGATGGGGAAAGGGCACACCGGAACTCACCCCCAAAGACGAAAAGCTGTCGTGGATTATTGGGGAATCTCTCCTGAGTGGTGTGGTGACGGAGTCTGGGATGCACAAAATGTGCCGGAGTCTCCAATGGCCCAAGTCGTCCAGCAGTGTCAGATAAGCCACTGTGTGTCTTTACGCATTGTTAGAGCATGCTTTTATATCCAGCAATCACTTCATTTCTTGAAATTAGGCGCGTAACGCCTGTGACGCGCCGCACTTAACGCCCGAGGCTGGACGCTGGACATTTTGACAAGCTGAGGGACAACGCGCGTCCTGGCGCAGGCACAGTAGAGAGCCGGAGCTTGTCGGACTCAGTGATAACCCGTGCAGTCAAATCCAGCTGGAAACGAATATTTACAGAACTTACCTTCAAAACCTGTCTCCTCAGTGACTGCGCAGATAAACCTCTCCTCCATCTTTGAGAGGGGGTTTAAGCAGGAGCAGGAGCCCGGGGCGTCACACGTCATCAAATCAAACCTGTCTCCTCTGCGACTTTCACCCAAGCCGGCTCCTTTTTGTTCCGGAGTACACACGCCGAATAGTACAGCTCCGGATGATACCATACAGCGCAGATAAAGCTCTCCTCCATCTTACAGAGGGCTTTGAGTGGGAGCTGGGGGGACATAACGTCATATGTCATCAAATCAATGATGTCGGGAGGGGGATGTCATCGCTGATTGGCTGCCGCGCCACAGCGTCAAGCGAACTGGCGTCTAAAGTTCAATATTTTCAACTCGAGCGTCGAGGCGTCGGGCGTCGAAGGCGTCAAACGCCTCGACGCTCAACGCCTCAAACGCGCCGGACGCTCCAAACGAGCCGCGCCAAACGCGTCCAACGCACCGCCCGGGGCGAATCTGCGTCGAGACGCGTCTTTGCATTGACTTTGTATGTAATCTCGACCCACCATCTATCCTATGTGCCCCAGTTGCTTATTCCCCACAGAGGTGAGGTCATTGCAATATAGGGGCATGCCCGCTCCTTGACCTTGAAAAATGACTTCACACTCCACACAGTCCTATTGCGATTTGACCCAGGAAAATATCTCTGAGATTATCATGATCTGAGACATTCCCCAGTATAGTCTCCAACTTTAAGTGCTTCAGTGTTTTCCCTTGGTGGTAAGTATGTTTTGCCCTATCTGAGCCAATACACACTTTTTGATTCTGTGATGTGACGTTTGCTCCTTCTGGGCCTTTTTCTGCTGGGTCACGCTGTCCTTGGCTGACTTTTTTTGCCACTGGTCACAACCCCAGACCTCTCCCTCATCAGGTTCCTCTTTTGGGTTGGGAGGTGCTGGTCAGCTTCCCCTTTTCTCTTATCATCAAATTATAGGTGTTAAACTTCCCCTTTCTTCAGTCACTCAAATTCCGCTGTACAGAACACAACCCTAACCCCACTTGACCCTACACTTAACACAGTTTAATCCGAAAAGAAAACTCTTAATTCTCATTTTTAGTACAATGATTCAATCCTACAGAAAAACACTCTGATTTCAACTATTCTCTAAAATAATGCGGTTTAATCACTAACACTGCATAAGCTTCTGTTACAACTCTTCTCGTTAACACTGTGCTACTCGGGTTATCTCTTACTCTACTTAGGCTGTGTTTACATGGAGACACTGTGACCTAAAACGGAAAGATTTTTCCTTTCCATATTCAAAGTCATGTTCAGTGTTCATTTTTATGTAAAACTCCCATAATCAATATCCCGATTGTGCTTCAATATTCTCAAAATAACTGAACCCATTAATAGACAGTTGCCCAAGACCCTCTGATCTGAGACCAAAATGAGCATCAAGTCATTTGGTTGAAATCTCAAACGAGTCCCAAGTTTCTTCTGTTGTGTCAAGTCAACTTGAGTCAAGTGTCTACATTTTCCATTGATGGAAAATGAAAATGTAGACACAGTGAATAACTTTAAGCACTGAAGTCAAACTAGCAGCAGAGGCAGTTACCATTATTACACATGCGCGCACTGTCTGCCCAGTGCCCACCGATCATCGCAGTACGTGTGCTGCCAGCCTGCCAGTAGATCCTTCTTACATGAAAAAAAAAAACATAGCCTCTCATAAACTGCACATGAACCGCTCTGGTCATACTAGAATGATATCTATGTCAAAAAAGAAAAAAATACAATGAAAAAAAATAAACATATGCTGCAATTTTCCAGCTCTTGTTGTTGCACAACAGCCTGTTCAGTTTGCAAAATTGGGTTTTGGCAATTTGAGAAAAAATGCAATACAGGTTACAAATTCCTTGGCAGTATTTATTTTTTTGGTCCTCTGCCATTGTGACAAAACACCTAAACATTTTGATCTGCAGTGTTGACATAATGCCAAAGAGACAATGCATTTTGGGGGCACTGACTATTCATATAAAAGGATAAAAGTTTTGACACATGACTGAAGTGTTTTGGGAGATGTAAGTGTTGGCAGGTTATCCTCTGTGTTGTGCTGAACCATCAAGGTTATTTTGTCATAAGCATCAAGAGTATTGAGAACGTCCGGTCTGTTTCAAGAAATGAGCCAAAGTAACTGAGAAGGATCTTTGCAATTTTGGTGTTACTGACATTAGAAGAGAGGAATTTAGTTTTGAAACATGAGCCTGTTTTTGGAGATCTGTGCTAAGCTGATTTTGACTGACCTACTCCTCCTTTGCTGATTATTTATCAACTTTATTTATTAATAAAACCTTTCTTAGTTGAATAATTGTTTCTTTGACTCCTTATGTTGCTTTCCCTGAGCCAGAGTCATAGCATACTGGGGGCTCATCTGGAATTTGAACCCAGAAGAGTTTGGTTATTGTCTCCCCTAGTTTGAACAGGTGGTGTTGAGTTTGATTCAGTGGGGTGATGTTTAAAATTGGCTACAAGCTGCTTTGATTTCCCTTTTAGGTGAGTGTGTGGCAAATATTTTCTCTTGAGTGCTTTGAAACCAAGTTTTCAAGTGGTCTTCCTGGTTAGGTAGGGAGTGGGCAAGCTGGACTGATTCATTCGTCCGTCCAACAGTCCACTCATTTATTATTTTGCCTTTTTTGTTTTTGGAGATAGTCCTGGGTAGAGACATGTTCTCTGTTGGGGGTAAACTGGGCTCAGGTCCTTGGTCATACGACTGAGGGGTGCCAAAGCTCAGTTTTGAAAATTGCCACGAGCCCGGCACGTCTCCAGAAGATATTGAGGTTTTAGTTTAGTTAGGCAGGTACCAGGGAGGTTGCTGTTTGGTGTGCACTGAGGGGCTTACTTGCTGTGGTCGTAACAGGAGAGATATGTGCTTTTGCAAGAGAGCTATGGTGTTGTGCTGAGCTGTAAGGCTGTTGTGCCAAATGATCTTAGAGTTTTGAGAAAGCAGTTTCAGGCTCAGGAAATGAGCCAAACCAATGGAGAAAAACAGTAAGTTCAAAAGTATTTTTTATTTCTTTACCTGAGTCTTTTCCCTCCAGTCATACGAATGCAAAGTGAGATACAAACAGCCAATCACAGCCGGAGAATGTCTCTGTTAACCATATACAATCAGTGTTTGACATCGACCAGGAAGTTTGCCTGATGTTTATGAGTCAACAAAGTAACTTCATGTTCTGTGCAAGAGGAAGTAACCCTATCAGTACAAACAGCTCAGTGTGGCATCTGATAAATTTCACACAGCGATGGAAGATAAACAAACACAAAGCAGCTGGCCTCTTTTGAAATCATGCACAAAAACCTGCACATTTTTTGGTACAAAAAATTGCATCATCAACAGTAGGGATGTAACAGCACGTCTCTTTCATTACACTGTTAATCTAAACAAAATGATCACAATCAAACACAGTTATACAGTAATTACAACTAGGGCCCGACGAATAGGGATTTTTTTAGGCTGAGGCTGAAACTGATACTTGGCAGAAAAAAAATTCTGATTATATTGGCAAATCAATTTAACATACATCTATAAAAGTAATTACCAAAAAGTTGGTCCCAAAACAGAACAATGAATATATGAATTACAGGCAGAACATTTTATAGTTTAACAATACTTGATCCTTTAGTATTTGTTTGACTTTAATCCAGAGACCAGAAGTTTAGAGTACAATAACATGCCAAAAAAAAAGCATTGAACTTCTGGGACATTAATTATATAACCTTATAAAAGTCACTCTGTATGCTGTACTTCTTGTTGATTAAAACTAAAGGTTGGTTATAGTAAAGGTAGAAACACTTTTTAAAAAGTTGTAAATAAATCACTGTGAGAGGAAACCAACAGAAAGACTAAGGTAACATTCTTTTCACAGGCATTTTTATTTTTCTTTGCAAGTACGAAATAAAACAGTGTGCAAGACTGCGGCAAATTCCTAGAAAATAAAACAAATAACCTTTTAGAAATGAAAATATATAGATTTTTAATGAACTTTGTCACATCTGCCTTTCAGTCTTCATTAGTTTATCACAAGTAGGTTTTAGTTCAGGTAGAACCTCTTTCTTCTTTAAAACATGAGGCAATGTGTGTGAGGAAGTTAAAAAAGATATTGTGGTGCACAGTATGTATTTCAAAAGCTTATTTAAAATGGCTGATTAAAGCCCCCATCTCTGCTGAAGTCTCACCTGGTTGAGTCTGCTGATGATGACGTAGGGCTGAGCTAGCATAGTTAGCTCGCTAGCTAGCTTGGGAACAAGCAAATAAAAGTAGATTTCCGTCGTAATCACAATAAAACAGTCACAGCTAAACTGATCCCCTGCCATTAGAAGGTGTAATTCATCAGTATTGACAACGACAGAGGAGGCAACTGTCAGGAAAACTGTTCGGCGGTACCCGGTCTGTGAGGCTGACAAAGATGAGTCATCCATGCACACAGCAGCTAAGAGCTAATGGTGCGTTTCAGTTGTAGAGCCGCAACTCAGTGCTGCTGAATCACGGCTCTGAGCGGAAAGAAGTGACAGCAAGAACACAACAATAACACAAACGTGGCAATGATCAACAAATGAAAAAAAACAACATAAATTAAGCAAATAAAAATAAAATAAACTACAAAATAGACACTTTAATTATGGAAAAATGAAGAATAGAAACACAGTAACAGAAAAGAACAAATGAAAAAAAAACACAAAATGAAACTAAGGAGACATCAACTGCTAAACGTGAACTGTAAACATTGTGTTGAGACAGTCTAAAGTCTCTCTGCAGTTGTGTTGATGTCATGTGTGAATGTGTGTAACAGTGGTTCATGTCTTCTCCAGTAGAGGGCGACGTCAGCTCAGGTCAGCCTCCTGATGCAGGTAGAGAGGGGACTGGTCGGGCTGAGGCAGTCAGAAGGATCAGAAACAGGTGTGTCACCCTTTGGTCACACACACACACACACACACACACACACACACACACACACACACACACACACGCAGTGTTTGGTGGCTTAAAAAGGCATAACAACAAATCAAAAACACAATAGAAATTAATAGCACAACATGCTAACCATTCAATTCAATTTTTCAATTTTTTAGTTTATTTGATACAGAGGGACAATGTACATTCATACACACTTTAAAAAAATTAAATGTAAATGTACCCAACTCTAGCTACCAAGCTAATTTCCATTGGTAGTCCCCCCAGCTAAAATATAAAAAACAGGTGAAAGGAAGAAAATACAAGTATAATATTTAAAAGGTTCTGTTCTTCATGTTTACTTTTTTTTTTTAAAAAAAGGACAGAGAGACATTATCATTATAAAACATTTTACAATACATTACAATCATAGTTTTTATTGTACACATGTGGTCAGTACCAGATGTTAAAGTGCTAGATTTAGGCAGTAAAGTGCTGGAGTCGAGTATAAAGTGCTAGAATTGCTAATTAAAGTGCTAAAGTTGATATTTAAAGTACCAGGTCTCTTGGAAGAATGAGCACTAAAAAATTTTCAAGAAAGGGGAAAGAGAGAGGAATTAAAAAAAAAAAAAGAAAAGAAAGAAAAGGAGGTAGGTGGAGATGGAGTGGAGAATGAATGGGGCTGCAGCAATGCAAGTCCAGGTCATATGTATTGATTTAGTTATGGTGTTTAAGGGTTAATGCCAGTTATAGTGTAATCAGACTGTGGGGATGGGGCCAAAAAAGGAGAGGGGAGGGGAGGTAACGCAAGAGAGAGAAGAAAAGAAAAAAAGAATAGATAAATAAATAAATGGAAACCATTAACCCTAACCTGAAGCCTCATCAGCCTCAAAAATGAATATCAGTCTGGCTTTAGTTTAGATGTTTTCAAAACAACCACCATCTACAAAAAAAGAATGGCTACAACACAATTGACACACCCACATCACATTCTGAAATATTAGACAAAGAGTGATATATGGTGGCTGCAGGCTTACAGACATTTCTTTTTCTAGCTGCTCTTAGTGTGTGAGAGTAGGGGGTCCATGGCTGGAGGTCGAGTGTCTGAAGGGGTACAGGCCGTGAAAAGTTTGGGAACCACTGCTCTAGAAAATAAGAGACACAGAATAGCCTGTGTGGACACAACAGCATTCACGTTTGTTAATGAAGCTACTCTCTCACATCAGTACACGATACCAAATATGCAAGAAAGTAAATAAACATATAAAATTTAAATATAGGAATAATATTATGGCTGCTGTATAACAACCAAAATAGAAGACTTGAGTGAAATAAGGCCCAGCTTATATATAAGTTGTCCTGAACTTATATAAAACCCAACACAATGCTAAATAAGTTTAAAAAATCAACTAAGTTACATCTTCCGTATTAGTGTGATACTTCATAACTCATTCTTCCAGCTAATTCTAAATGGATACTCAAGTTATTAAAATGACCAATATTCAACATTCAACGTTTCATCACTGGAAGTAGGTAAGCTAAGAGATATTTTGTCTGCCCTCAATCCATGTTTTATTGTACTGTCTTTCATTAATATTCAGATAAATCAACAGATCATTTTGGCTGCTTTACTCAGGCATAGCATACACTCAGAGGGAATTCACCAACTATACATGAGATTAATAAAATTGATTTAACTGAATTATTTAATTTAATTAGTTAGTTGACCAATGGCAAGGCAAGTTTATTTGTAGTGCACAATTCATACACAAGGCAATTCAAAGTGCTTTACAGAACAAGAAAAATGCATTAAAATCACAATTAAAAATAAAATCAACATTAATCATTACAAAATACATTTAAAGAGAAGAGTGCAGATAAGATCCTTTCAGTCATATGCACAGTTTAACAGAGCTGTTTTAAAGCTATGGTGTATGACGTTCTGAAACTGTTGAGACAAATTTGAAAAAACCCAGTCTGCCCCCCTTCACTCACCCCTCCTCTCAGTATTCCAAGATCCCGCCCCCAGCTCATGTCGCCATAGCAACAAGCCCGCTTGGACAGAGCTACAAGCGACTAGCATAATAAATCAGCAGCAAACTCAATCAAAAACAACTCAGCTCAGCTGAAAGTAACAAACACGACAGTCATCCCCCTTGTAACACACAGCGGTAGCCGTTTCAACTGGACCGGCGGCAAAGTGGGTCTGACGTCGCCAGAGCAGAGCTGATTGTGGGGGAGAATTTTTCTTTCTCGGCCTGTCTTCACCAGCTCAGTTTACAATGCTAACAATGAGAGGCTAACAGGCTAACATCTATTGACAGAGCCTATCCGCTCCAACCAACAAGTCATTAGCCAGTACAGGCACAGACTAACCAGAGTTGTTCAGCAGACATCTCCCACTGTAGTAAACAAAGTTATTACCTGTTCAACCAGGGGCGAAACGGCCGATGCTGAAGGTCAGACGGCGGACTGAGGCCGTTCGTCAGCTGGCGAACAGGCCTCGACCAGCTGGTCAGAGCTCCGTTGAGCTCCAGGAAAGAGAGGCCAAGGCCCGAGGAGGCAGACCCGGCTTACGGTGCACCACCATCGGGGAGGCCCTGCCCGGGGCCCCTGGATGGAACTATTGGAGCTGGAGCTCCATGGGCAGGGGGCAGCAGTACTGGCTCTGGGCCCCCTGGACGGACACTGGAACGGCAGGGGGAGGTCGTTTGGCAGCCCGTGGCCCGCTGCGGCCGGCCAGCCGTTGGGCAGCCAGCAGCCAGCAGTAAATCATTCTGCAGCTTCTTCCACGATACGGTTATCCAAATGTTAAGTCTCTGTTGGGACCTGTATTGCTCATATTTCTTCCTTACTTAAGCCTTTTCCTCCAAACTTGTACGTTTCCTTCTCTTCGATGTGGAGGGTAACAAAAGCAGCCCCCCGGCTCCATGATGCTTCAGTAGCATTGCTGCTAACTGCTGACTGGTACTTGGGAGAGGTACTGGGGAGGAGGCGGGACCATGAGCAAGACGCTGCATAGCAAGGGAGACAGGGGATTAGGTGGACTCACGGACCATCAGCTATTTTGCTGATTTGCAGCGGATATACTGAATGGATTTTTTTTTGTTCTTTTTGCTCTTTATATTGCCTAGATAGGACCATAGGACCATAACGGCCTTATAAACGGTGTTATTAAGATGTACAAAGCTTCCAAAACGTAGACCATAGCTTTAAGCCTAGATTTGAACATTGTCAGAGTCGAGGCCTGTCTCACGTCTTCAGGAAGACTGTTCCAGATTTTAGCCACATAAAACTGGAACCCTAATTCCCCATGTTTAGTCCTGACTCTGGGCACCAGCAGAAGGCCAGCCCCGGAGGTCCTCAGAGTCCCAGATGGTTCATATGGCATTAACATGTCCGAGATGTACTTTGGTGCCAGGCCATGGAGAGATTTGTACACAAGCAGAGCTGCTTTAAAGTCTATTCTCTGAGCCGGTGAGCAGGCTGTAACAGTAGTCTAACCTACTAGAGACAAATGCATGGATAAGTATCTCTAGGTCAGGTTTAGACACTATAACTCTCTCAGTCTTGTCTGAATTTAGCTGGAGAAAGTTTTTCTGCATCCACACACTGACCTGTTGGATGCAGTGACAGAGTGAATCCACTGGTCCATATTCGCCTGCTGTCAGTGAGACATAGATCTGAGGTTCATCTGCATAATTTGGTAGGACACATTAGTACTTTGTATTAACTGGCCTAAAGGCAGCATGTAGAGATTGAACAGGAGGGGTCCCAGGATTGACCCCTGGGGCACCCCACAAGTCAAGGCCATGAGGTCTGAGACACAGTTACCAATTTCTACAAAGTACTTCCTGTCTTCTAGATAGGACTTCAACCAATGTAGGGCAGTCCCCGAGATGCCCACCCAGTCCTTTAGTCTCTGTAAAAGGATCTCATGATTGACAGTGTCAAAGGCAGCACTCAGATCTAGTAGGACTAAGACGGAGACTTTGGCTGCGTCAGTGTTCAGGCGGATGTCATTTGTCACCTTGATAAGAGCGGTCTCAGTGCTGTGATGGGGTCTAAAACCTGACTGGAAAACATCGAATGAGTTGTTCATTAGGAGAATGTCAATGAGCTGTGGGTAAACAACTTTTTCAAGGACTTTGCCTAAGAACGGCAGATTTGAGATGGGCCGGTAGTTGTTCAGTACTGTGGCATCAAGACTACTCTTCCTTAGGAGAGGCTTTATGACCGCAGTTTTCAAGGCCTTTGGGAATGTTCCAGATTGTAGTGACATGTTAACTATCTGAGTGAGTGGAGGTAACAACCTGCTCAGCACAGACTTCAGAAATCTAGTGGGTAACACATCGAGGCAGCATGTGGATGAACTAAGACTGGTGATGATCTCTTGGACAGTTTTGTCAGTTACAGGTGCAAAATGAGTCAGCTCGAAGTGTCTATGTGGCTGCAGGGTTGTTATTGGTGCTGTGGAATTGATGGAATCTTTAATGGTCTGAACCTTGTTGCAAAAGAAGACTGCAAACTCATTACACTTAGATGTGGAGATTAATTCTAATGATTGATGATTGATTTTATGTTCCTTCCTAGAAGATGGTAACCCAATAAAATGAGTTCAGATAATATTTACTGAAAACTAAATTTAATTAATGTCCATTAAAGCTATGGTCTACGATTTGGAAGCTTTGTACATATTAATAACACCGTTTATAAGGCTGTTATGGTCCTATGGTCCTATCTACACAGTATAAAGACCAAAAAGAACAAAAAAAAAAACATTCAGCATATCCGCTGAAAAGCTGCGTACTAGCTGACCAATCAAGCCTAAGAACCTGCAACTATTAATTGGTCCGTGAGTTAGTCCATGAGTCCATCCAATCCTCGTCTCCCTCACTACGCAGTATGCAGCATCTTGCCCATGGTCCCGCCTCCTCCCCTCTACCTCCGGTGAGCAGCTAGCAGCGTTAGCTACTGAACTATCATGGAGCCGGAAAAGCCTAGCGCTGAAACCGGGAATCCGCCTCCCTCTCCCGCGGGCCCAACGGAGCTCTGCCCGCGGGTTGAGGCCTGTTAGCGGGTTAACGGCTAACGAATAGCCTCAGCCGGCCGTCAGACCTTCAGCATCGGCCGTTTCGCCCCTGGTTGATCAGGTAATGGCTTTGTTTACTACAGTGGGAGATGTCTGCTGAATAACTCTGGTTAGTCTGTGCCTGTACGGGCTAATAACTTGTAGGGGAGCGGGTTAGCCTGTTAGCCGCTAATCGTTAGCACTGTAAGCTGAGCTGGGGAGGACAGGCTGAGAAAGATTAATCCTCCCCCGCACTCGGCTCCGCTCTGGCGGCGCCGGTCCAGTTGAAATGGCTACTGCTGTGTGTTACAAGGGAGATGTCTGTCGTGTTTGATACTTTCAGTTGAGCTGAGCTGTTTTTGATTGAGTTTGCTGCTGATATATTGTGCTAGTCGCTCGTAGCTCTGCCGGAGGGGGCTTATATGAGGCGACACGAGCTGGGGGCGGGATCTTGGAACACGGAGGGGAGAGGTGAGGGAAGGAGGGGCAGGCTGCAGTTTCAAATCGTAGACACCAGCTTTAATGTGTAATAAATCATATGTGATATAAGGCATTTAAAACATGCTACAGTAAAAATCTGCATAATAGAAAAAAAAACAACATAAATAGAAACACAATAAATGACAAACAAACAAATCAAAATGCACAGCAATCAAAAATTAATGAAAACAAACAAGCTTGAAATGGAGATCATCATTATAAAAACAACACAACATTCAACATCACACAGAGTAAAAGTGCAAAATGAGAAACAGGACAAAATTTTAATTGCAACAAATCGTGTTTGTTTGGAAGAGGATATGATTAAGAATTACATTGTTTTAAACAAACGTTCTCCTCAAGAAGCAGAAAGATGTAGAAAATAGTTTCATGATCAGGCATGGACAGAGTAATTTATTTATGAACAGTGTGAAAAGACTTTTATTCAAAGTTTAAATCACATTTCTGTTTGTATGGAAGAGTATTATGCCATGTTAGATGGAGAAAATTATTTTGGTGAAGTCGACATCACAGATTAAAGTTGAAACCAGGACAATAAAGTTGAATAACAATCTTGTGATAAAAGTCAAAATGTCAAGAAGAACAGTGTGAATGTCGAGCTAAAAGCAAAAATGTTGAGAATAAGGTCAAAATGCAGTTTATGTTGACTTTATTCTTGTCATTTCAACTTTATTCTCGAAATTTCTCCTTTAATGTCGACTTTCTCAAAATTATTTTCTCAATTTATCATCTTCAGTATGTTTGCCTTACTCCATGATTTGATGTTTTAAAATTCTCCAAGAGGAAGAATAGGTTCTTTAAAATCAAATTTAATTCTAAAACTTTCTCTCTCTAAGGTTTGCACACCTGACTGTTGTTGTCTGGTTGCTGACCTGCGTTCTGTTCATAATGCACAGGAACGCATCTGTTCTCAAATATATCACAGCCCACGATCACCTTATCTTCAACAAGATCTAGTTTTTTAACTTTGCACGTTTTTGTGTTGACCCTGATTTGAAATACCGGGATGTCGATGTCGCTGATGCACAAGTGACGCGTGTAATTACCAGCCAGGGTCTTGCCATGGCCGTTACAGATCTGCTCCACTTTTCCGCTGTATTTGGGGTGGATGAAGGAGTGAAACTCTACTTACTTCACAGCGGCCAATCTTCTTTATGTGCCTGCACAATGAGAGAAATGAAAACACTGTGAAGACACAACAAGGCAACGTGAACACAGATGTAGTTTAAGAAATAATCATTCTCAAGAACTGTTATGTTTTCAAAACAACCACCATCTATTTAGAAACTAAAACACAACTTAAACCCTGCAGCACACAGTCCATGTTAACGTCACGTCAGTGGATTTTTTGGCGAGTTTAAATGTTTTTTTACAGATGGCATGTGTCGGCCTGTGTTTGTCTGAAACAACAGCTTTTGTCTGAAAAAAGGTTTGTGATGAACATGCAAGACTCTATGTCACAGACATCGTATCACAGCATGTGTTGCTGTTACTGAAAAAGTTATTTTGCATCACTGATGTTTTTAAGAGAATTAATTCATACTTAAAAAATATCCATTTTATAAAATGTTCTCATCTCAGACTTTTTAATTGTTATGCTATTATTTCTTTGTTATACAGTTGCAGGAAAAAGTATGTGAATCCTTTGGGATTACTTAGATTTCTGCTTAAATTGGTCATAAAAAATGTTCTGATCTTCATCTAAGTCACGTCACAAGACAAACTCAGTCTGCTTAAACTGATACCACACAAAAAAATCATAAGTTTTCATGTTTTTATTTGACACAATATGTAAACAGTAACACTGCAGGGTGGAAAAAGTATGTTACTTCTGCAAGAGCTAATTGCAGCCAGGAGTCAGCCAACCCAGAGTCCAATCAATGTGATTAGATAAGATGTGTTGTTTAAGCTGCCCTGCCCTATAAAAAATGTACACCAGTTGTGAGTTTGCTTTTCTCAAGAGGCATTGCCTGATGTGAACCATGCTTCACAGCTCTCAGAAGATCTAGGATCAGGAATTGTTGACTTGCATGAAGTTGGAAAGGGTTACAAAATAGCCCTAGAAGCCCTGATGTCTATGTGTCCACAGTAAGACAGACAGACAAATGAAGAAAGTTCAGCACTTTTGCTACTCTGCTAAGGTGTGGTCGTCCTGTGAAGATGACTGTGAGAGCACAGCGCAGGATGCTCAATGAGGTGAAGAAGAATCCTAGAGTGTCAGCTGAAGACTAACAGAAGTCCCTGGCACATGCGAACATTATTGTTGACAAATGTACGGCCCAATCCCAAACCGCCCCCTACACACTACCCCTTCACTAACGAGTGTCACTCCAAATTGAGTCACACTCGTAGATATGGAGGGCACTTCCACTGAAGGGGGAGGGTATGTAAAAAAGACGGGCAGGAATGGGAGGCCCTCTTCACTTTTCACTTCAAGGAAAAGGAAAACTTCGTGGCCATGGAAACAGAAAGACGCCCCGTGTAAGGCTGTTACACTGTGGTAAAGATTATGACCCGCTAGGACATGAGTTATGTTATAGCCTTATTCAAATAATTTAAGCGATTCCACATGTCTTTCAATCCGATTACCATCTGACAATTCCAATCAAAGAAATGAATAAATGCTGCCAATTGTGCTCACATTTTATGACGCCAGGGCTGCACAATCATATCAAATGTCAGCATGATTTGTTTGTTTCGTTTAAACTTTAAAACCACGCTTTATGTGATTTTCTGTCAGTGTGACAAAGGTGTGGGGAGCATATGGACACCTGGGCACTTACATTCATGTTGTTTCCTCTCCCACTTAGACGTTGCACTTCCTGCCAAAGTCGATGGAAGCCTGCATCGATGCAGACTCGCTGTTTAAGGGCTGAATAGTCCACTCTCCCTCCGCACTCTGTGGAATGGGACAGCCCTTAATATGGCGGACCCTCCGCGCGGACGCGCAAACGGAGGGGTAGTGGGTAGGGAGAGTGTGTAGGGGGCGGTTTGGGATTGAGCCTACTATTGGTAAAACATTATACAAGAATGGAGTTCATGGGAGGGCACCACCAAGGAAGCCATTGCTGTCCAAAAAACCCATTGCTGCACATTTTAAGTTTGCAAAAGAGCACCTGGATGTTCCACAGCACTACTGGTAAAATATTCTGTGGACAGATTAAACCAAATTTGAGTTGTTTGAAAGGAACACAATGCTATGTGTTGAGAACAAAAGCACAGCACACCAACATCAACACCTCATCCCTACTGTGAAATATGGTGAAGGGAGCATTATGGTTTGGGGTTGCTTTACTGCCTAAGGGCCTGGACAGATTGCTGTCATCGGCAAAAAAATGAATTCCCAAGTTTATCAAGACATTTTGCAGGAAAACGTAAGGCCATCTGTCCACCAACTGAAGCTCAGCAGAGGATGGGTGATGCAACAGAACAACGACCCAACGCATAGAAGTAAATCATCAATGGAATGGCTTCAACAGAAGAAAATACGGCTTCTGGAGTGGCCCAGTCAGAGTCCTGACCCCAAAGCGATTGAGATGCTGTGGCATGACCTCAAAAGAGCCATTCACACCAGACATCCCAGGACTATTGCTGAACTGAAACAGTTTTGTACGGAAGAATGGTCCAAAATTCCTCCTAACTGCTGTGCAGGTCTGATCTACAACTACAGGAAACATTTGGCTTAGGTTATTGCTGCCAAAGGAGGGTCAACCAGTCATTAAATCCAAAGGTTCACATATTTTTTCCACCCTGCACTGTTACTGTTTACATATTGTGTCTTGGGGAATGAATGAGTGATTAAACTTAACTTTGAGCATCATCACATTTCTTTAATAACGTGTCCTTTGTGTTTGGCAGCACAGTAAAGACGAGGAACTGAAATCCACACCGTAAACAGTAAAACTCCTGCTGTCTAATGCACACCAGTTAAATAGGCCTGAGAGCTGGCACACTGATTTGTTTGTTATCCCTCAAAAAGCACCCATTAAACTTTAATAATCATCATAATTCATCCTCTTGCTGGAGCCTGGTTTTGTTCTGGGATCTGCAGGACAGACGGACATGCCCTGAACTGCTGTGCAGCCTGAGCTTTGGCACAAAACCCCTCAAACCCTCAAAACATGACCTGATTGTATCATTTAAAATCTGTCATACAAGTAAAATAAATGGAATTGAGTAAAACAGATTGTGCCCTTCTTATCCCCTTTGGTAGGTTGATCCAAAGTTGAGGGGTCTGTAAGGAGAGCTTGATCATTTCATCATGACTCTGAATAACCAGAGGATCCCTGTCCAAAGAGTTTGACTTTTTAACTTACGCTTCAAATGCTTCTTTTCTATTCTCCGGGTTTATGTCAAAACCAGCTGGAAGGATGTGATGTTGAAGAAAATTGCCGTAGCCATACGGATTCCTTGTCGGCATACAGGGTCCATCCTGAGCATTGGAGGTTCCAAGAGCGAGGACAAGGACGACGAAGAGTGTGATGGTGATCAGGAACTTCATCGTGTCTGGAGGGACAAAAAGAAGAAATATCTTTGAACAAGAATGACAATGCAGCTACTCATCACTGAAAGAAGGCTGTTCATGACTGAACTGTTTCTCACATGTAAATGATACTTTTAGAGAATGCCTCGGTCAAACTTATTAACAACTTGATTTTTTGTGTGGTCATTGAGAGCATAAGCAGGAGAGAGAGAGACATGGGCAAAGAGACATATGAACATCTGGAAAAGGAGTTATTTACCGTAAAATATCAAATAGTAGCCGGGGGTTTATTTGCTGCAACACTGAACAGACCAGACGTTTATTTGGGACCAGGCAACTATTTGGGACAGGCGTTTAATTCCTTTTGCACAAAAATTTTACATAGCAAAAAATGAAAAGTATCGTAAATATAATCAAATTATTTATTTACACTAGTATGAATAAAACCTGTACATTTTCAAGGCAAGATTACAGTACTGTTGTTAAACTCTTGTCTGGTCATACTGGTCATGAATGTCTGGTAGTTACCTAAAGGTCTTATTCCATTTTTTCGCTACCGCAGGGACATGGAGATAAGCAGCAATGTACCGCTAACTGACGTGACTGGCCTCCTGACGTTAGCTAAGGGCAAAAAACAAACAGCGGCAGTGGCAACATCTTCTTAGTTGAATTTTCAAAGCCCTATAAGATTCATGCTTTCTGCTCTCTTGTGTGTCAGAGTGCCTCACACCAACCTGCATTTGTTGACATACAGAGGGAGGAGAAGTGAGACGACAGGACGTCCAGAGAGACAAATAACTGTAAAGGTACAATCTGATCATGTTTCTTTTCAAGTATCAGCTGTCGGTTGTGAGCTCAGCATTTGCATGTGTGTTCTGTAAACTTTGACCCCAGCTTGAACGCAGCGCTAGAGTGTGCCAAGGTTGGCCTTAGGCTAAATGCCAAGAAAACTGAGGTCATCACCTGCAACATCTCTCCCGAATATCAACCGCTGACTACAATCGGAGGGGCTGTGCTGAAAGAGGTAGAGGACTTCAAGTACCTGGGCTCATGGATCAGCTCAACCGAGCAAGACCTAAAAGTAAGGAAGGCACTTGCATGGAGGGCGCTGAACAGTATGACCTGCGTATAGAACTCCACCATACCCCGCCAAATAAAACTTAGCTTCTTCCTCACTACGATAGAAACTGTTCTACTCTATGGTAGTGAATGCTGGACGCTGAAGCCGACCCTGCAGAAATCTGTAGATGGGTGCTACACCAGGATGCTGCGTGCAGTACTCAACATCAGCAAGGACGCACATGTTCCCAACAAAATCCTGTACAAAGGTATTCCAAGGGTAAGCGACAAGGTAGCAGCCAGGAGGATGAAACTCGCAGGACACTGCCAAAGGCACAGAGAACTGACAGCCTCCAAACTAGTTCTATGGGAACCAACGCATGGGTACCGGTCACCCACATTAACCTATGTAGGGGTACTGAAGGAGGACGCAGGAGCTAAAAGTACCAGCGAACTGGCCCGATGTATGGAGGAAAGGGATGACTGGAAACAACGATGGAAGGCTCGTCTGAGGACGACCTAGAGAGAGCGCCTAATAAATTACACCAGGCATTTATTTGGAACGGGCATCTATTTGTCAAAATGTACTGCCACACCCTCCGTTTATTTGGGACCGGGTGTTTATTTGGGATTTTACGGTATTTTGATCTGAGTGGCTCAAACTAAGTTTTTGGTTGAAACTCTAAAATTTGAGTGGACAGGACAAAACTACTGAAAAGACAAACTACCAGATGATTTACCACTGCACCAGAATTTCACTCTAGTATTTTCTGACTTTATGCAAACCCTGTCTTCAGAACGAAGACACCCGAATTGTTTATTGCCGTACATCAAAAAATAAAATGGATAGCTGAGATAATCGTTAGATTAAGTTCATAACACATGAAAAAATATTTTGTTTTGTTTATAGAGAGATTTATTTAATGGCAGCAATTTCAGTTTTCATTATTACAGTGGAGGTTATTTCTGTCAATGGAGGTGAGGAGGATTACCTTCTCGGATCAGTCGGCCTCTGCGATGTGAGAACTCAGCTGGTCTTTGTGCAGTTTCTACAAAGTCGTAAAACTTTGCTTGGAGCCCCAAAGTTATTCTCTATTTTTATACCTGTTACGTCCCCGGCTCTTAAAAGGGGAAAAAGTAAAAGGAGGTAACATAAAAACCAGATGGAAAGGTTAACAGAGGTGTTTAATGAAAAATAATGAGGATTTCTTACAAAGAATGTTTTGTCATAAAACTAAATTAACAGGATACTAAACAAGATAGGTTCAAAAGACAAACTTAAACTACTAAACAACTTTACACAAGTTAGACAATCTGGATCAACAATAATCAATTTCTAAAGCCGAGCCAGACGAGGTCGAGCGACAGGCCACATCAGACACAGCCGCTCCTGAGTGAAGGTCCAGTCAGCTCTTTAAAGGGGTTGCCATACACTCGTCAGCTTCTCATTGGAGACGCCATGCGGTCTTGATTGTCAGGCGCTCCACCCTCCACCTTCACCTGGCAACCTGAGGGGAGAGGGAGGGACACACCCACACATGCGCACTCACAGACACACACGCACTCACAACACTCAAACGGCAGCAGCCGTAACACCCCTCCCCTTAAATCAACAACCCTCGGTTGTTGACAAAAGTTATTCACACAACACAACTCAAAATTTTTCTCAAAGCCTGGACAAGGCATCAGCCAACACGTTTTCCTTACCATTTTTGTGTTTGATAACCAAGTTGAAATCCTGCACAATCAACGCCCACCGCATCAGCCTCTGGTTATGGTTATACATGCGCGCGAGAAACCTGAGTGGGTCATGGTCTGTGAAGACAACAACTGGCAAGGGACTGGATCCAACATATACCTCAAAATGTTGGAGTGCCAACAACAGAGCAAGTGCCTCTTTCTCAATGGTGGAATAATTCACCTGATGTTTGTTGAATTTTCTTGAGAAGTAGCACACCGGGTGATCGACCCCACTGGCATCCTCCTGCAGCAGGACGGCCCCGGCTCCCACTGCACTTGCATCAACCTCTAATTTAAACGGACGAGCAAGATCAGGAGCGGCGAGCAGGGGGGCGTGGCTGAGGAGAGCCTTGACGCTATCAAAGGCATGCTGGCACTCGGGAGTCCACTCAAAGTCAACCTTGGGGCTGAGAAGGTTGGTTAGGGGTTGCACAATTGAAGAAAAGTTCCTACAAAAATTTCTATAATACCCAGCCATACCCAAGAAACTTCTGAGGGCTTTACGAGTGGCTGGAATGGGAAACTCCTCAATTGCAGTTATTTTTGCTTCAACGGGACGCACTTGGCCCTGACCCACCTGTCAGCCTAGATAGGTGACAGTAGCCCTACCAAACTCGCACTTTGCCAAATTTAATGTGAGTGACGCATTTGCGAGTCGGCGGAACACTTTTTCTAAGACCTGCAGGTGTTCCTCCCAGGTTGTAGTGTACACAATAAGGTCGTCAAGATAAGCGTTGCAGTTATCAACCCCCTCTAACACAATGTTGACTAGCCTTTGGAAGGTTGCCGGTGCATTACACATGCCAAATGCCATCACAGTGTACTGCAGGAACTGATCCGGAGTCACAAAGGCAGATATCTCGGATGCTCGCTCAGTCAGAGGCACCTGCCAATAACCTTTGAGCAGATCTAGTTTTGACACATATTTTGCAGTACCCAAATTATCAACACAATCCTCCATGCGAGGAAGGGGATAAGAGTCCAGAACCGTGACCGAATTTACTTTTCTAAAATCAGTGATGAATCGTGGAGATCCATCTGATTTCACCTCTAACAAGCACGGGGAACTCCACGAACTGGAACTGGGCGTGGCTAAGCCGTTCTCTAAGAGATACTTTGTCTCATTTTTCATTAGCTCACGCTTCACTGGATTGACACGGTAAGGATGCTGTTTTATGGGACGGGCATTTTGTACATCAATATCGTGTTCAAGCACACTAGTTCGAGTGGGCACGTCATTAAACAAGCAGGGAAATCTGTTTACAAGCCCGCTGACGTCACGCTGCTGGTCAGGTGACAGGTGGTTCAGCACTGAGGGAAGCCGCTGCAGCAGTTGTGAATTCGGGAGACGAACGCTTTGAAGAGCCGAATGGCGCATAACTAAATCCTCAGGAGGACACTGAGAGTCTGCCACGATCGGTGCACACGCACCAGGTGCCGAGGCAGGCTCTGTTTTGACCACAGCAGCGGATTTCTCCCTCGCGTGATATTTTTTTAACATATTTATGTGACACACGCGAGTTTTGCGTTTCCTCTCAGGGGTGCAGATGACATAGTCAGTGTCACTAAGGCACTCACAAATTTCATAAGGACCTGAGAATCTGGCCGAGAGAGCGGAGCCAGACACAGGCAGCAAAACTAGAACTTTTTCACCCACCTGAAACTGCTGATGGACAGCAGAGCGGTCATAATGCCGCTTCATTACACTTTGAGCAGAGGTAAGACTCTCTTTTGCGAGTTTTTTCGCACGATGCAGCCTTTCATGGAACTGACTGACATAATTTAACACACTTCCCTCTTTAGATGATTTACGTGCAAGCAGCCTCTCTTGGAGAGATTTCAACGGGCCGCGGGGAATGTGGCCGAAAACAAGCTCCGCGGGACTGAATCCTAACGATTCCTGCACAGCCTCACGGGCAGCAAACAATACAAAAGGGACAGCTTCATCCCAGTTTCTCTCCGTCTCAAAACAATACTTACGCAACATGGATTTTAAGGTTTGATGCCACCGCTCCAACGCCCCCTGGGACTCTGGATGATACGCGCTGGAGACTACATGTTGGATATTTAGTGTTCGGAGGACCTGATTGAAGAGTTTTGACTGAAAGTTGGTGCCTTGATCTGTTTGGATTATTCGGGGAAGACCGAAGATGGAAAAGAATTTGGTTAATGCTTTTATTATTGAAGTGGAGGTTATTTTACGGAGCGGCACAGCTTCGGGAAATCGTGTGGCAGCGCACATGATGGTGAGTAGAAACTGATTTCCACTTTTTGTCCTGGGTAACGGGCCAACACAATCAACAATAACGCGTTCGAAAGGCTCCCCTATTGCAGGTATAGGATGCAATGGGGCGGCAGGGATAACCTGATTAGGCTTACCTGTGATTTGACAGGTATGACAGGAGCGGCAGAATTTTACTACATCCACTTTTAATCCTGGCCAAAAGAAATGTTTCAAGATGCGCTGGTATGTTTTTGTGATCCCTAAGTGTCCAGACCAGGGACATTCATGTGCCAGAGACAGTACATGGGAACGATACACAGTAGGGACAACCACCTGGTGCACTACACTCCAATCCGAATTTATTTTATTACGAGGACACCATTTTCTTAACAGAACACCATCATCTATTGTGTATGCCACTTGCTCACTTGATGCTTTGTCAGCACTCACCACATTTGTGAAGCAGCTTTTTAATGTCGGATCCGCCCCTTGCGCTGCGCACAGATGATCTCTGGAGACCGGCAGAGGCGCACTGTCAGGCGGAGATGGAGGTGACGTGTCCGCACTGGCAGTTTGCGTCTGGGCAGCAGCAGTGTTGTCTTCAGATTTAACAGAAGTGTCCGATTTATTCTCAGTCTCAGCTCGATCTGCAAATTCTGACATGAGAAATGTATCAGACAAAGACACAATCTTATCTTTCTTTGACTGAGATCGTGTGATTGCGCAAAATGGAAACACATCAGAATTTGGGATTGTGTCTACATTACCTGACTCATGGTGGTGCGGCACATCCAGCACCTCTAAGTGGGAGTCACTTTGCCCCCAGCGATGTCATTCCCCAGTAAAAATGCAATACCTTTGATTGGGAGGGCAGGACAAACAGCCACGGGGAACACACCAGTCACTTACTCTGATTTAACATGTACGTAATGCACCGGTCGAGGGACATAACCCAGCTCAATCCCATGCAGCACCGCGCCATAACCACAGGCTGATTTCTCAGAAAATGGCAACACCCCTGCGAGGATCACCGATTGTGAGCAGGCGGTGTCTCGCAGGATGCGCACCGGGCGCTGATCAGCAGGCTCACTTGGAAGAGACACAGACCCTTTCAAAATAAAAGGTTCAAAGCACGGATCAAGCATATCATTATCACCACTAATGTCCACAGTTTTAGTTTTTGAGTTAATTAAGCCGACACCTTTCGGTTGCGGCACACTTTTAGACAGTTGCTCTTTATGTTTTAGGGTGAGGCAGTCAGCGATAACATGTCCAGCTTTGTGACAATAAAAACACTCGCGCTCCTCTTTATTCAAGCCCTGGGGCTTTGACACACTACCGGCATTAACCGAGGAGCTGCGAGGTTTTTCCAAAGGAAAAGCAGTCTTATGCGTGAGCACATACTCATCTGCCAAAACAGCAGCAGCAGAGAGCGAATTCGATTTTTGCTCATTCAAATGCACAACAATACGGTCAGGAATACAATTTTTAAATTCTTCCAACAGAATGAGCTCTCGTAAAGATTCAAAATCATTTACTTTAGAAGACGCAATCCATTTGTCAAACAAGGTTCCCTTGTCCCTGGCAAACTCACTAAAGGTCTGGCTCGGCAATTTTTTTCTATTTCTAAATTTTTGACGATAGGCTTCGGGAACCAATTCATAAGCACGGAGAATGGCGGCCTTAACACTGTCATATTTTAAACTTTCCTCCAAAGGAAGTGCAGAAATTGCTTCCTGTGCCTTGCCGTGAATTTTACACTGGACTAAAAGAGGCCAAGCCTCTTGTGGCCAATGGAGAGCGGAGGCAATGCGCTCAAACGCGCTAAAATAACAATCAACCTCCGACTCTCTGAATGTGGGAACTAAGGTGACATACTTATATCAAATGGGTTTTGATTTGAACTGGTGGAGGGAGGATACATACCTGCCGGCACGCTGAGCGCATGAGTCTCCCTCTGGGACTCGAGCTCGAGCTGGCGTATACGGACAGCCGTCTCTGCCTCAATCTCAAGCTTTCGGATCTCCAGCTGGTGCTTGAGCTGAGCGTCTCTCCTCTCCGCTTTCTTTTGAGCTTCCAGTTTCAGACGCGCGAGCCTGACTTTAAGCCGGGCTTCGCTCGCCGGCCCGGAGCTCACTGAGGAGGATGAGGAGGACCCGGAGCCTGCGCGGGGGCGCGCACCCGGCCCTTTCGGGCGCGCAGTGCTCCCAGCTTCACTCTTGGGAGAGATCCTAGCGAGAGGTTCACCGTCCACCTGGCCACTACCAGCCGCCTCACTCAGGGTGCCATCCGGCGGCACCGCAGGTGCTGGTATTAACTCCCGCTCCACCAACGTTTTAACGATTAAAGCTTTCAGCTCCTTTTTGAGAATTTGCTTAGAATGAACAATTTGAAAGTTATTTGCAATTTGAACTAAATCATCCTTTCTACAAATTTCGATTTGTGCAAGGGAAGGCTCAGCAAGAAACAAATCGATGTTAAAGTGCTCCATTCTCCGCACTTTTTACAAAATACACAAAACCCACACAAATAAACCCTGATTATATCTTTAACACCTCCTCGGGAACTTTAATATCATGGCAGAGCCCCCATTTATGTTATGTCCCCGGCTCTTAAAAGGGGAAAAAGTAAAAGGAGGTAACATAAAAACCAGATGGAAAGGTTAACAGAGGTGTTTAATGAAAAATAATGAGGATTTCTTACAAAGAATGTTTTGTCATAAAACTAAATTAACAGGATACTAAACAAGATAGGTTCAAAAGACAAACTTAAACTACTAAACAACTTTACACAAGTTAGACAATCTGGATCAACAATAATCAATTTCTAAAGCCGAGCCAGACGAGGTCGAGCGACAGGCCACACCAGACACAGCCGCTCCTGAGTGAAGGTCCAGTCAGCTCTTTAAAGGGGTTGCCATACACTCATCAGCTTCTCATTGGAGACGCCATGCGGTCTTGATTGTCAGGCGCTCCACCCTCCACCTTCACCTGGCAACCTGAGGGGAGAGGGAGGGACACACCCACACATGCGCACTCACAGACACACACGCACTCACAACACTCAAACGGCAGCAGCCGTAACAATACCTAAGCTTTTTTCATCCCAACAGACACATACAGCCAATCACAGCCTGTTTTTTTTTTTAATTTACCATATTTGTCTTTGAAATGACTATGAATTCATTTGAAATATGATGAAACTGATAGTGAGATGAAACAAAACATCAGCTGGAATTAGTCAGAATCATGCATGATAACCACATAATGACACGAGGTAAACTCCAAGCTATGTGCCTTGTTCTTAACCATTTAAACATCAGTATATCTTTATTTGAATAACTTAAATTCTTAACAAGTGTTATTTCAAGGCACTTTACAATAGAGCCATACTCTTCATTTTATTAATACAATACAAATATAAGATACACATATATACATCTACGAAACATACATATAAACATATGGAGATGCATCCAGGCAGAGGTAAAGTGACTAAAAATAAGATAATATGATGGTAACAAACCTTGGACACCCAAACCATAAATCTTGTCTTGGCTAAAATTACATTAATGAAAGGATGACCCCTTGAGATGTAACATCTCATGTTAAAGGGTCCTCATGTCTGTATGGTTGTAAAAGTTTATTATGAAGATAAAATCAATAACAACCATGGATAGAGACATTATCCTAATATTATGGTGCACTGTCTGAAACTTAGGACTGTAATCAGGCAAAAAAATTGTTGGTCGACTGAAACACAGAAATTGTCGACCAAAATTCAACTAATGGGGGCGGGGCTCAGCGGAGCGGCTCAGCTGGGTGAAACTGATATCAGCACCTGCTTCTGTTTTAGCCCAGTTTTGTGTCCCTTTTTAAAATACGCCACAACATGATGTGCTGCAGCGACAGCGCAACAAATTGGCTCTTGTTTGAGCGCCGCACTAATACAGAGCTGCAAAGTGTCCCCGGTGCACCTGACACCCTGAATCTTAAACCATTTATGTGACTCCTTTAGTGTTCCCACATTGAGTTTCATATCAGCCACGTTTTCACATACAAAAGACACTTTATTTTCTGCTGGAACTTTAAAGGCATCTGCAACTTCATATATTTGTGCAGCGATGTTTGTTCTTGTGTGCCCCTCCTCTATTTGTTTTGTCTTAATCACAAGACTCTTTGCTTTCCAGTCTTCATCAATGAAATGGGCAGTCACATAGGATTCCATTCAAAGAGGCTCCCATATATCTGTATCTGTTAACTCGGAAACTTTCTCTTTTTGTGTCCCTCGTATTTTGCCGTTAGTGCATGCATAATTGTCTGACACGCTGGCACTACATATCCAGGTTCTGATTTTTTTCTTGGCCTTCCACGATACCAATGGGCCTCATACCCTGAGCAATTAAACTGACAATTCCTTCTGTGATGTTGTTTTTGCATTTGGATGTTGATGTGGGGCTTAAAATTCAGCAGGGACTGGTTGAGAGATACCACCGTTGCAGCAGGGAAGTGCGCATGCAGTTCTAAAACGAATGAACGATTACTAGACTAGAATATTGAAATGTTCTTAATATATTAAAAATATTGAGATATTGCCATTTTACGATGATACCCCATGTTTTTAGTCGAGCTGTGACACGAAATCTGTTTAACCGCCATCTATTTTGGTAAAATTGAGCCACACTGCTGATGCTAGTGATTTAACTGCCATAGATAGAAATAGCCTGACACCAAGCACAACTGTTAGAAGTCTAGGAGTTCTATTTGATCAGGATTTATTCTTTAACGCTCACATAAAGCCTGTTTCAAAAACAGCCTTTTTTCATCTTTGTAACATTGCTAAAATCAGGCCTATCCTGTCCCAGAGCGATGCTGAAAAGCTAGTCCATGCTTTTGTTACCTCTAGACTGGACTATTGTAATTCTCTGCTTTCAGGCTGTCCCAGCAAATTCAGTAATGTCAACACTGCATTTCACACAAAAACACCGCTAAATAAGGCTCTAGTTCGCATAGTGCCGTGAAACGGCCTCAGCGGAAGAGCCAGAGCTGTGGCTGCACAGCCAGAGCTGCAGCGGAGACTCTTCCGCAGAGGCCGTTTCACGGCGCTATGCGAACTAGAGCCTTATTTAACGGTGTTTTTGTGTGAAAGTAACGCGCTGAAAATTCTCTAAATAAAGCGTGAATGCAGACCGATATCAGACTTTTTCAGTGGGAGTCTGTTTATTTGTGTTTTTGGTCAAGTAAAATATGGCCCCGTCTGACTACAGTGGATTCAGCTGACGAGCAGATCTGAAGCATGAAGAGGGAGTTAGGTCCGTGCGCCCTGGGTTTCTTCTCCACAGAAACACTGCTGTAGAGGTAATTTCTGCCCTAACCCTTGTGATAGGACCCAACTTGTTCAATCCCGGAATATCACTTTAAGACGCTTCAGCTGGTCCAAAATGCTGCAGCTGTACTGCTGTACTGACTAGAACTAGGAGAAGAGACCACATTACTCCTGTATTAGCTTCTCTGTATTGGCTTCCCATTAAATATAGAATAGAATTCAAGATTCTTCTCCTATAAACAATATTACCTTTTCTCTCAAACATTGTTCACAAATCTGTCTAATTGTTTGATAGTGAGCACTTCTGCTTTGCTGAGATAATCCATCCCACCTCACAGGTGTGCCACATCAAGATGCTCATCAGACACCATGATCAGTGCACAGGTGTGCCTTAGACTGTCCACAATAAAAGGCCACCCTGAAATGTGCATATTTTTTTATCTGGGGAGTCTGGGGACTCAGAACCAGTCAGTATCTGGTGTGACCACCATTTGCCTCATGCAGTGCAACACATCTTCTTCGCATAGAGTTTATCAGATTGTCAATTGTGGCCTGTGGAATGATGGTCCACTCCTCTTCAATGGCTGTGCGAAGTTGCTGGATATTAGTGGGAACTGGTACATGCTGTCGTATACGCCGGTCAAGCACATCCCAAACATGCTCAATGGGTGACATGTCCGGTGAGTATGCTGGCCATGCAAGAACTGGGACATTTTCAGCTTCCAAGAATTGTGTACAGATCCTTGCAACATGGGGCCGTGCATTATCTTGCTGAAACATGAGGTGATGTTCATGGATGTATGGCACAACAATGGGCCTCAGGATCTCATCACGGTATCTGTGTGCATTCAAAATGCCATCAATAAAATGCACCTGTGTTCTTCGTCCATAACAGATGCCTGCCCATACCATAACCCCACCACCACCATGGGCCACTCGATCCACAACATTCACATCAGCAAAGCACTCACCCACACGACGCCACACACGCTGTCTGCCATCTGCCCTGAACAATGTAAAACGAGATTCACCCGTGAAGAGAACACCTCTCCAACATGCCAGACGCCATCCAATGTGAGCATTTGCCCACTCAAGTCTGTTACGGCGATGATCTGGAGCCAGGTTAAGACCCCGATGAGGACGATGAGCATGCAGTTGAGCTTCCCTGAGACGGTTTCTGACAGTTTGTGCAGAAATTCTCTGGTTATGCAAACCAATTGTTTCAGCAGCTGTCTGAGTGGCTGGTCTCTGACGATCTTGGAGGTGAACCTGCTGGATGTGGAGGTCCTGGGCTGGTGTGGTTACACGTGGTCTGCGGTTGTGAGGCCGGTTGGATGTACTGCCATATTCTCTGAAACGCCTTTGGAGACGGCTTATGGTGGAGAAATGAACATTCAATGCACGAGCAACAGATCTGGTTGACATTCCTGCTGTCAGCATGCCAGTTGCATGCTCCCTCAATGCTTGCGACATCTGTGGCATTTTGCTATGAGACAAAACATTTAGACAGATTTGTGAACAACATTTGGAAGAAATGGTAATATTGTTTATCTGGAAAGAATTTTAGATCTTTGAGCCCATCTTATTGGGTTTATATTTTTGTTGAGTGTATAAAGCTCTCAGTGGACAGGCACCAGTCTATCTTAAAGAGCTTGTAGTGCCATACAACCCCTCTAGAACATTACGCTCCCAAAATGCTGGCCTACTTGTGGTACCATCAATTGCCAAAAGTAGTATGGGAGGTAGAGCCTTACCGACCACAGTTCGGGAGGCTGACACCCTCTCTACCTTTAAGGTTGGACTGAAAACATTCCTCTTTGACAAAGCTTTCAGTTAGGGACCAGCTTATACTGTAGTCCATAAATTAGTTCATAAATTAGACAATTATAAACATGACACAACATGGGATGTCACATCTCAAGAGGCCCCTAACTATAGTTCTTACTTTAGTCCACTTGTCTCCTCTTACCTCCCTTCTTTTGCCCTCACACCCAACACAGCATCATGTGGATTTGCTGTTCATCATGAGACTGGGATCCACATCCAAGATTTCCTGCTGCTTAACAGAAGGTTTTTTTCTTCAGCCATGATGGAGGGATTCATGATTGGCTATATGGATTCATGTTGGGTGTTGGATGTATATATTTGTATATATATGTATATGTGTATCTTTATATGTATACATGTATCTATGCATATATGTGTATTCATAAAATGAAGAGCTTAATGCTCTATTGTAAAGTGTCTTGAGATAACACTTGTTATGAATTGGTGCTATACAAATAAAGATTGATTGATTGATGCCTTTCACATGCTAGAGGACTCAAATGAACGATAAATACAATAAAACGGTGTTCTTATACAGGCTGTTACCTGTGAAACGGGGGTGCTCAGAAAACATCCCCATTTCACTTGATACATTTCTCCTGATGAAATGAACCAGAGACTGCTCGGAAAAAATAATTGACACATTTGGTCGACCAATGAGAATTTTGGTCAGCTGAGCATGTATCGACCAATTAGCCGACCAGTCGACACGGACTTTAAAGCCCTACTGATACTGAAATATTTAAGACTTAATATTGGCAGCATTAAATACATTTTTCACTAAACAAAATATGTTTGTTGTGTTATGAACTTCATCAAAGGAGTAAACATCAGCTATTCTTGTTCTTACCTAAACCAAGACTGTTATGTTTTTTGGGGCTTATGTTTGTTTGCAAAATTACACAAAAAGTGCAAGATGGATTTTTCTGAACTTTTCAGGAAATGTTGGTGAAGGCCCGACGTGGTAATGATTAGATTTTGTTTGTGATACAGATAAACACCATTCGTAAATGATAGTTTTTGCTCTAAAGTTTAATGTGTTTCTTGCTCCTCATCTTTATAATGGGTTAATATTACACAGTCCATATTCTTGCCTTCAGTAAGTTACACGAACAGCAGCACTGGACCTGTCAATCAGTGAGTGACATCATCTGCAAGTTTTTAATGTTTCTTTTTTTTACTCATAAATGTTGGCCCTCCCTTTGGGAGTACATTTACATACAGATCTCAGTTTGACATTTTTTATCTGTTGGTGTTTTAGAGAGATTTTTAGTTAACTTTTGTTAATAGTTTAAGAGAGAATAACTGACACAAATGAACTACAATACTGGTAATTAAGCTCCAGTGTTAAGGTTAGTATTGTAGTTCATTTGTGTCAGTTATTCTACCTGGTGCTGCAGTGTTACTGTAATTATTTAAACTCTAATTTTATTTTTAACGGGCATTCTAATTTCTACTGTAAAGGTAACTTATTGTTTTTTGCACTTTATTTATGCTGGACTACACTTAAATGTATATGGTCCATAATCTCTGCCATTTCGCCTGTCATAAACGTCGCACGAGGTCAATGGATTTATTTTCTCAAGCTGTGACCTAAGAACCATAAACTGCACGTTGCCAAGCATACATGAAACCTGAAACCGGAGCCTGTAGAAACGTGTGTTGTGGATGACTAGCCTTAATGTTTAAAAATATATGCTGTTACCCAGATAGCCGGCTACATTTGGATATAGCCAGCAAAAGAGTTAATTTATGTTTGTATTCACTTTTTATTTTCATTTCTTTTATTTATATGGCCAGTGTCAAATAAGAACTAACACAAAGTCAAGAGGTTAACAGTTGTGCAGGACAGGAAGGAAGCCTAAATGTTTCCATAATATCCTCCCCTCAGAAATATCACTGTTTAAGATCACCCAATAAGAGAGGAATAAAAGAAATGAAAAATAAATAAATAAATAAAGGGAGCAATAAATGGATTAGTGTCAGAAGAAAAGTGATAATAAAAAAGGAAAGAAAACAACAAAATGACACTGATATGTCAACTTTACAGAGGGGTGCAAGGTATGATTATTTTGTCGTTATGCTGGTGTCCTGTAGGATGTGGAACTTCCCTACCTGGCAACCCCGGGCTCCCTGAGAGCTACCAGGGGCTCCACCTTCAAAGTGCCAAAAGTCTTAGATAGATAGATAGATAGATAGATAGATAGATAGATAGATAGATAGATAGATAGATAGATAGATAGATGTATTGAGATCAGGACTCATTGCTGGCCATTTTAAAACAGTCCATTTTTTTCCTTTTCAACTATTCCTGCCTGCTTTTTGATGGGTGCTTTGGGTCTTTGTCTTACTGGAGGGCCCACAATCTTCGACTCAAATCAGGTGGACATCTCGCTCTAAAATTTCTTGATAATTCTCTGATTTCATGATTTCTGTGATACAGTCAAGGCCTCCAGTACCTGATGCAGCAAAGCAGCCCCAAACCATTATGGAACCTCCACCATGCTGAATTGATGGTAGGATGTTCTTTTTGTTGTAGGCTTCAAGTGGTTGCAATTAAGACTGCCTATTCTAAATATGACTGCATGACCATAGTAGCTAATGAAGGATAATTTACAAACCATAACATGTGAACATTACTTCTGCCAAGTTTGAGTCTGATAAAGTGATGCAGAGCAAAGTTAGAGAGGTTTGTAAAGAAACTGTACTGTCACACTTAAACTTCATAGGTGCCAATAATGATGAGTAGGACTGTATGGTGTTGTGCTGAGTTGTAAGGCTGTTGTGCCAAATGATCTTAGAGTTTTGAGAAAGTCATTTCAGCTTCAGGAAATGATCCAAACAAATGGAGAAAAACCATGAGTTCCAAATCAGTTTGTTTATTTCTTTACATGAGTCTTTTCCCTCCAGTCATCCTAATGCAAAGTGAGATACAAACAGCCAAGGCGGAGAATGTCTCTGTTAACCATATACAGTCAGTGTTTGACATCGACCAGGAAGTTTGCCTGATGTTTTTGAGTCAACAAAGTAACTTCATGTTCTGTGCAAGAGGAAGTAACCCTATCAGTACAAACAGCTCAGTGTGGCATCTGACAAATTTCACACAGCGATGGAAGATAAACAAACACAAAGCAGCTGGCCTCTTTTGAAATCATGCACAAAAACCTGCACATTTTTTGGTACAAAAAATTGCATCATCAACAGTAGGGATGTAACAGCATGTCTCTTTCATTACACTGTTAATCTAAACAAAATGATCACAATCAAACACAGTTATACAGTAATTACAACTAGGGCCCGACGAATAGGGATTTTTTTAGGCTGAAGCTGAAACTGATACTTGACAGAAAAAAATACAGATTTCATTGTCAGATGAATTTAATATACATATATAAATTTAATTACAAAAAAAGGTCCCAAAACAGAACAATGAATATATGAATTACAGGCAGAACATTTTATAGTTTAACAATACTTGATCCTTTAGTATTTGTTTGATTTTAATCCAGAGACCAGAAGTTTAGAGTACAATAACATGCCAAAAAAAAACAAAAAAAAAAAACATTGAACTTCTGGGACATTAATTGTATAACCTTATAAAAGTCACTCTGTATGTTGTACTTCTTGTTGATTAAAACTAAAGGTTGGTTATAGTAAAGATAGAAAAACTTTTTTAAAAGTTGTAAATAAATCACTGTGAGAGGAAAGCAACAGAAAGACTGAGGTAACATTCTTTTCACAGGCATTTTTATTTTTATTTGCAAGTACGAAATAAAACAGTGTGCAAGACTGCGGCAAATTCCTAGAAAATAAAACAAATAACCTTTTAGAAATGAAAATATATAGATTTTTAATGAACTTTGTCACATCTGCCTTTCAGTCTTCATTAGTTTATCACAAGTAGGTTTTAGTTCAGGTAGAACCTCTTTCTTCTTTAAAACATGAGGCAATGTGTGTGAGGAAGTTAAAAAAGATATTGTGGTGTACAGTATGTATTTCAAAAGCTTATTTAAAATGGCTGATTAAAGCCCCCAGCTCTGCTGAAGTCTCCCCTGGATGAGTCTGCTGATAATGACGTAGGGCTCAGCTAGCATAGTTAGCTCACTAGCTAGCTAGCTTGGGAACAAGCAAATAAAGTCAGATGTCCGTCATAATCACAATAAAACAGTCACAGCTAAACTGATCCCCTGCCATCAGAAGGTTCAAATCATCAGTATTGACAACGACAGAGGAGGCAACTGTCAGGAAAACTGTTCGGCGGTACCCGGTCTGTGAGGCTGACCTGAGCAAAGAGCCCAGTGGTCCCTCTGTTTCCAGCAGCACCACTTTGTGTACCGCGAAAGTTGTTCATCATGTCGGACCTTCAGGCTAAAAAGAGCAAACTCTGTGTGAGTGTAGATGAGTCATCCATGCACACAGCAGCTAAGAGCTAATGGTGCGTTTCAGTTGTAGAGTCGCGACTCAGTGCCACTGAGTCGCAGCTCTACTTAAAGGTGCTATGAGGAGAATTTATTACCGGCAGCGTAAAAGACTGCTACTCATGAGCCGTGCGGCGACTGTCGTAATGCTGCGTTCCAGTAACCTCAGAACTGGGAGTGACATCATCTCCGACTTATCAGCGTTCCTGTTACAGAGTCGGAAAACATGCCGATCTACCAGGCTATTGTTAGCTGTAGTTAGCATGCCTGCGTTGTTGTTCACAAATACCACATGAAGAATGTGATTATAACTATGGCAGCATTTTAGTAAATATAAGTCTAACAATACTATGTATACAGCTGATCTAGAGCGACACACCCCAGTCAGAAGTGCAGATAAATTGATTATTACAGGAGCTAAATAACTGTTCACACTCAGGGGCATCCATCTTTGATTGTCAACGGGAGGATGGCGAGGTTTCACCGCTTTCCTTGGAGGAAATTCTGACTCTGAGGGTCGTTCCAGTTGCAGTTTCCTACTCGGAGCTCAAAATTCCTACTTCTGACTACAACTGGAACGCACCACAGACGTATACATCCACAGCACGTGTATGTTTTGAGGCTAATGGATGCAATCCGTTAGCCTCAAAATGCAATAAGGACCTTCCTCAGAACTCTGCATTGCTTTACAACTTCTTTTTTCAACAACTTACAGGATGCAAAGCGACGAGGTAATGTATCTCTTTCTAGTTACGTAGCGGTAGTTTTGATGTGTGACAAGTATTTTTTTGGAAAACTTATCATAGTTGTAGCCGGCTATTTATTGCTACTTACAGCCCTGTGCTCTAAGACGTGTAATTTTATAAATAATAAAATAATACAAAATTTGCTCTAGTTTTAATTTTCTCGTTCTGGAAGTTGGCCAGTCCAGCCCTGTCCGACCCGAACGAGAGGCTAAGGAATAGCATTTATAGATAACCTATTTTGATGCTATAAAACTCATCTTAAAGTGTGTATTTTGATCAGGCATATATCTAAAAGTGAAACTTTTTTGTAATTACTTAGAAACTCCTCACAGTCTCTTTAAGTGGAAAGAAGTGACAGCAAGAACACAACAATAACACAAGCATGACAATAATCAACAAATGAAAAAAAAAAAAAATATATATATATATATATATATATATACATATATACATATATATATATATATATATACATATAAAATACTACTACAAAATAGACACTTTAACTATGGAAACATGAAGAATAGAAACACAGCAACAGTAAAGAACAATTAAAAAAACACAAAAATGAAACTAAGGACACATCAACAGATAAACATGAACTGTAAACATTGTGTTGAGACAGTCTAAAGCAGGGGTGGGCAACTGTAACTACCAAGAGGGCCACATTAAACCATTTTTTCCAGCCTGAGGGCCGCATTGTTACAAATTTTCAGAATCTCTCGATGAGGGAAAAGAATGTTGGCTAAACAACTTATGAGAATATAAATCTGTGATAACATTAAAATAGCAATATTCATCTATTATAACATAAATACAAGTTATTATGCATAATGAAATGAGCATGACATAGAATTCAAGCAAATTTAGCAAAAATACATGGAATTAAAGCCAATGAAGCTTTTTCAAATCAATAAAATGATGTTATTCAAAATTTTAAAGCTCAGATATTTTGCTGCTGCCATTTTTTAAATATGATATTGAGTAATACTAATGTTCAAAGGTTTCATTTAAAAGATTTAGAGACACTATTATAGCAAAGTTGGGTCATAAACAACTTACATAAGCCAATAAAACATCAGTCTAGATTATATAGAATTATTTCTTTAGGATATCTGAGTTTTCTTCATATTTACAGCTGCTTTTTGGGAATGAATGGCGGGCCACATTTAGTAATGTGGGGGGCCGCCATTTGCCCACCCCTGGTCAAAAGTCTCTCTGCAGTCTCTCTGTGTTGTAATGTGTGAATGTATTTAACAGTGATTCATGTCTTCTCCAGTAGAGGGCGACGTCAGCTCAGATCAGCCTCCTGAATGCAGGTAGAGAGGGGGCTGGTCGGGCTGAGGCAGTCAGAAGGATCAGAAACAGGTGTGTCACCCTTGGTCACACTTTGGCTGCGGTCGAATAGTCACCTCCTAAGCCCTTTCCTATCTATTTTTCCTTAAAGCTAGGGTCTGCGATTTGATTTAGATACGCTTTTTTTAATTCTCATTAAAATGGTCTTTATGACCCGATAGTAATCAACTCATAATGTGTTCTTAAAACAGACCAAAAAAATTCGCTATCTACAGCAGGAGTAAAACAGGGAAAACACCAACCAATAATCATGCAGGGAAACCTGTTTTTAAACCAGTCAAATCCTGTCGCCGGGAAAATGCGCGTGCATTTTCCTGGCGTGGACAGACTCAGTGCGCATAGCCGAGCTCATACGTATCAGAGTCCGCGGGAGAATGCTTAGTGCTGTTAGGCGATTAAAAAAAATAATCTAATTAATTAAAGAATTTGAATTCTAGGATATCACAAAATTGTAATGGATGATTAATCAAATGAACACACTAAAAAGAGAAGATTGTATATCTACATTTTTATTGGTGATTGAATAAATCCGAAGTCAGGGCAACTTGTCCAGAAAATTCTAAGCTCAATTAGGCAATTCAAATTACACTTTAAGTGTGTTTCATAAATCAAATTAAAAAAAAAAAAAAGGTCGAGGACACCCAGCAAAACAATTAGGTCTGATGCATTATTAAAGAATGTAGAACAAATATAGATAAATTAATTCAAAAATAAAATAAAGCGGAGTCTTAAATAGGCTGTTCCTGTTGTCACCTGGGCTTTCTTTGGTTTGACTAGTGACGCATGTGTGAAGAGACGTGCCACTGCCATGTACGGGTCCTCCAATAATGGCCAATATTAAAATGTTTGTGTGCTATGATTAATCGCGATTAATTTTTTCAATGCATTAATTTGTGTTGTAATTAATTAATCTAATTAATGCACTAAAGTGACAGCCCTAAAAATGCTTACCTTTCAAGTTTAGTCTTTGAAAATAAGGGAAGCCCACCGTGAGCCGTCCCACAACCCCAACCAAGCTCCAGTATCCCTCACATTTTAAGACAGATTTACAAGAAATCTAAAATAAACTCTTTGTTTTTCTAAGTTTGTTCTGCTGCTCTAATCTCGCGATAGCTGCCATCCAGGCTACTGCAGGTGGACGTTCTCGCAAGGCTTTTTCTTCTTCTTTGGTTTTATGGCGGTTGGCATCCATCATTTTGGAGCATTACCGCCCCATTCAGGCTAATGACAGAGTTCAGTTTGGAGAGGCAGAGGAATGTTTTTATTACTATATCATCACACGGGAGATTTACGTGAGAATACTGATACAGGAGGACGGCGGGAAAGAGGATAATATACGGAAAATACGGTAGTTTCATGGCCAAAACAGGAGACTTGACAGCTATGTGGAGAATGTCAGAGGAACTACCTATACCCTGATCAACATCGGCTGTGAGTACTAACTAACTTTACATGTTTGTTTGGTGTTTTCTGTTTGACTGAGACATGACTTGGTGTAGTGTAAAACAAACACATTCTGCTGAAGGTTTGGAGTTGAATCAGTCTTCTGGATATATCAGCCGTGCGCGTGCACTTTCAAATTCATGCTAGTTTTCCAAAATCGCCGACCCCAGCTTTAACCCTGATGGAAAACGTCACGGGGTTAAGGAAAGGAGAAAGGAGAATTCAGAAGGTGTTAGGAAAGGAATACTGCTGTGCAGAGAGAATCCGACTACACTTTCACTACGCTACGCTAAAGGACGGTCCCGCGTATCCTATGCTAAAGGAGATAATAAAGGAAGTAGGGCTGGACAATTAATCGGATTTTGATCGTGATTTCAATTTTGCCATCTGACAATCATGAAAACATTATAATCGAAGAAAAATGATAAATATGCCACACAGTGTGGAGTGCCGTGTATGCAAGTTCCTGCGCTTCATAGCACTTCTGTGTTCCACGTGCAGCCACAGCAAGTGTGTGTGACTTATGTGGATCAATAATACTGTATGTGCCACTCGCTGGTTCTTTAAAGTTGTGTTTAAATCAATACTGAAGTTTTAAATAAATGATTAATTGTGATTTCAATATCACTTAAAATAATCGGGATTCTTATTTTTACCATAATCGTCCAGCCCTAAAAGGAAGCACTGAGCCTCCTTTCCTATGCATTTAAACTATTCGAACAGCTCTGATCACAAACTACTTCCGGTTCATTTCACTCCGTCAGGAACCTTCCTAAGCAAAAAGGACTTTTCGACCGCAGCCACAGTGTTTGGTGGAGACACCACATGGAGACCTCAGAGACACCAGTGGTGAGAAAACTTTAATTTAATCACATTGACAAAGAAAATAACTTTAGTTTGATGACAGAGATTAAAATGTTTGTGAGAACTGGTCATTTAAGCCCTTGACTTAAGATGTAGAGTTTAATATTAATATAGAGACACTGGACACATTTTAGGATTCATCCTTTATTCCCTTTCATTGTTTAAGCTTAAATAGACCATCTGATATAAATAAAGATAGTTTATTTGAATATAGACTATAAAAATAAATATTAGGTTTTGAATATATTTAAATCATGAAAGTAGTAAAAATTATTGAAAATGTAATAGTGTGAGTTAAAATTATGAATCAGGTTAAACATCTGAGCACAAAGGTTGATATAAAATTAGTCCATGTGATCAAAACCTTTTGATTTTGTAATGTTAAAGTAAAATGATTGAAATCCTTTCAATAATTGAGAAATCATTGAAATCCATTTCCTCTGAGGTTATCAACCTGCTACTGTTGCAGCATTACAGTCATGATCAAGAAAAAGGAGAAAAAAAATCAAGCTGAGTTGTGTCCAGCGCTCTCTGTTGATCTTCAGGCCTCGAGTGAGTTTGGTCAGGTATTGATGCCAGAAAACAAGTAAGATTAACTTGACATATTGTAACACACAAAACACAATAACAATCAATTAAAGTGCAAAGTTATAAACACGTGAACAAATAAAAAAGCACACAATCAAGGACAAACAAGAAAAATCAGAAGCACAGCAAACAAAAATCCAAGCAATAATGAAAACTAAAAAAAGGAAATCATGTTTAATAAAGACAACACATCATTACACTGCAAACAACTGATAAAAGTTCAAAATGAAAAACACGACAATTTATTAACTGCAACAGAAATGTGTTTATTGATTATGAAGAGGATATAATGAAGAATTACATTGTTTAAAAACAACATTGTCTCAAGAAGCAGAATGATCTATAAAATAGTTTTGAGTTAAGCCATGGAAAGAGTCATTTTTTATAAACAGTGTGCATACACTTTTTTATTTAATATTTAAATCAGAAAAAAATGTGCAAAAAACAACATCTAAACAAACTGAAAAATGCATGACAACAAATCAAAAACACAATTAAAGAACATTAATAAAACAAAAAAAATCACTGATTTAGTTAAAATAGAAAATAGCAATATTTTTTCAAAAACAAAAAAAGTCACGAGCAAAATTTAAAGCAAAAAAAGAACTCAGAAACATCAACAAGGCCGATAGCAACAAAACACAAAATATGCCGACTGTTTTATATCATCTGAATACAGAGGCACATTTGATATTCTCTTTCTCTTTGCTTTAATTTGTGAATCAATGTTTTGAAATCCTTTAAGAGGAGGAATGGGTTCACTGACACCTGACGCCTCCTGGTCGCTGGCGTCTGTACCTTTCATAGTGCACAGGACGGCATATGTTTTCCACTACATCACAGGCCACAACCACACGCTGATAATTGCGTCTCACCTGTCGAACTCTACAAGTTTTGGTGTCAATCTGGACCTGATATACCCACATCCTCCTGCCACTGATGCACAAGTTACCCGGATGTCCATGGCCAGCCAGGGTCCAGCCACCGCCGGTGCAGATATGCTTCACGTCTGCTTGGGCAGCATACTCGATGAAGGACTGAAATGGAACGTTGCAGCGGCCAATGCTCTTGATGTGGTTGCACAAAGAGAGAAATGAAAACACTGTGAAGACACAACAAGGCAAAAGCCTGAGCTTTTACACAAGGACTTGACTACTTTTATATAAAATCTGCCATCTAAGTAAAATTAATGGGATTGAATGAAACAGATTCTGCCCGTCTGATCTCGTTTGGCAGGTTGATCCGAAGTTAAGGGGTCTGTAAGGACAGCTTGATCATTTCAGTCTTGATTTTGAATAACCTGAGGATCCCTGTCCAAAGACGGGCTTTTCTACTTACTTTCTGAATGCACCAGGTATGTTTGGGTCAAAATTTCTTGGAAGGATGTGTCTCTGAAGAAAATTGATGTAGGGCCGCCAAGACCGTCTCTGCATACAGGGTCGATTGGGCTGAGCATTGGAGGAGGTTCCAAGAATGAGGACAAGGACAAAAGAGAGTGTGATGGTGATCAGGAGCTTCATCGTGTCTGGAGGGACAGAAAGAAGAAACATGAATGCAAATGCAGTTACTGATCAGTGAAAGAAGGCTGATAATGACTTTATTATTTTGTCTGATGTAACTTATGCTTTGAAAGGACACTTTCAACTCTATTCACAGCTTCTTACATTTTTGTGAGGTCATTGAGAGCATAAGGAGGTGAGAGAGAGGAGTGGACGAAGGGACAGACAACTGAACATGTGAGAAGGCTGGCTGCCCTTTACCCTGGTTTGTCCTCAACGTTTTGATCTGATTCCTGTCTTTTGCTCCAAATAATTTCTGCAAATAATCCTTGAGCATGATAAAATACTGTTTTATCACTTTCTGATTTAACTCGAGACTGTGCTGCCTATGGTGTAATACAACCCCTGGCAAATATTATGGAATCACCAGTCTTGGAAGATGTTCATTCAGTTGTTGAATTTTGTAGAAAAAAGGCAGATCACAGACATGACACAAAACTAAAGTTATTTCAAATGGCAACATTCTTGCTTTAAGAAACACTAAAATAAATCAAGAAAAAAAAGTGGTAGTCGGTAGGGATGGGAATTAATAAGATTTTATCAATACCAATGCTGTTAATGATCCTGCTAATCCATCCAATTCTTTCCCGTATCGATTCCTGCAAATTTTGCGAGTGGGCAAATGTTGGTCTGATTTTCAGTGTCAACAATGTCAAACACATGTCACAGCATAGATAACTGCTTCTGCAAGTTGCTGGTATTTCTACTCACTTAAGGTTGTGTAGTAGGTGCAATGAAAATTAAGCTTCACTTCTGATGCTTCTGAACCCTGTCAGTGGAAGGAATTGATAAGCAAAAAGATTAATGATATCAATTCTTTGATGGAGCTGTTAACGATTCTCAACTGGAAGTGGTTTTCGATTCCCATCCCTAAGTCAGTAACAATTACTTTTTTAGACCAAGCAGAGGGACAAAAATATGGAATTACTCAATTCTGAGGAAAAAATTATGGAATCACCCTGTCAGTTTCCTTTCCCACCTGCATCAGATTAGATCCGCTCGTTAATGTCAATTGAAACAAAGGAGAGAGTTATCAAAATCCTTAAAGAGGGTAAATCATCACGCAGAGTTGCAAAAGATGTTGGTTGTTCACAGTCAGCTGTGTCTAAAATCTGGACAAAGTACAAACAATATGGGAAGGTTGTTAAAGGAAAGGGTCATGGTAGACCAAGGAAGACATCACAGCGTCAAGACAGAAAACTTAAGGCAATATGTGAGGATGATTTCTTACCTTCTCGAATCAGTCGACCTCTGCGATGCGAGAACTCAGCTGGTCTTTGTGCAGATTCTACAAAGTCACAAAACTTTGCTTGAAGCCCCAAAGTAATTCTCTGTATTTATACTTGAGCTTGTATTTTCCTAACCGACACATACAGCCAATCAGAGTCTCTGAGTTTTTTAATTTACCATATATGTCTTTAAATTACTTTTAATTAATTAATTAATTTAATTAATTTGACATGAAATGATGATGAAACTGCGGGTGTGAGATCAGCCAAAAAACACCAATCATCCACACCAATCATCGTGTGGATGATTACCACACGAGCCAACATCTGTCAAAATCCTGCATGATTACCACACGATGACACAAGCAAATTAATAACTATGTGTATTGGTCATCACTATTTAGACTTTCAAACAGTCAATCAATCAATCAATCAGTCTTTGTTTTAATCGCTCAAATTCAAAACAAGTGTTATCTCAAAGTAGGGGTGGGCGATATGGCAAAAATATATCGCGTTTTTTTAAAAATAAAATCACGATCACAATTTTATCACAATTCTTTTTTTAAGTTAATTTTTTTAGACTAATTTGCATGTTTGACCATTATTTCCCCAGGTTTAACATATAAACATGTAAAACCCTAAAGAAAATAAAGGACAATTAAAGCCAAAGAAACTTTCTGAACAGGTTTTCATTTAAATTGTGCAGTTTATATAAAAATGTGCAATAAATGTGAACATAAAAGATAATGAACAACAATATCAACATTATATCTTAAAGTGCAACAATTCAAAACAAATGTTATCTAACTGCAGTGTCTATAACCTAAGTCAATAATACAGCTGCTTTAGAACAGATTTTTGTGCAGACATCATCAAGCTTTTATCTCCTTTTCTCTTTCCACCATGGCTTCATGCTACATAACCAAACAGGAGATCCCACCATGCACTGCGCTTAATGTGCTACGATTGGCTAGTCAGGTGCACGTCAAAGTCTCCGTGCCCACACATACGATCTGACGATCTTTCTGCTTTATGACGATATTAAATTGTTATAATCCTGAATGATTTAATATCGACATATTGCACACTCCTATCTCAAGGTATTTTGCAAAAAAGCAGCAGGCTGCAGCAAACTCTTCATTTTATAGATTCACATATGCATATGGCTCAATTTAGAGTTGTGGAGACATTTCACATGGAGAAAGAAAGTAATGTTTATTTTTAATTCAACCTTTTTTTAAGAACACACTTTAGAGTTGTTTTTTCTAGTATTTGCTGAGCTTAAACCTGTAGAAATTAGGACATTTAGTATGAAAAACCACGTAGTTACAGAAAAGGCTGTGTCAACTGCGTTGCCTAAAAATTGGTTAGAAAGTGTCAAACAATTTTAAAAGCTGTTTTTCCTTGAAGAAACTGTATCTCTAAATCCATCATGTGAAAGCTGGAGTTCTGCTCACAGACAGAGGAAAGGAGGAAATGTTTAATCAGTGGAAAAGCCCAGTGCTGTTACTGGACTCTTGGTTTCTCAACAGACTCTACTAAAATCGTCAAGAACGTCCCAGTCCTCCACAACTCACAGCTCCTAGTAGCAATACTGAGAGCCTATTAACATTAGAGAAACATGGGTCACAGACCCTTCAGGCTGAAGACATCACCCACTGGAAGCACCGCAGCAATCTGGACTTTAATGTTGGGTGGAAATCACAATTTAAGTGAGCTGCTTTGGTGGAGGTTTGCGCTCCCAGGGCTCTAATTTTAGTGGCACAGCGCAGGGTGGCAGAGCCAGATGTAAATTTATCCGGTACACTACTGTGTGCGGCCAATTTGGCAATTTAGCAGACCGACAACGCTGAGATGGGTGTGGCGGCACACCAGGGAGAGGTGTTGACAAATTCAGCTTGGTACAGTGACAATTTCATGCCAAAAACCTCTACGGCAAGAGTACTGAAAGCTCGCCAGCTGCACCCTGGTCTATTCTCGGCAAAGTCAAAGCACACCTGTGGTAATTTGGCTGACAGGCGCACATGTCACCAAAACCTCAAATGCAGGTATCCAAAGTGTCAGTGCATTCTTTGTCATATTTTTCTTGCTATACCACATAGCCTTATGTCCGTGATGCCACTTGGACCTCATGGAGCAGACATTAGAGGACTTAAGATGGAGAGACGCTGAACTGCATGTGCCGTATAAGAGTAGCAGAGCGCACAGGAGAGGAGGAACCACCTGGCTGCACAGCTCTGTCCTTAAATGTGCTTATATGCCAACTGTTTACATATTTTGACCACAATTTACGCAGTCATGGTATAGATACACAAAGTCATTCATGAGAAAAATACATTTTATATAAACTTGTCTCTTCTCTTTCTCCTCGCGCGCATTGCATAAGCCAGCCTAGTGAGGCTTGAGTCAGCGGAGGAGAGATTGAAATTGTGAGTGCGCCTTATTTATAGGCAAGGAGGGGCATTCATTTGATTGGTTAAGAGAACAGTCGGCTGTGTTGAACCCTCACGTCTTCTCTCCTCTCTCTCCTTCCCTATGGCCAGTGGGGGAGACTATGGCTGCGGTCGAAAAGTCATTTTTGCTTTGGAAGGTTCCTGATGGAGTGAAATAAACCGGAAGTAGTTCGTGATTAGAGCTGTTCGAATAGTTTAAATGCATAGGAAAGGGGGCTCAGTGCTTCCTTTATTATCTCCTTTAGCATAGGATACACCGGACCATCCTTTACGAAAGGAGAGGAGAATATTTCGTCCCACAGTTCTCTGCGGAAACAGCTTTTATAAACAGCTTGATATCTGACTGCTTCCGAATTCAACCAAATAATGACAAACAAATCACACAGACCATGCGAGTTACCTCTGCTGTTCATCCTTTACCAAAACCTGTAGTCTGATTCTCTGAAGAGAGCAGGATATGAGACATCTGATGTTGATTATGTTTTAAACATGGTTCAATATTAATCCTTTGTACAAGATTGGATTGTTGTCTTTACAATTTATGTGTTTCTTTCATTCAGTTCCCGTTTTCATGCATTGATTGGTGCAGGACAGATTTATTTAAATCCTCACCTCCAACATCGGTTATGCAGATGTAATGTTTACCAGGCTGTTATGTTCAATGTTGTCTGCAAGGAACAACATTGTCATGATACATGATGCGTCTTTTTTAGTCCATTTTCGGAAAATTGTAGTTTCAACACAGCAGTATCATCCGCCATCACATGATGACGTAGCGTAGTGAAGGTGTAGTCAGATTCTCTCTGCACGGTAGTTTTCCTTTCCAAAGTCCTTCTGAATTCTCCTTTCTCCTTTCCTTAACCTCACGACATTTTCTATCAGGGTTAAGGAAAAGTAGATAGGAAAGGGCTTAAGGGTGTGACCACAGCCACTGCCTCCTCTTGCATCTCTCTGCGCCTGGCACCAAAATTTCAAATCTACCCTGGACACACCCTGTTGGCGTGGCAGACACGCAGAGCAGCTGCCTGGTCTATGAAATTATAGCCCTCTGAGTACTTTACAAGTTTTATCATTATTGTTGATTTTATTATTGTTGTTGTTTTAGTCTTGTACAGCATCCTTAAGTGTTGTGAAAGACACTGATCAATAACGTGTTATTATAATTACAATTATAATAATTATTATTATTATTATTATTTCTTATTATTATCATAGTGACAATCTTTCATATTGTTAGCATCTATTTTTTGGAAATAGAAGAGGCACCTCAGGTGTCTCCGAGGTAGTTTAAGTTTTTGCATTGCAATAGTTGTTTCACAGAAACCAACTGGAAAAGAGTATTGCTCTTTTCCCACACTATTTGCTCAATATGTAAAAAGCCCTTATCACAGTTAGGCAGATAGAGGAAGTTGAGATTTGTTGAAATAAAAAAATAGGTGACATGACACAGGTTTTAAATTTGTTTCATCACTCGTTTCATTATTCCTCCCAATGGGAGACAAAAATTACCCCAATTCTGAAACCAGATATACATATACAGGTAGATATACCAAATATTTGAAATATGCATATACACATGTATAAATATTGTCAAAGAGATCAGGTCTTAAGGTCAAAATTCAGGACTAACTACAATAATAATAACAAAAATAACAATGCATTTTATTTTTAAAGTATTTTTCATGACACCAAAGGACACTAAAATAAATGTAAAACAACAAAAATACCAGAGCAGCGGCAACCAGTCATGCCAGCTATGGAAGCGAAGAGAAACCAAAATCCAAATTAAAATGGATTAACAGAAATGCATTTTCATTTTCAGAATAAAGCTGTTTTTTGACTCATACATAAAATATATAATAATTATAATATATAATAATATTTCCAAACTGAATTTTCATTTTCTTGTTCAAGACTGTTCATTCTGTGGCTTAATTAAAATGAAAAAGAAAACGATATTTAAGATTTAATTTTCAAATCATGCCCCAGCAAATAGTCACCAAAATTCAATCTGAATTGTCAAATTTGAAAATTAAAAAGCATTAGCAGTAATGCTTTTTCACTTCAAGGTAATGGCTGGAATTTCTGACTCATAAATGAAATTAATAAGTAATCCAAACTGCATTTTCATTTTCTTATTTAAGACTGCTCATTCCGTGACTTTATTTAAATGAAAAAGAAAAAGATACTTAAGATTAAATTTTCAAAAGATGCCCCAGCAGACAGGTACCAAAATTCAATCTGAATTGTCAAATTTGAAAATGAAAAAGCATTAGCAGTAATGCTTTTTCATTTCAAGGATTTGCACATTATATGACACAACTAAAAAGAAAACAAAGAAGACTTTTTCGATTTCATGCCCGCCCCACAAATAGTGGTCCATATGCTGCGTTCCATTAACCTCGGAGCTGGGAACTGGGAAATGGGAGTGACGTCATCTCCGACTTATATGCATTCCAGTTGAAGTCGGAAAAAAGCATGCCTAATGACCAGGCTATTGTTAGCCGTTGTTAGCATGCCCTTAGTAGTTGTTCACTAATACCACATGAAGAATGTGGTTATGGCAGCAGTTTTGTTAATATAAGCCTAACAATACGATGTATACAGCTGATCTAGAGCGACACACCCCAGTCAGAAGTGCAAATAAATTGATTATTACAGGAGCTAAATAGCTGTTCACACCGGGGGCATCCATCTTCCATTGTCAACTCGAGGTGGCGAGGTTCTCCTGAGTTCCTAGTTGGATATTCCGACCTCGGGGGGCGTTCCAGATAAAATTTCCTACTCGGAACTGGGAAATTCCGACTTCTGACCACAACTGGAACACACCAATAATTCAATCTGAATTGGCAATTCAAAGTGGCGCAGCAGAGTGACGTCAGCAGCTGCTGTCGCTCTTCAGCACTGCTGTATTAGTTTTATTTGATGTACATTCCTCTTATATACTAGGAGTGGGAGAAAAAATCGATACACCTAAGTACGCGATTTTTTGTCTGCCGATTTTAAAATCGATATTTTTATTCAAAAATCGATATCCCCCCCCCCCCCCCCACACACACACACACACACACACGCACACTCACACTCTATAGGCGCTAAAGTCGCCAAACTGAAGCAAGCAACATTGCTGGATAAAGCAGGCCATAGCTGTTAAAATAGTGCTGAGCAGATTTACTACTTTTCACCAGCAGATAGTGGACAGGTGAGAGGTTTCTATTCAAAGTTTTGGCGTATATTTATTTTAAAACACACACACCGGACCGAGGGACATGAGTGTGGCTGCAGAGGCTGTGGAGCGGAGCAGAGAGAGAGACACAGAGTGCTAAAGACTGAGTAAGAGTTCTCACGATGCCGAGAGTACTTTGTCAAGTACTGTCTGACTCTGAATCTGAGGAATATGTCCTCTCTGAGGATGACGGTCAGTCGTCCAGTGAGAACCAAACTGGCAGCGTACGCAAGAGCGGAGCGGCTTCACGCCATTACAGTCCCGGAGCAGTACATACCGAGAGCTTTTTCTCTCCCTGGCCGGCGACTGCCGAAGAGGGTACATGGTCTGGGATGCAGGGAAGCTCAAAACACCGTGGAAAGTGACGGTGTTAGAATGAGACCGCAGAGCTCTGGTCAGACGAGAGAGAAGCCTAAAAAATCAGCACCTAAAAAATCGCAATAAATCGTATCGGGAGAAAAGTGAATCGTCCCAGCCCTATTATATACATTTTAATTTATTTATTTTTGAATTTTGTGAATTGTATTTTGTATTTCTATGTTTCTGTTATAATTGTTTTACACCATAAGATGCATACTACCTCGAACATACAATGTTCCTGATGAAACTGTGAACAGTTGTAAGTTGAGCTTTGTAGATCAAGTTTAAAAAAAAACTGCTGTATAGGGGTGAAATGAAATTTCATGCCACGAAATTTTGGGAAATAAAAAATGACGAAATAAAATTCAAAGACGCTCTAAATAAAAGGACGACATAAACCCACCTTGCCCTCCGTAGCTAAACACTCGCTGCAATATAGAGGAGGACGAAGTGGGGGAATTAGCTGACGCTCCTCCGTCAAGTAAATCGGTTGTGCGGACCTGTTTTGGCTTCCCATGTAAAAGACGAGAGAACGGTGAGAAGACTGCGGACAAAACAACAACCATGCGCAAAATATGCCGCCACAGTTCACCGTATTCTGCAGCGAGAACAACTACCAACTACCAACTTCTTTGAACTGCAGACAGGCAGCGGCTATATTGTGACGTCCGTCGGACGTAAAACTGAAGGTGACTCTGGCTTGCGAATACCTGCTTTTAACAGTCACTGTGAGCTGTGACCACGTCAACTACAATTTTAATTCACGAACAAAACAGCGAGTAGTAATCTCTAGACCTCCTGCTAACGGCTCTCTCCCTCCTCGCTAACACACACACACTAACTCTCTCCTCTGAACTCTGACCCGCTCGCCCCGCCTCCCTGGTCCATTCACTGACCGTCAATTCATAGGAAACATTAAAATCCACATTGAACACATAAACAGTAGAACTGCTCCACTATGTTTGTGTAAGTCTGCATAAAAAACAATATTTGATTTTTGCATCTACTGTTGAGTTGACAGAATTTGATCATACTTGAAGATCAGAAGTATATGCACTGTTATAGGCTAAATATTATAGTTCACAGTTCAGACATTTATGGGTCTAAACTGCAGCTCTGAGGACTGCTGTTTGTTTTCCTTTTTATTCAAGAATGTAGTTATCCTGATTGTTACAACAACAAAACACTTTTTATTGAGATTTTATGTTTGTATTTGCGCTGTAGTCTAAATAAGTGGAAAAAAATACAATTTTGTTTTTTTTTCAAAGAGTATTTATTTTGTACTGATGCAGCAATATTTTTTGTATGTCTGCATTAGGAAGAAAATAAAGAAAATTAGATTTTTGCACGACTTCCTACTGTTGGGGATTTACCTTCATCTTTATTTCGTATCGTGAGTATTTCGTATCGTGAGCCCTGTTTCATATTTCGTATCGTTTCGTGAGTTGACCATTTCGTTACACCCCTAATATATATATATATATATATATATATATATATAGATGCATATATATATATATATATATATATGTATATATGTATATATATATGTATATATATATATAAACTAGGGGAATATTTGAACCCGAGAGAGTTTGGTTATTGTTTCCCCTAGTTTGAACATGTGGTGTTGTTAGGTTCTGTATTGTGTTTGGGGTGCTGTTTAAAATTTGGCTATGAGATGCTTCAATTTTCTCTTTCAGTGCGTGTATCGTGAATATTTTCTCATGAGTGCTTTGAAAGTTTTCAAGTGATCTTCCTGGTTAGATAGGGAGTGGGCTAGCTGGACAAGTCAAGTCCACTCATTTAATATTTTGCCATTTTTGTTTTTGGAGATAATCCTGCTCTATTGGGGGTAAACTGGGCTCAGGTCCTTGGTCATTTGGGTACCGAAGCTAAGTTTTGTAAGTTGCCTCGAGCCCGGCACGTCTCAAGAAGATATTTAGGTTTTAGTTAAGTTAGGCAGGTACCAGGGAGGTTGCTGTTTGGTGTGCACTCAGGGGCTTACTTGCTGTGGTCGTAACAGGAGAGATATGTGCTTTTGCAAGAGAGCTACACCCTTCATTATTTTCATTGCTTTAATAATATCTTCAGAAATAAATTGAAATGTAACCAATTTATGTCATCAGGATGTTTTTATTGAAGGTCCAAAATACTTTAACAAAAAAAACATTTTTACATGTTACATATTGTAATTTCAAAGAGAGAACTAAAAAAAACATGTGCAGCAATAATGGCACCCCTCTTATTTTGTTGCACACTCTTTGGTGATAAGAGCCTCAAAATGTTTCTTGTAGCCATCTATAAGCTTCTTGCACTTCTCAGCTGGTATTTTCTCCCTTCTTCTTCTTCCTATGCAAATTGTTCAAGCTCTTGAACATTTGCAGGTTTCTTTTCCCCAATGGTAGATTTCAGCCATACTAAAGATTTTCAATCGGATTGAAATCAGAACTCATTGCTGGCCATTTTAAGACAGTCCATTTTTTTCCTCTTCAACCTTTCCTGCATGCTTTTGGATGTGTGCTTTGGGTCTTTGTCTTGCTGGAGGGCCCGCGATCTCAAACCAAGTTTTCTTACACCTAAAATTTCTTGATAATTCTCTGATTTCATGATTCCTGTGATATGGTCAAGGCCTCCAGTACCCCATGCAGCAAAGCAGCCCCAAACCATTATGGAATATATATATGTTTTCTTCCTTGCAGGCTTCAGGTGGTTGCAATTAAAACTGCCTAATCTAAATATGACTGCATGACCATAGTAGCTAATGACGGATAATTTACAAAACTTAATATGTGAACATTACTTCTGCCAAGTTTGAGTCTGATAAAGTGATGCAGAGCAAAGTTAGAGAGGTTTGTAAAGAAACTGTACTGTCACATTGTGTACTTAAACTTCAAGGGTGCCAATAATGATGAGTAGGACTGTATGGTGTTGTGCTGAGCTGTAAGGCTGTTGTGCCAAATGATCTGAGAGTTTTGAGAAAGTAATTTGAGATTCAGGAAATGAGCCAAACAAATGGAGAAGAATGTTAAGTGCCTAATTAGTTTTTTTAATCCTTTCCTGAGTCTTTTCCCTCCAGTCATACTAATGCAAAGTGAGATACAAACAGCCAATCACAGCCGGAGAATGTCTCTGTTAACCATATACGGTCAGTGTTTGGCATCGACCAGGAAGTTCGCCTGATGTTTGTGAGTCAACAAAGTAACTTCATGTTCTGTGCAAGAGGAAGTAACAAACAGTACAAACAGCTCAGTGTGACGTCTGATAAACTGAACACTGTGGGTCAGAGGCAACAATGGAAGATAAACAAAAACAAAGCAGCTGGCCTCTTTTGAAATCATGCACAAAAATCTACACGTTTTTTTTGGCACAAAAATATTGCATCATCAACAGTAGGGATGCAACAGCATGTCTCTTTCATAACACTGTTATTCTAAACAAAATGATCACGGTTATCATTATTATCACAGTATTGTTACATATGATCAAATGTTCAACACTAATCATAACACTGAAATCCTTTAACAGAGTTTTGTTTTGTTAAAAATAATAATGTGAGTTCAAGAGCAATACAAACAAATGTAAGCAAAACTTTAATACAGATGTTTAGGACAACAAATAAATCAATTAAAGCACATTGATAGTCTTTTTCCTCCTTCATAAGAAATGAGGTACTGCTGACTGTTCACTTGAGATTAAAATGTAAAAATGTCACGATAAATAACTTGTGCACCCTCTGACATACTGTTGCTCACGTGGCCTGTGGTTGAGGGGCCGCTGCTGCTTTGCAGAGGAGTAGACACAACGTTCAGGCTTTTCCAGGCAAGTGAGGCTATCAAACACAGCTTTAACAGTGATTACAACGAGGGCCTGACTGATAGGGATTTTTTGAGGCCGATGCCAAAACTGATACCTGGCAAAAAAAAAAAATACTGATTATATTTAACATACATATATAAAATTAATTACAAAAAATTGGTCCCAAAACACAACAATGAATATATGAATTACAGGCAGAACATTTTATAGTTGAACAATACTTGATCCTTTAGTATTTTTTTGACTTTAAACCAGAGACCAGGGGCCTGTTGCACGAAAGTAGGATAAGGGATTAAGCTGGGATATCTTGGTTACCCTGGATCAATTAATCCATGATCTGGTTGCACAAAAGTCGGATAAGGGGAAGTGGGATATGTTTTTATATATGTTACCATGGAGATTTATTCTTTAGCTCTAGCCTGCTTCAGACCAGGCTAAGTTCCAGGTTAATGTACAGTTATTGCAGAGTGTAAATGTTTATGTAAGGAGTTATATTTTTATGCTAACTACATGGTCATTTTAAGTATTTGATGTTGATTTCTGTAGTTACAATTTATTACAATGTTTATTATTTGTTCACCTATTTAAAGGGTTTTTATTTTGTGGAAATGGTATATCTTATTTCAGAATTTTTTGTATTAAGGCTATCTATTTGTTGAGCATGCAAATTTGGTGACTCATTTTCTTATAAATTAAAGACAATGGCAAAAACAATGCTATTCGATTTCTTCTGTAACAGATGAAGAGCTCTTTTCAAAAATGCTATAAATCCATTTTCATTTAGAAAGTATCTACATGATTTACCCAGACCCACCATTGGGCTGGGGATCTGAACTTTGCAATACAGTTTGAACAGGGATATAGAGCTTTCTGACATTAAATACTGATAGAGCAGATGGTACCATCGATATTAAAAAGAATAGGAGTAATATACACTCTAAAAAGTAATTCAAATATCTGTTGACACCACTTGATTTAATACATAAATGCAATTTAAAAAATGTAATTAAATGATTTAGATGAACTTTCTCGGTTGCCAACTTTATTTTTTTAAGTTGCGATCAAATAATAGTGTTGGTAATTACATAAACTTCATTTAGCATGTCACATACACTCAAATTTCATTGTTGGTAAGCTGAACACAAAATTCAAGTTGCCATAACTGCATAAACTTGGCTTAATAACTTAATTTTTCTCAACACTTTTCCATTTTAAATTACACCTGTTACCCAAGCAACTAAATAAGACAGGGCAGGAGGCTGAAGCAACATTTCATGGTGAGTAAAATGTATTTCTAATTGCTCTACTGAAATAATGGGTTTAAATTTGTTACATGTGACTTTCATTGAGATAATTAGAATTTAGCTTCTTTTACTGTGTGACTGCTAGCTAGACCCTGAGTTAAAATTACACTAGAATTTCCTTTTAAGTATTATGTAAGTGTTGATAGCAATGTAAAGGAAAATACGAACAAATGGTTTAACTTAAAAAGAAAAATGAAGAAAAGGTAGGCTATATATATGTATATATTTAAATTACTGCTACTTAAAATTTGGGTGCATTGTTATTATAATTAACTAGACAACAAATTAATCTACTTTAAATATCATGGTAAAGTCAGTTTACTTAACATATTTGTTTGAGTAACCAACTTAAAAACTTGTCCTTATGATGAAAGATATTCAGTAAGCAGTACTTACAATAAGCTTTGGCTGAAGAGAAAAAATAATTTGTCCAATGTAATATTGTTTGCTGGTTCAACGCAATTTCAAATTAAGTTGTCATAGCTAAGAAAAACTAATGGAAACTGTTGCGTTGATTTTTTTTTTTTTTTTTTTTTTTTTTGAGGTTAAACATTTCTTTTAAGAGTGTTTTTAATTTTGGCTTTCATAGCATTTTGGAAAAGAACTCTTCATATATAAATCACAGATGGAGGGAGGCATCATGTAAAATGTCGTTTAGAGCCCAAGAGAGAGAGAGGGTCTGCATGCACGCGCAAACTTGTGCACACTTGCACACATATAATCCAACAGCAGCATAAGGAGTAAATGTGGATGTTTCAATTTCAGTTTCACGTGCAATTCAACAAATTCATAATTAGGGCACAACTTTGTATTTGGAGACTTTAATGAACTGTTTGAAATCGATATTGTGACGTTTCAGCGGAGTAAGGAGTGATATCGGTGGACTAATACATTCAGGCGGTCTGAAGAGCTTCCTGTCGTGGTTGTGTCGCTGCAACGTTGTTTTCTCTTCTTTTAATTCAGTCTTTTACCTCCTAATACTGTACACCTCCATTAGGACTTCCTACTTCGACGCAGACAGGCACGCCACTCTTGTTGTCATGGTGAATCCATGATTCTGTGATCAGTAATCGTGTCAGTAAATTGAAGTAATCGCATGCACGCACTGATCCAGGATGGGTTAAACCTTGCTTGAAGAATCTGTGTGCTCTCATCCTCGCTTGGTCTTTTGTGCAGCTAAATAAGCCTGAACCCCCTTGTTTTGGATTCGATGAGCCAGGCTTAATCTTTTAGCCCGGATGTCTGAATCCTACTTTCGTGCAACAGGCCTCAGAAGTTTAGAGTACAATAACATGCCAAAAAAGGCATTGAACTTCTGGGACATTAATTATATAACCTTATAAAAGTCACTCTGTATGTTGTACTTCTTGTTGATTAAAACTAAAGGTTGGTAATAGTAAAGGTAGAACAACTTTTTAAAAAGTTGTAAATAAATCACTGTGAGAGGAAAGCAACAAAAACACTAAGGTAACATTCTTTTCACAGGCATTTTATTTTTCTTTGCAGCTTTCAAGTACAAAATGAAACAGTCTGCAAAACTGCGGCAAATTGCTGGAAAGTAAAACAAATAACCTTTTAAAAATGAAAAGATTTACATATATTTATATTAGGGCTGTCACTTTAGTGCATTAATTAGATTAATTAATTACAACGCAAATTAATGCATTAAAAAAAATTAATCGCGCACAAACATTTTGATATTATCCAGCTGGAGGACCCGTACATGGCAGTGGCACGCCACTTCACACATGCGTCTCTAGTCAAACCAAACAAAGCCCAGGTGACAACAGGAATGGCATATTTAAGACTTAGTCTTATTCTATTTTTGAATTTATTTATCTATATTTGTACTACATTCTTTAATAATGCATCAGGCCGAATTGGTTTGCTGGATGTCATTGACCTTTTTCTTATTTTGAATTTGATTTATGAAACACACTTAAAGTGTAATTTGAGTTGCCTGATTGAGCTTAGAATTTTCTGGACAGGATGCCCTGACTTTGGTTTTATTCAATCACCAATAAAAATGTAGATATATAATCTTCTCTTTTTAGTGTTTTCATTTGATTAATCATCCACTAAAATTTTGTGATGTCCTAGAATTCAAATTCTTTATGTGGGGACGTTAAGCAGATGTGAGATTAAAATGCAATTAATTAGATTAATTAATTACAAATCCTGTAATTACTTAGATTATTTTTTTCAATCGCCTAACAGCACTAATTTATATATTTTTAAGATTTATATAGATTTTTAATGAACTTTGTCACATCTGCCTTTCAGTCTTCATTAGTTTATCACAAGTAGGTTTTAGTTCAGGCAGAACCTCTTTCTTCTTTTAAACATGAGGTAATGTGCATGCGGAAGTTAAAAAAGATATTGTGGTGCACAGTATGTATTTCAAAAGCTTATTTCAAAAGGCTGATTAAAGCCCCCAGCTCTGCTGAAGTCTCCCCTGGATGAGTCTGCTGATGATGACGTAGGGCTCAGCTAGCATAGTTAGCTCGCTAGCTAGCTAGCTTGGGAACAAGCAAATAAAGTCAGATTTCCGTCATAATCACAATAAAACAGTCACAGCTAAACTGATCCCCTGCCATCAGAAGGTCCAAATCATCAGTATTGACAACGACAGAGGAGGCGACTGTCAGGAAAACTGTTCGGCGGTGCCCGCTCCGTCTGTGAGGCTGATCCATGCAAAGAGCCCTGACATCTCTCTGTTTCCAGCAGCAGCACTTTGTGCACCGCGAAAGTTGCTCATCATGTCGGACCATCAGGCTTAAAAGAGCAAACTCTGTGTGAGTGTAGATGAGTCATCCATGCACACAGCAGCTAAGAGCTAATGGTGCGTTTCAGTTGTAGAACCGCAACTCAGTGCCGCTGAGTTGCAGCTCTAAGTGGAAAGAAGTGACAGCAAGAACACAACAATAACACAAACGTGACAATGAGCAACAAATAAAAAAAAAATAACTAGAGAATTTGCATTTCCATGAAGGAAATGCGTTGAAATGCTGAGTGTGACTGCTGAAACTGTGAAATCAAATTGCTAAAAGTAATGCAAAGAAAGTTGAAAATGTGACATGAATAGTTGTAAGCAGTAAATCAGGGCTGAAAATGTGTGAAATGTGCAATAAAAATGTTTGCAGAACATTATAGCTACTGGAGGTCAGGTGTGCAGGTCACGTGACCACGCTCTAACTTCAAAGAAATGTGCAAAAGTAGATGCTGCTTCAACAGTCACATCTCAGAAACTGTAGCAGATAGTGAAAAGTGCCCTAAATACTGTTTGCAGTTGTGAAAGAAAGCAGAAAATGAATGACTGTTTTGTAACATGTTTCAATGTGGTGATATTTGTAGATGTACCTAATAAAGTGGCCAGTCAGTGTAATTTATGTGAAATGGGGTTGAGAGTGCAAAGAAAAGCACGAATATGCTATTACAATGAATTATCTGTATCAGATGGAGAATAAGATAATACAGACTCTGCCTGGATTTGATCCCACAAGCTCTGAGTCTGTAGTCTGCTGTTTTGACCACTCGGCTATGGGTCATACAGCAGGCTCATAACACTCGGTACTTCCGGGTAAACGAACGCTCGCTGTGCCAAAACCGTGGTAGATATCAGAAAAGGGATTGCACTGTGAGTATCCCAAGAACTTGCTGAAGCAGTGGTTGTAATTTCACGTCTGTACTGTTGAAAATGTTGACACAGTGGCGAGTTAAAAACGGGCTTCAAAGTGAAGCACTCCGCATCCCGGAGCTGAAAAATTGCATAACCGCAAATGGAAGCTTTTGCGGCATACCGCAAAAGCTGAAGCTCACTGAGACAATTTGATATCAGATTAGACTTTGAAGCTGATTTCATGTGTAAGAGGAGAAGATTGTCTACGTTTTGATGCATAAATCATGTCTGTGGAGGACGGTTTGACGAAGTTAACACAAGATAATTCTGCTGAAGTTTTTGTGTGTGCGAAGGAGGGCTACGGTCTAATGAGTCACATGACACGCTCTAAGTCCAGAGCAAACCACAAAACTCGGTGTTGCTCAAAAATTCATATTTAAAAAACTGTTGAAGCCAGCAAAAAGCTGAGGATATGTAAAAATAGCTGAGAAGTCAGTGTAGCTTTTAAAGCATGAATGAAGTCTGTAGGTGGAAGCATACCCAATCTATGGAGCTTCAAAGTTGCTAAAGTTTTCAGCAGACCTGCGGGAATGTCCCATTGATTTCAATGTAAAAATACATGCCGAAATTATTTTTTAACTGTAAAAAGTATAGCTGTTAAACCTGTGAAAAATACAAGCGCACTTTTCCTGAACATGCTGCATATGTCAATTTTTTTCTGTGAAAATCTGTGCAAATTTGAAGCCTGTGAAAGGTGGCAAAATCTCAGGAATAAGAAGAAGAAGAAGAAAAGAACAAAATGGAGTTTAGGGAGAACAATATGTTGAAATGCTGACTCAGCATTTCAACATAATAAGCAAATAAATATAAAATACAACAACAAAATAGACACTTTAATTATGGAAACATGAAGAACAGAAACACAGTAACAGAAAAGAACAAATGAAAAAAAAACAAAAATGAAACTAAGGACACATCAACAGATAAGCATAAACTGTAAACATTGTGTTGAGACAATTTAAAGTCTTTCTGCAGTTGTGTTGTTGTCATGTGTGAATGTATGTAACAGTGATTCATGTCTTCTCCAGTAGAGGGCGACGTCAGCTCAGCTCAGCCTCCTGATGCAGGTAGAGAGGGGGCTGGTCAGGCTGAGGCAGTCAGAAGGCTCAGAAACAGGTGTGTCACCCTTTGGTCACACACACACACGCACACACACACACACACACGCACACACACACACCCACACACACACAGTGTTTGGTGGCTTCCAAAGGCATAACAACAAATCAAAAACACAATAGAAATTAATAGCACAACATGCTAACCACTAGCCCTAACCTGAAGCCTAATTGGCCTCAAAACATCCATATCGGTCTGGCCCTAGTTTAGATGTTTTCAAAACAACCGCCATCTACAAAAAAAAGAATGGCTACAACACAATTGACACACCCACGTCACATTCTAAAATATTAGACCAAGAGTGATATATGGGTGGCAGCAGGCTTACAGACACATTTCTTTTTCTAGCTGCTCTAAGTGTGTGAGAGTAGGGGGTCCATGGCTGGAGGTCGAGTGTCTGAAGGGGTACACGCTGTGAAAAGTTTGGGAACCTCTGCTCTAGAAAATTAGAGACACAGAATAGCCTGTGTGGACACAACAGGATTTACGTTTGTTAATGAAGCTACTCTCTCACATCAGTACACGATACCAAATATGCAAGAAAATATAAAAATATATTAAGTGTCAATATATGAATAATATTATGGCTGCTGTATAATAACCAAAATAGAAGACTTGAGTGAAATAAGGCCCAGCACATAAGTTGTCCTTAACTAAAATAAAAACCAACATAATGCTAAATAAGTCATTCTTATCAACAAAGTTACATCTGCTGTGTTAGTGTGATACTTCATAACTCATTCTTCCAGCTAATTCTAAATGGATACTCAAGTTATTAAAATGACCAATATACCATCATTCAACATGTCATCACTGGAAGTACATAAACTAAGAGATACTTTGTTTGCCCTCAATCCATGTTTTATTGTACTGCCTTTCATTAATATTCAGATATATCAAAAGATCATTTTGGGTGCTTTACTCAGGCAAACACTCAGAGGGAATTCACCAACTATACATGAGATTAATGAAATTGACTTAACTGAGTTATTTGATTAATTTAAAGGTGCTATGAGGAGAATCTATTACCGGCGAAATAAAGACTCTGCTACCCATGAGCACGCGTGCCGACTGTCGTAATGCTGCGTTCCAGTAACCTCGGAAATGGGAGTGACATCATCTCAGAGTTATCGGCGTTCCAGTTTAAGTCAGAAAAAAACATGCCGATCCACCAGGCTAATGTTAGCTGTTGTTAGCACGCCCTGCATTATTGTATGAAGAATGTGATTATCACTATGGCAGCATTTTTGTAAGTATAAGTCTCACAATACTACGTATACAGCTGATCTAGAGCGACACACCCCAGTCAGAAGTGCAAATAAATTGATTATTAGAGGAGCTAAATAACTGTTCACACTGGGTGCATCCATCTTTGATTGTCAACTCGGGGGTGGCGAGGTTTCACCGAGTTCCCAGTAGGAAATTCTGACTTTGGGGGACGTTCCAGTTGCTGTTTCCTACTCGGAACTCAAAATTCCTACTTCTGACTACAACTGGAACGCATCACAAGACGTAACTCGAACTACAGCGTGTGGTTGTTTTGGTAAATGCAGCTCGGGCCTTCCTAAGAACTCTGCATTGCTTCACAACTTCTTTTTTCAACAACTTACAGGATGCAGCGCGACGAGGTAATGTATCTCTTTCTAGTTACGTAGCGGTAGTTTTTGATGTGTGACGACAAGCAATTTTTGGAAAACTTATTATCGTAGTTGTTGCCGGCTATATATCGCTACTTACAGCCTGGTGCTCTAAGACGTGTAATATAAATAATAAAATAATATAAATTTGCTCTAGTTTTTATTGCCTCGTTCCTGAAGTTGAGTATCCAGGCCAGTCCAGCCCTGTCCGACCCGACCGGAAGGCTAAGGTTTAGCATTTATAGATAACCTATTTTGATGCTATAAAACTCATCTTAAAGTGTGTATTTCGATCAGACATATATCTAAAAGTGAGACTTTTTTGTAATTACTTAGAAACTCCTCACAGTCCCTTTAATTACAATACCCAAAACCAGTGAAGTTGGCACGTTGTGTAAATCGTAAATAAAAACAGAATACAATGATTTGCAAATCCCTTTCAACTTATATTCAATTGAATACACAGCAAAGACAAGATATTTAATGTTCAAACTGAGAAACTTTGTTATTTTTTGCAAATATTAGCTCATTTGGAATTTGATGCCTGCAACATGTTTCAAAAAAGCTGACACAAGTGGCAAAAAAGACTGAGAAAGTTGAGGAATGCTCATCAAACACTTATTTGGAACATCCCACAGGTGAACAGGCTAATTGGGAACAGGTGGGTGCCATGATTGGGTATAAAAGCAGCTTCCCTGAAATGCTCAGTCATTCACAAACAAGGATGGGGCGAGGGTCACCACTTTGTGAACAAATGCATGAGTAAATCTTCGAACAGTTTAAGAACAACATTTCTCAACCAGCTATTGCAAGGAATTTAGGGATTTCATCATCTACGGTCTGTAATATCATCAAAAGGTTCAGAGAATCTGGAGAAATTACTGCACGTAAGCGGCAAGGCCCAAAACCAACATTGAATGCCTGTGACCTTCGATCCCTCAGGCGGTACTGCATCAAAAACCGGCATCACTGTGTAAAGGATATCACCACATGGGCTCAGGAACACTTCTGAAAACCACTGTCAGTAACTACAGTCCGTCTACATCTGTAAGTGCAAGTTAAAACTCTACTATGCAAAGCCAAAGCCATTTATCAACAACACCCAGAAACGACGCCGGCTTCACTGGGCCCGAGCTCATCTAAGATGGACTGATGCAAAGTGGAAAAGTGTTCTGTGCTCTGATGATGTGGTCGTCGTGTCCTCCGGACCAAAGAGGAAAAGAACCATCCGGACTGTTATAGGCGCAAAGTTCAAAAGCCAGCATCTGTGATGGTATGGGGGTGTATTGGTGCCCAAGGCATGGGTAACTTACACATCTATGAAGGCACCATTAATGCTGAAAGGTACATACAGGTTTTGGAGCAACATATGTTGCCATCCAAGCAACATCTTTTTCATGGACGCCCCTGCTTATTTCAGCAAGACAATGCCAAGCCACATTCTGCACGTGTTACAACAGCGTGGCTTCGTAGTAAAAGAGTGCGGGTACTAGACTGGCCTGCCTGTAGTCCAGACCTGTCCCCCATTGAAAATGTGTGGCGCATTATGAAGCGTAAAATACAACAACGGAGACCCCGGACTGTTGAACAACTTAAGCTGTACATCAAGCAAGAATGGGAAAGAATTCCACCTGAAAAGCTTCAAAAATTGGTCTCCCCAGTTCCCAAACGTTTACTGAGTGTTGTTAAAAGGAAAGGCGATGTCACACAGTGGTAAAAATGCCCCTGTGCCAACTTTTTGCAACGTGTTGCTGCCATTAAATTCTAAGTTGATGATTATTTGCAAAAGAAAATAAAGTTTCTCAGTTTGAACATTAAATATCTTGTAATTTACACAACGTGCCAACTTCACTGGTTTTGGGTATTGTAGTTAGTTGACACATGATTGATTGTATGTTCCTTCTTAGAAGATGGTAACCCAATAAAATGAGTTCATATCATTTACTGAAAACTAAATTTTTAATTCATGTCCATTAACGGCCAATAAATCATTTTTATATAAGGCATTTAAAACATGCTACAGTAAAAATCTGCATAATAGAAAAATAAACACAAAATAAATAGGGACACAATAAATGACAAGACGAATCAAAAAGCACAGCAAACAAAAATGAATGAAAACAAACAACCTTGAAAAGCAGATCATCATTTATAAAGACAACAACATTCCACATCACACAGAGTAAAAGTGCTAAATGAGAAACAGGACAAGATTTTAATTGCAACAAATCGTGTTTATTGTTTGTAAGAGGATATGATTAAGAATTACATTGATTTAAACAAACGTTCTCAAGAAGCAGAAAGATGTAGAAAATAGTTTCATGATCAGGCGTGGAAAGATTTTAATTTTGCACATTGTGAAAAGACTTTTTTATTCAATGTTTAAATCACATTTCTGTTTCTGCCATGTTAGATGGAGAAAATGATTTCGGTGAAGTTGACATTACAGATTAAAGCTGAAACCAAGACAATAAAGTTGAATAACAATTTTGGGATAGAAGTCAAAATATCAAGAAAAAGAGTGCGAATGTCGAGCTATAACCAAAAATGTTGAGCATAAGGTCAAAATGCATTGTATGTTGACTTTATTCTGGACATTTATACTTTGTTCTCGACATTTCGACATCTGTCTCGAGATTGTCATAAAAGTTTATTCCTGTCATTTATACTTTATTCTCGAAATTTCTCCCTTAATGTTGACTTTCCCAAAATTATTTTCTCCATTTAACATCTTCAGTATGTTAGCCTTACTCCATGATTTGATGTTTTGAAATTCTCTCTCTCTTTCTAAGGTTTGCACACCTTGCTGTTGTTGTCTGATTTCTGACCTGTGTTCTCTTCGTAGTGCACAGGAACACATCTGTTCTCAGATATATCACAGCCCACAATCACCTTTTTATCTTTAACAAGACTTAGGCTTTTAATTTTACATGTTTTTGTGTTGATCCTGATTTGAAATACCGGGATGTCGTTGTCACTGATGCACAAGTGATGCGCGTAATTACCAGCCAGGGTCTTGCCATGGCCGTTGCAGATCTGCTCCACTTTTCCGCTGTATTTTGGGTGGACGAAGGAGTGAAACTCTATGTCACAGCGCTTAATCTTCTTTATGTGCCTGCACAATGAGAGAAATGAAAACACTGTGAAGACACAACAAGTCAACGTGAACACAGATGTAGTTTAAGAAATAATCATTCTCAAGAACTGTTATGTTTTCAAAACAACCACCATCTATTTAGAAACTAAAACACAACTTAATCTCTGCAGCACACAGTCCATGTCAATGTCACGTCAGTGGATTTTTTGGCAAGTTTAAATGTTTTTTTTTTTACAGATGGCATGTGTCGGCCTATGTTTGTGCTTCTGCTGCTCTTGATGTCGAAATAACGTGCTGTTGATGAGTCCTACAACGTTAAAGTAGTTTACCATTTTAGGATATTGAATTTTAAGAGAAGCCTCCAACAGCTTTTGTCTGAAATAAGGTCTGTGATGAACATGCCAGATTCTATGTCACAGACATCATATCACAACATTTATTGTGGCTATTACTGAAAGAGTTTTTGCATCACTGATGTTTTTAAGAGAATTTATTCAAACTTGACAAAAATTCATTTTATAAAATGTTTTCATCTCAGACTTTTTAATTGCTATTCTATTATTTCTTTATTTTATATTATATGTACATCATTATTCGTGTATTCGACAAAGCTTCATATCAATCATTTTTAAGGGATGATTTTATTCTTCGTGTTTTAATTAAAGTTAAATTAAATTTGATCATTGATGTTTCAAACTAGGGGCGGCACGGTGGCACAGCAGCTAGTGCACGTGTCTATAGCAAGAAGGTTCTCAGTTTGAGCCCTGGGTCGGGCAGGGGCCTTTCTCTGTGAAGTTTGCATGTTCTTCCTGTGCATGTGTGGGTTCTCTTAGGGGCACTCTGGTTTCTTCCCAAACACCAGAAAACATGCCCATTAGGTTAATTATTGACTCTAAATGGGCCTTAGGTATGAGTGTGAGTGGTTGTCTGTCTCTCCTGCAACAGGGAAAGGGATAAGCAGCAAAAAAATCAAATGAACAAGTGATTAAACTTAACTTTGAGCATCTTCATATTTCTTTAATAACGTGTCCTTTGTGTTTGGCAGCACAGTAAAGACGAGGAACTGAATGATGAGGCTGAAATCCAGACCAAGGTGTGAACTCCACAGAGTAAACAGTAAAACTCCTGCTGGCAGATGCACACCATGTAATGGGCCTGAGAGCTGACACACTGATTGGTTTGATTGTTACTGTATCCCTCAAAAAAACACCCATTAAATTTTAATAATCATCATAGTTCATCCTCTTGCGGCCTGAGCCTAGTTTTGTTCTGAGATCTGCAGGACAGACGGACATGACCTGAACTGCTGTGCAGCCTGAGCTTTAACACAAAACCCCTCAAACCCTCAAAACATGACCTGTTTGTATTATTTAAAATCTGCCATACAAGTTAAATAAATGGAATTAAATAAAACAGATTCTGCCCTTCTTATCCCCTTTGGCAGGTTGATCCAAAGTTGAGAGGGTCTGGAAGGAGAGTTTGATCATTTCATCATGACTCTGAATAACCAGAGGATCCCTGTCCAAAGAGTTTGACTTTTTAACTTACGCTTCAAAGTTTTTAATTCTATCCTTAGAGTTTATGTCAAAACCAGCAGGAAGGATGTGATGTTTCAGAAAATTGCTGTAGCCATACGGATTCCTTGTTGGCATACAGGGTCCATCCTGAGCGTTGGAGGTACCAAGAGCGAGGACAAGGAGGAAAGAGAGTGTGATGGTGATCAGGAACTTCATCGTGTCTGGAGGGACAAAAAGAAGAAAAATCTTTGAACAAGAATGACGATGCAGTTACTCATCACTGAAAGAAGACTGTTCATGACTGAACTGTTTCTCACATGTTAATGATACTTTGAGAGGATGCTTTGGTCAATTTTATCAACAACTTGATTTTTTTGTGTGGTCATTGAGAGCATCAGCAGGAGAGAGAGACGTGGGTAAAGAGACAGACAACCATCTGGAAAGGCAGGCTGCCCTTTAGCCTGGTTTGTTCTCAACATGTTGATCTGATTCCTCTTTTGTTGCACCAAATTATTTCTCCAAATGATCCTCGAGGATCTTAAAATAAAATATCAATTCTGTGCAAAGAAACATGTCTGGGAAAATAATAGATTTTTAAAGCCTGATTCAAACTTCTGCAGCGAGTCTTTGCTATGCTTGCGTGTTGGTGCTGTCGTAAGCATTTGTATTCCGTGTGTTGTTACGCTGCAATGCTTTGGCAGCCCAGTCCTCATCAGTCCAAACAAATGCAGGAAGATCTGTTGAGTTTCATTAACGATAATGAATTTGACCTCCCACAGTCATAAAAGTCTTAGAGTTTGAGGCTCATTCACTCTGTCCCTTAAAGATGCTGTGAGGAGTTTCTAAGTAATTACAAAAAAGTCTCACTTTTAAGATATATACCTGATCAAAATACACACTTATCGATGAGTTTTATAGCATCAAAATAGGTTATCTATAAAAAGGTTGTTGGGTCAGACAGGGCTGGACTGGCCTGGATACTTAACTTCGGGAACAAGACAATTAAAGCTAGAGCAAATTTATATTATTTGGACACGTCTTAAGGTGCTTACACACTGCACGCTACTTGTACTACCTCAGTGATCACTCTCCATGCAAAGTCAATGTACAGCCGCAATCAGGCAGGGCTAACCCTCCCGCGATGCGACAGCCGCTTTTCACTCTACCACATAGCTTGTTGTGCGATGTGAAAGTAAATAAAAGTTAATCAATCAGCAGATGTGTACACGTGTGATGGTACCCTAGACAGACAGTTATTTATCCGGACTACAAAGTAACAATCCATGTCTGTGTGAGAAACATTAGTCAGTGGGGACATTAGTTCCGCCTAGACGGACCGCGGGAAACTCACAGATAATGCTGCTGCAGGGCATCAGCTGCAGTGTTTTGTGGTAATTGGGTGAATGAAAAGGATACAGCTGGATTAATGTTCACTTGTACATCCTATTATATGATATATGATATGATCGCGGTGAAACTCGAGCGGACGGGACGTCACCACGCGATGGCACCGGTGACTAAAATTAGGTATTTATGGACGCGCAATGCTACGTCAGTGGGCAACAGGATTTTGGTAGCTGGGTCTCTTGCGGTGTGAACGCAGCATTAGAGCACTGGGCAGTACGTAGCAATCTATAGCCGACTACAAAACGACGATACAAAGTTTTCCATACATTGCTTGTTGTTGCACATCAAAAACCACCGCTATGTATCTAAGAGATACATTACCTCGTTAATTTGCATCCTGTAAGTTGTTGAAAAAAGAAGTTGTAAAGCAGTGCAGAGTTCCGAGGAAGGTCTGAGCTGCATTTATTAGCATCACAACAAACGCGCTTTGGCTTGGGTCACGTCTTTACGACAGTCGCCGCGCGTACTCATGGGTAGCAGAGTCTTTATGTCGCCAGAAATAGATTCTCCTCGTAGCACCTTTGATCAGTATCATAATAAGAACTTCATATGCTGTATAAAGAATAACCTCAATATTTTGCTCTCCATTTGTGTTCTTTTGTTTTCCAGCAGTCGTCTATTTTAATCTGAGTGTCTCAAAACTAAAACGATTTCTGATCTTATTTAGCATTGTAAAAGCTCAAATTAAGGTAACTGAGTGCAATAGATGTTTCAGTTTTAGATCAAAACTCTAAAAATTTGAGTTGGAAGGACAAAACTACTGAAAAGACAGACTACCAGACCTGATACAGCATAGAGGTGTGAAAAAAAAACACATATATATATACATATATGAAACATATATATATAAACATATGGAGATGCATCCATCCAGGCAGAGGTAAAGGGACTACAAATAAGATGATATGATGGTAACAAACCATGGACACTCTAATCATAAATCTGTCCCTGGAGTAGATTTATTAAAGGTTGGCCCCTTGAGATGTAACATCTCATTTTCAAGAGGGTCTATATGGTGGTAAAGGTTTATTATGGAGGTAAAATAAAAAAAAAATGGCTAGAGAGATCATCCTGTTATTGTGGTGCACTGTCTTACCGGTAAAATGGTCAACTGCTATAAAATTTCCCACGGTAATCATTACAGTGTCCTTTTAAAATTACTGTTATACCGTGTTTGATTACTACACAGTGTCAATAACACTCAGTGATGCTTCACTTTGACTAGAAGGGTCTGAAACCAAGTCTTGAAAACAGAGTTTGCATGAAGACAAGAAGTCTTGGTGTGCAGTGGAACAGAAACTCATCATATTTAAGATATTTTACCTCTGGACAAAGTTGTTTTTCTTTCCTGTAGTTTTTTCCTGGCCTCAGAATTTGAGTTTTGACCCAAAACTCAAAAATCAAACACAGACACTTACCATCAAACTTTGAGTTTTCTGGGCGGACATTATCTCAGTTGATAGAGTGTCCGCCCTATATACGGGGGCTGCCAACCCCCAGCAGGGACTGTAGGTTTGAATCCCAGTGTCAGCCCTTTGCTGCATGTCATACCCCCTCTCTTCGCCCGCTTTCCTGTCAATCTTCAGCTATCCTAAACAATAAAGGCCATAAAAGCCCCAAAAAATAACTTAAAAAAAAGAACTTTGAGTTTTCTGGACTTTTTATTGTTACTGCGTAGTTAAAATCAGCTGCTGCTGTGAAGGGGTTGAGAACTTAACTCTTTAAAACAGAGGCATGTTAGCAATAAATCTTCGTAAAAGTTGACAGAAACAGGGGAGACGATAGACTCAGCACAATTATGACCTTGTTCATGAAGAGGGAGGATTTCTACACAACGATGTGAGGTGGATGTTTGTTTGATTGCCATGTCTGCTGTGATGTGATGGCTGTCCCTCTCGTTCTGTAATTCAGTGAATACAAACTCAGGTGGTAAATGTTCATCTGAAATATTTGTTAAAAGACATTAAAACATGGAACTTATGAATTATTAAAGAGAGAGAGGCTTCTAAAACACTGATAAGAGGTTTCATAAAGCAGCTCAAGGATCACAAGACTACCTCATGATTATGATTATGAAAGCAGTTTGCTTTATCGATCTGATGTCGTTAAGAAGATGTAGAGCCAATAGGTGCAGCTGTCATAACTGAAAAATGGTCAAATTTGTTTTATGGCTCCAGAGAATTTTTTTTTTTGGTGGGAGTCGTGGGAAAAATGGCTCTTTGCTTGGAAAGGTTGCCGACCCTTGGACTAGTGAGATCCACTTGCTGCTCGGCCATGGAAACCCATCCCTGAAGCTCTCTGCACTGTTCTTGAGTTAATCTGAAGGCCACATGAAGTTTGGAGGTCTGTAGCGATTGACTCTGCAGAAAGTTGGCGACCTCTTCGCACTATGCGCCTCAGCATTCGCTGACCCAGCTCCATCAGTTCATTTGACCTACAACTTGGTGGCTGAGTTGCTGTCGTTCCCAAACACTACTATGTTATTATAATCCAGCTGACAGTTGACTGTGGAATATTTAGGAGTGAGGAAATTTCACAACTGGATTTGTTGCACAGGTGACATCCTATCACAGTTCCACGCTGGAATTCATTGAGCTCCTGAGAGCGACACACTCTTTCACTCATGTTTGTTAAAGCAGTCTGCACGCCTAGGTGCTTGATTTTATACACCTGTGGACATGGAAGAGACTGGAACACCTGATTCTGATTATTTGGATGGGTGAGTGAATACTTTTGGCAATATAGTGAATATTGAACAATCCATCTGGAGTGTCATGTTGGAGTGTCAGGGCCATGCCTGCTCCTTGATCTCGAAAAATGATATTGCACGCAGGAACAGCCTGCACAGTCCTAATGTGATTTGACCCAGGGAACTCTGCTAACACCTGAAGCTCAGAGGTTATTGTGATGTGAAACATTCGTCAGTATAGGCTCCAACTTTGAGTGCTTCAGTGAGCCAATACACATATGGATTCTGTGATGTGGCGTTTGCTCTTTCTGGGCCTTTTTCTGCTGGGTCACGCTGTCCTCGGCTGACTTTTTAGCCACTGGTCACGACCCCAGGCCTCTCCCTCATCAGGTTCCTCTTTTTGGCTGGGAGGTGCTGGTCAGCTTCCCCTTTTCTCTTATCATCAGGTTATAGGTGGTAAACTTCCCCTTTCTTCAGTCACTCACCTCCTGCTGTACAGAACACAACCCTAACCCCACTTGACCCTGCACTTAACGAAGTTTAATCCTAAAAGAAAATTCTTTATTCTCATTTTTAGTACAATGATTCAATCCTATAGAAAAACACTCTGATTTCAACTATCCTCTAAAATAATGCGGTTTAATCACTAACACTGCATAAGCTTCTGTTACAACTCTTCTCGTTAACACTGTGCTACTCGGGTTATCTCTTACTCTACTTAGGCTGTGCTTACATGGAGACACTGTGACCTAAAACGGAAAGATTTTTCCTTTCCATATTCAAAGTCATATTCAATGCTCATTTTTACGTAAAACTCCCACAATCAATATCCCAATTGTGCTGCAATATTCTCAAAATAACTGAACCCATTAATAGACAGTTGCCCAAGACCCTCTGATCTGAGTCCAAAATGAGCATCAAGTCATTTGGTCGAAATCTCAAACAAGTCCCAAGTTTCTTCTGTTGTGTCAAGTCAAGTTGAGTCAAGTGTCTACATTTTCCATTGCAATGGAAAATGTAAACACAGTGAATAACTTTAAGCACTGAAGTCGAACTAGCAGCAGAAAAGGCAGTTACCATTATTACACATGCATGCACTGTCTGCCCAGTGCCCACTGATCATCACAGTGCGTGTGTGTGCTGCCAGCCTGCCACTGGATCCTGCTTACATGAAAAAAAAAAACAGAGCCTCTCATCACCTGCACACAGACCGCTCTGGTCATACTAGAATGATATCCATGTCAAAAAAGAAAAAAAACACAATGAAAAATAAACATATGCTGCAATTTTCCAGCTCTTGTTGTCTCAGGTCAATCTGAGTCTGGAGTCACTGTTTCACAAGTCTAAGTTGAGTTGCTACTCATAAAGTAGCGCTAAACTCGCACCGTACCGTACCGTTTTCTCCCGCTTATCTGTGGTCGGGTCGCGGGGGCAGCAGCCTAAGCAGGGAAGCCTAAACTTCCCTCTCCCCGGCCAACTCGTCCAGCTCTTCCGGGGATCCTCTGCCACTGTGACAAAACACCTAAACATTTTGATCTGCAATGCTGACACAATGCCAAAGGGACAATGCATTTTGGGGGCACTGACTATTCATATGAGAGGATCAAAGTTTTGACATGAGTGAAGTGTTTGGGGAGAAATGAGTGTTGGCAGGTGATCCACGGTGTTGTGCTGAACCATCAAGGTTATTTTGTCATAAGCATCAAGAGGATTGAGATCGTCCGGTCTGTTTCAAGAAATGAGCCAAAGCTACTGAGAAGGATCTTTGCAATTTTGGTGTTACTGACATTAAAAGAGAGGAATTTAGTTTTGAAACATGAGCCTGTTTTTGGAGTTTTATGTGCAAAGCTGATTTTTACTGACCTACTCCTCCTTTGCTGATTATTTATCAGTTTTCTTTACTAATAAAACCTTTCTTAGCTGATTAATTGTTTCTTTGACTCCTTATGTTGCTTCCCCTGAGCCAGGGTCGTAACATACTGGGGGCTCATCCGGGATTTGAACCTGGGAGAGTTTGGTTATTGTGTCCCCTAGTTTGAACAGGTGGTGTTGAGTTTGATTCAGTGGGGTGCTGTTTAAAATTGGCTGCGAGCTGCTTTGATGTCCCTTTAGGTGAGTGTGTGGTAAATATTTTCTCTTGAGTGCTTTGAAACCAAGTTTTCAAGTGATCTTCCAGTTTAGATAGGGAGTGAGCAAGCTGGACTGATTCATTCGTCCGTCCAACAGTCCACTCATTTAATATTTTGCCTTTTTTGTTTTTGAAGATAATCCTGCTCTGTTGGGGGTAAACTGGGCCCAGGTCCTTGGTCATACGACTGAGGGGTACCAAAGCTCAGTTTTGAAAGTTGCCACGAGCCCGGCACGTCTCCAGAAGATATTTAGGTTTTAGTTTAGTTAGGGAGGTACCAGGAAGGTTGCTGTTTGGTGTGCACTGAGGGGCTTACTTGCTGTGGTCGTAACAGGAGAGGTATGTGCTTTTGCAAGAGAGCTATGGTGTTGTGCTGAACTGTAAGGCTGTTGTGCCAAATGATCTGAGAATTTTGAGAAAGCAATTTCAGATTCAGGAAGTGAGCCAAACCAATGGAGAAAAACAGTAAGTTCAAAAGTATTTTTTATTTCTTTACCTGAGTCTTTTCCCTCCAGTCATACTAATGCAAAGTGAGATACAAACAGCCAATCACAGCCGGTGAATGTCTCTGTTAACCATATACAATCAGTGTTTGACATCGACCAGGAAGTTTGCCTGATGTTTATGAGTCAACAAAGTAACTTCATGTTCTGTGCAAGAGGAAGTAACCCTATCAGTACAAACAGCTCAGTGTGGCATCTGATAAATTTCACACAGCGATGGAAGATAAACAGTAGGGATGTAACAGCATGTCTCTTTCATTACACTGTTATTCATTATACAGTAATTACAACTAGGGCCCGACGGACAGGAATTTTTTTAGGCTGAAGCTGAAACTGATACTTGGCAGAAAAAAATACAGATTATATTGGCCAATCAATTTAATATACATCTATAAAATTAATTACCAAAAAGTTGGTCCCAAAACACAGCAATGAATATATGAATTACAGGCAGAACATTTTATAGTTTAACAATACTTAATCCTTTAGTATTTGTTTGACTTTAATCCAGAGACCATAAGTTTAGAGTACAATAACATGCAAAAGAAAAGCACTGAACTTCTGGGACATTAATTATATAACCTTATAAAAGTCACTCTGTATGTTGTTCTTCTTGTCGATTAAAACTAAAGGTTGGTTATAGTAAAGATAGAACAACTTTTTAAAAAGTTGTAAATAAATCACTGTGAGAGGAAACCAACAGAAAGACTAAGGTAACATTCTTGTCACAGGCGTTTTTATTTTTATTTGCAAGTACGAAATAAAACAGTGTGCAAGACTGCAGCAAATTCATAGAAAATGAAACAAATAACCTTTTAGAAATGAAAATATAGAGATTTTTAATGAACATGGTCACATCTGCCTTTCAGTCTTCATTAGTTTATCACAAGTAGGTTTCAGTTCAGGTAGAACCACTTTTTTCTTTGTTGAGGAAATGTTGATCTGCCTATGGAGAGTCAAAAAAAAAGACTGAAAAGTTAGCAATGCACCAAGTCTTTATTCTCATGAGAAGGAGACAACACGGAGAAGCACATGGCAGAGAGCAGTTCAGAGTATTGTCTCACTGATACAAATGTGACTTTGCCTTATAAACCATCTCAAGTTGGCCTCTGGCTTTGGGGTCGGAGAAGAACAAAATCAAAGAACTCCTTATCAGCTGTAAATTGGGGTACAATAAAACAAATGGAGATTCTCCTCAGGAGATTACTTCTAGGTGTAATCTCCAGTGTTATTCCAGATGTCTTCCTGACCTCTGTGCCCAGAGGGTGATTTTTACAATGGGGGTGAAACAGGAGAGGTTATCAGGTCATTCACACAGTAGTGTAGTTGAAATTACACAATTGATCAGGTAAATAATGAATATATGCAAAATTTCCACCACATCTTTAAAACATGAGGCAATGTGCATGAAGAAGTAAAAAAAATATTGTGGTGCACAGTATGTATTTCAAAAGCTTATTTAAAATGGCTGATCAAAGCCCCCAGCTCTGCTGAAGTCTTCCCTGGTTGAGTCTGCTGACGATGACGTAGGGCTCAGCTAGCATAGTCAGCTCGCTAGCAAGCTAGCTTGGGAACAAGCAAATGAAGTTGGATTTTCGTTGTAATCACAATAAAACAGTCACAGCTAAACTGATCCCCTGCCATCAGAAGGTCCAAATCATCAGTACCGTCAGGAAAACTGTTTGACGGTGCGCAGTCTGTCTGTGAGGCTGACCTGAGCAAAGAGCACAGTGGTCTCTGTTTCCAGCAGCAGCACTTTGTGCACCGCTGAAAGTTGCTCATCATTCGGATCTTCAGGCTAAAAAGAGCAAACTCTGTGTGAGTGTAGATGAGTCATCCATGCACATAGCAGCTAAGAGCTAATGGTGCATTTCAGTTGTAGAGCCGCAACTCAGTGCCCTGGAGTCGCAGCTCTGAGTGGAAAGAAGTGACAGCAAGAACACAACAATAACACAAACGTGACAATGATCAACAAATGAAAAAAACACTAATTAAGCAAATAAATATAAAATACAACAACAAAATAGACACTTTAATTACGGAAACATGAAGAACAGAAACACAGTAACAGAAAAGAACAAATGAAAAAAAACAAAAACGCAACTAAGGACACATCAACAGATAAACATGAACTGTAAACATTGTGTTGAGACAGTCTAAAGTCTCTCTGCAGTTGTGTTGATGTAATGTGTGAGTGTATTTAACAGTGATTCATGTCTTCTCCAGTAGAGGGCGACGTCAGCTCAGCTCAGCCTCCTGATGCAGGTAGAGAGGGGGCTGGTCGGGCTGAGGCAGTCAGAAGGATCAGAAACAGGTGTGTCACCCTTTGGTCACACACACACACACAGTGTTTGGTGGCTTACAAAGGCATAACAACAAATCAAAAACACAATAGAAATTAATAGCATACATGTTAACCACTAACCCTAACCTGAAGCCTAATTGGCCTCAAAACATCCATATCGGTCTGGCCCTAGTTTAGATGTTTTCAGAACAACCACCATCTACAACAAAAAGAATGGCTACAACACAATCGACACACCCACGTCACATTCTGAAATATTAGACAAAGAGTGATATATGGGTGGCTGCAGGCTTACAGACACATTTCTTTTTCTAGCTGCTCTAAGTGTGTGAGAGTAGGGGGTCCATGGCTGGAGGTCGAGTGTCTGAAGGGGTACACGCTGTGAAAAGTTTGGGAACCTCTGCTCTAGAAAATTAGAGACACAGAATAGCCTGTGTGGACACAACAGCATTCACGTTTGTTAATGAAGCTACTCTCTCACATCAGTGCACGTGACCAAATATGCAAGAAAATATAAAAACATATTAAATGCATATATAGGAATAACATTATGGCTGCTGTATAATAATCAAAATAGAAGACTTGAGTGAAATAAGGCCCAGCATGTAGGTTATCTTTAACTGATATTAAACTCAACATAATGCTAAATAAGTAATTCATATCAACAAAGTTACATCTGCTGTGTTAGTGTGATACTTCATAACTCATTCTGCCAGCTAATTCTAAACAGATACTCGAGTTATTAAAATGACCAATATACCATCATTCAACATGTCATCACTGGAAGTACATAAACTAAGAGATATTTTGTTTGCCCTCAATCCATGTTTTATTGTACTGCCTTTCATTAATATTCAGATAAATCAACAGATCATTTTGGGTGCTTTACTCAGGCAAACACTCAGAGGGAATTCACCAACTACATGAGATTAATAAAATTGACTTAACTGAGTTATTTGATGAATTTAATTAGTTAGTTGACACGATTGTTGATTGATTGTATGTTCCTTCTTAGAAGATGGTACCCCAATAAAATGAGTTCATATCATTTACTGAAAACTAAATTTTTAATTAATGTCCATTAATGGCTTATAAATCATTTTTATATAAGGCATTTAAAATATGCTACAGTAAAAATCTGCATAATAGAAAAATAAACACAAAACAAATACAAGACAAATCAAAAAGCACCGCAAACAAAAACTAATGAAAACAAACAACCTTGAAAAGCCGATCATCATTTATAAAAACAACACAACATTCAACATCACACAGAGTAAAAGTGCAAAATGAGAAACAGGACTAATTTTTAATTGCAACAAATCGTGTTTATTGTTTGTAAGAGGATATGATTAAGAATTACATTGTTTTAAACAAATGTTCTCAAGAAGCAGAAAGATGAAGAAAATAGTTTCATGATCAGGCATGGACAGAGTAATTTATTTATGAACAGTGTGAAAAGACTTTTATTCAAAGTTTAAATCACATTTCTGTTTGTATGGAAGAGTATTATGCCATGTTAGATGGAGAAAATCATTTTGGTGAAGTTGACATTAAAGTGGAAATTTCTGGATTAAAGTTGAAACCAAGACAAAAAAGTTGATTAACAATTTTGTGATAAAAGTTGAAATGTCAAGAAAAAGGGTTCAAATGTCGAGCTAAAACCAAAAATGTTGAGAATAAGGTCAAAATACATTGTATGTCGACATATTCTTGACATTTCTCCTTTAATGTTGACTTTCCCAAATTTATTTTTTCCATTTAACATCTTCAGTATGTTTGCCTTACTACATGATTTGGTGTTTTGAAATTCTCTAAGAGGAGAAATAGGTTGTTCAAAATCAAATTTAATTCTAAAACTTTCTCTTTCTAAGGTTTGCACACCTTGCTGTTGTTGTCTGGTTGCTGACCTGCGTTCTCTTCATAGTGGACAGGAACACATCTGTTCTCAAATATATCACAGCCCACAATCAACTTTTCTTCAACAAGATCTAGTTTTTTGACTTTGCACGTTTTTATGTTGACCCTGATTTGAAATACCGGGATGTCGTTGTCACTGATGCACAAGTGACGCGCGTAATTACCAGCCAGGGTCTTGCCATGGCCATTACAGATCTGCTCCACTCTTCCGTGGTATTTGACGTGGATGAAGGAGTGATACTCTATTTCACAGCGGCCAATCTTCTCTATGTGCCTGCACAATGAGAGAAATGAAAACACTGTGAAGACACAACAAGGCAACGTGAACACAGATGTAGTTTAAGAAATAATCATTCTCAAGAGCTGTTATGTTTTCAAATCAACCACCATCCACCATCTATTTAGAAACTAAACACAACTTAATCTCTGCGCTTCTGCTGCTCTCAGTTGACAATGCTGTGAATGAGTCCAATGTCCGTGTTTTTTTAGTGAGTTTAAGCTGTCAGACAAAGTTAAACTAAGTTTAGCATTTTAGGAATTCTGAATTCTAAGAGAAGCTTCCAACAGCTTTTGTCTAAAAAAAAGTTCTGTGATGAACATGCAATACTCTCTGTCACAGAGATCGTATCACAGTATGGATTGTTGTTATTACTGAAAGAGTTATTTTGCATCACTGATGTTTTTAAGAGAATTAATTCAAACTTGAAAAATATTCATTTTATAAAATGTTTTCATCTCAGACTTTTTAATTGCTATTCTATTATTTCTTTATATTATACAGTTGCATGAAAAAGTATGTGAATCCTTTGGGATTACTTAGATTTCTGCTTAAATTGGTCGTAAAAATGTTCTGATCTTCATCTAAGTCATGTCACAAGACAAACACAGTCTGCTTAAACTAATACCACACAAAAAATCACAAGCTTTCATGTTTTTATTCGACACAATATGTAAACAGTCACAGTGCAGGTTGGAAAAAGTATGTGAACCCCTAGGCTAATTACTTCTGCAAGAGCTAATTGGAGCCAGGAGTCAGCTAACCCAGAGTCCAATCGATGTGATTAGATAGGATGTGTAGGTTAAAGCTGCCCTGCCCTATAAAAAATGTACACCAGTTGTGAGTTTGCTGTTCTCAGAGGCATTGCCTGATGTGATCCATTCCTCGAACAGAAGAGCTCTCAGAAGATCTACGATCAAGAATTGTTGGCTTGCATGAAGCTGGAAAGGGTTGCAAAAGTATCTTTTAAAGCCCTGAAGTCCATGTGTCCACAGTAAGACAGACTGTCTACAAATAAAGAAAGTTCAGCACTGTTGCTACTCTGCCCCGGTGTGGTGGTCCTGTACAGATGACTGTGAGAGCACAGTGCAGAATGCTCAATGAGGTGAAGAAGAATCCTAGAGTGCCAGCTGAAGACTTACAGAAATCCCTGGCACATGCTAGCATTACTGTTGACAAATGCATAATGTGTAAAACATTACACAAGAATGGAGTTCATGGGAGGACACCATGGAGGAAGCCATTGCTGTTCAAAAAAAAACAATTGCTGCACATTTTAAGTTTGCAAAAGAGCACCTGGATGTTCCACAGCACTACGGGCAAAATATTCTGTGGACAGACTGAACCAAATTTGAATTGTTGGAAAGGAACATCAAACCCTATGTGTGGAGAAAAAAAGGCACAGCACACCAACATCAAGACCTCATCCCTTCTGTGAAATATGGTGGAGGGAGCATTATGGTTTGGGGCTGCTTTGCTGCCTCAGGGCCTGGATGGATTGCTGTCATCAAGGATCAACTGCCCACTTCTTCCCCTGAACCCGGTAGAGGGAGGCGCTCAACTTGTGAGACGATCATGAAGATGAGAAAGAGTGTCACAACACCGATTTGACCCTCTAGATCAATCTGACGATGCACTATGAGATGTACCTGTTCTCACGACTCGGAATCATCTACCTGTGTGATATACTGGAGCCGTTTATTCCCCGTGCGACCTGCAGGAGCGTTGCACTAACTGTCCCGCTGTTATTTTGCATCGCCCTGCAATATAAACTTCACTTGTACAGCCCCTTTAATACATTCAAATGCATCAGAAAGTGCTTGTCAAATAAGGGGATGTAATTCTTATGTGAAACAGCACATTATTCTATTATTCCATCATCTCCATCATGTCATTCCTGCACTTTATTCATGTGTTTGAGGGTTTTTTTCTTGCTGATTATTAAATTGTTAATTTTATTTTTTTTTTCTGCTCCCATGAACTCCTCACGGCAGAGGGATTATCTGAGGGAATGGGGTGATAATTGTCAGACATACAACACAATTTCACAGTATATTGCTTCATGAGATTCATGAAAGTGATCAGTGTCAGATATAGCCCATAATAAGTACTTTGCGCATTTTCACAGTCCGCCACGCATTTTAATAATAATACTTTTTTATTTCAGGGCGCTTTTCACAACACTCAAGGTCACCTTACATGAGTCACAAACAAAGAGCACATGAAGTATAAATAAAAAGTGCATAAAAAGCAAGTATAAAAAGAAACTTTGTCTATGACTGACAGCTGCTACGATGTTTCATTTCTCTATTATATTGTTTTTTTATCCTAACATCTTAACATTATCAGATGCTGCTCTTTACATGTAAAATACGGAGCTCTGTCAGTGTGTTCTCTTCTCAGCGTGTTCTCCTCTCATGATCATGATTGTGATTGGTCAGCTGCCTCTGAGCCCTCCCTTTATACGTGCGCGTTCACGGCTTTGGACGAAACAATCCTGGATTGAGTTACCGTGTTGATAATCTGTGTCGTGCTATCGATTATCCTGATTGTCATTGTTGTTTGTTACTCAATCCTGGATAGATGTGAGTTACCGGGGATAAGTTGACCGAGCTTCGTGATATAGGCCTCAGGTTAGCCGTTGAGCGTACGTTGCCATGGAGACTCGCCTCACTAAGAAGTGAACTAGTCTCGTAGAACAGGGAACCCGGAACCTACCCTCAAAGTTACCTCGCTAGGCAGTAATCCTGCTTCTCAGAACAGGGCCCAAGAGATGTAAAAAAAAAAACATAAGTTTCAAAAACTCAAAGAAACACAAGAAAATACAGCAACAATACAATGATGAAAAACAAAAACAACCAATGAAAAAGAAGCATCAAAATAAAGCAGCAACAACAGAACAACAAAGAAACTAAATATATAAATAATAGTGGTTCAACAACAAACCAACAGCAAAGCCATTAATTAAAAAGCCATTAAAAAACAAAACAAAGACAATAAAAGCAGAACAACTGAAAAATACAGCTGTAACAAACACATCAACAAATACAGATACAATATCCATTAGACATGATGAGCAAGTCAGGATTTTACACATAAATTTCAATAAATCAACAAACACACTGACGATTCAAAAATGTGAGTGGAAAAGAAGTGAGAGCAAGAACACAACAGTAACACAAACGTGACAATGATCAATGAAAACAAAAACAAATTAAGCAAACAACTTGAAAACACAACTACAAAATAGACACTTTAAGCATGGAAACATGACAAATAGAAACACAACAACAGAAAAGACCTAATGGAACTAATGGAAAAACACAAAGTCAAGAGGCCTTTAACACATTTATATTTAACGGAGACAAATATGGTTGGGATGCACTTGTGGTCTGGGCACCCATGAGTTCGTCACTACCATAAATTCTTATTTTCACTAAGAATATCTAAGATTATACTTCTAGAAAATGATCACCACAACCATTCAGACATGAGGACCCTCCTGAAAATGAGATGTAGCATCTCAAGAGGCTACCCTCTAATAAATCAGATGATAGGTTGATGGTACATTAACCTGTCCCTAATTTTAGGTCTTATTCTAGTCCACTTGTCTCCTCTTATCTCCCTTCTTTTGCCCTCACACCCAACACAGCATCGTGTGGATTTGCTGTTCATCATGAGACTGGGATCCACATTCAAGATTTCCAGCTGCTTAACAGAAGGTTTTTTCTTGCCGCCATGATGGAGGGATCCATGATTGGCTACTTGGATTCATGTTGGGTGTTGGATGTATATATTTGTATATATATGTATATGTGTATTTTATATGTATATATGTATCTATGCATATATGTGTATCCATAAAATGAAGAGCTTTATGCTCTATTGTAAAGTGTCTTGAGATAACACTTGTTATGAATTGGCGCTATACAAATAAAGATTGATTGATTGATTGATTGATAAAATACAGCAAAAAAAACACGAAAAAAAAGCCAAAACAGCAACAATTGAAAAAGCAGCAACTTAAAAAGCTAAACAGACCAACAACATAATTAAGTTTTTTTTTAAATAATTACAATACAACAAAAAGCCATATATAAAACAACGGCCATAAAGCTACCAAACAAAAAAAGACAATAAAAGCAGAACAACTGAAAATTCAACTGTAAAAACACACCAACAAATATTGATATAACATCAATTAGACATGATGAGAAAATCAGGTACCACAGGAAAAAAAAAATCAAAAAGTCAATTAAAACATTGACAATTAAAAAACATCAGAGAAAAAAGATAAAGCAAGAACACAAGAATAACAGAAACATGACAATGATCAACAAATAAAAAGAATAAAAACAAAAACACAAATTAAAGACACCAATTTTTTAGAAACATAAATAGAAACACAACAACAGAAAAGAACAAATGGAAAAACGCAACTAAGGACACATCAACAGATAAACATGAACTGTAAACATTGTGTTGAGACAGTCTAAAGTCTCTCTGCAGTTGTGTTGATGTCATGTGTGAATGTGTTTAACAGTGGTTCATGTCTTCTCCAGTAGAGGGCGACGTCAGCTCAGCTCAGCCTCCTGATGCAGGTAGAGAGGGGGCTGGTCGGGCTGAGGCAGTCAGAAGGATCAGAAACAGGTGTGTCACCCTTTGGTCACACACAGTGTTTGGTGGAGACACCACATGGAGACCTCAGAGACACCAGTGGTGAGAAAACTTTACTTTAATCACACTGACAAAGAAAATAAGTTTAGTTGAGTGACTGAGAGATTAAAATATTTGTGTTTACTGGTCATTTAAGCCCTTTGCTCATAAGATGTAGAGTTTAATATTAAAATAGTGGCACTGGACACTTTTTAGAATTTCCCTTTATTAGCTTTCCATATAATTTGATATGAATAAAGACAAAGAACTTAAATCTAAAGTGTTGAACATATTCAAATCATTAAAGTACTTAAAATAAGTTGAAATAATGAATTAGAATATCTATTTAAAGGTCCAGTGTGTATTATTAAATGCTAAACGAAAAAATATAAAATAACAGACTTGGTAAAATGGAATATATTATTTTAAAGTATATTTAAAGTAGTTTCTAATCAGCCTTAAATAATTAATTAATGTTTTGTTTTCGTTACCTTAGAAAAAGTCATTTATATCAATCTAGGAGTGGGTCGCCCGTTTATGGGGGGCTCCATCTTGCGTCGCTATCTTCTCCACTGTAACCCAGAACGGACAAAAATACGCTTTCGCGTTTTTTTTTCCACCCCTACCGGAAATGCACAGTTGTGAAATAGACGAAGAAGAAGAGAGTGATTACCAAGCAGCTGTGCTAATACAAACAAACATGGAGGACCACACGTACAATTTGCCAGCAGAGGAGCGTGAAACTTTGTCAAAGAAACGAAAACGGGATCAAGCCAAACGCAATCGGGAAAGGCTACGACAAAAAAACAGGGTCAACATCGGCGCTGCCTTTCCCAGATGGAAGTCCCTGAAGGATAAGTTTGCAGACAGACGCAGAAGTTGCCTGTTTTTTGCTGGACAGGTAAGACTAAGTGTGGAATTGTACTCTTATATGGAGCCGAATTTATTTGTTTACTTTCGGGAGAAGTCGGAGTAAGACGCAGAGAATGTCTCTGCTATGAGAGGCTTATTACACATCCACAAGCAATTTTCTGTGGAGAGAAAACATAGGCTGATAACTGAGCTATATAGCGCTGTTGATGAGACAAAGATAAAGATTTTCACAGTACTCCTTAATTTTATTGTTTGCTCCTAATTTGTTATTTAGGAGCACATGTACACATTGGTAAGGTGTATATTTTAGGATACTTCGGTCTCAGGAAAACCTCTGTGTCATTTCTCAGACCAAACGGCATCAGAAACCCCCCTCAATAAAACCTCCGTCAGATAATACGGCCTCAGGCTTCAAAATGAAAGTCATCAGACAAAATACTGGAAAAACTGACTCAAATAAAAAACAGCCTCAGGTCGTAACAATATCAGAATCATCATATCATACATGTCAAGTCGTCTTGAGACGGCATTCAGCTAAAAATCAGCCACTAGCAAACTTCCCATTTTCAAAATAAAAGCTTTCTTCATTATCTCCTATTAGTTCTTTAACACTTTTGTAAATTACGCTCTTGTTTTGGAGCCGACCGGAAGTTTCTTCGATAGCATAATGGCCCGCTCAACAGAATGTCCGAAATGTCGAAATTAAATTTGTATCCGTGCGTTTTATGGCTGAAATGACCACATTTTGGTATTCTACGTGGTGACTTTCTCGCCTAAAATACTCTCTGAACTTTCAAATGTGGTGAATCAACAGAGATATTTGATAGCTTGGTAGCTGGAAACACTCGACGCCATGTTGAAAAACGCTTTTAGTGCTTGGAGGGCCACCGTAGCTCAGGGCTTCTCCCAAAGGGAGGGGTGAGTGCCGGAGTGCTGCAATCTCAAACCTCACCTTTAGATGTCGCTAAAAACTACACACTGGACCTTTAAGCATAAAGCTTGATTTAAAATGAGCCTGTGTGAGCATTTAAAACTGTTTTAAACCTGCTGATTTTGTAAGGTTAAATCAAAATGATTTAAATCATTTCAATAAAACACATTTTTATTGATATATTGATTAGGTGATTCTTAAATATAACATTTTATTTAACATTGGTAATAATTAGGCAGTTGATTTTGTGCCTTTAATGTCGTCAACCTGCTACTGCGGCAGCATCCTTGTCATGAGAGATTAAAATGTTTGTTTTTACTGGTCTTTAAGCCCTTTTCACCTAAGAGATAGCGTTTAATATTCATATAGTCGCACTGGACACACTTAAGGATTTATCTTTTATTCCCTTTTATGTTTAATCTTCACAGTCCAATTGATTTAAAACTAGAAAAGCACCCAGAGAGCGCAGACCTCTGCCAGCACCACAGTCCTCTTCCATATACCATGAATATTAGTCCTACCTTTATTTCATGTAAATATTTAGATTCCTTGACCATGAAAACATACCATTAGCTATTAGCTTCATAATCTATTTTAGTTCAGTTGTTATTCAAGGAAATCACATTTGTCGTCATGGTGGATCCACACAGTGATCCAGATCAACACCAAAATCGAATCAGTGCTTCCTTTTCCCATGCTGAACATTTCCTGAAAATTTCATCCAAATCCATCCATAACTTTTTGAGTTATTTTGTTCACAGACACAAAACAAACAAACTCTTCCAAAAACATAACCCCTTTGCAGAGGTAAATATTTAAGTATAAAGCCTGATTTAACATTAGCCTGTGTGATCATTTAAAACAGTTTCAAACCTCTTGATTTTGCAAAGTTGAATTGGAATGATTGACATGAATTAAATCATTGAGAAAGGTTTTTGATTCATGATCATTTATTTATAATGGGTAATGGTTACGTTATCGACTTTGTACCTGATGTCTGATTCTTCGGTCTATTTCCTTTGAGTCCATCGACCTGCTACTGCTGCAGCTTCTCAGTCATGATCAAGAAAAAGGAGAAACAAAAATCAATCTGAGTTTCTCTGTTGATCTCCAGGCCTCGTGTCAGTTGGGGCGGGAACTGATGCTGGAGAGAGAGAAAATTAACTCTACCTATTTTAACAAAAAAACACTAACGTTCAATAAAAGTACAAAATGAAACACAGAGCAAGTTATTAATCACATAAAAGTTGTGTTTATTGTTTATAAAGAGGATATAATGAAGAGTTACATTGTTTTAAAAAAATATGTCTGAAGGAAAGAGTGATTTTTTTATGGACTGTGTGAAAACACTCTATTATTAAAACATGAAATCAGAAAAACGCATAGAAATAACACAATCTTATTCCCAATGGCAGGAAAGCAAAACTAAACAAACTAAAAAAAAATACTAAACAATAAATCAAAAACACAATAGAAAGTAATAAAAGTACAAAATGTAAAACAGAACAAGTTTTTGATCTCAGTAAAGTTGTATTTATTGTATATAAAGAGGATATAATGAAGAACAACAGCATTGTTTTAAAATATGTCTGATGAAGCAGAAATCTGGAGAAAATACTGTTGTGTTAGGACGAGGAAAAAGTGATCTATTTATGGACAGTGTGAAAACACTCTTTTATTCAAAGTGAAATCAGAAACAAAAAACAGAAATTACAGGAAAGCAAAACTAACCAAACAAAAAAACGCTAAACAACAAATCAAAAACACAATAGAAAATAAATGCATAACATCCTAACTTAAAATAGAAACACCGTAATAAATTAACAAAAAACAACAAGTGCATTGGTTTAGAAAAGACAGAAAATAAAAAAACATTTTTCAAACCAAAGAAATCAAAACAAAAATTTAAAGCAGATCAGCAACTCTGAAACATCAACAAACAATAGCCACACAGGAAAAAACAATGCCAACATATGCCGATTGTTTCATTTACTCTAGATACAGAGATGCATTTTATCTTCTTTTTTTGTGTTACTACATGAATCGAAGTTTTAAAATCCTTTTAAGAGGAGCAATGGGTTATTGAAATTCAAAAGTCAAATTCAAAAGACTATATTTTTCTTAGGTTCGCACGTCATGCTGTTGTTGTCTGGTTTGTCTTTTTTTTTTTTCTTTTGAAAGAGCACAGGAAGGCATTTGTTACCAACTTTATCACAGGGCACAATCACGCGTTCACAGGCGGACTCTATGTTGAACGTGACGTGATAAACCTGTAAGCATTCATCACTCATACACACGCTATCGTCAGAATTCCTTACCCAGGGTCTTGCCATGACCGTTACAGATCTGCTCCACTTTTTCTTGGTCCTTCTTCAGGAAGAAGGACTGGACTGGAATGTTGAAGCGGCCAATCTTCATTATGTGCCTGCACAACGAGAGAAATAAATACATTGTGAATTCCAATACCAATATTTGACAGAAAAAAATACAGATTACCAATTAATGTTGATCAATATAAGAAAAATTAAATTAAAGGAATTTAAAAAACCTTGGTCCCAAAACAAAGCACTTGTTTAAAGAGACTGTGAGGAGTTTTTAAATAATTACAAAAAATTGTCACTTTTAGATATATGCCTGATTGAAATACACACATTGATGAGTTTGATAGCATCTAAATAGGTTATCTATAAATGCTATTCTTTAGCCTCCTGGTCGGGTCGTACAGGACTGGACTGGCCTGGATACTCAACTTCAGATACAAGACAATTAAAACTAGAGCAAATTTATATTATTTTATTATTTATATTACACGTCTGAGAGCGCCGGGCTGTAAGTAGCGATATATAGCCGGGTACAACTACAATAATAACTTTTCCCCGCATTGCTTGTTGTCATACATCATAAACTACCGCTACGTAACTAGAAAGAGATACATTACCTCGTGGCTTTGCATCCTGTAAGTTGTTGAAAAAAGAAGTTGTAAAGCAATGCAGAGTTCTGACAAAGATCCATGCTGCATTTACCACAACAAACAAACACATTTGGCTTCACGTCTCCGGTGCATTCAAGTTGTAGTCAGACGTAGGAATTTTGAGTTCCGAGTGGGAAACTAAAACTGTAACGTCCCCCGAAGTCTGAATTTCCTACTGGGAACTCGGTGAAACCTCGCCACCCCGAGGTGTCAATCGAAGACGGATCCCCCCAGTGTGAACAGTTATTTAGCTCCTGTAATAATCAGTTTATTTGCACTTCTGACTGGGGTGTGTCGCTCTAGATCAGCTGAATACATAGTATTGTTAGATTTATATTTACAAAAATGCTGCCATAGTAATAATCACATTCTTCATACAACAACGCAGGGCGTGCTAACAGCAGCTAACAATAGCCTGGTAGATAGGCATGTTTTTTTCTGACTTTAACTGGAACGCCGATAAGTGGGAGATGATATCACTCCCATTTCCGAGGTTACAGGAACGCAGAATTACGCCGGCGATAAATTCTCCTCATAGCACCTTTAAGGAAAAATTGAGCGCTCAAAAATATTTCACCCAATTGGACATTGATTTAACTTAGTTTTTTGGCTCATTTGTATGCAAAACTCGCACAGTTACAAATAACAACTGAACCCATAAATAGACAATTGCCCAAGTCCCTCTGATCTGAGTCCCAAGCGAGTGTTTGGTCGAAATCGCGATCAAGTTCCAAGTTTTTTCTGTTGTTGTCAAGTCAAGTTGAGTCAAGTGTCTAGATTTTCCATTGCAATGGAAGTTTTATAAGAACAGTGAAGAACTTTAAGCACTGAAGTCAAACTAGCCGCAGAAAAGGCAGTTACCACTATTTCACATGCGCACTGTCTGCTCAGTGCCTACCGATCATCACAGTGCGTGCGTGTGCTGCCAGCCTGCCAGTGGATCCTGCTTACATGAAAAAAAAACAGAGCCTCTCATCACCTGCACACAGACCACTCTGGTCATACTAGAATGATATCCATGTCAAAAAAAACAATGAAAAATAAACATATGGGTAACACTTTACTTTAGAGGTCTGCAAAATTCATTGCACTTAGATAATAATTATTCAAGGTTTTCTCTTTTTTCTTTGAATTTTCATGAGAATTTGGTGAAAATTAGCACATAACTTCTCTAAAATAATGTCCAAATTGATTGTCGCAAGTCACAACTGGTAGGTTACTGTTCTTTCCAGTTTCTTTGAAATTTACTCTGAATTGAAGGTAAGAAGGTGATGATTAGCAAATTACTTATTTGAAACTAAATCACAACCCTCCACAAAATGTTTTAGAAGTTTCCCAACATTTCTGCTGTTTCCAGAGAAGCAGGTGATAAATATCTGCTTAGTTCTTGGATACAGAAGTTAGGTTCATTGTTTCCTGTGATAATTACCTTTGAAGTGTTACGTGAATAATTCAATTTCCCAATAAGCAGTTGATAGTTAGCTATTTGTTATTTAATTTCACCAAGTTCTTTAGTACCACGTTTGTTGATATGCATAATTGAGATCACATGCCAAATATTATTATTGTAAAGAAGTTTTTCACTAATTTTCACCAAATTCTCATGAAATTTTGGGGGTAATTTCAAAGAAAAAAGAAAAAACTTTGTCTAATTATTACCTAAGTACGATGAAATTTGCGGACCTCTAAAGTAAAGTGTTACCAAATCAACAGCAGTGTTACTATCATACTGAACAATAATGACAACAACACACTTGATTTCATCATTTTGTGTTTTTTTGGTGCTGTGCAAAAAGGGCCGATGGTGTTGAGATGTCTTCAATTTTTACACAATTACAAAACCATTGTTGGGGCAGCACAATGGCGCAGCAGGGAGTCTACGTCCGTTGTAGCAAAACGGTTGCTGGTTCGATTCCCATGTCTGTGTGGAGTTTCATATCTGAATGTAAACAGCTATGGTGATGATGTGGGCAAACTCTAGGGATGGGATGAAATATCGTTTGGCAAAATATCGTGATCAGTACGTGTCGAAATGCATCGAGTTTGAAAAAAATGGATCGCGAAATAAAGACGTCACGTCCGGTAATAGCGCATAGTGTGTTGTCGCCATGGCGGTGTAAACAGCAGCAGCCTGTCCAGTTTGTTCTCCATCTTTTAGCTGTTTTTTGTGTTTTTTCCCTTAATTTTTCTAACAATTTTCAAAAGTTTTCCTTTTTTGATCTTTTTCTGACCTTATTGCACTTCTTATTAAGAGTCTTTTTTCTTATATATCCTATGGATATCTTTTTCAACCATCATTGCTGCCAGGAGGCATTTCTGAGGATACCAGCAGTGTTCTTTTTTGAACGATGCCACCAACTGCCAGCTTCATTATCATCAGCTACCAAAGAGCCAGTTTCATCAGATATTCAAGGACCAAGGACACATCCAGGATTGAAAAACTGATCAGGAGGGCTGGCTCTGTGGTTGGCATGAAGCTGGACTCTTCGGTGACGGTGGCAGAGAAGAGGACACTGGACAAACTGCTGGACATTCTGGATGATGCCAATCACCCTCTACACATGGTCATCAACAACCAGATGAGCCTGTTCAGCACAAGACTGCTCCTCCCCAAGTGCAGGACCAACAGATGGAGAAACTCCTTTGTCCCTCAGGCCATCAGACTGTATAACTCCTCAATTGGGGGGATGAGGAGTAACAGGAAGACAGAGGATGGGAAGGAGCAGCAGTAGTAGCCTACAAGTATTATCTTTTAATCATATGCACCTGGAATCATAGTTTCTCTGAGGGAGCTCTCCCAAAGGGATTAATAAAGTACAATCTAATCTAATGTGACCAGAAGTGACGACAACAAACATTAGCACCAACTACCTCGCCTCCAAAAAGCCGAATGATGGAGTCGAATAAGGTTGAAATTGAAGACGCTCCGCCTGGATACAAGTCATCTGTCTGGCAGTATTTTGGCTTTCTCATTAAAAAAGACGAAGACGGCGAAAACGAGCCTACTGCTCGTTAGCATACACTCTCTCTAACCTCTCTAGGGTTAGACAGAGTGTTATTGTTTGTGTTTGGTCTGTTAGGCCTTGTGTTTTCCTGTGTGAAACTCAAACAAAAACAAATAATTGTAATAACACAGTAATATTTTTTCTTTTTTACTATTTTGATATCGTATCGTGACCCGGGCATATCGAGGTGCAGCGTATCGTGAGTTTAAGTGTATCGTCCCATCCCTAGAGAACTCTGCACACAATACAGTCTTAAGGTCTTTGCACAGAAACGACAGTGTGAAAAAATCCCCAAAATTGGGAATAATTCAAGGCAAATTTCATGTGCCTTTCTTTCCACATCAGCAGCGATGTGTTTTAATACATTAGTTGAAATATACTTTTTACAGTACACTGGCTGATTATCCCCTTCATCAGACCAAAGAGAGTTGGTGAGAAGTGGTCTTATAATGCTCTCTGATGCATCAGAGAAAAAATGTATTTCAAAGAAAAAAGAGAAAACTTTGTCTAATTATTACTTAAGTGCGATGAAATTTGCGGACCTCTAAAGTAAAAAAGGTTTTATGTTACATATTTGGGAGAAGTTGGCCATTTTGTTTATTTTTAAAATTAATCAGAATAACTCATAGATCTGTGTTATTCTGTGTTGTCATGGACTCAACTTTGAGTTTAGTCATGGAACTGAACTCATCAAAGAATTGAAGAGGATCAGAGCAGCTGCTGAAAGTATAGAAAGAAGAGCTCGATGAAACCCTCTTCAACATCTAGCAGAGCACAGCACAGAATCGACACTGAGTATTTCAGCAGTCTACTGTAGCAGCGTACGGAGTATTCCCGGATCATTCAGAAGGTGACTGTAGCAAAGCGCCGTTGACCCTGAGCATTTCAGCAGTCAACCGCAGCACAGCACAGCCCTTTTTTTTGTCAACTATGGATCGCAAACAAGCCATGAGGCCCAAGAACAACCGGCCCATGAATGCAGCAAACGACACGGCTCATGTACCAACAGCAGGAGCCGTCAGTTTAAAAACCAGGACCAGTACCTGACTGGTCCTGATGGTGGCTATTACCATCAGCCCCACCAGGATCGATCCCGTCAGCAGAACAACAGGCCCTTCAATAAGATTAGAACGAAGGAGCAGAACAGACGTGAGATTGAACACCTCAAACTCCAGAGCACAACCTTGAGTTGCTTGAGAGCTGAGGAGAAAAGAAAGGCCCTGCACAGAGGTGAGCTGGCACCAACTGTGCAGAACCGGCCTGCAACGGAGAAGGCTCTGGAGCAAGAAGTTGAAGCTCTAAAGATGAAGCTGGAGGAGACAGTGAGGGAAAGGGACCTTCAGACAGCCAGGGCTGATGACCTCCAGAAACAGCTGGAGGGGAAGGCCAGGGAGGACAAGACTCTGCTGAAGCCACCTTCTAACTCTAAGACCTCTGAAAGGGAGGCCTTCAGCAGAGCACTGGAGCAGTCCGGTCTGAAGGAAGACTTTGAAGAAGGGAAAAAAAGCAGCCGCCCAGATGAAACGCCACCACAAACTAAAGAGGAACTTCTGGCTGACACCCAGAAATTATGCCTGGAGCTGTATACGGAGGTCAAAAGACTCGAGGAGGAGCAAGAAAACGACTTCCGCCAGAGACAGAGGCTGGCCAGAGAGTTTAACACGGAAAACCACGCTCTGACTCAGAAGGTAAAGGACCTCGAACGTGAGATTAAAGAGTTGAAAAAGAGCAACATCGACACAGCCTCCACACTCAGAACCACACAGGAGTCCAATCTGGAACTCCAGAAGGTTCTGGAAGCCTCCAGAACAGAGTGTGGAGAGCTGGTTGGGAAAGTTAACAGCCTTGAACATCATTTAACAGAAGAAATCCAGAAGAGTCAAGAGCTGACAAAAAATGTTGCGTTGGAAAACAAAAAGCTCATTCTGAAGATAAAGAACCTAGAGTATGAGGCCTCCAGCAGTGCCCTGCAGAACAGGAGTTTGAAGACGGAGCTTGAAGATGCCAAACAGAGTAACATGAAAACAGCCTCCAGACTCAAAACCACACAGGAGTCTAATCTGGAACTCCAAAAGGTTCTGGATGACTCCAGAGAAGAGTTTGGAGAGCTGGTTAGGAAAGTCAACATCCTTGAGCACGAGACAATGGAAAAAATCTGCCTGACCAATGAGCTCAGAGCAGAAAACAACACTCTGCGTCTGGAGGTGGAGGCCCACAAGGATGAGGCCTCCAATAAAGAGGAGCTCTTTGGCAGGCAGATTAAAGAGCTTAAGGAGGAGCTGGAGGCCCAGAAGAGCAGCAGCCTTCTCCTTACATCAAAGCTGACTGTACAGGAGGTCATCTGTAAGGCTGTGGAGGAAACGGGAAAAGAGGAGATGGATCTTCTAACATCGAGGCTTGTCGACTCCCAGAAAAAACTACAAGGAATCACACAGCTATTCCATGAAAGCGAGAAGGTCACTCTTTGGAGGAAAGCAAAGAAACTGATAACACCGAGATGCAGGCGGCAGTTTAAGCTGCAGACCCGGCTGACCCAGCTGGATCAGCAGCAGTAACTGCCCCCATCCAAAAAAAGAAAAAACAGCAGCGCAGTGGATCCATCTGAGTCCTAGCTCCTTCAATTTGTCAGGCCTCTTTCACTGCATGCTTTCCTCCTCCCCGTATTCCCCCAGTTTTTGTTTTCAAATGCAACATTTTTGTTCCTCTGTCAGCAGTAATTGTTCCCTCCTGCCTCCAAAACCAGCCAACAAACCTCCATAAGGTTTTGTTGCTGATATTATATCTGGTTGTTAGAGTCTCGGCTTTTTAGTTTAACTGTATATACAGTAAACTAAAAAGCTGAGATATTGACAACCAGAAATAGGGTACAAAAACAAAAGGCAGCAATGGCTGGTATGCAAAATAAGGATTTACCCAAAACTACAGCAATTCTCTTGTAGTACAAACAGTCAAACTAGCAAATACAAAGGTTACAACAATCACAATAAAGGGTTTGGAGGCCGGACAGGGATTCAAAGCTGCTGTCAGAAGAACGCCGACTTCCAGCTGCTCCCTGCAGCTTTTTGAAAGGGGAGGGCCGTGGCCAATGGGAGGGCTGCTTCTCCCTCAGACGATTCAACTTCCTCTGCCAATCGTGCCGGGGCACCTGAGAGCTGCTGCACCAGAGATCCTCTCTGCGGCAAGAGCACTCACTCACACAGGCACACACACAAACACACACAATACCCACAGAGAGATTATTACAAGTTTTCAATTAAAAAACTTTAGATTGTTTTAAATATAGGTTTAACATTTCATAATGATCCTTTTTGATTAAATTTATGTTTATAAATACTTTATTTTCATATAATACACTTATTCCTCAATGGGGTGGTGGCGATTTTGGACTTATGATGCAATCTCTTAATATGACAAAAATATGTAAAGACAATGTTTTTAGGAAACTTGTTTATTGGACAAGTTGCAGTTGTTATTGCAACCGACATGGTATTTAAAGTTTTCCAAATATCTGTCGGTGCATGAAAAAAGTTTTATTTCTCTCTAATGTGATTTTTTCTGATTAACACGCCAGAAAAATGTCTTTCAGAGGCTCTTTCACGTGTATTTATCTTTATTTTATGTCGTTTTCCTACAACAGAAGTTCAGTTGAATATATATTTAACAAATCAGCCTGTTACAAACTCAAACCTTCGCCTTCACAAACCTGTAGGACACCCCCCCCCCCCCCCCCCCCCCACCACAACCCCTGTTTCAAACCTTACCCCCTGGTAACATTCATCTGGAGCTGCTAATAAGATAACCAGTGAGCTCCTCGTCCCTCTTAGTCTATTAGCCCTCACTTTCAATTTAAAATTATTTTCATTATCTCGCACATCATTTGCTCCCGCCGCCGCCCTCGGGGAGAGAGAGGAAACGGAGCCTCCAGTCAAGAGCAGAGATCGTCCACTGAGCACTTCGCTGCATTTCAAATTATCTGATTATGTCTCTGACCGCGGGAGAATTTTGATATAAAAACGTCAGAGAGCTAGCGAGCGGCGTTTGGGCTGAGAGCAAACAGAACTGAGGAGTGTTAAAGTTTCAAAAAGACTCTGCCGAGGGTTTAAATTATCACTGCAGGCAGGATAATTAAGACACCGGAGACACTTTGGCGGAAACAGTGATAAAACACACATGGACCGACACGCTGCCGGCTCCACCCACCTCTGCTGCCCCGTCATCAGTCCCTTTATACTCAGGCTGACTGAAAACTTTGAAAACTTCCAAAATACTCCACAGTCAATTTTAAAATAATGTTTATGATATTGAAATAATACTTTTATCTGAAACCTCCTTTTTGAGAACTTTTTGTGGCTATTTTTAAAACAGATGAATGCCACACCCGATAAAAAAGCTGTCATCTCTTCTGTGAAATTCCAATATTAAGTAATTTTTACTTAAAATATGAGAATTAACTATTTTTTTAATATTCAGGGGCTTTGAGGAACATTCTTTAACTATAGTTGCACTTTCACAATTTAAACATTTTATTAGTACTTTTCTTTTTAATTTTTTCTATAATTATTCATATTTATAGGTGTAATTGTTACCTCTTCTAAGGATATTTTGTTTTTGATTAGTTTTTCAAACTCTTGTTTGTTCGTTTGTTAAGAGAATAGCTCAAAAAATAATTAATATATTTTAATGACATTTTTAGTGGCTGTTGGCCGTAGCCAAAGAACAAACTAATCACACTTTAGTGATTTAATTCCCCATTCTGGATGTGGATCCAGGAATTTTTTGAAGTATTTTTAAATAAATTAAATTATAAATTGATTATTACAGGAGCTAAATAACTGTTCACACTGGGGGCATCCATCTTCCATTGCCAACTCGGGGGTGGCGAGGTTTCACCAAGTTCCCAGTAGGAAATTCCGACTTTGGGGGGCGTTCTAGTTGCAGTTTCCTACTTGGAACTCGGAAATTCCTACTTCTGACTACAACTGGAACGCAGACCCAAGCCAATGTGTGCGTTTGTTGTGATGCTAATGAATGCAGCTCGGACCTTCCTCAGAACTCTGCATTGCTTTACAACTTCTTTTTTCAACAGCTTACGGGATGCAAAGCCACGAGGTAATGTATCTCTTTCTAGTTACGTAGCGGTAGTTTTTGGCGTGTGACAACAAGCAATTTTTGAAAAACTTATAGTGTATCCCAAATTGCATACTTCCATACTCAAATACTTAAAATTTTGAGAGTACTGCGTCAAAATGAAAAACAGTATGCATAGTATGCGAAAAATGAGTATGCAAAAGTACCCGGATGATGTACTCAAATCGGCCCGGATTTTGAATGTACTCATTTCTTCATCAACGATGGCAGCGGTGAGCTGTGGCTCTGCACTGACGACAGTGGATGTGACTGCGCTGTTCAAAGGTAAGTTATAAACACATGTTGTTTCCACCAAGCACCATAAGCTGTTGTCCTTAGAGCGCATTTGTTGTGTATGTTGGTTTTTTGTTTGTTTTGTACCACTAATGGTCTTATCAGTTATGCTAACGCTAGTTGGACTAGCAGCTACCTTGAATGCTAATGCTAGTTGGGTTAACAGCTGCCGGGGTCCGAGCATTACCCTGAATAATCGGGCAAATAAAATTAACCAGCGGGTTAGACCCTGCACAGGGACTATATGATCAGAAGCACCACTCAGACATTTCTATTTATTGGTGTATTTTGATTGCCGCGGCGTCCCGTGTAGCTCTCGGTTGCCTCAGTCAGCTGCAGATACCTGTAAAACACAGGTATCTGTAAAACACCGGTACCTGTGACTCTACACCGCTGTTTGTGATGTGGTTAATATGGGATTAATGTTTGCCTTCGCTGTAGAGGATACTGATGTTAGAAGTGTGGGGAGGGCTTTATCAATCATAAATACTCGTTCGATACGGCAGCTATTAGCTACCTTTAGCTTGGTAGATAGCCTGTGAATATATAGCTAGTGTCAGCTATGGATGTTTTTCTGCAGCATATCATGTCATTACTGTCATGTTTCCCTTTCGATGTTTGTAAGGTTACATGTTTTGCTCTTTCTAGGGACTGATGAGTAAACCACGCGCCTGATAGCCTGGAGAGTTGCTGCCTGTTCAAGTGGAGGCGTAATGCCACAGGTACCTGCCCTTGTCATTAAAAAATTGGTTTGCTGCGATGTGATCCACAAGTGGATTCTGTATGATGTGAGTGTACAGTCATGATTACATAATTCTGTTTTTCTGTAATGTGTTGTCCTTCCTGCACAGGACCTAAAGTGCCCAAAAAACAAAGATGGACAGAACATCGGCAGGAGTGGCACCGTGGCGTTAAGCTGGCAGTGCAGCCTGGGGATTGGAGGCTGGGGAAATGCAGCACTAATGTCTTTAAATAAAAGTAAATATAAAAAATATCAGTAAATACATCTCTATCAACAGGCTACGTACCACCGTCTTTTAAAACAGCAGTAATCAAACCCCTCCTTAAAAAACCTAACCTCGATTCAGGAACATTAGCTAACTAATGTTCCTGGGGCTCTCTCTCTCTCTCTCTCTCTCTCTCTCTCTCTGTCTCTGTCTCTGTCTCTGTCTCTGTCTCTGTCTCTGTCTCTCTCTCTCTCTCTCTCTCTCTGTCTCTCTCTCTCTCTCTCTCTCTCTCTCTCTCCACACCTGCTTTTGCCCCTTTTGTTTGCTCCTGTACTCGTCTCTGGCTCTTGTCTTGTAGGTGGCCTGGGATCCTGGTGGAGACTGCCTGCTGCTGTGGAGCCATGAAGCCTCAAAACTACAGTTATAAACATGACACATAGTTGGCCATTTTATTAGGAACACTCCATTCCCATTATCATTATAGCTGTTAATGCATGATCTCTATATCCATGATCGTTACACCTACAGTATCTATTTTTAATTACCACATAGGCATGAGGTCCCTCTGAAAATGGGATGTCACATCTCAAGAGGCCTTTAACACATTTATATTTAATGGAGACAAATATGGTTGGGATGCACTTGTGGTCTGGGCACCCATGAGTTCGTCACTACCATAAATTCTTATTTTCAGTAAGAATATCTATGATTATACTTCTAGAAAATGATCACCACAACCATTCAGACATGAGGACCCTCCTGAAAATGAGATGTAGCATCTCAAGAGGCTACCCTCTAATAAATCAGACGACAGGTCTGTGTTCATGAACCTGTCCCTAACTTTAGTTCTTACTTTAGTCCACTTGTCTCCTCTTACCTCCCTTCCTTTGCCCTCACACCCAACACAGCATCGTGTGGATTTGCTGTTCATCATGAGACTGGGATCCACATTCAAGATTTCCTGCTGCTTAACAGAAGGTTTTTTCTTGCCGCCATGATGGAGGGATTCATGATTGGCTATATGGATTCATGTTGGGTGTTGGATGTATATATTTGTATATATATGTATATGTGTATCTTTATATGTATATATGTATCTATGCATATATGTGTATCCATAAAATGAAGAGCTTTATGCTCTATTGTAAAGTGTCTTGAGATAACACTTGTTATGAATTGGCACTATACAAATAAAGATTGACTGATTGAGATTGAATAAAATAAAATTAATATTAATGGTGGTGTGTTTTTTGTTATATCCTTTGTGGTACAAGTAACGTGCTGATCTAACACTGATGCTTCAATATTAACCCTTTAGTCCCAGCTCAACTGCAGAGAATAAGACATAAAGCTATCTATATCCATATATACTTCATTTATGTATATTATATTTATATATATATGTATGTATGTATGCATGTATATATATATATGTATGTATGTGTGTATATTTATATGTATATATATGTATGTGTGTGTGTGTAAAAAATATATAAAAGAAATATAATACATATGTATTATATATGTATTATATGTCGTACATATATAAAAGAAATATAATATATCTATCAATATATATATATATATATAGATATAGATATAGATATATATAGATATAGATATAGATATATTGATAGATAAATAAATCAAATCTGGTTAAGATACAGCCTGTCTCTCATCAACTGCCTTTGTAATAATTTTTTTAAATTGTAAAGAGACTTATGAACACCGTGTACACGTCCTGCATAACGTTGATGGCCCTGAGAGAGACTTCAGCTGAGTAACTTTATTTTTTATCTGACTATTCAATAAATTGACAGATCTGTGGTCCTGCTCAACTGAAACTAGCTTGACATTGTCCTTTGGGCTCCTTTATATTTTGGATACATCTCTCATTGTAACAGTACCATAATGATTCCATAATGGGACAATGTTGCCTCAGGGCAACAATTGACTCAACAGTTAACTATGTTAAACTATCAAAATTTAGAGTTTAGTGACTTATAAGTTCAAATATTTCTTCCAGAGGAAAAAAATTGACAGGAAATGATGTTTTTCATGCTTTTTGTGGAGCAAAATGGCAAGGAAGTTTCCTTTGAAAACATCTGCTACAAAAGGTTTTGATGTGCTTCCTGTGGGTCTTGTGACAAATTAAGGCATGTTTTTGGTTCCTTAGAGTCTTCTCTCCTTTTGACAGTTTTCTCCATTGGTTTGGCTCATTTCTTGAAACAGCAATTACATTCTCAAAATAACATGGACAAACGTCCAAACCACTTGGCAACTGTTCACAACAGAATTGTATTTCTCATTGCAAATGTCTTAGTGCCTGTTTCAATGTCTCAGGACATCTTTGCAAAAGATTAAAGGAGACATATCATGCTGATGCATGATTTAATACTGACATATAATATAATAAATTTGAAAACAAGACCTTACACCCCCTTAATTTTCAAAAAATGAGATATTGTAGTTTTAAATGTAAATAAATAGATGAAAAATGAACTCTGAAGTATTAACTAGTTTTAAGAGGCCTGATTATAGTCCACAGCTATGACTAAGTCTCCCCTTGGATGAGTCCCCCCAAGGATCAGCGAAACTTTAGCCAATGTTAAGTATTTTAAAAAAGGGCTATAATCTGCCAGTTTAATCTGCTGGCAGATATATCGTTCAGGCCCAAGTAAAAACACAAGGCAACATGAACGAAGACATAGGCTACGTTCACACTGCAGTCAAAAGTGACCTGAATCCGATATTTTGGCCCAAATGTGACCTGTACCTGATTTGTTTTTGACAGTGTGAACAGCACAAGTCGCATTGAATCTGACTTTTTCAAATCAGATTCAGGCCACTTTAAAATGTGGTACTAAATCGGATACATATCCGATTTTTTTGAATGCGACCGCAGTCTGAACAGTCAGATCCCATTCAATGCAACTTTGACGTCATTTCAGACCAACAGTTCACCTGAGGACAAATGTTTTCAAAGTCACTTCACGGACAGAACATAATCAGAGGTTAATATAGACATGATTATGAAAAAGTTTATGCATTTTCCCTAAAATAAAGAGTTTTAGTCGTTTTTCCAGCTACAAGCTTGATTAAATATTACATTAAGGGAGTGATGAGAGAGAGCGCTGGGGGGATCGACTGGCGTCTCCATTACACGCACAGCAGACGATTCATACATTTGTATTATGATATCTGATAAACTTAGCTTATGAACACTGCGCCGACTTTTTGTATGGATTCATCAGGCCAAAATTACAGTTTGGACGCGGAGACATCAATGATCTAATCCACCTCATCCGTGCGCATTTGCGCGCTGCCATATGTTTCTATGAGACAGCGTCAGTCACAAAACAGTCTGATCCTGTCTGATCTGCTCTCAGACAAACCGTAAAACATCAGAACAGATGACAAAACTAAGTTTTTGCCTCTTTGTTCACCTGTTCAGCGCGCTATGGCTCTGAGACGTTTGGCTCTTCAGCAGCGATCTGTCATCGGTAGGGTCGGCGGGAGAGAGCGTCCGCCTTTAGGTTTAAAAGAAATAAAATATAGCCATAATTACTTTAATAAGAGCTCACTCACGGTGAGCTGCTGAGACATCAGGTTCTGAGTTATGGAAACAAACTTCTCCAGCATTGTGAAGCACAGTTTTGGTCTGTGTTTGTTGCCCCTCATCACACCGTGCTGTGCGTCATGCCATTAATGTTAAACTGAGCATGCGCGTCACTTCTGAAGCCTGAGCTGTTCACTACACAGTCTGCAGTCAGGCCACATTAGAGGTGTTATCTGAACAGCCAAACAAAAAAATCGGATTTGAGCAATAAATCGGAATTGAGCATTAAGGGCTGCAGTGTGAACGTAGCCATAGTTTAAGAAATAATCATTCTAAAAAAAGACAGCAAGAGTTTTCTAAATGCCGCCATCTCGACAGAAACTAAAACACCATTAAAACCCTGCAGCACACAGTCCATGTCAGAGCAGCTGTTGGCAGAGTGACTTTCTTGGTGTTATGAGGAGAATCTAGTTCTGGCGACAAAAGGATGCCACATTCCAGTAATCTCGGAACTGGGAGTGACATCTCCGACTTATCGGCGTGCCAATTGAAGTTGGAAAAAAACATGCCGGTCTACCAGGCGATTGTTAGCTGTTAGCTCGGGGGTGGCGAGGTTTCACTGAGATCCCAGCAGGAAATTCTGACTTCAGGGGAACAGTCCAGTTGCAGTTTGCTACTCGGAACTCGGAAATTCCTACTTCTGACTACAACTGGAACACACCAAAAGACCCAGGCCAAAGCGTGTGTTTGTTGTGATGAATGCAGCTCGGACCTTCCTCAGAACTCTGCATTGCGTTACAACTTCTTTTTTCAACAACTTACAGGATGCAAAGTGACGAGGTAATGTATCTCTTTCTAGTTACATAGTGGTAGTTTTTGATGTATGACAACAAGCACTTTTTTGGAAAACTTAGAATCGTAGTTTTGTACCCGGCTATATATCACTTCTTACAGCCCGGTGCTCTAAGACGTGTCAGAATAATATAAATTTGCTCTAGTTTTAATTGTCTTGTTCCTGAAGTTGAGTATCCAGGCCAGTCCAGCCCTGTACGACCAGACCACAAAGCTAAGGAATAGCATTTATAGGTAACCTATTTTGATGCTATAAAACTCATCTTAAAGTGTGTATTTGAATCAGGCATATATCTAAAAGTGAAACTCTTTTTGTAATTGTGTTTGTAAACACAAAACACGCACATCAGTCTGATAGCTGATGAGAGCTGACATACTGATTGGTTTGATTCATTTTATCCCTCAAAAAGCACCCATTAAATCATAATAATCATCATAATTCATCCTCTTGCAGCCTAAGCCTAGTTTTGTTCTGGTATCTGTTGGACAGATAGACATGACCTTAACTGCTGTGCACCCTGAGCTTTGACATAAAACCCCTCAAATCCTAAAAACATGACCTGTTTGTATTATTCAAAATCTGCCACACAAGTAAAATAAATGGAATTGAATCAACTTACTCCGCAAATTTAACCCTCGAGTTTGTGTCAAAATGAGGTGGAAGGATGTGATGCTTACGAAAATTTTCGTAGCCTTTCTTATTTTTTGCCTTTATACAGGGTTTATCATTGTGCTGAGGGGTGTTAGAAGAGCTTCCAAGAGCGAGGACAAGGAGGAAAAAGAGTGTGATGGTGATCAGGATCTTCATCGTGTCTGGAGGGACAAATAGAAGAAAAATCTTTGAACAAGGATGACAATACAGTAACTCATCAGTTAATGACTGAACTGTTTTACATGTGTAAATGATACTCTGAGAGGATGCCTTGGTCACTCAAAACTTTTTTAAGAACTTCTTAAATTTTTTTGTGTGGTCATTGAAAGCATTAACAAGAGAGAAAGAGACGTTGACAGAAGGCCAGCTGCCCTTTAGCCTGGTTTGTCCTCAATATGTTGATCTGATTCCTGTCTTGCTGCACCAAATAATTTCTCCAAATAACCCTTAAAGGATAAGTTCAGTTTCTACAGCTTTCACATTGTTTATAGAATGAAGTAGAACAATATACTCACCCAGAAGGCTTTCCTGATCCAAACAGTGCTTCAGGAGATATTTAGATCCAAAATCGAGCGGCGGACATCCGTATAATGGTAGCACATGGGGCATGTATAGCGCCGCTCCTAAAACTGCATTAATCATCCAAAAACTCATTAGTTTCACCAATATTTCATCATTGTCCGCTCACGCTACTCCTCCATTACAGTCTTTGTCGCCCCAGACATGTCTTTGTGACTGTACTGACCTCTGAACTGAAGACTTTGTTTACATTTTCCTCTGCACATGCGCAGTACAGCTCATTGTTTCAGGGGAAGACCGTTGGCTACACAACAACTTTCTTTTTCCAGTTTTGTGCAAAACGGACGAATATTTATCGGATGAAGAGGTTGTGGATGAGAACTTTGAATATGATGGGTGTCCTTACAGTTTTGAGCCAGAGTTTAGAGATGAGGAGCTCATCGAAAGGAGGACGCGGAGGCAAAGAGAAGAACAGCTCTCCAGAGAGTACTGGACTGTAAAAAGGCTAGTTGTTTTAATTTAAAAAAGTGAGTGTCAGGGCTGCCTTAAAATTTTAAGTTTTCTGAATTTAGAAATTTAAGTTAAGTTGAATCAAGAACGGTTCAGATCAAGTGAACTTAAGTTCAATAAACTTGCTATTAAGTCAGCTCCACTTGAATTGTTTAACAAACTTCTAAAAGCAATCCAATTCCAAAAGTATTTTTTATGCCAACACAGTAATTCATCTTCTTTAAACGACAGTTTTAAAGGTAAAACACTTGATCTGAAGTTTTTAAATTGTTTTTAAGTTAAAACAACTAGCCTTTTTTTACAGTGTGCGCATTCGCGGAGGCAAGCGTTCTTTCTTCAGTTCAGAGGTCAGCACAGCCACACAACATGTCTGGAGTGACACAGACTGTAATGGAGGAGTAGCCTGAGTGGACCATGATGAAATATTGGTAAAACTAAGAGTTTTTGGATGATTAATGTATTTTTAGGCCCCGTGTGCTACCATTATACGGATGTCCGCCGCTCGATTTTGGATCTAAATAACTCCCGAAGCACTGTTTGGATCAGGAAAGCCTTCTGGGTGAGTATATTGTTCTTCTTCATTCTATAAACAATGTGAAAGCTGCAGAAACTGAACTTATCCTTTAAGCATGTTTAAATTAAATTATGTTGCTATGCTGCAGTTCTTTGGAAAAAAGCACATCGACCCAAACCTTATCACAGTCGTAACACGTGCAATAAATTGAGTTTTAATTACAGTTATGAATTTGACCTCCCACAATCAAAATAACAGGATAATAAACACAAAACAATAGAAAACTTCCAACCTCTCCTGAACACATCACAGAGTTTAATTTCTTTTTCGAGGCTCATTCACTCTGTCTCATAATCAATATTAACTTCATATGTTGTTTAAAGGATGATCTTAGTATCTTGTTCACCATTTTTGTTCTTTTATTTTCCACAGAGAACTTCCCAACAGTTTCATCTATTTTGATGTAAAAGTGTCTGATAACTACAAACATTTCTGATCTTTTTTAAAGTTATTTCTGTTGACTGAGTTGAGGATCATTTCTTACCTTCTCGAATCAGTCGACCTCTGTGATAGGAGAACTCAGCTGGTCTACATGCAGTTAATGCAAAGTCACAAAACTTGGCTTTAAGTCTCAAAGTAATTCTCCATTTATATGCCCAAGCTTGTTTTGTCCCAACCGACTCAAGCAGCCAATCAGAGTCTGAGTTTTTAAGTTTACCATATACGTCTTTCAAATGTCCACTGTCTGCAGATACTTAGTTCTTGGAAGTCAGCAAATTATTGAGAACAGCTGTTGTGTGATATTTGCCAAAACTGTGAAAAAAACAAATACACCACAGCTGACATCTGTCAAAATATGCTAAAATACCACACATTGACACGAGGGACTGTGCATTGTTCATCACCATTTAGAATGAACCAAATTTTTTTTTAGCTCAAATTCACAAGTGTTATCTCAAGGTCCTTTGAAAAAGAGGGTTAGGGTTAGGGTTAGATGTGCAGATATGCAAATATTTATATATGTACATATATATATATATATATATATATGTATGTTTTGCTTGTTTTTCACAGAGAACTTGCCAAGGAGGATGATATCTTACCACCTCAAATTAGTCGACCTCTGTGATGTGAGAACTCAGCAGGTCTTCGTGCAGTTTTCTAAAAAGTCACAAACTTTGCTTCAAGTCTCAAAGTAATTCCTCATCTGAGCCTAAACTTTTAGTTCACTGTATATGTCTTTAAATGATTAAGAATTTGCACGGGTCTGCAACTTGTCTGTTCTTGGAAGGGACGAATTGTGCAGCTGTATGTGTGAAATATGTTAAAACTGTGGCTGAGAACTGGTCACATGAGACGAAACAAAAACAGCAGGGCTGGCATCGGTTGAAATCATGCGAGAATACCACACAATAACACAAACAAAACTTAAGGTACAGACATAAGAAAAATTGTTGGTACCCATCTGTTAAAGTAAGACCCAAAATGTTCATTGAAATGACTTGAAACTTACAGAAGTAAGACTAAGTAATAAATATTTAATGAAAATTAAAGCTAGGGTTGGTAATCCGATTTAGATCCACTTTTTGTAATACTGGTTAAAATGGTCTTTATGACCCGATGGTAATCAACTCATAATGTGTTCTTAAAACAGAGCGAAAAATATCCGCTATCTACAGCAGGGGTAAAACAGGGAAAATCCCAACCAATAATCATGCAGGGACACCTTTTTTGAAACCAATCAAATCCTGTCGCCATTCTGCCCGCCTGCTGCACGTGCATTTTCCCGGCGTGCACAGAGTAGCCTTAGCCGAGCAAGGGAACAGACTCCACGGGAGAATGCTTATCTTTCAAAAACAAAATAATGAAACTGGTCTGATCAAAAATGATGGTATTTTGTTGCACAACCTTTTGAATTTGTAATCAAGAAACTGTAGCTCTCAGACTTCTGCACCTGCCCACAGGTATTTTGGCCCACTCATCATGAGTAAACCGCTCCAGCTGTCTCAGGTTTGAGGGCTGTCTTCTCTAGACTGCATGTTTCAGCTCATTCTACAAATGTTCTACAGGATTTAGATCAGGGCTCATTGAAGGCCACTTCAGAATAGTCCAGTGTTTTGTTCTGAGCCATTCTTGGGTGTTTTTAGCTGTGTGTTTTGGCTCATTATCCTGTTGGATGACTCATGACCTGTGACTGAGACCAAGGTTTCTTTCTTCGTAGTCTTGACATTTCATTGTACCCTACACAGATTCACGACACCTGTGCCAGATGCAGCAAAGCAGCCCCAGAACATAACTGGTCCTCCTCCATGTTTCACAGTAGGTACAGTGTTCTTTTCTTTGTATGCTTCATTTTTGCATCTGTGGACACAGAGCTGATGTGACTCACCACAAAACTCCAGTTTTGTCTCGTTCCCCAAAGGACATTCTTCCAGAAGCTTTGTGGCTTGTCAACATGGATTGTGGCAAAATCAAGTCTCGCTTTTTTATGATTTGCTATTAACAGTGGTGTCCTCCATTAAGTCCACTTTGGCTCAAACACTGTTGTAAAGAGTTCTTGGAGATGATCTTATAGCCTTTACTTTTTACAAGCTTGTCAGTAATTTTCTTTCTAATCTCCTGAGACAGCTCTCTCCTTAGCTTTCTGTGATCCATGTTCAGTGTGGTACACACCATGATACCAAACAGCACAGTGACTACTTTTCAGCCTTCAAATAGGCAGACTGACTGATTACAAGCTTGAAGACACCTGTGATGATAATTACAGGACACTTTAGTTTAACATGTATCTGTTGAACCACAATTTAAAATCAATGTCTGACTTTCATTTGCTGATTTTCAGTAAATTTTTATTTATTACTACTTTTGTCAATTTCAAGTTATTTCAGTGACCATGTGGGTTTTTCTGTCTTTAACAGAAAGGTACCAAGAATTTCGCGCATGTCTGTGTGTGTATGTTCATCACCATTTAAAGTATCAATCAGCCAGTCACTTTTTTGTGTAGCTCAAATTCCAAAAAAGTGTTATCTTAAGGCACTTCCCAGCAGAGTAGGCTGAAGACAAATATTTCATCTTTTAGATACTTAAATATGCATATATACAAATAGAAAATGCACATATACATACAGTATATACATCCAGAGAAGTATCCATCCAGCCAGACATGAAACTACTTAATTTAAGAATTTATGATAGCGAAATACCTATGAATGCTCTGATAATTAATCTGGCCTCCTCATATTTGTCTCTGCTAAATATAAATTAATTCAAGGTTAGCACTTTAATATTTGGTGTCTCATTTTCTAGAGGGTCATCACATCTGTATGACTGTAAAGGTTTATTATGGACGTCTAATCAGTAATAATTACTGATAGAGAGGTCATTCTAATATTAACATTAATATCTGGAGTGATCATAAACTGGAAGGGAATGATGCCGATGACTGTACCATCATCTGTCTGAACTGCTAGATTACACTCAACACAATACACCTGTTTAACTGCTCATTAAGCCAAATTATCCATAATCACATGGCAGCAACTCAGTGAATTTAGTCATGGAGACATAGTCAAGAAGATCTGCTTAAGTTTAAACCCTGAAGGGTGATTTTAGTGACTTTGAATTGTGGCAGGTTGTTGGTGCCGGGCAGTCTGGTCTCTTTAAAAACTGCTGATCAAGTATGTTTACAGCTTATCAGCATCTTTTAGAGCAGAAGAGGTGAGAGCTACAAGTGAGACAACAGCAGGATGTTACTGTTCAGAGATTAGCATAGACGCCAACAGCTTCAGTCACAGTTTAATCACATATGACTGCATTCTTTATCAAAGAAAGCAGCAGCAAATACAGACTTCTAATTGACCTGTAATGATTGTGAGTGATAAAATAATTGTCCAATAACCTGCTGGACGAGCTTCTGAAAGTCTCTGCCTATTTTAAAACACTTTCTTTGGACTCTTTTCCAGATGGACTAGTCCAGGGCCTAAGAATTTCCTGATCTAGAGCCACACAGAGCTCTTTTGCCCCTTTACCAGAAGCTCCCTAGACTTGGAGGACATGAAAAAGCAAAAATAAATCATTTATTTTCTGAAATGAATCTCTTAATTTGTGTTTTTTTTTCCATTTGGATGACTTTTTGCCAACACCGTATTTGAAACTCTTTGTCAGTTTTGCCTCTCTGTATAGTGCTTGTAGCACCAATATCTATCCACTGGGTGGCACTGTCAGATGTGAATCATCGTAACAAAATTTTGTTGCAGGTGTCTTTTCCAAGTTTGGAGTGGGTATGGAGGATTATTAGTACCATAATAGATGGAGAAAATAATTTTTATGAAGTCGACATTAAAATCAAATTTTTGACAGTGAAGTCAAGTGGGAGTAAAATTTAAATTTCAAGAATAAAGTAGTGCAACAATTTTGTGATAAAGTCTAAATGTCAAGAAAAAAGTCAGGAAATTGTGATACTACTTTATTCTCAAAATTTTAACTTTAATCTCAAACATTATTTTCTCCTCCTAACATGGCCCTAATACTCATCTGTAAAGTTTTTCATGAGCCTGTATGTTTTGAAAGACCTTAATCAGCTGATCTAGCTGATGTTTGACGCCCTCTATTACACTTTAATAATGAAGACATGATACAACTGGAAAAGCACTCAGAGAGCGCAGACCTCTGCCAGCGCCAGAGTCCTCAGCCATATTGTCATTTTGACCATAAATATTAGTCCTATCTTTATTTCATGTAAATATTTAGATTCCTTGACCATGAAAATATACCATTAGCAACTGGATTCATAATGAAATCTATTTTAGTTCAATAGTTATTCACAGAAATCAAATTTTTTGCCATGGCGGCCAGACGCTGATCTGGATCAACACCAAAATCAAATCACTTCTTCCTTTTCCTATGCTGAACATGTCCTGAAAATTTCATAAAAACCCATCCATTACTTTTTGAGTTATTTTGTTTACAGACGGACGGACAAGCAAACTCTCCCGAAAACATAACCTCCTTGGCGGAGGCAATAAATGAAATATTGTTTGATGTGTTGCATTTCCAAAAACCACACTTGCAGGAGGTGAGGAGGGAGGAGAGAGAAGGCCTCTGGAGGAGTTCAGAGTGAGGAGTTTCCCCTCGGGAAGTCTTTCAGCCTTAGATGTGATGTGATTGGTTGGAGGTGCACCTTCTGGTGAAGTGCCCCACCTTCACTCTGATGTTGAGTTGACTTCCACAGGTATTTCTCACAGTGTTGATCTGACACACTTCAAACAGGAGGATTTATTTCAGAACAAACTGCTGATTAATGTGAGGCCACATTATTGTGACATCCTGTGTGTTCATTTTTATATCAGAGGTGTTTGTGCAGTGTGGTGTTTGTTAACCAATCAGCTGAGCCGCTCATCATCAGCACCTGGTTCTGCTCAAACTGATGAGGTGAAGGACTTCTCATTTGGGACGTTGTCCCTACTCTGTCCTTGTGTCTCTTCTTTGTTTCTTTCTTTCAATTCCTAATGGAGAGGAGCTAAGATGCAAGGAAACAGTACAGTTAAGGACGATTGATGGACAAAGCTTTGTCATGTAAATTTGTAAAATGAGATCAGCTCCTGTTGAGCCGGGTGTGCCTTTAGTTATTGGCTGAGGCTGTTTCAGTAATGGATGTATTATAAGAACTGGATAGCGTGGCTCCGCCTTCTACCATGTAACGGAGTTGAAGCCAGAATATCCCCCGTCAAGGCGCCGCCATTGTGCAGCCAGTAGAGAATCTGGACCATATCTGGACGCAGCTGTCGCAAACTGTCGCAATACTCCGCAGCATACACCGTACACAATCATTGTGAAACTGCTGTAAACCGCGGTTATTTTTTAAACTCTAATATCTGATGAAAAAAAAACTTTTCAGAAAAAAAAAGACTTGGAAAAACGCAGCCCAATAATACTTTCAAATCACCACAGCATACGGATGGGAGAAATATTTCTACGAGGTGTACGGAAGACGTACAGGATAAAAACATTTTTTTCATCATGCACTTTGAGAAAAAAGTCGTAATGTCAAGAATACAATTGAAATGTCCAGAATAAAGTCGGTATATAATGTCTAGAATGAAGTTGATATAGCATGTCAAGAATAAAGTCTAAATGTCGAAAATAAAGTCAGAACATAATGTCGAGAATGAAGTTGAAATAGGATTTCGAGAATAAAGTCGAAATGTCGAGAATAAAGTCGGAATACAATGTTGAAAATGAAGTTAAAATATGATTTTTAGAATAGAGTTGAAATGTCGAGAATAAAGTTGGAATTAATGTCCAAAATGAAGTTGAAATAGGATGTCAAGAATAAGGCTGAAATATGTTGAGAATAAAATCAGAATATAATGTAGAGAATTAAGTTGAAATAGGATGTCAAGAATAAAGTCGAAATGTCGAGAATAAAGTCTGAATATAATGTCGAGAATGTAGTTGAAATAGGATTTCGAGAATACAGATGAAATGTTGAGAATAAAGTCGGTATATAATGTCTGGACTGAAGTTGATATAGCATGTCCAGAATAAAGTCAAAATGTCAAGAACAAAGTCGGAATATAATGTCGAGAATTAAATTGAAATAGGATTTCGAGAATAAAGTTGAAATGTCGAGAATAAAGTCAAAATATAATGTCGAAAATGAAGTTGAAATAGGATGTCAAGAATAAAGCTGAAATATATTGAGAATAAAGTCAACCTTTTGAGACCAACAACAAGCTGCTTCTACAAAATACTGTCCAGTCAGTTAGATGAATTAGTGAAATTACACTTTGGACTGGGCTTTAATAACAAAGAAATACTTTCTCTTTCAGCCCACAGACATACCGTAGTAATAGGTATTAGGAGTTTGAAGAGACTGTGCCAAAAACTGTGACTGTTCTGAAGGATAAACCACATTGTATTGTATTGACATTGTACGTTGATTTTTTTTTTTTTTTGGCCAATCTTCTCTATGTGCCTACACAATGAGAGAAATGAATACACTGTGAAGACACAACAAAGCAACATGAGCACTGATATAGTTTTGGATTTGGGCCCGACTGATTTATCGGCCAGTTATAGCCCATTTCAAAGTATTCAACATCGGGCAGAGTTTGCTGATGTAACGACAATATGTTCTTAATTCCTCATCAAACAGTAAATGCTGTTTGGTGTCCAAGCCGCACAGAATGTTGACGTTGTTGAACATGGCGACGCACATTGTTTAAGCAGTTCTTTGCTCTCTGCTGATGCTGTGTGTGTGGATGACTCGCCTACACTCACATGTAGTTGCTCTTTTAAGCCTGAAGGTCCAACATGATGAGCAATTTTCAGCGGTGTACAATGTCCTGCTGCTGCTGCTGCACAAAGCAAGACCACCTGACTCTCTGCTAGTTCTGCTCGTTTACTCAAGGAGTTACAGCAGCTTTAATCTGGATCATTTTAGTCTTTCACTGCAGCTTGGTGTTTTAGACAGGGTGACTGTTGTCAGTTTCCCCTCGACATCCTTTAAAATCCAAACTTCAATCAGACTTTAGTTTCTGTCTATTTTGAGCAGCAAAACCTGTTAGTCTGAGCGAGGCTCCAACTAATATTCAGGACTTCTCAGAGGCCAAACATTACAAACTGTGCATGTGCGCCTGTGTCTCTGTGAGACGGCTGCCTCACCGAGGAGCAGACACACATAGTTCAGGCTTTTCCAGTCTAAGAGCAGCATCAATGTACACTATTGACACATTATGGAAATCAAACAAGGTATAACGGTAATTTTAATAGGACACGGTAAGGACTACCGTGGGAAATTTTAAGAGATATATATATATATATATATATATATATATATATATATATATATATATATATATATATATATATATATATATATATATATATATATATATATATAGATATATAGATATATATACACAGTCATGGAAAAAATTATTAGACCACCCTTGTTTTCTTCAATTTCTTGTTAATTTTAATGCCTGGCTCAACTAAAGGTACATTTGTTTGGACAATTATAATGATAACAACAAAAATAGCTCATGAGAGTTTAATTTAAGAACTAAGAACTATTCATTTTCCATGGTTTTCTTGATAATAACCAAAATTACTTAAATTCTTACATCAATAGCTATGGCATTATACCGCCAAAAACACTACTTTTAAGCATTCCATGTTTTCTTTTCTGTTTGCTTTAAACACATGATACACACAAGAGTTAATACTTGATTGCATAACCATTGTTTTTGATGACTGCAGCCATGCGTCTTGGCATGCTCTCCACCAGCTTCTGACATTGTTCTGCTGTCACAGCAGCCCATTCCTGTTGGACAAATTCAAACAAATTTTCTTTGTTTTTGGGCTTGTGGTTCTCCATTTTGAGTTTGATGATTTTCCACAGGTTTTCAATTGGATTAAGATCTGGTGATTGAGCAGGCCAAGGCATGGTGCCAATGTTGTGGTTCTCCATCCAGGTTTTAACTGACCTTGCCGTGTGGCAAGGGGCATTGTCTTGTTGGAAAATCCAGTCATTCGAGGCAGGAAAGAGTTTTCCAGCTGATGGAAGAAGACTGTTTTCAAGGGTAGTCCTGTACATGACCTGGTTCATTCGGCCTTCACACAATTGCATTTGCCCTGTTCCACTCAGACTGAAACAACCCCAGATCATGACTGATCCACCCCCATGTTTTACTGTAGGGCAAGACAGTCTGGGTTGTAAGCTTCTCCAGGCTTCCTCCTAACCAGTAAGTTGGCTGGAGTGGGCATCAATTCAAAATTGGATTCATCACTGAAGAGAACCTTAGCCCAATCATCAACAGTCCAATCCTTGTGGTCTCGAAAAGAGTAACCGGCCTTCCTCTGCCTTTCATTGATGAAGGGCTTCTTGCGTGCTCTGTGTGACTTCAAACCAGCTTCAACAAGTCGGTTTCGAACTGTCCTTGCTGAACAAGTCACATTTCTCGACAGTGCCCACTCATTTTAAGGTCCCTGGAGGTCTGACGACGATTCCTGACACAGGAACGGATGAGTGCACGGTCATCTCGTGGGGTAGAAAGACGTTTCCTGCCACGGCCAGGTAGCAATTTGGTAGTGCCATGTTCAGCTTGTTTTTTTTGTTGTAATGAACGGCTGTCTTGGAGATCTTCAGTTTTTTCGCTACCTGTCTCTCACTCATGCCAATTTCCAGCAGTGCCAAGATGGCTGCCTTTGTGGCTTCACATAATTCTTTTGTTTTAGGCATTATGTGAGAGCTGACAACTTCTGAGTTGTGCTACGGCTTGAATGTAAGCAGGAAACCACTCTAGGCCTTTGCATGTGCAGTGCTGCTTGTGACATGAAATGGCCTCTTATATACCCTGTGAATCAATTAAGCTTAAGAATGTCAAATAGGACAAAGTATTATGTGACCAGCTGCATTTTTTGTTGTGTTCATTGTATTATACGTTTAGTGGTACCAGATATTAGAATGAACAAGAAATTGAAGAAAACAAGGGTGGTCTAATAATTTTTTCCATGACTGTACATATATATATATATCTTAGGGGTGCAACGGTTTACGGTTTAAAACCGAACCGTACGGTTTGCCGTGCATGGCTCAATTCGCCTTTATGAAGCGCGTTTTTTCAGTTTTGCAGTTAATTCATTTCTTACAGCTGTGAGATGGATTTCTTGAGCCAGCGCCTTCTCTCAGGCTCTGCAAACAACCCAGCCTCCACTCGCACAGCTCTGTACAAAACCCCGCCCCGCGAGTGAATATCCAATCGCTACTATGTAATAGGAGCTGAGCACATGGCCAAGTGGGTGGCGTCTCACACTCTGGAGCTCAGCTCGGCCTCACAAAACTAAGACGAAGAAGGAGAAAAAGTTATTGCGAGCGGAGAAGTGGAGAGACCGGAGTTTGAAGAAGCACTGGCTTCGTTCAGTCTGCAGTGTGGGGCCATTTCGGTTTCCTTATGGATTATAATGACGCATGCTCAGTTTAACAGTAATGACAACAGCACAGCACGGTGATGAGGGGCAACAAACACAGGGCAAAAGTGTGCTTTACAATGCTGGAGAAGTTTGTTCCCATAACGTAGAACCTGATGTCTCAGCAGCTCACCCTGAGTGAGCTCTTATTAAAGTAATTATAGCTATATTTTATTTCCTATAAACCTGAGGCGGGCGCTCTCCCCTGCCGATCCTGCCGATGAGGGATTGCTGCTGGAGAGTCAAACATCTCAGAGCCATAGTGCGCTGAACAGGTGACAAAGAGGCAAAAACTTAGTTTTGTCATCTGTTTTGATGTTTTGTAGTTCGTCTGGGAGCAGATCAGACAGGAGCAGACTGATCTGACGCTGTCTCATAGGAACATACAGCAGCGCGCAAATACGCACGGATGAGATGGACAGCAGTATCATCAGAGTCTCCACATCCTGTAAACTTGTTACTTTAGTCTGATTAATCCATTCAAAAAGTCGGCTCAGTGTTAATAAACTAAGTTTATCAGAAATCATAATACAAACGTATGATTCATTCACGTTTGTTTATTTTGTGTGTTACGGAGACGCCAGTCGATCGCCCAGCGCTCTCATTTTTTCTCATCACTCCTTTTATCCATTGTTTAATCAAGCTTGTAGCTAAAAACAACTAAAACTCTTTATTTTAGGACAAAAAATGCTATAATAGTAAATTGTATTTCAGTAGTCAGTCACTACACTAGCCAGGGAGCTAAGAGGCACTCTAACCATTTAAAATGTTTACATTTGAAGTGTTTCATATAAATGTCCTAATACTTTATTTAAGCCAAGTAATAGTTAAGACCAAGAGGCATTGTCATAATATAGTTTTCTTAAAAGCAAAATAAAGGGAGTCTTTTGGAAAGTAAAACTTCTTGTTTTTTTTAATGCAAAATACGAACCGAAACCGTGATCCCAAAACCGAGATACAAACCGAACCATGGGCTAACTGAACCGTTGCACCCCTAATATATCTTAAAATGAATTGGCCGATTAATCGGCAATTGGTATTTTTTCTTCCAAATGTCGGTATTGGCCTAAAAAAGCTTAAAAAGGTATAACAACAAATCAAAAACACGATAGAAATTAATCGCACAACATGCTAACCATTAAACCTAACCTGAAGCCTAATCAGCCTCAAAACATCCATATCGGTCTGGCCCTAGTGTAGATGTTTTCAGAACAACCACCATCTACAAAAAAAGAATGGATACAACACAATCGACACACCCACATCACATTCTGAAATATTAGACCAAGAGTGATATATGGGTGGCAGCAGGCTTACAGACACATTTCTTTTTCTAGCTGTTATAGTGTGTGAGAGTAGGGGGTCCATGGCTGGAGGTCAAGGGTCTGAAGGGGTACAGGCTGTGAAAAGTTTGGGAACCACTGCTCTAGAAAATAAGAGACACAGAATAGCCTGTGTGGACACAACAGCATTCACGTTTGTTCATGAAGTTACTCTCTCACATGCGTGCACGATATTATGCAAGAAAATAAATAAACATATTAAATGCAAATATAGGAATAATATTATGGCTGCTGTATAATAACCAAAATAGAAGACTTGAGTGAAATAAGGCACAGCATATAAGTTGTCCTTAACTAATATAAAACCCAACATAATGCTAAATAAGTCATTAATATCAACAATGTTACATCTGCCGTGTTAGTGTGATACTTCATAACTCATTCTGCCAGCTAATTCTAAACAGATACTCAAGTTATTAAAATGACCAATATACCATCATTCAACATGTCACCACTGGAAGCATGTAAACAAAGAGACAATAATAAAGGTATGCGTAAAGAAAAACCTGTTAATAGTGATACTAACAAGTCATTTGACAATTTTCCACTACATTGTCCTTCACTCTGTGATATTGACAGCCAACTTTTCCCATCAAAATCGAGTTCAGTCAATGAATCTGTTTATTAGTTTATATGACAGCATTACCATTATTCTTTAGTCATCAGTTATTCTTTTTCTTTATCAATTATTTATTTTGTATGCTATTAATCCATGTTATATTGTCCTGTCTTTCATTAAATTCATATAAATCAACAGATTATTTTGGGTGTTTTACTCAGGCAAACAGAGGGAATTCACCGACTATACATGAGATTACTTTAATTCATTTAATTGATGTGATTTAACTGAATTATTTGATGACTTGAATAAGTTAGTTGACACATATATGATTGTATGTTCCTTCTTAGAAGATGGTAACCCATTATAATGAGTTCATATTATTTACTGAAAACTACTTTTTAAATTAATGTCCATTAATGTCAAATAAATCATATTTTATATGAAGCATTTTAAACATAGAGCAGACAGACCTGCCTGACTCTGAAATCATGCATCTCCGTCTTGCCAGCCTCCACTATCCAACAGTTTAACTCCGCTAAATGCTTGACGGCCCAATCAGGGGAGAGAGGCGGGAGCAGAGGGAGTGACAAAAACAGGAAGTGACTTATCAGGAATAATGGAGGCTAATGTCAGTTAGCCTCATGATTACTCAGTTATACTTGGCAAAAAGTGCTCTCCACATAAGTTTACTTCATTAGGATTGTCTTTGACGAGGTTCATGTCTCATATAAATGTGAAATGATACATCTGTGTGGTATAATTTAATGATAAACATAGTCTCAAGGTAGTTAAGCAATCGGCTAGCAGCCGTTAGCTGCTACGGCTAACGGCTAACAAGGGCAAACAGCAGTTGGCCGTTAGCCGGAGCAACTTACAACAGTTAGCCACTACAGCTAACAGCCATTTACTGTTGTTTGCCCTTGTCAGCCATTAGCCGTAGCAGCTAACGGCTAACCATTAGCCACTATGTTTGGCCACTACATATGCTACGTCACAGCAACGTTGCTTAACATGGATTGGTCAGCGATGAGTGTTTTAAAGCCAAACAATCGTCCAATCACAAGCTGCTGTTGTATTTGAAGGTTCTGCCCCTGAAAACATTCTGGCCTCCCCAGATGGATTAGTGAAATATTTTCAATATGGAGCTGTCCATCTGACATGTCAGGTTATTTTAAACATGCTACAATAAAAAATCAACGTAATGAAAAAAAATAAACCCAAAAACATAAATAAGGACCCAATAAATGACAAACAAGACAAATCAAAAAGCATAGCAAACAAAAATTTAAGAAAACAAACAACCTTGAAAATCAGATCATCATTTATAAAAACAACAACATTCCACATCACACAGAGTAAAAGTACAAAATGAGAAACAGGACAAATTTTTAATTGCAACAAGTTGTGTTTATTGTTTGTAAGAGGATATGATTAAGAATTACATTGTTTTAAACAAATGTTCTCAAGAAGCAGAAAGATGTAGAAAATAGTTTCATGATCAGGCATTGAAAGAGTAGTTTATGAACAGTGTGAAAAGACTTTTATTCAATGTTTAAATCACATTTCTGTTTGTATGGAAGAGTATTATGCCATGTTAGATGGAGAAAATCATTTTGGTGAATTTGACATTACGGATTAAAAACCAAGACAATAAAGTTAAATAACAATTTTGTGATCAAAGTTGAAATGTCAAGAAAAAGAGTGCGAATGTTGAGATAAAACCAAAAATGTTGAGAATAAAGTCAAAATGCATTGTATGTCGACATTCTTGACATTTCTCTTTGATGTTGACTTTCCCAAAATGAATTTCTCCATTTAACATCTTCAGTATTTTTGCCTTACTCCATGATTTGATGTTTTGAAATTCTTTAAGAAGAGGAATGGGTTGTTCAAAATCAAATTTAATTCTAAACCTTTCTCTCTCTAAGGTTTGCACACCTGACTGTTGTTGTCTGATTTCTGACCTTTGTTCTCTTGAAAGTGGGCAGGAAGGCATTTGTTGTCAACTTTATCACAGCCCACAATCACCTTTTTGTCTTTAACAAGACTTAGGCTTTTAACTTTGCACGTTTTTTTGTTGACCTTGACTTGAATTACCGGGATGACTTTGTCACTGATGCACAAGTCACCCGCATTTTCACCAGCCAGGGTCTTGCCATGGCCGTTACAGATCTGCTCCACTTTCCCTTGGTATTTGACGTGGATGAAGGACTGTAACGTGACATTGCAGCGGCCAATCTTCTTTATGTGCCTGCACAAAGAGAGAAATGAAAACATTGTGAAGACACAACAAGGCAACGTGAACACAGATGTAGTTTAAGAAATGATCATTCTAGGGCTGGGCGATGTGGCCTAGAAATAAAATCTCAGATTTTTTTCTACAACACTAAATTAACGATTTTAATTGATTTTTCCCTCCCTAAAAATTAAACAAATCAAGTTTTGCCTTTATGTTGTCTATATGTTACCCTTTTGAAGTCAAAGTCTGGGTCATAAAAGGTTGATTATGTAGTATATACGTAGCCAGGTTTGTCTACATAAACACTAAAAGGCTGAGGTATTTTTATAGTATTAGCATGAAACTCTTTGATCAATATTTAATCTACTTAAATAACAAATACAAGCCTATAAAAGTGCTTGTGCGAACCCTACAAGGCAGACCATCATGAAAATTGTGATTTTTAATAAAAACTACTTACAATTGGACTAAGGCAAGAAAAAAAATCTTGGTTTTTGATTTTTTAGATCTTATGCAGAAAATAGTTCGAATTAATTGATTTAATCCATTTTTTGCCCAGCTCTAGATCATTCTCAAACAACTGTCAGTGGATTTTTTTGGCGAGTTTAAATGGGTTTTTAACAGATGGCCTGTGTTTGTTCTCCTGCTGCTCTTGATGTTGACATAACGTGCTGTGGATGAGTCCTACAACGCTTAAGTTGTTTAGCATTATAAGAATACTGAACTCTAAGAGATCTTCCAACAGCTTTTTGGATAAATGCTGAAATTAGGTTTATTTGTTTATTTAAAAGGATCCCCATTAGTTGCTACCATAGCAGCAGCTAGTCTTCCTGGGGTCCATACAGCCAACAGCCATATAACAGAAACATTAAAAGACAGCAGACATTTTACAATACAACCAACACCCCCCCCACCACCACCACCACCACCACACACACACACACACACACACACACATCAATAACTTATCGTGAGTATCAAAGATGTCAGACACATCAGTGCCAATTTAATAAGGGAAACAAGAAAAGCATGGCTTCACCTAAAAATATGACACTATAGCAGCTCATTCTATATTTTGAGTTCATAGTAATAAATCCAGAGTTTAGCCTGTAGTGTTGACAATTGTTTTAAAAAACAAAGAACTATTGAGAAGTAGATTCACATAACAAATAAATAAATAATCTGCATTTCTAGAATTTATAATTCATGAATATGTTATCAGCCTAAGCATGCAAATATATATTATTTGATTTATTTTTTAAGTTAATTTTACTGTTTGATTTTCTAAGAGAACAAGGCAATTTATCCCACTGAGAAGCGGCTCTGTATAGAAAAGTTTTCTGCATCACACATGTTCTTGGCGTAGGGACCACAACATGATCATGTGTCACCTGTCTTGTTGTATGAGTGTGTCTGTTATTGATATAAAGGATCTTTGAGTGTAGATATTTTGGCTTAGAGGTTGTACACATCTTTCCCATCTTTCCCTGACTTTCTGCCATCAGAGAGCCTGATGCAAATAATCAATGCTCGTTCTTGATGAACAGCGCAGAGCCAGACGTGCAGCTTTGTTCTGCCCGAACTGGAGCTTATTCAAGTCATAACTTGATGCACTTGACCAGATAATGGAACGGTAATCAAGGTCTGTGATGAACATGCCAGATTCTCTGTCACAGACATCGTATCACAACATTGTTGCTATTACTGAAAGAGTTTTTGCATCACTGATGATTTCAAAAGAATTTATTCAAACTTGAAAAATATTCATTTTATAAAATGTTTTTGTCTCAGACTTTTTACTTGCTATGCTATTATTTCTTTATAATATATTTACATCATTATTCATGTATTTGACAAAGCTTCATATCAATCATTTTTAAGGAAACATTTTATGCTTCATGTTTTAATTAAATTTAAATCAAATTTGATCATTGATGTTTCAAACTAGGGGCGGCACGGTGGCGCAGCAGGTAGTGCACGTGTCTACAGCAAGAAGGTCGTCAGTTTGAGCGCCGGGTCAGACGGGCCTTTCTCTGTGAAGTTTGCATGTTCTTCCTGTACATGTGTAAGTTCTCTTTGGGCACTCTGGTTTCTTCCCACACACCAGAAAACATGCTCATTAGGTTAATTATTGACTCTAAATTGGACTTAGGTATGAGTGTGAGTGGTTGTCTGTCTCTTCTGCACCAGGGAAAGGGATAAGCAGTAAAAAATATGAATGAACAAGTGATTAAACTTAACTTCAAACATTTTCATATTTCTTTAATAATGTGTCCTGTGTGTTTGGCAGCACAGTAAAGACGAGGAACTGAATGATGAGGCTGAAATCCAGACCAAAGTGTGAAATCCACAGAGTAAACAGTAAAACTCCTGCTGGCTGATGCACACCAGTTAAATGGGCCTGAGAGCTGACACACTGATTGAGTTGACTTATGTTATCCCTCAAAAAACACCCATTAAATCATAAAAATAATCATAACTCTTGTGGTTTTGTTCTGGGATCTGCAGGACAGACGGACATGCTCTGAACTGCTGTGCAGCCTGAGCTTTGACATAAAACCCCTCAAACCCTCAAAGCATCCAAAACTGTCCAAAGACTTTGACTTTTCAACTGACGCTTCAAATTTTTTATTTCTATCCTTTGAGTTTATGTCAAAACCATCTGGAAGGATGTGATTCTTCACAAAATTGTCGTAGCCAATCTTATTCTGATTCATACAGGGTCCATTGTTGCCCTTAGCGTTGGAGGAGGTTCCAAGAGCGAGGACAAGGAGGAAAAAGAGTGTGATGGTGATCAGGAACTTCATCGTGTCTGGAGGGACGAAAGAAGAAAAATCTTTGAACAAGGACGACAATGCAGTTACTCATCACTGAAAGAAGGCTGTTAGTGTTTCTCACATGTAAATAATACTTTGAAAGGAAGTCTTGGTTACTTCAACCAGCCAGACTTTACATTTGTTTTGTGTCCATTACAGCAGGAGAGACAGGAGTGGACAGAGACAGACGGACAAACAACTGGAAGGGCGGGCCTCCCTTTCCACCTGTTTTGTCCTCAATATTTTGATCTGATCCTCTCTTTTTCACCAAATTGTTTCTCAAAATAACATTAACTTATCAACTCTGGGCAAAGAAACACTTCTGGGAAAATAACAGAAAAGATTTTTAAAGCCTGATTCAAACTGCATGTCTTTGAGCTGTAATTGAGGAGTAGCCTGAGTGGACCGTGATGAAATATTGGTAAAACTAATGAGTTCTTGGACGATTAATGCAGTTTTAGGAGCGGCGCTAACATGCCCCATGTGCTACCATTATACGGATGTCCGCCGCTCGATTTTGGATCTAAATATCTCCCGAAGCACTGTTTGGATCAGGAAAGCCTTCTGGGTGAGTATATTGTTCTACTTCATTCTATAAACAATGTGAAAGCTGCAGAAACTGAACTTATCATTTGAACTAGTTGTTTTAAGTTTTGAAAACTTAAGGCAATATTAATGTTAGAAGACAATTCCTTACCTTCTTGAATCAGTCGACCTCTGCTCACCAAACATTGTAGTCCTCCCTTTTTAACCCTTTAACTACCAGCTCAACTGTTTGCAGAGGTAATCATTAAATTCAGGGATTTAATGTTTTAAAGAACAGAACAAATCCAATATTTGGTTGGTGACATTAACATTTCAAGGAACAGAGAAAACCACAAACAAACAAACAAACAAACAAACAAAACATATGATTTCTTGGTGTGGGATTGAAAGCTTTTGAAAGCCAACAGTTGATTGTGTGGTGAAATAAAAATGCACAAAAAAATGGTACAAAATTGATCAGAAAAGGCAGAAATGTCTGTAAAAATAACAAATAAGTTAAAATAGATGACATTGAGTTTGACAAACACAAAAAATGTTTTTGATGAATAACACACTTTATATGTATATCGTCATATCAGTAAATGGTTAAGTATTTAAAGTGATGATGGCAAAAATAATAGTAGCTTTAAGCTTTATAAACCTTTAAGTACCAATCAAAATAACAGTTATTTTTGTTTGCTGGCAGTTTTTCTGTGTGATTAAATATTGACAGAAACAAACTGATGTTATGTTTTTTTAAAACATTAAATATTCCTGAATTTAATGACCTCTGCCAACAACTGAGCTGGGAGTTTAAGGGTTAAAGCTCTACTTGATTTATCTCCCTACTGGTCATATCAATGAAAGTCTGACATCAACAGCCAGCTGCTGCTGGAGAACACTTTTTTTTGCCTTATATAGTCGCGTTGGTCTCTGATAACATCCAGGACATTAGACTGAACATGAAACAACAGACTATAGTTCTGTGCAGGAGGAGGTAAGTGCATCAAAAAGAGCAGCTGTGTTCAAAGGATTAAACGTACAGAGAATAAGGATATTAACAACACTGCCATAATCTAAGGCTAGTAGTTATAATAGCCTAAAATAATAACATGATTATAATACATGTTCTTTAAGGGCACCTGTCATGACACTCAAGGTCACCTTAACATAAAGTACAAAAGGTGCATAAAAACAGGCATTAAATACAATTTCAACATGGCGGACATTTTTCAACATCCATTCATCCTTTATGTAATCTTAAAAAATACATTGAGGCTGTTCCCTCACTTTCAATGATGTTGACAGTACAAAGAACAACAATACAACAACACAGTTGAAAACAGTTACATTCATAATCAGTGCAAGTCTTTGATAATTGGATTCAGTTTGACTTCTTCACGTGTGCGCTCTAAATGTTTTGACTTTAATCTCTGATTCTTACTTCAAACACAAAATTCACATGTTTTCCCAGTTGGTCAACTACAATTTAGAGGTTGAAAATATTTCTGTAAATCTGAAACAGTGCTGTAAGACTCAAGTCAAGTCTGCCTCGAGGATATGTCGGACTTGTGACTCAGACTTGGACTCAGACTTGAGCTCTGGCTGCATTAGGACTTGGGGGGGGGGGGGGGGGGTTTGAACTGTTCAAAACTGTCGTGGAGAATCGGCGCTCTCAGTGGAGCGGGATGGAAGCCTAATGCAGTCCTAATGCGAATGGTATTAGCGGGGCATGTACGGAGCTCAGTCGGGCTGAACGTGGCCCAATCATGGCTCAATCCTGCAAGCTTTATGAGGACGACTGACAAGGACGTATCCGTATGAGCCCCGACTGACGGCGCAAGCGGCGGGGCTCAGTCGGGGCTTACGTCACGCGAACTGAGCTCGAGCGGAGCTGACGTCCTGTCAGCGGGATGGAATCCTCCTCATATTGCTGCATTAACCTAACTGGAGCGGGACAAACCCAGCCTGAAGCGCTGAAGCAGCGCCACTGACTGTGTATTTACGGGGTGTGTCCAGGGGTGAGACAGTCATTTCATCCCGTATCATATCGATCACACCAGCCTCCTCAATCATGCACAGTCGCTGTGAGAAACGGGAATGTGTGACTTAGGCATAACAAAGAGACATGAGAACTTTACACACCTTGAATGTTCATCTTTATCAAGAAATAAAGTCTCTGCCTGACCTTATTACAACCAGCATCAGTATTGGCTTCAAATTGAAGTAAATTATCAAGAATTGTTCCAGATATTTGTAAAGAGAAACAATCTCAACATCCATGTAATTAATGACAGTATAACCGACTCTGGGCTGTGACCTTCTAAAATCTATTATCATGTCTTTAGTTTTTAAAACATTAATCTGCAGGCGAAAGTCTTTGCACCAAGTAATAAAATCATCAATGACAGGACCGTGTTCACAAGAGAGTCACTATCACTGTATCGTCTGCAAATTTAAGAAAAGGCCTGTTACTGTTCATGATCGTGCAGTCATTGGAGTACAAGATAAAAAGCTTAGGAGAGAGAAAACAGGCCTGCGGGGAGCCTGTGGAGGAAAACAGTGTTGTATGTCCAAATTGTATCTTTAGTTTTTTTCTGAAATAATGCATGCAGTTGACCATGACTCTGACTCATCATAGTGATGTATTATTCCTGATGTTATTATCAAAAGAACGATTTCTTACCTTCTTCAATCAGTCGACCTCTGCGCAGTAAGAACTCAGCTGGACTGTAGCCACCAAACTTTGCTTCTCACAGCTGGAGCCTTTTATTGTCGATCTTTGTCGCAGACCTATTTAAGCATCATTAAAGTGATGCTTCTGAAGAAACACAGCAAAAGAGGAAGTGGACGCACGTATAAAAACCACTGTGCATTTGCTGCGGGACAGGTTAACTTTGTGGGTGAGAACTGGGCTGTATTTCACATGAGAACAAGTCACACTTAAGACTGCTTTTGCGTGAGGGAGAGAGCTCAAGCCACTGCCCTACTTTATTATAAAACAGCAGAACAGAAATGAAAACCCTCGCAGAATACTTCAATATGCCTACAGTATAACAATGTAGCTGGACATACCTTACCTTAAACAAAACACCCATGCTCTTGAACTTAAGTGTTTTATGGTTTTGTTTTGTCACTGTAAGTTAAATTTTTAAACAAACTGAGCATCACCAGGTTTGGATGGAATAAATAATGAAACTGGCCTGATCAAAAATAACGGTACCCTTAACTTAATATTTTGTTGCACAACCTTTTGAGGCAATCACTGTAATCAAGCCACTGTAACTCTCAATGAGACTTCTGAACCTGTCCACAGGTATCTTGGCCCTCTCCTCGTGAGCAAACTGATCCAGCTGTCTCAGGTTTGAAGGCTGTCTTCTCCAGACTGCATGTTTTAGCTCCTTCCGCAAATACTCAACAGGATTTAGATCAGGGATCATAGAAGGCCAATTTAGAATAGTCCAGTGTTTTGTTCTGAGTCATTCTTGGGTGTTTTTAGCTGTGTGTTTTGGCTCATTATCCTGTTGGAGGACCCATGACCTGTGACTGAGACCAAGCTTTCTAACACTGGGCAGCACATTTCACTCAAGAATGTCTTGGTAGTCTTGAGATTTCATTGTACCTGCACAGATTCAAGACACCCTGTGCCAGATACAGCAAAGCAGCTCCAGACCATAACTGAGCCTCCTCCATGTTTCACAGTAGGTACAGTGTTCTTTTCTTTGTATGCTTCATTTTTGCATCTGTAAACATGGAGCTGATGTGCCTTTCAAAAAACCCAAGTTTTGTCTCGTTTGTCCAAAGGACATTCTCGAAGAAGCTTTGGGACTTGTCAATATGGATTTTGGCAAAATCAAGTCTCACTTTTTAATGATTCACTTTCATGAGTGATGTCCTCCATTGAGTCCACTTTGGCTCAAACAGTGATGGATGGTGTGTTCTGGCACTAATGTACCTTGACCTTGGAGTTCACCTCTAATCTCTTTGGAAGTTGTTCTGGGGTGCTTAGTTACCATTTGTATCATCTGTCTCCTCTATTTGTCATCAAGTTTCTTCTTATGGCCACGTTCAGGGAGGCTACAGTCCCCTTAGCTTTCTGTGGTCCATGTTCAGTCAGTGTGGTACACACCATGATACCAAACAGCACAGTGACCACTCTTCAGCCTTTAAATAGGCAGACTGACTGATTACAAGCTTGAATACACCTGTGATGATAATTAGAGGACACTTTAGTTTAACATGTCCCTATGGTCAAATCATTTTCAATATTTTCTAGGGTTACCATCATTTTGTCCAGGCCAGTTTCAGTTCATTTTGTTTTTAAAAATAATTCTGTTGAACCACAATTCAAAAGCAATGTCTGATTTTATTAGTTGATTTTCAGTAAATTTTTATCTATTATTACTTTTGTCAGTTTCAAGTTATTTCATTGACCATGTGGGTTTTTCTTTCTTTAACTGTAGGGTACCAAGAATTTTGCATGTCTGTATCACTTTTTATCTATACTCAACAAAAATATAAACGCAACACTTTTGTTTTTGCTCCCATTTTTCATGAGATGGACTCAAAGATCTAAAATTCATTCCAGATAAACAATATTACCATTTCTTTCAAATGTTGTACATAAATCTGTCTAAATGTGTGATAGTGAGCACTTCTGCTTTGCTGAGATAATCCATCCCACCTCACAGGTATGCCACATCAAGATGCTGATCTGACATCATGATTAGTGCACAGGTGTGCCTTAGACTGTCCACAATAAAAGGCCACTCTGAAATGTGCAGTTTTGTCTCACAACAAAATGCCACAGATGTCGCAAGCATTTAGGGAGCGTGCAATGGGCATGCTGACAGCAGGAATGTCAACCAGATCTGTTGCTCGTGCATTGAATGTTCATTTCTCCACCATAAGCCATCTCCAAAGGCGTTTCAGAGAATATGGCAGTACATCCAACCGGCCTCACAACCGCAGACCACAGAACAAGAACACAGGTGCATTTTATTGATGGCATTTTGAATGCACACAGACACCGTGATGAGATCCTCAGGCCCATTGTTGTGCCATACATCCATGAACATCACCTCATGTTTCAGCAAGATAATGCATGGCCCCATGTTGCAAGGATCTGTACACAATTCTTGGAAGCTGAAAATGTCCCAGTTCTTGCATGGCCAGCATACTCACCGGACATGTCACCCATTGAGCATGTTTGGGATGTGCTTGACCGGCATATACGACAGCGTGTACCAGTTCCCACTAATATCCAGCAACTTCGCACAGCCATTGAAGAGGAGTGGACCAACATTCCACAGGCCACAATTGACAATCTGATAAACTCTATGTGAAGAAGATGTGTTGCACTGCATGAGACAAAAGGTGGTCACACCAGATACTGATTGGATGTGAGTCCCCAGACCCCCAATAAAGCAAAAAAACTGCACATTTCAGGGTGGTCTTTTATTGTGGACAGTCTAAGGTACACCTGTGCACTAATCATGGTGTCTGATGAGCATCTTGATGTGGCACACCTGTGAGGTGGGATGGATTATCTCAGCAAAGCAGAAGTGCTCACTATCAAACATTTAGACAGATTTGTGAACAATGTTTGAGAGAAATGGTAATATTGTGTATCTGGAATGAATTTTAGATCTTTAAGTCCATCTCATGAAAAATGGGAGCAAAAAACAAAAGTGTTGCGTTTATATTTTTGTTGAGTATATTTAGCTCAAATTCTGAACAAGTGTTATCTTAAGGCACTTTCCATTAGAGTAGGCTGAAGACAAATTTTTCATCTTTTATACTCAAATACGTACATATACAAATATATCATACACATTTACATACAAACATCCAGAGAAGTATCCATCCAGGCAGAGATGAAAGGACTTAATTTAAGAATTTTTGGTAGTGACAAACCCATGGATGCTCAGATCGTAAACCTGTTCTCATATTTGTCTCTGTTGAATATAAATGAATCAATGTGAGCACTTTGAGATTTGGTGTCTCATTTTCTAGAGGGTCTTCATGCCTGTATGGCTGTAAAGGTTTATTATGGAGGTCTAATCAATAATAATCACTGATAGAGAGGTCATTCTAATATTAACATTAACATCTGGAGTGATCATAAACTGGAGAGAGATGTTGTCGCTGACTGTACCATCATCTGTCTGAACTGCTAGATTACACTCAAACACTTTATTAGATGTGTTTCAGCTTGTTCTGTCTCCAAATGACTATACAAACTGGACGGTTGAGCATTACCCCTGCTCACAGGGAACGTTTATTAAACAGTCTGCCTTAGCATCACCGGCATCTCCCAACATAGTATGTGCAACACTTAAATCTGTCCAGTGTTACGACCAGCCTAGGGGATACTGGAGGAAACATAAAATTGACCACTCCTTTGTCACTTCCCAAGGCACACCGGCAAGAAACCACAAACAAACACGATTTTTGTAGTTCAAACAAAAGATTTTTTTTTTCTTTAATAATTCTTTTCTTCTAATTTTACAAAGTAAATCAAAATTACCTCGGGGTAAGTAAGCATTTCAACAACAAACAAAACACTCTTATAAATCAAAAGTCTTACCTAGTCACTAATGAGAAAAGAAACATACAAACCTAAAGTGTCTCCCTAAACGAAAAACAGGAGAAAACAGAAACCCAAAAGCCTTACTTCCCCTACATTACCTTATTACTTTGTCTTTTTTTAACATTCACAGAATTTCACAAACACTCGTTCAAACAATCGATCTACACAAAGACGAGGCGTTGAGTAGTGAGGAAGGAGGGGCAGCGTCTCTGCTTCAGCTGTCATTTTTAAAACCCCAGCCATCAGCTCTCAGCCAATCGACTGTGCCTCCACGCAGGTGTCCTCCACTCCGCGGCGGGTGCGTCTTTCCGCTGCTATCCAATCAGGACGCTACACCTGCAGCTAAGAAGAGCAGGAGCACAGAGGGAGGGAGGAGGAAAAGGAGGAAGGCGCTCCTCTACAAAGGCAATATAATAACAATTAAATCAACAAAATGACACACAGTCATAACACCCCCCCACCTAAGATCAATCATTTCTTCCCCTAATAGAAATGCTTGATCCAATGTTTGAATTAAGACCCCACTCTAGACAGAGCATCCGCAATAACATTGTCTACACCTTTAATATGACGCACCTCGATATTAAAGTCTTGCAACAACAAGGACCAACGCATGAGGCGCTGGTTGTTGTTAGCATCTTGTGACAAAAAGACTAACGGATTGTGATCCGAAAAAACAACAACTGGTTCGGAGCTAGAACCAACGTAGACCTCAAAGTTTTGTAAGGCCCACAGCAACGCAAGAGCCTCTTTTTCTATGGTGCTGTAGTTAACCTGGTGTCTGTTGAATTTCCTGGAGAAATAACAGACAGGATGGTCGATGCCATGGTCATCCTCCTGCAAGAGGACAGCACCCGCACCTGTAGCGCTAGCATCTACCTCTACGTTAAAGGGACGCTCAAAATCAGGTGCGGTGAGCACAGGGGCGCTACACATAAGGGCCTTGGCGGACTCAAATGACTCCTGGCAGACAGGAGTCCACACAAACTGGACACTTGGACTCAACAAACTAGTGAGGGGCGTAACAACACTGGCAAAATTTTTGCAGAAGCCACGATAGTAACCGCACATTCCCAGAAACCTGCGGAGCTGCCGCCTGGTTTTTGGCTCTGGAAAATCCAGGATGGCCTGAATTTTGGCCGACAGAGGGCGCACCATACCCTGACCTACCTGCTTACCTAGGTACGTTATTACAGCTTTACCAAACTCACACTTGGCCAGATTCAGAGTCAGAGAGGCAGCCATCAAACGACTGAAGATTTCTCTCAGAGTTTCCACATGCTCAGGCCAAGAGGAGGAAAAACACACAATGTCATCCAAGTAAGCCTCACAGTTCTTAACGCCACAGAGGACGGTGTTCATCAGCCTCTGAAATGTGGCAGGGGCATTTCTCAGACCAAAGGGCATCACAGTGCACTGGAGAAAGTGGTCTGGTGTAACGAAAGCGGAGACCTCAGACGCACGTGGTGTCAAAGGAACCTGCCAGTACCCTTTGAGAAGGTCGAGTTTGGTCACAAATTTAGCAGAGCCTACTCGATCCACACAATCATCCATACGTGGGAGAGGAAAAGAGTCAGGTTTCGTCACAGAGTTAACCTTACGAAAATCGGTACAAAATCTGGGAGTTTCGTCAGATTTTGGGACTAGGAGGCAAGGAGAACTCCATGGACTGGAGCTGGGCACAGCCAAACCATTCTCCAAAAGATACTGTACCTCCTTCTGCATGGCAGCACGTTTAGCGGGGTTCACTCTGTAAGCGTGCTGCTTAATGGGCCTGTGATCACCGACATCAACATCATGCTGCAGCACTGTCGTCTGTGAGGGCTTATCCTTAAAGAGAGCAGCATGAGAACAAATTAAATCACACACATCACTTTTAGCAGGCTCAGACAGATATGACAAATGGTCATCGAGATTACACAAAATTTTGGAATTTTCCAAGCGCGCACACGGGACAGCAACAGGTGTCTCTCAGCTCATCCTCCGCAGGGCTGTAGGAGGGAGAAGCCACAGACACCACAGGAGAGGCGCTCTGCACAACACTCACAGACGGCACATCAGTTTGAGGACGTTCAACATATTTCTTCAACATGTTAACATGACACACACGGGACTTTTTCCTTCTATCTGGAGTTTTTACCACATAATCAGTGTCACTCAATCTGCGCTCCACCTCATAAAGACCACTGAATTTGGCCTCGAGGCTGGAACCAACAACAGGTAATAAAACTAACACAAGGTCACCTGCTGCAAAAGTGCGACTGACAGTTTTCTGATCAAAATGTGCTTTCATTTTAGACTGTGCAGCGCAGAGAGAGGTCCGGGCCAGCTCACAGGCAGTGTGTAACCTCTCCTTGAATGAACTGACGTAGTCCAGGACGTTGTGGGCGGGGCTGCGCTTGTTTGTAAGCCAGCTCTCTTGGAGCAAACGCAGGGGACCGCGCACGGTGTGTCCAAACACTAACTCAGCCGGACTGAAACCAAGTGACTCCTGAGTAGTTTCACGAATTGCAAACAGTAAGAGTGGCAGACCCTCATCCCACTCCCTGTTAGAATCAACACAGAATTTACGAAGCATAGATTTTAAAGTCTGATGAAAGCGCTCCAGCGCGCCCTGGCTCTCGGGGTGGAACGCGCTGGACACCTGATGCTTCACAGACAACACAGACAGTACCTGAGCAAAAATTTTCGACATAAAATTTGACCCTTGATCTGTTTGGATGCGTTTGGGCAACCCAAAAGTGGAAAAGAACTTGGTTAAAGCCCTCACCACTGCTTTGGCTTTTATGGTGCGCAAAGGGACGGCCTCGGGGAAACGAGTGGCGGCACACATCATGGTTAGGACATACTGATTACCAGACTTTGTTTTTGGCAAGGGGCCAACACAATCCAAAATCACATGCTCAAATGGTTCACCAATAACCGGGATCGGATTTAAAGGAGCTGGTGGAATAACCTGGTTAGGTTTCCCTGCTACCTGGCAAACATGACACGAGCGGCAATATTTAATGACGTCGGATTTTAATCCTGGCCAGAAAAAGTACTTGAGAATCCTGTTGTATGTCTTTCTAACCCCCAAATGACCGGATAAATTATGATCATGGGCCAGACTCAAAACCTGGACTCGGAACTCTTTTGGCACAATTACCTGAGTCACTGTGTCACACTCCATACCTGACAACGGGGACCATTTACGCATCAAGACTCCATCATCAAAAAGGTATGTCCCACACTGTGAACTGGTTTTATTTTCAGCAACAGCCGAAAAACAAGTGGTCAAAGATGGGTCATTTTTCTATGCCTGGATAAGTTGCTTTTTATCTACAGCTAAATGTAAATCTTTTACATCAGGCAGGACAACAACAATCACAGTTTCACATTTTTCATTTTCAACAGAGGGGCTGTCAGAATCAGGCGCGCTCAAAAACGTACCAGAAAGGTCTGGTAAATCACCAAACTTGCGAGCTTGGGCGCGCGTAGCAGCATACGCAGGAAAAATTGGCCGCGGATCAAGCGCGGTGACAGGGGGTAAAATACTTACATCCGCGCAAGGATTTTCAGTCACCTCGGGCAAGGTGGGAAACACTTTCTTACCGGCTAAATCATTACCCAGAATGAGATCAACTCCTGCTACAGGCAGTTGGTCTCTCACACCCACGCGCACAGGGCCAGACACAAAAGAGGACGAAATATAAACTGTGTGGAGTGGAACGCGCAAAATGCTCATTTTAACTCCCCACACCAACAAATCTGTACCGCAGTACGAATCAGAAGAAAACGGTACCGCTCCACGCCAAGCAATGGAATGTGTTGCGCCAGTGTCTCTTAAAATAGTGATTGGAATTCTGCCCTCCTCACTGCCATCCAGAGAGAAAAAACCTTGAGAAATGAAAGGTTTGAATTCATCATCAATTTTGGAATTTTCACACACGATGTCGGACTCACAAGCTACGGGTTTGCACTGGATTAATCCTACAGCAGATGGCTTTTTAACCTTAGCTTGTTCTTTTTGTTTTAAAACAGGACAGACAGCAATGAGGTGACCAGAATCATGGCAGTAGAAACACACACGCTTGTCACCTGTTGCCAAATTATTGCGCCGAGAGAAAATTGGCGACCTACTCTTTTTTTCGACATGTGCAGATGACTCACGGGGCGCAACAGACAAAAACACATTTTTGTGAGTTAAAGCAAACTCATCAGCCAATACAGCTGCATCCAACAGAGAAGCAACTTTTTGCTCGTAAATATACACCACGATGCGCTCATGTAAACATTTCTTAAACTCCTCCAACAGGACAAGTTCGCGCAGTTGTGCAAAATCAGTAACTTTACTGGCCTGACACCACTTATTGAAAAGAACCCCCTTCTCGCGTGCAAATTCCACGTATGTCTGATTGACACTCTTTGTACAATTTCTGAATTTTTGCCTGTATGCTTCAGGCACCAGCTCATACGCACGAAGCACAGTGGTTTTCACAATATCATAATTCAAACTTTGTTCAATTGTGAGACTGGCACACACCTCCTGGGCTTTACCTACCAATTTACATTGTAGCAACAATGACCACACATCCTTGGGCCAATTTAATGTGGCTGCAATGCGCTCAAATGCACTGAAATACGAATCCACCTCCGACTCTCGGAAAGGTGGCACCAGGGCAATGTGCCTGCTGACATCAAAGGTGTCACGGGGAGAGTGCGGGGCTTGCTGAGTGCGTGCTTCAGTGGTAATACTAGGCTGGCGCTCCAGCTCTAACTGTACGTTCACACCAAAAGCGTCAAAATCGCTTGTCGACGCTCTGTCCGCTCTCACCGCGCCGCTTGGCAGTTGAAAACACACAGACGCACGCAGGCAGGGGACTCGATGTGAGCGGCCGGAGAGGCGGGGCATACAAAGCTGCGGTGCATATCATGGATATGTTCTGAATCACCATCTCCTTTCACCATCTCGTTTTCACACTTTTATGTAAATATATAAACACTGAACTAAAATAAGGCAAGTAAACAGACATACACACAGTCTTGTGACCCTTAAACTACAGCTTAGTTGATTATGACTTTACCCCCATTTTTATGTAACATTTGCACAAAACGGGAGGTTATATGGGGGGTTGGAACGTGTATATGTGATGCACATGGGACTTCGGTTCCCTCTTTCACTGTGGATCACACTTGGGTGGGCTGGAGACGGCAATAATAAGTTTTTCCTCCCTTGTTTTCTCGTCCTCCCTCTCAAAGTCTTCCGCATTGGAATCCAGATCGGCCTGTAATTGGCTGACGCCTCGTTCGCGCCGCTGCTCATTTGCATAAAGTTGAGCTTCTCCCAACTTCAGCTCATCGCCCGCGCCGCTCGAAACGCGCCGCTCCGCACCGCTCCGCACCGCTCCGCACCGCTCCACGCCGCTCGTGACGCTCGCTCCGCGCCGCTCGTGATCGCCGCCGCCTCGATCGCCCTTCGACGCCGGCGATCATAGAAAATGAATGGCCGCTGGACGCCGCCGACGCTCACACCGCTTCTGGTGTGAATGTACAGTAAGGCTCTTACACGTAGGTGCATTGCCTGAACCTCTAACTCCCGGTTACGTACCTCCATCTCCTTTATACGGAGTGTTAGCTGAAGCTCATCTGTTGACGCACCGTGCGTAACGGGAGGGTTTGTGGGAGCGGGTGTGACAGGCGGCACCGTATCAGCCTTGTCCACGTCAGCCTAAGCCGCAGTTCCTTCCACAGAAGGAAGCTCAGTGAGGAAGCCTTTCTCCCGCAGTTTGTCGACCACAAGCTGACGAATTTCAGCCTTTCTGGCATTCAGCGGCACATGCACCTCAAAGAAATCAGCCACAAGAATGAGTTCAACTTTTTTACATTTCTCGAGATCCTTTAAGGTGGGATTTTTAACAAAACTCTTTAAGTCGAACTCCATAGTGCCAGTTTTTTTTTTGTTTTTTTAACAAAAGAGTCAATCAGACATACACAGAAGATGATAAAAAACGACGAATACTCACCCGAAAAAACACGTTAAATTAGACGAGCCCCCAATTTATGTTACGACCAGCCTAGGGGATACTGGAGGAAACATAAAATTGACCACTCCTTTGTCACTTCCCAAGGCACACCGGCAAGAAACCACAAACAACACGATTTTTGTAGTTCAAACAAAAGATTTTTTTTTTCTTTAATAATTCTTTTCTTCTAATTTTACAAAGTAAATCAAAATTACCTTGGGGTAAGTAAGCATTTCAACAACAAACAAAACACTCTTATAAATCAAAAGTCTTACCTAGTCACTAATGAGAAAAGAAACATACAAACCTAAAGTGTCTCCCTAAACGAAAAACAGGAGAAAACAGAAACCCAAAAGCCTTACTTCCCCTACATTACCTTATTACTTTGTCTTTTTTTAACATTCACAGAATTTCACAAACACTCGTTCAAACAATCGATCTACACAAAGACGTGGCGTTGAGTAGTGAGGAAGGAGGGGCAGCGTCTCTGCTTCAGCTGTCATTTTTAAAACCCCAGCCATCAGCTCTCAGCCAATCGACTGTGCCTCCACGCAGGTGTCCTCCACTCCGCGGCGGGTGCGTCTTTCCGCTGCTATCCAATCAGGACGCTACACCTGCAGCTAAGAAGAGCAGGAGCACAGAGGGAGGGAGGAGGAAAAGGAGGAAGGCGCTCCTCTACAAAGGCAATATAATAACAATTAAATCAACAAAATGACACACAGTCATAACACCAGGTAGGAACCAAAGAACACATCAGCAATTCCTATTGCTACATCCCTTTTCTTTTCATGAGAAACCTTCTTTGTAAACAGTTACTCAAAACATGTTGTTCAGTATTTTCTATCACCCACCAGTTAGCTTCTTATTTCATCTATAAAATATATCATTAAACAATTCGTCTTTAAGTTCACAATGCATAAACTTTTTTTTTTTTTTTTTAGAAACAAAGAATTGCATCCTTTTTTGACTGAACAATTACTACATAACCTTAGCTTTAACTCATTCTTAATAAACAAACATGAACAGCAAGTCAGTTTAACCCTCCTGCTTTAACTTCAGTCCACTTTTCCCCTCTTTGCTCACTGAAGCTAAGTACACACAAAGTCATTCAAACATTTTGGATGATGTAGCACCCGTCCCGACCTCGTTGTCATCTGTGGGCCCCCCTCATTTTGGGTCACTGGGTCAAACCTTGTCTCAGTTTGGGATTTATCTGTCATGTCCGGTTGTATTGTCACAGCTTTTCTCAGGTGGCGGCGATGCCTTCTGAGAACACTGCCTGTGTCCAGCTCAACTGCATAGGATCTGTTACCAAGTTGAGTAGACACTGTAGCTTTTCTCCATACGGTGCTTGGTTCCAACGGCTGCACTCGTACCGCATCACCTGGTGACAATGAGTCCAAGTCCTTGGCTGTTTGGTTATAGTATTTTGCTTGTCTCTGTTGATTTTTTATGAGTCCTAACAGGTTGTTGGTCACCTTTGGCTCAAGTAGGCTGTCTCTGACCGGTAGAAGGGTCCTTGTTCTCCTGCTGAAGAGTCTTTGTGCAGGGCTTGTGCCCAAACCCTGGGTTGGAGTGTTGCGATGGTCCAAGATAGCGAGATACGGATCCTGCCCAGCCAGTTTTGCCTTCCTCATCAGTTGTTTAGCCGTTTTGACCGCTGATTCCGCCTTGCCATTACTTTGCGGATAGCCTGGAGATGACGTTTTGTGTGTGAAGTCCCATTTGTGACTGAAATTTGCAAACTCTGCAGAGCTGAACTGTGGCCCATTATCCGAAAAGACAGTGTCCGGTATACCTTGACGTGCGAAGTGAGCTTTTAGCTTTCGGATTAATGTGTTTGACTTTGTATCAGGTAAGTAGTCAACTTCCCAGAAATTCGAGTAGTAATCCACAGTCACTAGGTACTCTTTGTTGTCGAAAGTGAACAAGTCCACTCCAACTTTGGCCCATGGTCTGGTGATGATCACATGAGGCTGCAGTGTCTCTTTTTGTTGTTTGGTGTCCACAGACCGACATGTGTCACATTTAGCTACATGTTTTTTAATATGGTCAGTCATACCATACCAGTAGACGCAGTCTCTCGCTCTCCTCAGGCATCCCTCTGTCCCCAGGTGAGAAGAGTGAATCCTCTGAGTGATGTCTTTTTGGAGTGAGTCTGGAATCACAACTCTCTCGCCTCTGAAAACCAGTCCATTTTGGGTGCTCAGTTCGTCCTGCATAGAGTAAAAGTTTGTTATTTCAACAGGTACATTTTTCTTATCCCTTGGCCACCCTTTTTGGATAATTTGGATCAGAGTCTGTAGTTTTCTGTCTGTCTCTGTCGCTGTGCGTATGTAGTCCATTCTTTCAGCTGAAATTGGGACATAATCAACCATGTTGACACATTCTGTTTCTAACTCTGTCTGGCTTTTGTTTGCGTCTTGCAGGTAGGCTCTACTCAACGTGTCTGCAAGGAGCATGTCACGTCCAGGAACATATGTGATGTTCATGTCGTACTTTTGTAATCTCAGTAGCATACGTTGCAGTCTTTTGGGAGCATTTATCAATGGTTTTTTGATGATGTTCTCCAGAGGCTTGTGATCTGACTGAACTCTGACTAAACGGCCATACGTGAACTGATGAAACTTTTCCATGCCGAAGACTATAGCCAGACATTCTTTTTCGCTTTGTGCATAGCCTCTTTCTGTCATTGTCAAAGCACGACTTGCATATGCCACTGGTTTTCCTTCTTGTGTTAAAGCTGCTCCTAGCCCTGCTTCACTTGCATCACATTGTAATGTCAACTCTTGTTCTGGGCTATAGTATTGCAATACTGGAACCTGTGTTATCCTGTCTTTGATTCTTTTGAATGCATTTTCCTGCACATCAGTCCACTCCCAGAGGCTGTCTTTGTGTGTGAGCTGTCTCAGTATCTCACAATCGTCCGACAGGTGCTCATAAAACTTAGACAAGTAGTTCACCAACCCTACCAGTCTCTGAACACCTTTCACATTTGTTGGTGTTGGCATTTCAGTGATGGCCCGCACTTTCTCTGGGTCAACTTTGAGGCCTTCTGCTGTGATCAAATGACCTATGTATGGGACCTCCTGTTTTCTGAGCTTTAGCTTGTCTGCGTTAAGCTTAATGTTCCTCTCTCTACATCTTTCAAGAAAAAGTCTTAAGTTCTTGTCATGGTCTCTGATTGCATCTTGTTTAGTGTCACCTTCACCTGTGATCAGGATGTCATCTGCGATGATGTAGGTTCCAAGTTCTCTAGTGCCTGAGTCAGTTTGCGTTGGAAAACTTCTGGTGCAGGGCTGATGCCCATTGGCATCCACCACGAAATCGACCAAAAGGAGTGGCAAATGTCGTCAGATAGGTTGCCTCTTTGTCTAGCTTCACATGCCAGAAGCCATGTTTTACCTCGCACACAGTGAAAACCTTTGCCTTTGCCAGGTCTGGTAGAATGTCATCTATTGTCGGAAGTGGAAAGTGGCTTCTTTTTAAAGCTTTGTTGAGTGGTCTTGGGTCAATACAAATCCTGGGCCTGCCATTAGGCTTCCGTACCGACACCATACCACTGATCCATTCGGTGCTACATTCCACAGGAGCTATTATCTGTCTGTCCACAAGACTTGAGAGTTCCTCTTTGAGAGGTTTCATCATTGCCACTGGAACTCTGCGTTTTGGGAGTTTGACAGGCTGCACACTTGTGTCAATTTCTAGTCTGTATTCACCTTTCAAACAGCCGTCCCTGAAAACACGTCCTGAAACTCAGTCTTTATGTCTCCCAACTGCCATGTGTCACTGTTTTCTGCCTCTTTTGTCACAATGTTGTCTAGTGCATAAATGTTGTCATACTGGACCTGGATGAGTTTCATGGCTTCACTTGCACTGCGGCCCAGTAGAGGCGTTTTACAGTCTTCTCCGACCACTTGGAACTCAACTCTGTACTTTTTCTGATTCCTTGGATTTGTCATCTTAACTTTGCACTTGCCTATTGGACACAGTTTTGACTTATTGTACATCACTAACACCTTATCCGAATGCTCCAGTTTAACATCTGGATTCAGCAGGTTGATGGGAATGACGTTGCAGGTTGCACCACAGTCAATCTGGAAGTTTACAATATGTTCATTGAGCATCATCCCAGCAAACAGCTGCTCCGCTTTACTGTTTTGTTTGTCTCCGATATGGTTCACTTCTGCTGATCTTGTTGTAACTGCAGTGACTGTCATTATGTCCTCACATGAACTTGAATCAGTCTCTGCTATTGTGTAAACTGTTTTCTTGTGCTCTTTGAATCCTGTCTTGCTCCTACATGTTACAGCAAAATGATTGTCCTTGCCACATTTCTTGCATTTTTTGCCATAAGCAGGGCATTTCTGCTTAAGTCTCTCATGTGTTTTTCCACAGTATCTGCAGGAAATTTCACTGATTTTGACTTTTCTTGTTGCTTGTTTAATTGCATGCACCTCCTCTGCGCTATGTCCTTCTATTGTTTTGCTGTACTCACGTGAAATCTCCATTGACCTGCAAATCTGTAGACACTTGTCCAGATCCAGATTATCTTCTCTGAGCAGCCTTTCCCTCCAACTTGAGCTGTACGTGCCACACACGATCCTGTCTCGTATTAGGGAAGCTGTTAATTGTCCAAAATTGCAGGTACTTGCCAGCGTTTTCAAGTCTGTCACGTATTTGTCGATAGGTTCCCCAGTAGCTTGATTCCTTGCAAAGAATTTGTATCTTTCCACTATTCCATTCATTTTGGGGTTACAATGGTCGTCCAGCTTCTTCATCAAACTGTTAACCGTCACTCTTGCTTCTGAGCCTAATAACGTCCCACAGAGCTCTCTGCCCCGTTCCCCGATGAGATAGTAGAAAAGTTTTACCCGCGCCTTTTCTTCGGTATCTGGCATCGCCAACTCTATATACAGTGTAAATTCCTCCTTCCAACTCTTCCACAACTTGGCAAGATTTGGAGAGTCCATACACCACTGTTGAGGCGGTTTTAATCCATCCATTCTTGTACTTCCCGCGCCCGTGCTGTCTGCCTGCTCAGAGCTCATGCCGGTGACGTGCTGCTGCTAGCGGCGTTAGCTTCGTTCAGCTACATTCAACGTCGCCGTTTAGCGGTACATGCGCTGTCCACACCGCTCAAACGAACCGCTGCCACCATGTTTCAGCTTGTTCTGTCTCCAAATGACTATACAAACTGGACGGTTGAGCATTACCCCTGCTCACAGGGAACATTTATTAAACAGTCTGCCTTAGCATCACCGGCATCTCCCAACATAGTATGTGCAACACTTAAATCTGTCCGGGTAGGAACCAAAGAACACATCAGCAATTCCTATTGCTACAAGATGCACCTGTTTAACTGCTCATTAAGCCAAATAATCTTTAATCACATGGCAGCAACTCAGTGAATTAAGGTGGGCTTTACACGAGTACGAATTTGTAAGACTGGTAAAATAAACTATCAATCTGGTGATATTGACACACGAAGACGCGTATTTGTCCATGACTCCGCATCTTTTTTGAAAACGGGTTTGCAAGTGGATATCTGCGTATTCGTCTTCATGCCGTAGTTGGTATAAACAGATAAGTCCGGAGAAGACGGTGACCTCATAGCACCCCTCCTCCTCCGGGGGATCCCCGCCCAACTCACGCTGTCACACACTCCAACAACAACAATGGCGCCAGCCGAGCTGATTCTGATCTTGTTCTAGCAGCTATAAGTATTGCTACAACTTTTATACCAACATTTTCTCACAGAGCACGAACAACACCAACTACGGCAACAACAGCAACAAGTGCTCAAGCAGAGACGCAGCATGTTACGCGTGCATGAGCACTTATTGACGTGGAATCCACCTCGGAGCAGAACTGTGATGTTACGAGTGTAGTAACCGAAGAACTACATTACCCAGCATGCAATATGGGTTGGGAGCACAGGTACGTCGCGGTGTGGATTTTGCGTTCTCGAGTAAATACACAAGCCTATCTACAATACGATGTATAAACAGCGATCCATGTTTTGATGCCGACGCCAAGACAATACGGCGCCGTCTTTGTGTGAGGAGGGCCTAAGTCGTGGAGACATAGTCGAGAAGACCTGCTGAAGTTCAAACACTGAAGGGGGGTTTTAGTGACTTTGAATGTGGCAGGTTGTTGGTGCCAGGCGGTCTGGTCTCTTTAAAAACTGCTGATCATCTGTTTTCAGCTTATTAGCGTCTTTTAGAGCAGAGGAGGTGAGAGCTACGAGTGAGACAACAGCAGGATGCTACTGTCAGACAGAGATTAGCATAGATGCCAGCAGCTTCAGCAGATTAATCACATATGACCACTTTCTTTATCAAATAAAAAGCAGATGACTAAAATAAAAACTACTGATTGACCTGGAGTGATTGTGGCTGATGAAATGATTGTCCAGTCACCTGCTGGATAATTTTCTGAAAGATTCTGCCCATTTTCAAACCCTTTCTATGGACTGTTTCCCAGATGGACTAGTCAAGGGCTCGATATCTTGTCGCTCTGGAGCCACATGTTGTTCTTTCGCCCCTCGCCAGTGGCTCTCTGGACTTGCAGGACAAAAAAACCCCACAAAACTATGTTTTTCTTGCATGAAACTCTTTTTTATTGATGTTTTATCTGTGTGTGTTAGCACTGTCTGCCAAAGATGTTTTTACCTTAAATGATTACTTCATTGTTTTTTTTACCTTTTCAGCTTTAACCCCTTGACTGGCATTGTAACCGTGTGGTTGACTTTCTGCCACCATTGTGTTTAAAACTCTGAAAGCCCATCTTTGTCTGTTCTTCCTTATTCACCTTTCTGTATAGTGTTTGTAACACCAATGTATTTCCACCGGGTGGCACTGCTGAACATGAATATTGTTGTTTGAAAACTAGAAAAATCAAAAGTGAATCATTGCTGCAGAGCTCCTGAGAAATCTAACAGTAAGGGCATGTATCAGAGTAAGAAAAAAATCTTTTCACATATTTCCAGATCCTCTAAAAATCACACTGTAGTTGAAGGAACTGAATTTGATGATCATAAATGTACCTATGATTCCTCAGAAAACTGAGCCAAAGGCTAAATATGTCAAATTATGCTCTCTGTTCATATGAAAAAACAAAAAAACTGTTGCAAAAATAAAAAAAATGATCATGTCCAGAATAACCCTGAACAGGCAAGACAACCAGCAGGTTGACCTGCGTATCCGCCTTCTGGGTCGGTAATTTGAAAAATGAAACCTAAAATGTTGCTTAATGAAGATAGGACAAAATTTTACCAACAAAAAATTTGTTGCAAATGTACTTCCCAGTTTGGAAGTGAAATTGTGCCTTGTGTGCCTCATATAACTTGAGAGGGAGAGCATGATGCCGCTGCATCTCAAGCTGTGAGCTCACCTGTAGATGCGATGTGATTGGTAGGAGGTTCAGCACTGGGCGAAGTGCCACACCTTCACTCTGATCATTACTTTATTTACACAGGTGTTTTTGACAGTGTTGATCTGATACACTTTAAAACTTTATAAAGGAGGATTTATTTTTGAACAAATTACTGATTAATGTGAGGCCACATTATTGTGACATGATGTTTTTTCATTTTTTCATATCAGAGCCGATTGTGACGTGTGGTGTTTGTTTGCCAATCAGATGAGCAGCTCATCATCGACACCTGGCTCTGCGCAGACGGATGAGGTGAAGGAGTTTTCATTGTGGATTTTGTCCCTTCTCTGTTCTTGTGTCTCTTCGTTATTTCACTCTGTAAATTTAATTTCTTTGGCAAAGGCTCATTTTGATGATTGAATGTAATATTTTGCATTGGAAGGTGTTTAGACCTTAACACTGGCTAATTGTTGGTGTAAGGCCATAAGCTCAAATTGGGTATTAGTCGGCCACATTTCAGTTTACACTCTGTAGTTCTGACATTTCAAAGATTTGGTCGGTTTATTAATTTATCTTTTCAATATGTTTGATTAAAAATGAACAATTTTTTTTGGGTTTATTTAAATACATAACCAACTGTATATTCAAATACTGTGTTTACATAATAAGTTGAAATATCTGAATGAAGTAAAAGAATTTTGATAATTTTGCAATTAAGTTGATGTACTGTTTATATGATTAAGAAACTTCGCAGTTATTTAAGCATTTTAGGAATGTAGAAATACAGTTAATGAAGTCCCTGTTTTTGTATTTATAACAAATGTCTGTATATGAGAACTAAAACACGTTTATGTAGATTGAAATGGACCAACATTTGGTTTTGACTTACATGGTGAAAAGGACAGAATGTGAACCACTTTTCAAATAAACTCACAAAACGCATCAAGAGTGAAGTGAAAAAAACATTTTCTTTAGAGAATTGGCACATTGATTATTTTGTGTTACTGAATGAGCACAACTGCATTTTTAAAACCTCACAACAAGATATTGGCAAAGACTATATCAAATCACAACAAATCAAAGAATCCAGCAACAAATAAAAAAAGTTCATGGCAAATTAAACAACTTGAATACACAACAAATCAAAACATTAAAGATAATTCAAAAAGAATAAAAAAATTAACAATGACAAATCAAAAATCAACTTAAAACAACATTATTTAAAAAAAAACTAAGATCAAGGTGAAATATATGAAATGAAAAAGTCATAGTTAATAGACCAAGGTCAAAACATTCCAAAGCACAACAATATTAAAAATCAATGACCACCGGAAAGCAAACCATTAACAAAACAAATCTTAAAAATTACATTTTAAAGCAAAAAAACAAATTGAAAACTACAATTTAAAATATTTTTGAGGATAAAAAAATCACATTAAAAAAACACAATTAAATCAACAGGAAATCAAAAAACAATTTTAAATTCATTGCATACCGTAAAAAAATTAAAATGCAATGAAAAAATATTAATCTCTGTCCAACAAAAAACACATCAATACAATTACAAATTAGAAAACAAAACACAAACTGAAAAGCAAATGTTGTGAAAACCGCTGAAAATCAATCAGAACAATTTGTGTTTTTTATCTTTTCATGACTAATTTTTAATTAGCTGTTTGTCTTTATTATATTTTCATCATTTGTTGTCAGCTGTTAGTAATTGATTAGAAATCTTAGATTTCTGTTTTAATATGTTGTCTTTTCATGGTCTTCATATGATCAATTTAATGATGAATAACATCCATTAAAATGTTTTATCTCTCTTGGTTTGCTTTACATCAGAAAACAATGAAACCATCACAGAGAAAGGATTTTAAAGTTTGCAGGGTTTAGCTTTTTTGTCTGCTTTTTGGCCCCTGTACCTCTCAAAGTGCACAGGAAGGCATCTTTTTTTGATTTTATCACAGGCCACAACCACATTGGTTTTTCTTTCTTTTCTTGACAGGATCTCACAGCTGCTGTTGTTTGTGTTGACCTTGACCTCATACACCAACAAAGGGGAGCTGCTGATGCACAAGTTACCCTGAGAACTCTTAGCCACAGGCCTGCCGCCACCGTTACAGATCTGCTCCACATGATCGCTCTTCTCTATGAAAGACTGCTTGGGCCTGTCGCAGAGATCTTTCTTCTGTAAATACCTGAAAAATGAGGGAAAAGTATCAAAACACTAATGAAACAAGATCATGTTTACACTGAAGACAGAACATCAACCAGTGGAAACATTTTTCAAAACATTTTAAAGATACATCAGCAACAAATAAAGAAAACGCAACACCTAAAAAACACAGCAACAATAAAACATAAAACAAAAGAAAAACACGCAAAAATCAAAAGAAACACAAACATATCAGGCACCCAAAACAATTAAATAAGCAAGTATTATAAAGCACAACACAAAATGGAAAAAATCAAAATGAAAACACGTCACATTAACAAATACACAAAAAACTGAAAACACAACAGAAATAATACAACAAATGGAAAACACCAGAACTAAAATACAACTGAAACAACAATGAGAAACACAATTAAAGACAATAGTACAATCTAGTACACACATTTTTCAACAACTAAAAAATGCAAACAATACAATTAAAAAAATGCCCAACTAGAAACAAAATAATTTAAAAGTAACCACAGAGAAAGAAAAAGACAACAGACCAAACTTGCACAACAAATAAAAAGCAATAAAAAAAATTGGAATCACAAAAAAAAAAAAAACTAAAAATACGAACAGCAAAAAAAAACCAAATTGAAACTTTTTGCAACAACTTAAAACATAAATAATCAAACACAAATTAAAAATACATTTAAATAACACATAAATTAAGAAAATTCTAAAAACAAAACCAATAAAAAATATATGTACATGTAAAAACATTTTGCAATTGTTTGAATACACAACACATACAAATGGAACGCCACTGTATAAAACACAGCAACAAATGACAAACAAAAAAATATCCAGTTAAAAAAAAAAATTGTGACAATTTTGATTACAAAAAACAAAAAATATTACGAGAAACAGAAAACACCAAAAACCAAAGCACAGTAACCAGTAAAAACACAGCAAATAAAAACACAAAACCAAGTCAAAGCATTGCAACAACAAACTGAAAACACAACAAATCAAAAACTGAACTTCAAAATCAAAAACACAAAACTAAAATGACATGTTATGAAATTGGCCATAGATCATTAACTCCTGGCTTTCTAGGGTCTGACTTAAGGACTTAATGTCTTCACTTACTTTTTCCAGGCATCGTTTGACTTTCTGTCAAATTGTCCTTGAAGGATGTGTTTTTTTTTAAATTTGTTGTATGCATTGTTGTCTTTGTTCTCCTGACAGGGATGTTGATTAAAGTAATGTTCAACAGACTCTCTGTCCCCGTAATGAACCGCTCCCTCAGACCAGTGAGCGAGGACCAGAGCGAGTGTGACGGGGATCAGGAACATCATCATGTCTAATGGGACAGAGAGAATGAAACATTTAGAGGAAGTTGTTTCATCAAAATCAGAGGAGTAGGGCTGCACATGAGTAGAAGATAGTTTTATTGACTTACGCTCACCAGTCACGAAGCTAACATCCCCCGATCAGCTGATCATATGGATCAACAATTCTGAGAGAAATGTCATATTTATGAGAATTGAATCCCAAGCCCTGGGTAATTAAATTCATTTTTTGACTTTTCCTCAATAAAAGTAGTTTTCTTAGAATTCCAACTACACTCAACAAAAATATAAACGCAACACTTTTGTTTTTGCTCCCATTTTTCATGAGATGGACTTAAAGATCTAAAATTCATTCCAGACACACAATATTACCATTTCTCTCAAAAATTGTTCACAAATCTGTCTAAATTTTTGATAGTGAGCACTTCTGCTTTGCTGAGATAATCCATCCCACCTCACAGGTGTGCCACATCAAGATGCTCATCAGACACCATGGTTAGTGCACAGGTGCGCCTTAGACTGTCCACAATAAAAGGCCACCCTGAAATGTGCTTTTTTTTTTTTTTTTTTTGCTTTATTGGGGGTCTGGGGACTCAGAACCAGTCAGTTTCTGGTGTGACCACCATTTGCCTCATGCAGTGCAACACATCTTCTTCGCATAGAGTTTATCAGATTGTCAATTGTGGCCTGTGGAATGTTGGTCCACTCCTCTTCAATGGCTGTGCGAAGTTGCTGGATATTAGTGGGAACTGGTACACGCTGTCGTATACGCCGGTCAAGCACATCCCAAACATGCTCAATGGGTGACATGTCCGGTGAGTATGCTGGCCATGCAAGAACTGGGACATTTTCAGCTTCCAAGAATTGTGTACAGATCCTTGCAACATGGGGCCATGCATTATCTTGCTGAAACATGAGGTGATGTTCATGGATGTATGGCACAACAATGGGCCTCAAGATCTCATCACGGTATCTCTGTGCATTCAAAATGCCATCAATAAAATGCACTTGTGTTCTTCATCCATAACAGATGCCTGCCTATACCATAACCCCACCACCACCATGGGCCACTCGATCCACAACATTGACATCAGCAAAGCACTCACCCACACAACGCCACACACGCTGTCTGCCATCTGCCCTGAACAATGTAAACCGAGATTCATCCGTGAAGAGAACACCTCTCCAACGTGCCAGACGCCATCGAATGTGAGCATTTGCCCACTCAAGTCTGTTACGGCGACGACCTGGAGTCAGGTTAAGACCCCGATGAGGACGACGAGCATGCAGTTGAGCTTCCTGCTGGGTTTCTGACAGTTTGTGCAGAAATTCTTTGGTTATGCAAACCAATTGTTTCAGCAGCTGTCTGAGTGGCTGGTCTCAGACGATCTTGGAGGTGAACCTGCTGGATGTGGAGGTCCTGGGCTGGTGTGGTTACACGTGGTCTGCGGTTGTGAGGCCGGTTGGATGTACTGCCATATTCTCTGAAACGCCTTTGGAGACGGCTTATGGTGGAGAAATGAACATTCAATGCACGAGCAACAGATCTGGTTGACATTCCTGCTGTCAGCATGCCAAATGCACGCTCCCTCAATGCTTGCGACATCTGTGGCATTTTGCTGTGAGACAAAACTGCACATTTCAGAGTGGCCTTTTATTGTGGGCAGTATAAGGTACACCTGTGCACTAATCATGATGTCAGATCAGCATCTTGATGTGGCACACCTGTGAGGTGGGATGGATTATCTCAGCAAAGCAGAAGTGCTCACTATCACACATTTAGACAGATTTGTGAACAGTGTTTGAGAGAAATGGTAATATTGTTTATCTGGAATGAATTTTAGATCTTTGAGTCCATCTCATGAAAAATGGGAGCAAAAACAAAAGTGTTGCGTTTATATTTTTGTTGAGTGTATCATAAACCTGACACACCAGATGGACTGTTCCATATTGAAAATATGTTTAACTAATCCATCTGGGGAGGAGCCCAGCGAAAATGTTTTCAGGGGCAGAACCTTCAAAAACAACAGCTTGCAACTGGAAGATCATTCACCACATCACACTCATCACAGACCAATCCATATCAAGCAGCGCTGCTTTCACATGGCATACATAGCGGCTAAATGTAGCAGCTAATGGCTAACCATTAGCGGCTACAGCTAATCCCAAGATCCAGCTGCAGACCTCCACTCTCAGCCGACTGTCTTGGAGACTCTACATCTCCAACGTTAGAAGAAACTGACACTTCAAATTTTCTGCATTTTGATTACTGTGGTAACTTGATTCCTCAGTCATGTGGGCGGAAACCACTTCTCTGTCCTACCACCGCTGTTAAAACTGCTTCTAGTCTGCCGCCCGTCCCTCAGTAAAATGACTGGAGGTAGCCCGTTGCCTCGCGGAGGTGTGAAGGGGGCTAAATAGTTGTTTATATTTACTTCGCGTCCATCTCACATTGGAGGTGGCTTCCAATTCACATTAAAGGAGCCGTTAGCTGGTTGAGAGTGGAGGTCATCAGATGGATCCCTCTCCAGCTAACAGCTTACAAGGGCAAACCACAGTTAATGGACGTTAGCCGCTACGGCTATTAACTGTGGTTTGCCCTTGTTAGCTGTTAGCCTTAGCAGCTAACGGCCCTTGGCCATTAGCTTAACTACCTTAAGACTATCGTTTCACATTAAATTGTACCACACAGATGTACCATTTAACACTTATATGTGACATGAACCTCAACAAAGACAATGACTATGAAGTAAACTTATATGGAGAGCATATTTAGCCGAGTATCACCGAGAAACCATGATGACCACAAGCTAACCGGCATTAGCTGCCATTATTTGTAAACCGGGAAGTGACTTAAATTCCTGTCAAGTCACTTCCTGTTGTCGTCCCGTCTGTAGCTCCTGCTGCTCCCGCTGCTCCCACCTCTCTTCCCTGACTGGGCCATTAAGCAATTAGCCGAGTGAAACAGTTGGACAATGAAGGCTGGCAAGATGAATATGCAATATTTTGGAATCTGACAGGTCCATCTGCTCTGAAAGGCAAGACATTAACTTCTGAATTTTTGATTTTCTCAGTGGTCTTCTTGATAAAATAGAGCAGCAGGAACACCAAAGTTGGAGCTTAAAATATTTTTACAAGTCGGTGAAAAGAAGTCAGAATTCTGAAATTGTCTTAAATTTGTGGGGGAAAAATCATAATTTTGTGATTATATCAGACTTCTGAGATAAAGTCATAATTGGGAGGGAAACAAAATCAGAAGTCTGTCATTAGATCAGAATTCCGGGATTAAGATGGAATTCTATGACGAATGTTTGTTCTTTAAGATTTTAATCATAATTCTTTGATAACTGGAATCAGTTTGACTTTTTCACGTGTGTGCTCTAGATGTTCTGACTTTAATCCCTGATTCTTACTTCAAACACAAAATTCAGATGTTTTCCCAGTTGGTCTACGTGATAAAAAAGAATGAGAACAACCACAAATTAGAGGTTGAAAATATTTCTGTAAATCTGAAACAGTGTTGTAAGACTCAAGACTAGAGTCTGACTAAAGTCTGGATATGTCAGACTTGTGACTCGACTTGGACTTAGGCGCTGAGGACTCGGACTTGGACTCGGACTTGAGCTCTGGCTGCATTAGGACTCAGGGGAGGACTCAGAGAAGGACTCGAGCTTATTCATCAATGAAACCTTTGTATTTCCATTATTTTTTCAATTGATATGTCTCCTGGTCGTCGTGTTAGTCTACCTAGTAGCCCGTTCATGCACTGTCACGTGCTGATTCCTGCTGCCAGTGCACCTATTGAAAGGGTATTTAGTCATGGAGGCATTTTGATGAGGCCTCACCGTGAAAAGATGAGCAGCTCCATGCTTTCAGAGCTAATGCTTCATGTCATGCAACATGTAATCTCACCTCCAGTGGGTGGCAGTTGTTATTTTGTAGGTTTTCAGAAGGCTTATACACTGTCTTGTTCCCAGGGTTGTTGGTGGCTGATTGGTTTTAAGTTATAATATGGAAATGTTATTTTAGGTTTAACATTTTTCAAACTTTTGAACTTAATACATTCTTGAAAAAGAACAGCAAACAACCCTTGTTGCCTAAATGTGCAGTCCTCAGACAGCTAATAATGTTCTGCTGAAATGGAGAATACTGTATTATTTCTTTTCAATGAAGACATTTTTAATTTGCATTTCATTTCTCACGCTTTGCAAAAGTGGAGAGCTGAAGAGCATCTAGCCTCTTGGATCAGACTCAATATTGAGGACTCTGACTTAGGCTCGCGGAACTTTTTTAGTACATGGGCTAAGGCACTCAGGACTCGATCTGGACTCAACTAGGATTCTTTTTTGGCGACTTGGACTCGACTGGGACCCAAACACTGAGGACTTGGACTCGGGCTATGGTGACTCAACTACAACACCCTGTGGAAATTTCAGAATTCAGGGATTATACCTCCACTGAATCCAAGGCCTCATTTCCACTTAATTTTTACTTATTGCCCTTCATAAGGAAGTTGATATTGCTTAAAGGCTCTGCATGCTGCAACCTGCTTACTTAACTTTTCATGCCTTCATTTATTTTCATCTTAGTTGTGCATATTTTATTTCATTTTACTTTATTTTAGTTAAGTTAATGCTCCAATCTATTCTAAAGTCTTCAACGAAAATTTCCGACGCCTATACTGTGTATAAGAAGTACTGAAACAACCGAATTTTCCCTTGGGGATTTATAAAGTGTTTCTGATTCTGATTTCTCTTAATCTCAGAGTTTTGAGATTTTCCTTGATGGTCCCAATCCTCTTTGGTATCAATTAGACCAGGAAAAAAAGTCAAAATGATTAAATTAAGTCAGAAATCTAATTAAAGTCCGAACTAGAAAAGCACTCAGGGAGCGCAGACCTCCGCCAGCGCCACAGTCCTCACCCATATTGTGATTTTGACCATAATTTTATTTGTCCTAACTTTATTTCATGGAAATATTTAGATTCCTTGACCATGAAAACATACCATTGACAATTAGATTCATAATTTCCTCCGCCAGGGAGGTTATGTTTTCGGGAGTTTGTTTGTTCGTCTGTCTGTCTGTCCGTCTGTGAACAAAATAACTCAAAAAGTGATGGATGGATTTGGATGAAATTTTCAGGAAATGTTCAGCATGGGAAAAGGAAGAACTGTTCGATGTTGGTGTTGATCCGAATCAGCGTCTGGCCGCCATGGCGAAAAATGTGATTTTTGTGAGTAACTTCTGAACTAAAATAGATATCATTATGAATCCAGTTGCTAAAAGTTTTCATGGTCAAGGAATCTAAATATTTCGCTGAAATAAAGGTAGGACTAATATTTATGGTGAAAATCACAATATAGGTGAGGACTAGAGCTGAAACGATTCCTCGAATAATCGCGAATATTCTATTACAAAATATCCTCGAGGCATATTGTGTGCCTTGAAGCCTCGTTTAATATATAATTATACATATAAAATATATATCTGGAATACTATACAGTGCACGGTGTTTGACACGGACGGTCATTTCTGTGGCACAACACGCCTGCTACCTCCGCTGCTGCGCAGCTTTTAAAATAATGAAGGAAGAGAAAAGAGAGGGACAGAAAGGAGAGAGTCTACAGAAGAAATGGCAGAGTGTCCCAAGTGAGTGGTCACTACAAGAAGGACGAAAAGAAAACACAGTGCAGTGTGTCTGATGTCAAAGGAGTTAGCTTAGCACGTAGCTTAGCGTGACAGCACGTCGTCAATGCTGTAGCACGTCAACAGTAAACATCTGGTCTGTGCGTCAAGTCCTCAGAGCGACACAACAAGATGACACTCATGATACATCAACAGAAGCAGCTAATGTGATCAATAACTGAGATATGGGCTAGTAAATAACCTACTTTGATTATGGCTCCGTGTAAAGGCTGGTTCAGAACGTAAATCAATGCGGAGGCTACTTGCCCAGAATCATTTGCATTTTGTTCACATACTTTTCACATCCAATAACTTTACATTTAATTTGATTGCAGAGAGTAGAACAGGAAACACTGACAGTGAGTAGAGGAAGCAGGTGTAGGAGAATGTTTTCATATGTTATAGAAATGTACATTAGCTAGTTAAATTATCTTAGTATCTAAGTATGAGATTATTTGGTCCTAGAAATAAAGTAAGCAAAATAAGATCATCAATATGGTACAGTAGTAAAGGCAATAAATTAGCAAAAAGAGACAAGCATGAACACAAAATAAAAATAACCATACTAAAAAAAAATACTCAAAAAAGCAAAATATGGCCCTGAGTAAAAAAATAAAAGTAAAGATTTTGATTTTGAGATCCCATTTATGCTCAGAATGTACAAAATAAGAAAAATAAGTTATTAATTTAAGTGACCTGGCTTTTCTGTTTTCTGTTTATTACTAATAATAATAATGTGAAGTGATTCAATGTAAAAAAAAAAAAAAAAATAGCAGTGAGCGCAATGTAACAGTTATCCGATTATTCGACAAAATTTGATAGAGTAATCGATTACAAAAAGATTCGATAGCTGCAGCTCTAGTGAGGACTGTGGCGCTGGTGGACATCTGTGCTCTCCGAGTGCTTTTCTAGTGATATCTGTTTTAGTTCAGTAGTTATTCACGAAAATCTCATTTTTCGTCATGGCGGATCCAGACGCTGATCTGGATCAACACCAAAATCGAATCACTTCTTCCTTTTCCCATGTTGAACATTTCCTGAAAATTTCATCAAAATCCATCAATAACTTTTTGAGTTATTTTTTTCACAGACGGACAGACAAACTCTCCTGAAAACTTATCCTCCTTGGTGGAGTTAATTAAAACATTATAGTCAGACTTTGTATGCGAAAGTCAGAAGTCTGATGTAATCTCAGAGTTTTGGGATTTTCTTTGGTGGCCCTAATCCTCTGCCATATCAATTAGACCTATGAAAAAAAGTCAGAATAGTGAAATTAAGTCAGAAATATGAGTCTATATTAAAATTACTTATCAGGTTAAAGTGAAGTGACTTATGATCATGTGATATTTCAGTTTTTCTTTTTAATAAATCTTAAAAATTTCTACAATTCTGTTGTTTTTTTGTCAATGTGAGGTACTTTGTGTACAATAATGAGGAAAAGATGAATTTAAATGATTTTAGGAAATGGCTGCAATATCACAAAATGTGAAAAATTTAAGGGGGTCTGAATACTTTCTGTACCCACTGTATGAAGCACTGACAAAAAAGAGACATGAGAACTTTACACACCTTGAATGTTCATCTTTCTCAAGAAATAAAGTCTCTGCCTGACCTTATTACAAACAGCATCAGTATTGGCTTCAAATTGAAGTAAGTTATCGAGAATTGTTCCAGATATTTGTAAAGAGAAACAATCTCAACATCCATGTCATTAATGACTCTGGGCTGTGACCTTCTAAAATCTATTATCATGTCTTTAGTTTTTAAAACATTAATCTGCAGGCGAAAGTCTTTGCACCAAGTAATAAAATCATCAATGACAGGACCGTGTTCACAAGAGACTCACAATCACTGTATCGCCTGCAAATTTAAGAAAAGGGCTGTTACTGTTCATGATCGTGCAGTCATTGGAGTACAAGATAAAAAGCTTAGGAGAGAGAACACAGCCCTGCAGGGAGCCTGTGGAGGAAAACAGTGTTGTATGTCCAAATTGTATCTTTAGTTTTTTTCTGAAATAATGCATGCAGTTGACTATGACTCTGACTCATCATAGTGATGTATTATTCCTGATGTTATTATCAAAGAATGATTTCTTACCTTCTTGAATCAGTCGACCTCTGCGCAGTAAGAACTCAGCTGGACTGCAGTCACCAAACTTTGACTTTGCTTCTCACAGCTGGAGCCTTTTATTGTCGATCTTTGATGCAGACCTATTTAAGCATCATTAAGGGGATGCTTCTGAAGAAACGCAGCAAAGAGGAAGTGGACGCACGTATGAAAACCACTGTGCATTTGCTGCGGGACAGGTTAACTATGTGGGTGAGAACTGGGCTGTTTTTCACATGAGAACAAGTCACACTTAAGACTGCTTTTGCGTGAGGGAGAGAGCTCAAGCCACTGCCCTACTTTATTATAAAACAGCAGAACAGAAATGAAAACCCTCGCAGAATACTTCAATATGCCAACAGTATAACAATGTACAGTAGCTGGACATACCTTACCCCAGCCTTGAACAAAAACACCCATGCTCTTGAACTTAAGTGTTCTATGCTTTTGTTCTGTCACTGTAAGTTAAAACTTTCAACAAACTGAGCATCACCAGCTTTGGTTGGATAGTCACTTCACCATCTGTCAGTACCATAGACTGAGATTTTAATCAATCAATCCTTGTTTACAAAGCACCAGTTCATAATTTCGATTAATCATTAATAATATATAATTTATCGAGTAATTACATGAGGGTGGTCTGTTGCAAGGTAGACGATGTGTTAGCCTAAGTGCTAGCAGGATCAACAAGTGACTTATGTTTAGTGTTGGTAGTAATGGCGTTAGAGAATAGCGTTATTTTTTTCAGTAACGACTAATCTAATGAATTACTTTTTCATGCATTAAAACACCGTTACCATTACTAACAGTGAGATGTGGCGTCACTTTGCACCGATGTCAAGCAGCTGTTATCCGATCTGCCTCACCCCCAAATTCCAAGGCACACAGAAGCGCTGCGCTGCGGTCTTGCCCTGACAGACAAAACCCACCGAAAGGGCGCACTGAGCAACGCAGCGCCGCGGCGTGTAGCCCCGTAGGGGGAGGGCTGATTATAGCGATGTCACACGCTCATAAAATGTGTTATAGCCTTAGAAAAGAAATAAACAACACCTCAATTTGCTTCTCTAAGGTCCCTTTGTTGGTCCCAACCACACAGCTTCGTGATTTATTCAACTTCTATCCACCTATATCCTTGTAGAAAAGATGTTTGGTGTCATGCATACAATGTTATATATTTCTGGACCTCTATGATTCACTTCTTCGTCCATGGTGTCGTGTTGTCTCTGGGACCCTCTGACCGACTGCTGACGTGATGCTCGTGCCTCCGGTTTTTACATAATGACAAACAATTGAGGAAATTTACGTTAGAGAGTCCTTGTATTCTGTTTTATTTTGAAACTTCAGGATACTCCACACGCTGTCTTCCTGTCTGGTGCTTTCTTAAGGACAGTGAATTTGAAGGTTTGGACGCGGCCGCGCAGAAAATAGACCTGAAGCGAATCTCCAGCGCCTTGGCGTGCACCGTCGCTTCACCGACGCGCTTACTCCGGAGCACTTCGCCCCCATTCTAGTCTATCAGGTAAATTTGTTGTTTGTTTGAACGACTTCTGCCCTGTTGCACTTACTCCCATCTTCATGAAGTGCTTTGAAAAGGTGATCAAAGACTTCATCATTTCAAAACTCCCCCCGTCATTTGACCCATTCCAGTTTGCATACCAGCCTAATCGCTCCACAGAGGATGCCATCTCCTCTGCCCTCCACTTCAGCCTGGAGCACCTGGAGGAGAGAAACACTCATGTGCGAATGCTGTTCCTGGACTTCAGCTCAGCATTCAATACCATCATCCCCCAGCACCTGGTTCGCAAACTGGCTCCCCTGGGCTTCAGCACCCCCCTGTGTAACTGGCTGCTGGACTTCCTCACCAATAGAACCCAGTCTGTAGGGGTGGGCAGCAACACCTCTGAGGTCATCTCCCTGAACACTGGTTCCCCACAGTTGTCAGAAACATCAAGTTCCTGGGGGTGCACATTACAGACGACCTCAGCTGGTCTCTTCACACCACATCTCAGGCGAAGACAGCACAGCAACGCCTGCACTTCCTGTGCCGCTTGAGAAGAGCATCCTTCCCCTCTCCCATCCTCTCCACCTTCTACAGAGGGACCATCGAGAGCCTGCTGACTAGCTGCAACTCCGTCTGGTCCGGGAGCTGTAAGGCCTCGGACTGGAAATCTCTGCAGAGAGTGGTGAGTACAGCAGAGAAGATCATCGGGTCTCCACTCCCCTCCATTCAGGACATCTCAAACAGGCGCTGCTTAGCCAGAGCTCGTCGGATCTCCTCGGACTCCACCCACCCTCACCATGGACTGTTCTCCCTGCTTGCGTCTGGCAGAAGGTTCCGCAGCATCCTCTGCAAAACAGCCAGACTCAGAAACAGCTTTTTCCCCCTGGCTATCAGACTGCTAAATGCCACATAACCCACCCACATCTACCCTGGATAACCTTTGGACCTTGTATGTGCAATGTTTTTATTTTATCATGGGACACTTCATACTACCTCTTCTGTGTGGTTCAGTGCAATATTTCTTTCTTCTATTTTATATAAATGACTGATTTTCTAAATCTTTAATAGTGCAAAACACTTTATTCAGAGTAAATATTTTGTAAATATTTTGTCAATAGTCAAAGGTTACTTTTAAATGACAGTGTTAATCAATATCTCTTGCATAGCCCTTGTATTCTTTTTTAATTTTTTTATACTATTTATTCTGACGCTAAAAGTATTTCATATTCTTCTATACTTACTTATCGACAATAAAACTGTGTGTTGTTATAATCCAGGAAGCCAAGGCAACGACATTTCATTCCAAGTGCACTGCTGTGTAATTTGCGTAATGACAATAAAGAAAGTCTAAGTCTAAGTCTGTCTAAGGCCCCATCCACACGAAGACAAAATGCTAAACAGTTTCCAAAACGATCGTCATATAGACGAAGGCGTCTCAGAAAATGTGGGCGTCCATATGAATGCACTCGATACCAGGGGCGATTGCTCTAAGACTGCAAGGGAAGCTCAGCTTCCCCTAAAATGTCCCCCAAAAAAGTAGTGATGTGTACTGCTGTGTGTACATTTCATTGACTTAATATGCGCTAGAATACCTTCATCTTTTGTTCAGAATCAGCTACTTATCACAGGTAACTGGTGCGACTTCCTTCTCATCCATCCCCGCAGCGTCTCAGCGCTTTAACACAGCTGGACGCTGAGCGTCTCCTGACTTCAATTGAGAAGTGTAGAGTGGGTTGTTCCACTGTGGAAACTGGACGGTCATTGGATAAACGCTGGGCTTTGTCCCGCCCATCGGACGCTCAGCGTCTCTGGGGGTCTATGAGGCAGTGGGCTGGCCTGGACGCTTGGCTTCTGCATGGTGATTGGATGATCTGTCTGAGGCCGAATCCCTTTTTGATTGACAGTGAAATGAGCCAATCAGCGATCTTGAAGTATAACCCTCCACTTCTAAGTTTTACATTCAGTTGTTCTGGACTGATCCGGAGGCTTTATCGATCACCAGCGACTTTATCTTTCTTAAAAATGACTAGCGTTGTGTTTGAATATTCTCTCGTGTCACTTTTTCTTTTTACAATTGAGCAGCTGCAGAGCTTCTCCCCCTGTCACTCACACTCACAGCCAGTCAAACAGTAGGTTCACGTAGCTGCTCCAGCTGCTAACAAGCTGCACATAATGGCAGATAGTATGAATGTTGTCGACCGGATTTTGGGGAAGCCATTTGATAGTCTTCCTTACGAAGAGAAAATTAGAGTTAAACAGCAGGGCAGATCAACTCCTAAGATTGGTTTAGTGCAAAAGGTGCGGAAAAGTATCGGGTCTTTTCAGCATTCCTGGTATGACAAGGAGAGCTGGCTCACTGGAAGCGCTGTCACAAATAAAATGTGTTGTCTGGTCAAAAGTGGGTTTTGGGGAATAAAATCCTTGGAAAAGACACCTAGTTGGTACAAAAGGGTCACAGATCATTTACATAAAAAAAAAAAAAATGTATGATGTAGGCCAGAAAAAAAAATGAGCTTCCCCTCCTTGACTGACCAGCAGCCGCCACTGATACATACGCATCGAAACGCTGTAAAACACATGCCAGACGTCTAGGGGCGCTGTAACGTTTTGACGGAAACAAGCAGAAACAGACGAAAAAACAGTGGGCATGCGCAGTTGCGGCAAAAGTTGTAAACAGAGATTGTGATAAAGTGATCATAAAGTGCCGTAATGTGTCCTCGATAATTGTTTGTTCAACTCGGTGGTGATTGAGAAGGAGATTTTGCTGCAACAGGGGCAGTAGCTTCATCCGCTCATATGCTTCATATACGCCACCATTGTTGTTGTCGAGTGTGGCGCATGCGTCAATGACTATATGAAACTATGACGTAAGCGTATCTGAAAAGCTACGGAAAGCCAGTAATCACGGAGCTGCGTATACGGCGTTTAAAAATCTTTCCACTCTGGAACCTGGTTTCAAAAATGATCGTTTACAGACCCCCAAAACGTCGTCTTTGTATGGATGATACGCAGATTCGGCAAAAAACTTGTGCGTTTAGACCTCGGTTTAAGTAATTCTGTTAGTAATTCAGTTACTTTTTGGGGAAAGTTAGTAGTAACTATAACTACTTCCTTTTTTAAAGTAATGTGCCCAACACTGCTCATGCTTCACGTTAAGGTGGTACTTTGAGCTTCTTACTCTGATGATCCTTTTTCAAACCTTCACTTGTTTTTACCCATCACTCACTTTAAAACAGGGTAATGAAAATACAGCCAATCACAGCCGGAGTCTCTTCCTGCTAACCTTATACATCTTTGATAAAGACCAGATTAAGCATAGTTAAACTGATGCTTCTGTAGAAACACAGCTTCAGATTCTGAAAGAGAGGAAGTGGGCGCACGTACAAAAACTGCTGTGCATTTGCTGCGGGACAGTTTGACTTGTGGGTGAGAAGTGGGCTTTATTTCACACGCTAACAAGTCACACTACAGACCACTTTTGCATGAGGGAGAGAGCTCAGGCCGTAGCCCTACTCGCCTTTATCATACAGCAGAACAGAAATGAAAACTCTCGCAGCGTCTCAAAATGCCTACAGTAGAACAACTTAGCTGCACATACCTTACCCCACCATGAACAAAAACACTCGTGCTTTTGAACTGAAGTGTTTTATGGTGTTTTTTTTTTTTTGTCACTTTAAGTTGAAATTTTCAACAAACAGAGCATCACTTGCTTTGGTTAGTTACTTCACCATCTGTCAACACCATAGACCGATAATTTCAATCAATCTGTTTTAGCAGAAGTGCTAGCTGGATCTCCGACTGACTCATGCTTTGTGTTAATGTGGTACTTTAAGCTGGAAGTTCTTCGGTCGGTTCGCTATTCCATTTTGTGTGTGTTTTTTTTTTTAATTCAAATTTCCCACCGAGAGGGGCCACCGTGCTGTTTAGCATCTTCCAATTTAGTTTGGTTGTTTCTGCTGGATAAAGTACCCTTTTGCCCATGTGCAGCAGGATATGCTACGGCAAGTCTACTTGGACAAACTGCCCGAACTGCATTGCCAGGCTGTACACCAGCTTTGAGTCATTCTAGGTTAATTGTATTAAAATTTTTGATCAAATTAATCATGATCATGGATTAATCAAAACTAGAAAAGCACTCGGAGAGAGCGCAGACCTCCGCCAGTGCCACAGTCCTCACCATATTGTGATTTACAACATAAATATTAGTCCTTCCTTTATTTCATCTAAATATTTACCTACCATTAGCAACTGGATTCATAATATCTACAAAACCCCAAACCAGTGACGTTGGCACGTTGTATAAATCATAAATAAAAACAGAATACAATGATTTGCAAATCCTTTTCAACTTATATTCAACTGAATACACTGCAAAGGCAAGATACTTAAAGTTCAAACTGTGAAACTTTATTTTCTTTTGCAAATAATCATCAACTTCGAATTTAATGGCAGCAACACGTTGCAAAAAAGTTGGCACAGGGGCATTTTTACCACCGTGTTACATCGTCTTTCCTTTTAACAACACTCAGTAAACGTTTGGGAACTGAGGAGACCAATTTTTGAAGCTTTTCAGGTGGAATTCTTTCCCATTCTTGCTTGATGTACAGCTTAAGTTGTTCAACAGTCCGGGGTCTCCATTTTTGTATTTTACGCTTCATAATGCACCACACATTTTCAATGGGGGACAGGTCTGGACTACAGGCAGGCCAGTCTAGTACCCGCACTCTTTTACTACGATGCCACGCTGTTGTAACACGCAGAATGTGGCTTGGTGTTGTCTTGCTGAAATAAGCAGGGGCGTCCATGAAAAAGACGTTGCTTGGATGGCAACATATGTTGCTCCAAAACCTGTATGTACCTTTCAGCATTAATGGTGCCTTCACAGATGTGTATGTTACCCATGCCTTGGGCACTAATACACCCCCATACCATCACAGATGCTGGCTTTTGAACTTTGCACCGATAACAGTCCGGCTGGTTCTTTTCCTCTTTGGTCCAGGGGACACAACGACCACATTTTCCAAAAACAATTTGAAATGTGGACTGGTCAGACCACAGAACACTTTTCCACTTTGCATCAGTCCATCTTAGATGAGCTCGGGCCCAGCGAAGCCGGCGGCGTTTCTGGGTGTTGTTAATAAATGGCTTTGGCTTTGCATAGTAGAGTTTTAACTTGCACTTACAGATGTAGACAAACTGTAGTTACTGACAGTGGTTTTCTGAAGTGTTCCTGAGCCCATGTGTTGATATCCTTTACACGGTGATGCCAGTTTTTGATGCAGTACCGCCTGAGGGATCAAAGGTCACAGGCAGTCAATGTTGGTTTTTGGCCTTGCCGCTTACGTGCAGTAATTTCTCCAGATTCTCTGAACCTTTTGATGATATTACGGACCGTAGATGAGGAAATCCCTAAATTCCTTGCAGTAGCTTGTTGAGAAATGTTGTTCTTAAACTGTTGGACAATTTGCTCACACATTTGTTCACAAAGTGGTGACCCTCGCCCCATCCTTGTTTGTGAATGACTGAGCATTTCAAGGAAGCTGCTTTTATACCCAATCATGGCACCCACCTGTTCCAATTAGCCTGTTCACCTGTGGGATGTTCCAAATAAGTGTTTGATGAGCATTCTTCAACTTTCTCAGTCTTTTTTGCCACTTGTGCCAGCTTTTTTGAAACATGTTGCAGGCATCAAATTCCAAATGAGCTAATATTTGCAAAAAATAACACAGTTTACCAGTTTGAATGTTAAGTACCTTGTCTTTGCTGTGTATTCAATTGAATATAAGTTGAAAAGGATTTGCAAATCATTGTATTCCGTTTTATTTCCAATTTACACAACGTGCCAACTTCACTGGTTTTGGGTTTTGTATTTTTGTTTATTAGTCATTCACGAAAATTGCATTTTTTGGTTGCTAACAGATAAACAAACAAACAGACCATCAATAAAAAAAACTCCTTTGGCAGAGGTGATTAACACATTGAAGTTGACAGCCCTAATATCAATATATATATTTGTATGTACACATACATGCATCCAGAGATGTATCATCCAGACAAAGAAAAAGGGACTAAAAGTAAGAATTTATGAAAGCGACAAACTCACAAACGCCCAAATCATAAATCTTTCCTCATTATTTCACCAAGCCAGCCAACTGAGAGTGTTCTTTCCTTTAACATCATTTCCTGTTATGTGAACCTCTCAGTCAGACACAGGAACAAGCTGACCCGGGTAGTTAACCAAGCCAGTAAAATAATAGAGGACAAGCAGATGCAGCTTCAGAAAATATATAACCATTCAATAACAAAAATAGCTCTCCTGATCTTTAGTGACAACCCCCACCCTCTCAATCCTACACTTGTTTTGTTGCCATCAGGAAGGAGGCTCAGAGTTCCTCTAGTTAGGTGAGCGGCTTAAAAAAGGTCATTTGTGCCGTCTGCAGTGAACATTTTAAACCAAACAATCTTGAATGAACTATGAGCTGTGTCACAGGTAACCAATGTGTGTAGTGGAATTGTAGTGGATTATTTATTTATGTATTTGTGGACTTGTTGTGTGTTTTTAGTGTTGTGAGCTTTACTGTTGTGTTTTTACTATTGTTGCGGCTGGCGATCATGATGCCAAAGGCAATTTTCCACTGTGTTTTAAACCAATGGATAATAAAGTCTTCTATTCTATTCTATTCTATGTGACTATCAAAACTTATAAAAAAAAACACAGAACTCCCTCAGGATATCAAAACAAAAGCAATATTAAAATACTTGCCCCTCATACAGTGCCAGGCATTACATACACAAAAAATTTACATCAAAGTTGCTCGCTGATGTTGAAATGTGTTTGTTTGTTTTTGAAATTATATTATATTATTATATATATATTATACTTATTTGGCTGTTCGCCTCAAGTGGACCCTCAACGGACTGCAATTTGAGAAGCCCCAATTTGGGCTTAATTTTGGTAAATTTAGGTAATACATATGAAGAGAAATAAGAGGGTATTTGATACCTTATTGTGCAAGTTTCTTAGAAACATGTCAATGGATTGATGAACATGGACCGTGTAAATGAGTGAACAGCAGACATAGAGTTATGTCAAATTTGCACATCTTCCCACAAAAAAGAAAAAATGAAGGGTCTTGAACCAAATGCTGGCTTTGTGAGTTTTTATTACAAAATAAAAAATACAGGCTGCTCCTGTAAGGAAAACGCCATAAAAAAACTTAAACCATCCGAAGGCTGATGAAGTAAAGTAAAGGTCTTTATATGAGACAGGAGCTCATATGTGTGGTAACTCAAATGTGAAGTATGAACATACATCAGAATAAAATTTCCACAACAAGACAAGGTTGATTTTGTATTTTTATTAGCAAATTTTAAAAACAGAGACCATGTATAAATGACAGCATTTAAGTAGCAGTTACTGACTTGTGAATATTAAAGATTTTTTTGACATTTTAACTTGACATTAGCAATCTTTGTAAAATGTATAACTGCAAAATTGATTTATTTTAACATTTATTTGGAGGGGACAGTGCTTATTCAACATCCAGCCTTATGGGTCTCCATACAAGACTGTTGGAAATATGCTGGATTTAGTCCCATGCTAATTTCTACCTGTATAAATTTAAAATATTCATCAAAATACATTCACAAGTACGTGTACAGTAGTAAAAATAAAGAGAACAGATTGACAGTAAAAAAATAAAATTATGTTTGAACATTTACAAAAGTATTATTGTATTAAAGTAATGTATTGAAATATTAAACTGTAGAATGCCATGCCCCACAAAATGAGAAATATTCCCGGTAAATTGTTAACTACTAACCCCAGTGCCTTCATATTGTGTCATATCAGGCCATACCATGTCACAGAGAAACAAAAATAATATTAGCCCGCTGTTTTGAAGAACTTAGACTCAAAGGTCAGAACTAAAAATATCCACCAGTGATCAACAGAAATAACAGATCAGCTCTGTAAGAGCCATTTCTGTTTTTGGTTTTGTGAGAACTTTGGCCTCCCACCACTTGGGGGAGCTGGGTGACAGGATAAACATGAAGCATGCATGGGTAGCAGAGTAAGGTGTTGCTGTTTGGGCTGAGTGTAGACAGTTTTTGGGCCGTGGTACTTGGATTGTTGGTTTGTGTTCTAAAATTAGCTTTGCTATTTAGTTTTCTAATTGCTGAACTATGAGTGCACAACTGATATTAAAGTGATCTACTTTTAATGAAGAGTCTGAACACTTGGATTAATGGTGCGTTCCAGTTGTAGTCAGAAGTCGGAATTTCCCAGTTCCAAGTAGGACATTTTATCTGGAACGCCCCCCGAAGTCAGTATTCCTACTAGGAACTCGGGGGAACCTCGCCACCCCCGAGTTGACAATCGAAGATGGATGCAGTGTAAACGTTTATTTAGCTCCTATAATAATCAATTTATTTGCACTTCTGACTGGGGTGTGTCGCTCTAGATCAGCTGTATACATAGTAGTGTTGGGCTTATACTTACAAAAATGCTGCCATAGTGATAATCACATTCTTTATATGATATTTGTGAACAACAACGCAGGGCGTGCTAACAACAGCTAACAATAGCCTGGTAGATCAGCATGTTTTTTTTCCGACTTCAGCTGGAACGCAGATAAGTCGGAGATGATGTCACTCCCATTCCCCAGTTCCCAGTTCCGAGGTTACTGGAAAGCAGCATAAGTCAGTCAGACAAACAATACAGTAGAATCTGAGTTGTTACGCATCAGAACATTCGTCACCACAGCGACAGTATAATCAAAATGAATAACAAACCTGCGCTACAAGCTCAGACTGATTGACATTTTGAATAAACGCCATCAGCACCATATGACTGACTTTTTCACATTTTTCTTTGGGCTTATGAAGTGTTCTTGTTAAATAATGTCTTGTTTCCACTGAGTGGTCTGGTTTGGTTCAGTACACTTTAGTACTGTTTGGAGCGGTAAGCCCTGATCTGGTTTGTGTTTCACAGCCAGCTACACTTGTTAGCGGCAATGTGAACCGGAAAGTGAGAGTCGCGTTGGCTACATCAGTGCATGACGTCTGACGTAGAGTGCCACTGAAATTGAAGAGCAATAATAAAGGACTTTCTGCTCTCCAGTACTCCGCTGAGCGTTGTCTCGTGGATATTTTTTACAGCAAAACAGCAAACGAATTGACGATTTTTGTTTCCAGTCAATAGACTGCTGTGCTTTTAGCTCCACCTTTTAAGCTGAGCTCGCAACAAACGTCAATTACACAATGTCCAGTGACAAAGAAATACATTGAAAGTGTGGTTCTGGTTAAGCTGGGTGGTAAGCAATTACCACCCAGCTATCGGGTAGCACAACACTACCCAAATACGTACTTTAGCTAGCTTGGGTTCAAATCTAGCCTGTGGTGAGTTTGCAAAGTGTCCCCACTACCTTCACGAGCCTATCCGTTGTCTCTCTCTCTCCTATCAAAAAGGCATAAAATCTTAAAAAAATAATCTTGAAAAATAAATATAGTGAAAATAAAGTGACTCAAATGAGGCAAAACTCATACAATTTTAAGCAACAGATTTGTCTGACTCATGGCGAAATTGCTACATGAATGATCCAGAAAACCAACTTGGTAGTAACGTGAAGCATGGTCCTCAAATGCCCTCCTACACATGTACTTTGCTTATGTACCTTTGCTTCCTCAGAGCAGTGATAACCAGAGGAGCAGAGTTCTCCTCATTTTGTCTCAGATGTGGACTAAAATACGGGAAGATCTCCCCCTCAAATGAGCAGCTGGTAAATGAGTAGATGTGAGACTTTGCTGTCACATCATAAAAGGACACGAGACCCTCCTCATAATCTACGAACACCCCCACACGTTCAGGTTTCTGTGTCAGGGCAAGGTTGACGGGTGGGGCTGTCAGAGCGGCGTACTTGTCATTCTCAAAATGGACGATGACCCAGAACCTGTTATCTGGACTCAGGGAGAGTTTACCTTTACGGTTTGCATCCCCTCTGGCTACACCCAGATCCCACCCTGATTTGTCCCTGACCTCCACCTCCCAGTAGGACTTCCCAGAGGTTAGCCTGTTCAGACCCAGGATGCTTCCGAACGTGTCAAACCTCTCAGAAGAAAGAGGGACTCGCTGGTTCTTGCCTCCATCGCACACTGTCTTTCCATCAGCAGAAATATGGAGGTATGGGTGAGCGGTGCTCGGGTCAAGCCTTACGTCCACTGCAGAGAACAACAGAGAGACAGCCATGATGAAAATTAAATAAAACATTCAAGCCCCATTACACGAGAACGGACAAAAATAGAGGGTTTTCATTGTGTTTTCGCCTACTGTTTACACGAGAATGGTGCCCAGAGTGCCTGAATCCACAAACTTTTCAAACCAGGGTCCAGCGTGGAAAGTTTTAAAAACATTTTTATATCCGCATTTGTGTAGACGAGATTCAGCGTTTCACCCTGAAATGCTCAGGTCATCGCATGACTCTTTCACATGAAGGCTGCGCGCGCATAACCTGACAAGCCAGATGGACAGCTCAATATATCTGCCACAGAAATACGTCACTAGTCCATCTGAGTAGGAGCCCTTTAAATTTGTTTTCAGGGGCAGAACGTTCAAAAAAACACAAGCTTGTGATTGGAAAATCATTTGGCTCGTCAAATTCATCACAGACCAATCCACATCTAGCAGGGTTGCCTCCTATAATGGAGCATACATAGCGGATAATGTCTAACAACAATTAACAACAGTTTATGGATGTTAGCCATAGCAGCTAACTTAGCTCCTAACAGCTAACAACAGTTAATGACCGTTAGCCGCTAACTTAGCTGCTAACAGCCTTTTACTATCGTCTTACACTTGCGTAGTCTTCAGATGAAGGCAACGCGTGCATACCAGGAACAACAACAGCTTCGGTTTGTTATCCAGACAGCCTGCCGTCTTCTTCAGCGGCGGTCATGACTTTCAACTGTGGCGTGTCTTTTTATCAGCTGTTTCGGTAGTAGCCAGCCGGGACAGATCACGTGATCAATCTGTCCCGCTGGCTACTACGAAACAGCTGATCTGTCAGATGACAGCTTCTGAAGAAGACGGCAGAGTTACGTCGAAACATGTCAAGGTAAACCATACCTTTTTTGTCTTAATAAAAGAACACGAAAACACTTATGTTCTAAGAAGACAAGATGAATCTAATTAGTTACTTACGCGGAAGACACGGACAACAATGTGTCACAGCTTTCCGCCATCTGGAGAAGTTACATAAAACCCAAGCCCGTTTCAAAAAACACCTGAGATTCAACCTAAGATGCAAACAAGAAGGAGTAACACCGAAAAGCCTCGACCTGAAAAATCCACTACACACGGACAATAGCCAACGCATTATAAACAGAGCAAAGAGAGAACTAATAAAAGAAAGGATAAGAATAGTCACAAACAAAATTGGAAGAATAAAAATAAACACCGACGAAGAATGGGAAGCGTTTAAAACACGTTTTCACCTGGAACAGGAAGAGTGGGACGAAGTAAACAAACAACTAAAACTATCATACGAAAAGGAATTCCTAGAAACAAAACACCGACACATAAGAAAACTAGAGACATTAATGGGAAAGAACAGGATTCATCGACCAGAACATAATGAAAAATGGTTAACAAACTTATCCAAACGCGTGCTCACAGAAACAGAGGAGGAAGTACTCAGAAAAGGATTAAGTTTCGCAATAACCCCCCCAAAAATACCGCATGAGGAGTTTGTGCTGACGACAGAATTGGCGTGCGCTAGAATACAAGACCAGGGCAAAAAAGCTGAGCTGCGTAACGCCGTCGCAGGCATACTCAGGCAGGCAAAACTTCCGAAAAGCAACATCACAAAAGAAGAAAGGAAGGCCACAAACACCCTAAAAAAAGACAAAACCATAACCATCATCCCGGCAGACAAAGGCAGAACGACAGTAGTCATGGACACGGAAACATACGACAAACAAATGACAGCTTTATTGGCGGACACGGACACATATGAAATTTTAAACAAAAACCCAACAGAGGAAAAGAAAAAATCACTCAAAGCGCTTCTCAAACCACTGGCAGAATCCGGAAAAATCACCACCGCAGCATACAACGACCTCCTCCCCACAGCAAGCATCACACCGCGGATCTACGGCACGCCCAAAACTTATCAAAAGCCCTCGTGGACATCATCAAACCCCTCTTAGGAAACACCCCACACCATTGCAAGAATTCAAAACAACTGGTAGAGGAACTAAAAAACATTACAACAGAACAGGACGAGATTTTAATATCACACGACGTCATTTCACTATTCACAAAAACACCAGTAGATGTCACCCTTCACATTGTGAAAGAGAGACTCATCAAGGACAGAACACTCAAAAAACGCACAGATTTATCCATAACAGATTTACTCCAACTTCTCACGTTCGTTGCAAAGTCCACTTATTTTCAATACAAAGACACCATATACAGACAGAAGGAAGGATTCGCCATGGGAGACCCGCTCTCGGCCATCATGAGCAACTTTTTCATGGAGGATCTGGAGGAAAAGGCCATCAACACAGCACCACAACACTGCAAGCCCACACTGTGGAAGCGCTATGTAGATGACATCTTGGAAAAAATTAAATCTGGACACGCACAAGAACTCACGGATCACCTCAACACCATAGACACAACAGGAAACATCAAATTTACACACGAGGAAGAAAAACAAGGGAAAATCTCATTTTTGGACATAAACATTCACCACAAACAAGACGGCAGCATCAGCACAACAGTATACAGGAAACCCACTCACACAGAACAGTACCTACTTTGGACCTCAGAGCACCCCACTGCACACAAGCTTTCAGTTGTCAGAACTTTATATGAACGACTCAATATGATCACGGACCAGGAGGACAGGAGGAGGGAGGAAAACCACATACTAACAGCACTGAAAAACTGCCTATACCCAAGATGGGCAATTGAGAAAGGAAAACAACAGGTCAAAAACAAACAGAAGAAAGAAACACGGAAAAGGAAACAAACAAATAAGGACAACCAATACAAGGACATCATCACAATGCCATACATCAGGGGGATCACAGAACCAATACAACGAGCAATGAAGAAACAAAACATTGGAACAATCGTCAAACCTCACACAAAACTCAGACAGCTACTCATACACCCCAAGGACAGAATACACCCGGACAATAAATGCAACGTCATCTACAACATACCATGCAAAACATGCAATAAATCATACATTGGGGAGACGGGGAGATCATTCAGCACCAGAAGAAAAGAACATCAGAAGGAGTGCGAAAAACAAACAGCAACACGTCTCACCCGGGCAGAAAAAGAAAAGGCAAACCAGGAAAACTTAAAATCAGCAATATCAGACCACTGCAAACGGGAAAACCACATAATGGACTGGGAAAAATCAACTTTAATAGGATCAGAAACCAACAAATACAAGAGATGGATAAAGGAGTCGATAGAGATCAGGAAACGGGGCACGGACACCATCAACAGAGATGAAGAAGCCTTCCAGCTCTCACACACCTGGGATTCACTTCTCCAGAGGCCGCCAGGCAACGGGGGACGCAGCCGGCGGGACAGATCACGTGATCAATCTGTCCCGCTGGCTACTACCGGAAACAGCTGATAAAAAGACACGTCACAGCTGTCAGGATGACAGCTTCTGAAGAAGACGGCAGAGTTACGTCGAAACATGTCAAGGTAAACCATACCTTTTTTGTCTTAATAAAAGAACACGAAAACACTTATGTTCTAAGAAGACAAGATGAATCTAATTAGTTACTTTTACTATCGTCTTACACTAAATTGTACCGCACAGATGATTCATTTCACACTTATATGTGACATGAACCTCGTCAAAGACAATCCCTACAAGTAAACTTCGGTTGTCTTCACATCCGCATTCTGCAGCTCCCGCCTCTCTTCCCTGATCAGGCCGTTAAGAATTCAGCAGAGTGAATTCGTTGGACAGTGGAGGCTGGCAAGATGGACCTGCAGGATTTCAGAATCAGGCAGGTCTGTCTGCTCTGCAAGGCTAGCGCGCGCATCCCAAGAACAACACCACCACTTTGGCTGTCTACCAAGCAACTTAAGTGCTGCTAATTGTGCTCGGTTTGTTATCCTGACAAAAATACCCAGACAATTTGTTGTCCAGACAAGAAACTCCTTCGTTTGTCACTTGTCATTGTTGTTTGTGAAAACTTTGTCTTCACCGGAAAGTGGTAGTCTGCAGATGTTTATTTTAACACCATTGTTTCACTACAAATCCATAGCACCAAGTACTGGAATGGCATGAATGGCACACAGCATTTTCAGTCATTCTCGTGGATCTGTGTGAACACAGATTGTTTTCACAGTGTTTTCATGTGAATACGGAGCACTTTTGAAAACGAAAAGGAAAAAACGTTTTGTTTCCAGTGAAAACATTGTGTATATGGGGCCTTAGGCTGCGTTTACATGGCGCCGAAAACGGTCAAATCCGATACATTACATTGCGTTTTGGCCTTGGGTTTACACTGAAGTGTGTTGTGTTTTGTCTGAAAACTGTAACTTTTGAAAACTGGCTCCAGAGTGGAAAGTTTCCAAAACGCTCTCCATGCAGCTCCATGTAAACCCGTATCAGAGCGTTTCAGGGTGAAACGCTGACATCACCGCATGCGCAGTACTCTTTCAGATGAAGGCTGCGCGTGCATACCAGGAACAACAACAGCTTCGGTTTGTTATCCAGACAGATTTGTTTTTCGAACTGATTTGTTGTCCAGAAAAGAAACTCCTGCGTCTCTGTGCATCTATTTGCCATTGTTGTTTGTGAAGTCTTTCTTCTTCATTTGTGTGTTGTAGCAGTACTGCCTCTCTGCAGACCTACACTATAATAATTACAAAAAAGTCTCACTTTTAGATGTATGCCTGATCGAAATACGCACTTATAAATGACTCTTATAGCATCTAAATAGGTTATCTATAAATGCTATTCCTTAGCCTCCTGGTCGGGTCGTACAGGGCTGGACTGGCCTGGATACTCAACTTCGGGGAACCAGACAATTAAAACTAGAGCAAATTTATATTATTTTATTATTTATATTACACGTCTGAGAGCGCCGGGCTGTAAGTAGCGATATATAGCCGTCTACAACTACGATAATAACTTTTCCCCGCATTGCTTGTCGTCACACATCAAAAACTACCGCTACGTAACTAGAAAGAGATACATTACCTCGTCGCTTTGCATCCTGTAAGTTGTTGAAAAAGAACTTGTAAAGCAATGCAGAGTTCCGACAAAGATCCATGCTGCATTTACCACAACAAACAAACACATTTGGCTTCACGTCTCCGGTGCGTTCAGGTTGTAGTCAGAAGTAGGAATTTTGAGCTTCGAGTGGGAAACTAAAACTGGAACGTCCCCCAAAGTCTGAATTTCCTACTGGGAACTCGGTGAAACCTCGCCACCCCGAGGTGTCAATGAAAGATGGATGCCCCCAGTGTGAACAGTTATTTAGCTCCTGTAATAATCAATTTATTTGCACTTCTGACTGGGGTGTGTCGCTCTAGATCAGCTGTATACATAGTATTGTTAGACTTATATTTACAAAAATGCTGCCATAGTGATAATCACATTCTTCATACAACAACGCAGGGCGTGCTAACAACAGCTAATAATAGCCTGGTAGATCGGCATGTTTTTTTCTGACTTCAACTGGAACGCCGATAAGTCGGAGATGATGTCACTCCCAGTTCCGAGGTTACTGGAACGCAGCATTACGCCGGCGATAAATGCTCCTCATAGCACCTTTAAATGAGTGAATATTTAAGTATTACATTTTCCTAAAAATATAGCTATGGTAAAATGTCTCATCTCTGCATTGAAATTGTCTCCAAAGTTGACATTGTTTTTTTCAGAAATAGAGACACTTCCCCACACTATCACTCTGCCTGATCCAAAGAATGTTTATCCATCAGTGTGGCAATCAGCAAAACTCTCTTCATGTTGTCTCCACTTCTTTGACCCAACGATCCAGCTAAGCAGCTGTTGGCAGAATCTAGACTCTTCGCTGAACATGGCGTTCCTCCACTTGATCATGTTCCAGTGCCAAGTTGCAAATATACTGTCCTGCAAACCTTGACTGTTGGGTGGACGCTTTGAGGAAACAGTTTTGGGATGACAAACTTGAGGTCAGTCCCTGACATCCCCCATTATATGGGACTTGGCCTTCAGTTTTGAGGTGATACTACAGCTCATTCCAAACAGAGCAACTTGGTTTGCTGAATGCCACATTTCAGGCTGCGTTTACACGGACACTTCTGACTTAAAGACTCAAAGATTTTTCCTATGTGTTTCAAATTCTTCTGCGTTCAGACGACGGTGCTGGAGACGTATGGCCCCGGTAGTAGTTCAGAAGATGGCGGTGTAGGTCTGCAGTGAGGCAGCGCTAGAGCAATACACATACAAAGAAGAAAAACTTTTCACAAACAACAATGGTGAATAGACCGCAGAGACGCAGGAGTTTCTTTTCTCGACAACAAATCAGTTTGAACAGCAAATCTGTCTGGATAGTTTTGTCTGGATAACAAACCGAGCACGGTAAGAGGCTAACACGTTACTCAGCAGACAACCCAAAGCTGTTGTTGTTCCTGGTATGCACGCGCAGCCTTCATCTGACTGAGTACTGCGCATGCGGTGACGTCAGCGTTTCACCCAGAAACGCTCTGATGCGAGTTTACATGGAGCTGCATGAAGAGCGCTTTGGAAACTTATCACTCTGGAGCCTGTTTTCAAAAGTTTCAGTTTCTAGAGAAAACGCAACAAGTTTCCATATAGATGCAAGGCCAAAACACAATCAAAACTTATCAGATTTGACCGTTTTTGACACCGTGTAAATGCAGCCTAAGTTTCATGGACCTTGTCCAGATCATCCAAGAGTGAAATGCAGATTCTTGAAGCAGACACCAAATGACCACTATAGCAGGGCCCATGCTCAACCAGAGTTAGTGTGTCTACACCACCCCTTATCAAATGACCCCCCCCTCCCCAAATGTAATATTTTGTTTAGTCCAAACCAAACATTAGGTTTGAAAGTGATCCGAAATCTGAGTGTAGCAATAAAGCAACTCTAGCTCTTGTCCAATAAGTCTCTGAGTAACATAATTTAAAGTCACACACCTGCATATTTGCGAGTCCTCCTGAGTTCTGTGAAAAGAGAGTCAATATTAAAAGAGGTCATTACCTTTTGAATGCAGACTTTAATGTGTTCTGGTAAATAGAAAGAAGAAAGTCTTACCGACAGAGGAGAGCTTTTCCAGTTTCTGTTGGATGTTCTGCACCATGTTGCATGTCGTAGTTCTGAGTGTACCAAAGGAGAACAACGTGTCGACTGTTGCAGTTTTAAGAGTTTCATCGTGGCCTGTTGGAGGAGAAACCTGCATGGACAAAGAAAATAAACCAGTGGAAATTGGTGGTCTGGTGATTGTTGCTGAGGTGTTGAGTTTAAATATATTGTGGCAAATGAAAGTATGCTTAGAGAGAAGCTGATAAAGTCAAGGGTAGTCTACCACATGGTTCTTTGTTGCTACAGCATCAACACTTTTATCAGACCCAGACTCTGATATGCAAGGTAGTGACAATGCCAATACTTCCCTATCTACCAAATACCACACAGCCCAGGAATCACCGTATGTAGACAAATAAACAGGAAGAACCAGAACACAACTGGGGGTCATCATGTAAGTTTCTCTTGTCTTTTACATTTTGTCCAATATGTCGCCACAACACCTTTAAGAGGCTCATCAGCAAACACTCATCCACAGTTTTAAAAAAGATTATAAAGAAATGAACCAGGTTATCTTTTTAGGCATTGTTTTTCTCTGTACCTGCAAAAAATGTTTACTTCATATTATATAGCCTACATACTGTATCTTGGTTGTCCCACAAAACTTTTTCGTAATTTCCCGTTATTGTTCGACGGGTGCTGATTTTATATACGCCACTTGCTGCAAGGCATTATGGGGCGTTCTTTTCTCCTTTCCTTTCATAAAGGGTGGTGCAGTGTTTTCTAGGCTAAAGGAGTGAATAAATGAAGCAACAACCCTCCTTTTCTTAACTTTTGCAGCACTTGAAAAGCTCTTATCATGGCTGACGCTTAAATGCTTCTTGGTCATTTCTTCAGTTAGGAAGCTTCCTTATGAAAACAGGACTTTCTGGACTTCTGTCCTTGAATAAATTTGATAGAAAAACACAAGAAGAAGAAAGAAAATGTCAAATGTCAGAGTGACAATAACTTTAGCTGAGGAGATCTAACCGGCACATCTTGGTTTTGTTCCAACTCATCGATGGTCTGTCTGAGTGCATTGATTTCCTTTTGCAGTTTCTGGATCAGGTTGTCTTCTTCTTTATCCACTTTCTGTCTCCTGAACCGAACATTGAGTGATTTGCTTAGTCTCATAAAAATGTAAATTACAAATGGATAGATTTGATGAGAGCTTCCTTTTTATATCAGTGCTCTTCTATTAGGGTAACAGATCACCCACCTCTTCTCCAGGGGTTGAAGGGCCTCTTCTCGAGCCGCCTCCACTGCTTTTATAATGTCAGAGAAAACAGTGTTTATCTCCAGCCACTCTGCATCCAAGCGGCCCTGATAGGAAGTACAGTAACAACAACTTTAGAAAACATTCATTGAAAATCTCAAAATGATTAAAAAAATAAGTTTCGTCAGTTCACCTTGAACACTTTTGCAGAGGATCTGACCTCGCCCATCTTCTGTTGTCTCCTCAGAATCTTCAGCTGTATATCTGCTCTTATCTTGTCATGGATTGCCTTGAATGAAGATAAAACATCTTATTTGAAGACATGCTGTAGATCATGGATCGGCATCTTTGGTAACCATGAGGACCACAAACTTTTATTATCGTTGCAAGACGGCAATTTCAGGATGCTTTGATTCGTGATTAATTACATTGTTTGACTCAGATGGAAGTACTTCTAAACTGAATGAGCCAAAGAATTGAAGCTAGGTTCTGCTACTTTTTAAGGCAAGTTAAGCGGGTTACACACATAAGGATTTTCCAAATCTGAAGAGATTCTTTATCTGGTAGAGGCCCCTGCATATTGAACAGTTCTGATAGTACTGTGTGGTCTGCTGTGATAATCTCAACACAGCACATTACACATAAAGATTCTATCCCACCACTGATCAAAAATCTAGTCCTCCAAGCCAGAAATCTTGTATGATGACAAAAACAAAGTAAAAGAAACATAGCAACAACTGGAACAGGCAACCGACATCATGGAAGAGGACATACGAGAAGAGGGAATGATGGTCGTCTTGGGACTATTTCTGACGGAATAATCTTCAAACAAAAGAAAAGACTGTGAAAATAATCCTGGAGACAGTGTGAACACGTGAGCTGGTCCTCCATTTCTGAGGTCCACCAAACTTTATGTTTCAGGTCGGCCATGCTTGTTTTTATTTAAGCCTGCTTCCTTGTTCCTCAGGCAGTTTGCTTCTTGTTTGGCGACATTTCATTCCACATCCCAATTCACGAAGTCATGACTTGGGAGTTGTTGGCTCTCCCCAAACAATTGAACATTTTTGGTCATAAACGATGAACAAGTTTAATATTAACAATTGTTGACCCCAACTTGTTTTGGAGTCGATTATCATGGCAAATTCTCATAAAACACCTCAGACCACAGGATAGTCTTACAGGATAGTCTTATAAAACACGAGATAATCAGGTGTTTGCTTTCCTTGGTTGGGAATGGTAAAAATCAGGACAAAAATAGCCGACAATCTGACTTTCACAATTTTTTGGGGCTTAAGCATAGCTGATAAGAGTAAAACACAACTAAAAAGCTATCATAAATGAAATCTTCCTTGGAATAGTCAGTTTTAGCCTCATTTGCTGCTTGTTGTTCCTCCCTTTGTCCTTCTCCCTCTCTTTCTCCTGGGATTGGACTGTTTCTTGAGATGCAGTAGTTGGAATATTATTATAGCACATATCAAACACATCAGCAACTTTACTAGGTACATTTCACCAGTATCCGATGGACCCCAGATTCAACAAGGAGCGGGAAATGTTCCTGAGAGACTTTGGTCTGAGCTAATATAATTGCATCTTCATGTTCCGAACTCCATTAAACATCACAGTTCACATCCATCCATTGCTGTTGTTAGCTAGCTCATGAAGCTAGCTCATTAGCATTAGCATTTACCCAGACAAATTTCAACATCTTTCAAAACCACACGTAAACTTACAACTTCAACAACTCGTTACTGTTGTAAGAGACCAATAGTCATGTGTGCAGATTCTAACCTACGTATGAAGGCAAAGTATGTAAAACTTTCACTGCCTACTTTAAATTGACGACTCCAAGAATTAATTTGAAAATCATCACTCTTTGAGGTGTGTGTACTTAGTAGAAAACTAGTTTCTTGGAGAAGCATTACATAACAAAGAGGAAAAACCTCTAAAAACTACTTCCTGGTACGTGCTCAAAGTTTGCCCAACAACCTTGCATAACACCCTGATGCACTTCACAGGAATGAGGAATACACTTGCCTCTTTCTGTAAATATTAAACAGAAACAAAGGGTTGCTTAGTAGTGAGTACATCACATTTTGTCAACCCAAGTACTCAATTCTAAATCAAAAGTGACACTGAAGATGAAGGAAACAGTGAATCTCCATTGAACTTGTAGGCGTCTATTTATGGAGATGGGAGGGAGGTTACAGGAATAAGTTTGGTTGGAAAAACAGACATTATATGAACGTGATAAAACAGAACTGCAGCAGTAGCAGTGTGTGCCCACTCCAAAGGCTAAAACTCAGATTTCTCTGTTTTTGAAAACAATGAAATACTTGAGGAAATGTTTGGTCTCTACAAAAAAAGTATAGCATAAAATTAGTTTAGTGGGTAGACATAAAATGAATGTCAAATTTTACAAACTGTAAACTTAACCACATATTAGTGACAATGGCTTAACATGTAAGTTGAATATCAGCCAATACGATTGGTTTCCAATGGCTAAGGGTGCATATATTTAAGAATAAATAAAATAATAATTATGAAAAGGATAACATTTGGATTCATTAGCCGCGGAGAATCTGCTTTACCTGCTGTGCTGCAGTTTGGAAATCAAGTGTTCGACGGACACTGGAAGCTCTATCAGGAACTTGTGTTGGAGGTGGTGGAGTTTGAAACACTGAAAGGGAAGAAGACAATTGTAGTAACTGTATGATATTTAATCAGCAGTGTTTTATAAGTTCTTTGTTAAGGATGAAGCATTTTGGTTCATACTTGATTGGCTGTTCGTCTCCACTTTGGCGGCAGGTTTTGGTGGTGACACCTTGGGAGACTTTCAGAAAAGTAGAGGAAAATTCACTTGGTTGATATTTTTACTGTTTACAAGTCAGCAGTTGGAATATTAAAACAGTATGGAACAAACATACATTACTGTTAACACAGATGCCACAAAAACACAATTCTTTATGTGTTCTGTTAAAAGATCTGGTCGGCCAATAGGTTAAAAAGTTCATATGAGACTGTGAAAGTTGTGTTCATGTCTTGAGTACTAACATACCTTTGTGTTGGCTGGTGTGTTGGCAGCTGATTGGCTCCTCTGGCGAGATTTTTCCTGTACATTTTTAGGAAACTTCTTCTCACCATCTGAAAAATGACATTATTTTAACCTTTTTTTCCTCAACATATAGCTCACGGCTGTTAAACTACATAAATATACTACAAATACGCTATTGAAAATTATGCTTAATATATTTTTTAGGGTTTCATTAATGCATTCCATCAATTTTGTTTTTTGAAATTGAGTTAAAAATACTATACTTTAAATCTTTTTTTTTTTCAAATACTGATGAATCCTGCCATGGCTGTGACCCAGTGCTCAGCACATTCTCTAGAAATCAACATATATTTGAAACCAAAAGAACCAAGTTCCCCATAAGCCTACAATCTTGTAAAGTAATATAAAATCCACTCAAAGATGCAGGGTAACATAGACAAGTGTTACTTTAATGTATGCACTTTAGAAAAAATTATCATGACAAACAGAGTGATTATCTGCCCTTTACTGACAATTTTACACTTCTTAATATCTTTATTTGCAGTTAAAAATCTTGAAAGAAAAAAAAACATTAAAAGCATAAAGAAACTGTTGTTTTGACTCACCAAACTTGGATGGTAGAGTAGTACTTTCTTTGGAGGGCACAACTTCTTGGATTGAAGCTCCAGGAAAGGTCAGTTGAGGCATTAGGCTGTTTAATCTGCTCTGAGGAGGTCTTTGTCTGTTAGGGGTACATCCCATTATTCCCTGGTGAGTCCTCAGACCATGGTAGGTGGTGACTTTTGTCCATCCACAGCTGCAGACTTGGAGGCTTACATCTGATGTCTGTGTTGGAGACACATTTTTGTTTAGTTCAAAACTGAAATGAATGTCATTATAGTCACCATGAAATTCTAATGAACTAATTATGCAACATTGTGGCAGAGGATGGTAGGGTACCAACAGATCAATATGGGGCAGACATTTAATGACAGAGGATCCCTATCTATTTGGTAATGACTGAGGACCTCGTCTACGTGGTGACTGCTGAGGGCCTTCATCTGTGTAGTATAATGCCCACTTACAACATTCCCTGATTGGCTTTTTGATAGCATTAGTGCAGTTCTATGGAATGAGTTGCAGTATTTCACAATATGCTACAGTAAAATTGGACTTACTGAGAAACGATACAGTTTTAAAGGCCGCTTTGATGACCTGGTGTGTGTTGTGTGGAAGTGCTTGGCTAACGGCACTTTTGGGTGTGTCACTATATTTTACCATCTAATTGACCTACAATCCCACAACAGAGCAGGTGTAAAGCACTAAGAGCGTGAATTATTTACCAGATTATAGTTTGATTATAGTGTGTTTTGGTCTCAAAATGATGCAAAGCAAGTAAAGTGTCAGCTTGAGCGTTTTCTTGTTGGTTAGCTATTGTGTCTTACTGTATATAATGACTCCGTCATACCTCTCTGTTTGCTGGAGTGTTCTCAGATGGTCTAACCTCCCTGCGATTAGCTGCTATGTTAATCCACACGCTGTTGTCTCCACCTGAAAATATAAAAACAATAACTTTCCAGTGATAGTGCAGAGAGACAATCTGTCATTAATTTATTGCACTTTGTGCTGCATTTTTAATATATGAATAGTGCTTTATAAATGTTTGATTTGATTTGATTTATCGCAGATTTTCAGAAATGCTTTTAACTGTTTCTTCTTCTTTCAGGGTTGCTGCTGTTCTTGCTTTACTTGACAAAATAAAGCATAAAAGTCCTAAATACACACAAAGAGTAATTTGGATTGGACTTACCAGACCTGGCTGAAGAAGTTAATATGTCCGCAAAAGGCTCTGGTATTTCTATTTTCGGTTTTCTGTAGGTAAAACTGGGGACATAATGGTTATATCTGAATTGTTCACTCTCAGGGATTCTTAAGCCTTTGGGGGTGCATCCCATCTTTCCCTGATGAATCCTCAGGCCCCGATAGGAAGTGTGGTTGGAGCCACAATGGCAAGTATGGGCACTCATGTCTGAATCCGTGAATACCTGTGGAAGGTGATTAATACTTTAAAACAATCCATTTAAGTAACATACTTTGTCAACCCTAGTTCTAATGTAGCTGTGATGTGTAAAATGTGAATAAAGCAGAACACAGTGATCTGCAGAATTCAATTCCACCAACACATTCCAAAAAAAGCCTGGATATGTTTACCACTGTTTTATATCAACTTTAATTAACAACAGTCAAGCATTTGTGGTCTGAGGTTGAAATTACTGAAGCTTTGTAGGAAGCACTGTAGCTGCTCAATGGTCTGTAGTCTCTGTTGTTATATTTTCTGCTTCGTAATCCACCACACCTTTTCATTTGGTGACAGGCCAGTCTAGTACCTGCACTCTTATAATACGATATCACATTGTTGTAAAGTGCAGAGTGGGGCTTGGCACTATCTTAAGAAGCAATGACGTCCTGGAAAAAGACATCACTTGGATGTTCTTCCAAAACTTATTTACCGTTCTAAATGACTTCCATTACTGAAGGATCAAAGATCACCGGCATTCAGTATTTTCAGTCTAAGCACTTACACGCAAAGATTCTCCTGATTCTCTGAATCTTATGATATTACAGACAGTAGATGATTCAATCCCTACATTCCTGTTCTTAAACTGCTGGGCTATTTGCTTACGCTATTGTTTACAAAGTGGTGAACTTCACCCCACCCTTGTTTTTGGAGCACTCATGACACTGACCTGCTTCAAACTAGCCTGTTTGCCAGAGGAGTTTTCATAACAAGTGTTTTCATTTTAAAGATTCCTCAACTTTCCCAGGAGTGTGTTGCCCCTGTCCCAGCTTTTTTGGAATGTGTTGCATGCTTAAAACCTAAAACGTGTGAATGTTTGAAAAAAATAAACTACATACAATTTCCCAGTTTGCACAATAAATATCATTTGTGAGCAGAATTTGTTTGTTTTGTTTTGTTTGTTAGGTCAAAAGAAAATGCAAATCACTGTATCATGTTTTATTTGCGATTTTACACAATGTCCCAACTTCAATGGAATTGGTGTTTTTGAGTTATTACTTGAGAAGCAAATCTCAAAAAGTGCAAAAATTCTTTGTGTAAGTTTTTAACATGTCCTGTCTGAAAGAACAAAAACATCTAGTTAAGCTATTTTTGGACAAGCTCAGGAAGTAGTTTTGCACAGTCAGATGTCTTATTTGGAAAAACTGTTTAGATTCAAAGTGGTAAAATCAAAATACAAAGACAAATGTTGACTTTAAGAAGACTAATACAAGCAATGTTACATCAAGAAATGCTTATGCCAAAGTTTGTTACACTAATATCCAGAAGAACATGTATTTAAAGTGTTTTAAATAAACTCTGGTTCGGCAATTTAAGTTTTAAATGAAGGTTATTTTGCCAAGTACAAAAATTCAAGTAGCAGAGCAGAAAAAAGTGAGGCTAGACCTTTAACAGCTTACCTTGTTCTGTTATCTAGACGCTCCTCTGTGTGGTTTGACTCTTGTTTCCTGCTTTTCCCTTTTTATCTGCAGCTTCAGGAGTTTTAGTTTCATTTCAGCCGAAGCAGCCCAGAGGCTTCACAACCCACATCATTTACAAATAATGACCTGGTCTTACGCAACTGGGCAAACTGTAATTTGACACTGAGGCTTTTGCTTAAGTTTCATTTCCGCCTGCTTTTACGTCACGCCAGTAGAATAATAACTTTATTTATATTGTGCTTTTACATACAGATGTTGACAAGGTGCTTTCATGGACAAAACAAAAGCAGGAAAAAGCTGAGCTCCTCCAAAGAAGAGGGAACAGAGTTTCATGTAAATTAAAGCAACAAAAGGGATGAACAGCCCAGTGCTATTGGTCTATGCTACACCAGTACAAGTTAAAATGTCAACATAAATGTGGCGTTTGTGTGTGGTTGAGCTCAATTTCAGGTAGACGGGTGTGGGGGACGGTTCATTGAATGAGATTCAAATTAATTGCAGTAACATGCTGAGGCAGCAAGGAGGTGCAGCATAATTTCATTTATGTTGCAATAAGTAATAACCTGGATTGATTGACAGCTAACCGTGTTGGCTGAGACTATTGTGCTAGGTGAACCTGGTGATAGCATTTTATGTTACAATGAACATTTGAGAATTAGTGACAAAGTTTATTTTATATATAATATTTAGGAGACAATAAGACCATAAATAGATGATAGATTGAAAGACAGACAGATGATAGTTGACGACAACACCTCAGGAGGACTGGGTCATAGTAACACATAATAATCTTAATAATAATAATAATAATAATAATAATAATAATAATGATAACAATGATAGAATAGAATAAATTAAATGCATGTTATTATACATAACATATATAATGCATAATGAAACACAGGATGGATTATAAAGGGAGTAGGTTAAAACCTAAAAAGATGACAAAAACAGGACTGAAATGATGAGAAAAAAGTGAGGAGAGCATGAACAGCAGAGGTTACGAATAATATAATGATAATAAAATAAATACATTGATTAAATAGAGTCAAAGATGCTATGAGGAGTTTTTAATTTCAAAAAAGTCTCACTTTTAGATATATGCCTGATCGAAATACACACTTTAAGATGAGTTTTATAGCATCAAAATAGGTTAACTATAAATTCTATTCTTTGCTTCGTGGTCGGGTCGGACAGGGCTGGACTGGCCTGGATACTCAACTTCGGGAACAAGACAATTGAAACTAGAGCACATTTATATTATTCAGACACGTCTTAGAGCACCGGGCTGTAAGTGGCGATATATAGCCGGCTACAAAACTACGATACTAAGTTTTCCAAAAATTTCTTGTTGTCACACATCAAAAACTACCGCTACGTAACTAGAAAGAGATACATTACCTTGTCGCTTTGCATCCTGTAAGTTGTTGAAAAAAGAAGCTGTAAAGCAATGTAGAGTTCTGAGGAAGGTCCGAGCTGCATTTATTAGCATCACAACAAACGCACGCTTTGGCTTGGGTCACGTCTTTACGACAGTTGCCGCGCGTGCTCATGGGTAGCAGAGTCTTTATGTTGCTGGACAAGGTTCTCCTCATAGCACCTTTAAAATAATTAACAGCCATATTATGTATTTATCAAAATGTTGTGTTCATTTCAAAATGTTTTTATTTATTTACTTATGAATCTTTTAGGGTTCCATCGAAAAACACCATGAACTGAAAAAAAAACAAATTAAACAAAACCGATGATTATTCTGAGAACATAGCAGTGAATAAATGAGTATACACCAATAAACAATACAAAACAAAACAATAAATAATGATTAAAATCACAACAGAATCATAGCAGTAAATGAGACACAGAATAATAAAAACTTGACATCTAAATTAGGAAAGAACCAAAACAAATTAAAGTTCAACAACAAATCAATAAATAAAGCAAAAACAAACACAAAGTAACACTAAAAACAACAAAAGTTTAAGAAAAATCAAAAAGGAAAAACCAGAAGAAAATCATACCATGATAAAATACAGCCAAACAAACACAAAAAACAGTGGAAACGGCAACAATTGAAAAAGCAGCAACTAAAACAGCAATAACAGACAAAATTATAATATATTAATAATTACAATACAACAAAAAAGCCATAAATAAAATAACAGCCATAAAGCAACCAAACAAAAAAGACAATAAAAGCAGAACAACTAAAAAATACAAATGTAAAAACACACCAACAAATGTTGATGAACATTAGACATAATGAGCAAATCAGGTACCGCAGAAAAAAACGTTAAAAAGTCAACACATTGATAATTAAAAAACATAAGAAAAAAAAAGATAAAGCAAGAACACAAGAATAACAGGAACATGACAATGATCAACAAAATTAAAAAAAAAAAATCTACAAAAAAAAAACCCAACTGCAAAATAGACACTAATTATAGAAACATGACAAATAGAAACACAACAACAGAAAAGAACAAATGGAAAAACACAAAAACTCAACTAAGGATATATCGACAAATAAACATTAAAGCACAACAAACATTGTGTTGAGACAGTCTAAAGTCTCTCTGCAGTTGTGTTGATGTCATGTGTGAATGTGTTTAACAGTGATTCATGTCTTCTCCAGTAGAGGGCGACGTCAGCTCAGCTCAGCCTCCTGATGCAGGTAGAGAGGGGGCTGGTCGGGCTGAGGCAGTCAGAAGGATCAGAAACAGGTGTGTCACCCTTTGGTCACACACAGTGTTTGGAGGAGACACCACATGGAGACCTCAGAGACACCAGTGGTGAGAAAACTTTCATTTAATCACACTGACAAAGAAAATAACTTCAGTTTAGTGACTGAGATTAAAAATGTTTGTGTTTTCTGGTCATTTAAGCCCTTTGCTCTAGAGTTTAATATTGCTTTAGACACACTTTAGGATTTGTCTTTTATTCCCTTTTAATGTTAAATCTTTATAGACCATTTGATTTAGAATAAGATATTCTGATTTGAATATAGACTATAAGCATTAATATTAAGGTTGGAATATATTTTCATCATTAAAGTGGCTAAAATAAGTTCAAATCCATTTGAGTTAAAAATTATTAATTAGGTTTAACATTAAAGTATAAAGCTTGATTTAAAATTAGCCTGTGTGATCATTTAAAACAGTTACAAACCTCTTTGATTTTGTAACGTTAAATCAAAATGATCTCAATCATTAAAATACTTGAGAATCATTTAGAGCTGAAACGATTCCTCGAATATTCGCGAGTACTCGATTACAAAATATCCTCGAATTAAATTTTGTGCCTCGAAGCCTCGTTTAATGTATAATTATACATATGAATATATATCTGGACTACTATACAGTGCACGGTGTTTGACACGGACGGTCATTTCTGTGGCACAACGCGCCTGCTACCTCTGCTGCTGCACGGCTTTTACAATCATGAAGGAAGAGAAAAGAGAGGGACAGAAAGGAGAGAGTCCGCAGAAGAAACGGCAGAGAGTGTCCCAAGTGTGTGGTCACTACAAGAAGGGACGAAAAGAAAACACAGTGCAGTGTGTCTGATGTCGAACTGAGTGAGCTTAGCACGTAGCTTAGCATGATAGCACGTCGTTGGGGCTGCAGCTACTACTATGACAGCATTTTAAATATGCTCATCACAGACATGCGTCCTCTTTCCATGGTGGAGGACACAGGGTTTAAGAACATGATCAAGGATTTCAATCCAAACTACACAATGCCCTCCAGAACACACTTCACAAATATAATTGCAGAATTATATTACTGCTTTGTAAATCAGTATTGTATTGACTTTGTTTTAAGCCAGGACTGGTTTAAACTTTAAAAGTTGTTAAAATAAAAACCCTTTTCTGAGGAATAAACGGCATTTGGTTGCTCATTTTGAAAGCCCTAACATGTTGCATTGTATACAATTGATTTATTTGTTTAAAAACAAATAAGTATATTTTGTTAGAGTACTCGAGTACTCGAAGAAATAATTGACAGAGTACTCGATTCCAAAAATACTCGATAGTTGCAGCTCTAGAATCATTTAAATCTATTTCCTCATCAACCCAGTACTACTACTGTTGTAACATACCAATCTTGATCTGTAAATCATATTGTAAAAAAAAAAAAATTAAAAGCACACAATCAATGACAAACAAGACAAATCATAAAGCAGAGAAAACAACTGGAAAAGCACTCAGAGCGCAGACCTCTGGCAGCGCTGCAGTTCTCACTTATATTGTGATTTTCACCATAAATATTAGTCCTACCTTTATTTCATGTAAATATTTAGATACCTTGACCATGAAAACATATCATTAGCAATTGGATTCATCATGATATGTATTTTAGTTCAGTAGTTATTCGTGAATATTGCATTTTTCCTCATGGCGGATCCAGACGGTGATATGGATCATTTGTTCCTTGTCCCAATCCGGACATTTCCTAAAAATTTAATCGAAATCTGTCTATAACTTTTTGAGTTATCATGCTAACTGAGAAACAAACAAACTAATTAACTAACTAACAAAATATCAATATAACTTCCTTGTGGAGGTAAAAATCACAGCAGTCATAAAAGAAAATAAAATTAAAAAGCAAATCAGCAGTGATAAAGACAACACAGCATTACACAGCACACAACTGATAAAAGAGCAAAATGAAAGACAGAACAAGTTATTAATCACAACAAGTCATTTTATTGTGCATAAAGAGGATATAATGAATTGTTTTGAACAAACATCGTCTCAAGAAGCAGAAAGATGCAGAAAATAGTTTTAGCCATGGAAAGAGTAATTTTTAATGAACAGTATGAAAACATATTTTTGTTCAATGTTGAAAAAGAAGAAAACACAAAAAAACATGCTATCAACACATTCCCAACAACAAAGAAAACTAGAACAAATAAAGGCATAACAACAAATCAAAAACAAAATAGAAATTAATAGCACAACATGCTAACCACCAACCCTAACATGAAGCCTAACAGCAAATAAAAACTCAATAATAAAGAACAAAAAAATACAATGAAAAACAAAAGGCACTGATTCAGTAAAGACCGAAAATAACAATATAGTTTTCAACAACCAAAAAAAAAACATCGCAACCAAAATTTAAAGTAGGAAAAACCCAAAAGCCCAACAGCACATGCCTTACTCCATGAATCGATGTTTCAAATCCTTCAAGAGGAGGAAAGGGTTGTTCAAAATCAAATTCAATCCAAAACCTTCTTGTTCTAAGGTTGACAAACGATGTTGCCGGGTTCCTGTCGTCTGTACCTTTCATAGTGCACAGGAAGACATCTGTTATCAACTCTGTCACAGGCCACAACCACACGCTGTGTGTTGGGCTTCACACTTTTAAACTTACAGTTTGCATCGACCAGGACATGAAACGCCCGTATTTTGAAGTCACTGATGCAGAAGTTACCTGCATATATACGACCGGCCAGGGTCTTGCCACGGCCATTACAGATCTCCTCCACTTTTTTTTGGTCATTTTTTCAGATGAAGGACTGGAAGGTGTCACAGCGGCCAATCTTCCTGATGTGTCTGGACAATGAGAGAAATTAATCTACTGTGAAGACACATTCAGAATCAGAAATACTTTATTAATCCCAAAGGGGAAATTCAGTAGTTTCAGTTGCTCTTATATACAGTATAGCAGTTGGAAATATCAGATGAAGATATTAGAATAGAGAGGAGCAGTAAGTTAACTAAACTAAAATAAAGTAGTATTAAAATTAAATAAAATAAAAATGGAATAATACAACCAAAATGAAAATAAATTAAAAGAGCATGAAAATTAAGTAAACAGCAACATGCATAGCCTTTAAGCAGTATCAACTTCCTTACTAAGCAACCTAAGTAACATTTAAGTGGAAATGAGACTCTGAATGAGATGAGATATACACAGTATTAACAATATTTACACCACAGTTGTGAATATATCTATGACAGGGGGTGGAGGAAGAGACAGTATTAACAATTTACAATATTTTCATTAAATATGTGCAGTGTTGGGCACATTACTTCAAAAAAGTAATTAGTTATAGTTACTAGTTACTTTCCCAAAAAAGTAACTGAATTACAAGGCGCTGGAGATTCGCTTCAGGTCTATTTTTTGCGCAGCCGCGTCCAAACCTCATAATTCACTGTCATTAAGAAAGCACCAGACAGGAAGTCAATGTGTGGAGTATCCGGAAGTTTCAAAATAAAACAGAATGCACAGATTCCTCGAACGTAAATTTCCTCAGTTGTTTGTCATTATGTAAAAACCGGAGGCACGAGCATCAGGTAAGCAGTCGGTCAGAGGGTCCCAGAGGCAACAGGACACCATGGATGAAGAAGTGAATCATAGAGGTACAGAAATACGTAACATTGTATACATGACAAAAACATCTTTTCTACAAGGATATAGGCGGATAGAAGTTAAATAAATCACGAAGCTGTGTGGTTGAGACCAGCAAAGGGACCTTAGAGAAGCGAAGTGAGGTGTTGTTTATTTCTTTTCTCAGTGTATAACATGCTTTATGAGCGTGTGACATCGCTGTGCTCATCATGAGAGCTCTCCGGAGATCAGCCCTCCCCCTACGGGGCTGCACGCCGCGGTGCTGCTCGGTGCACCCTTTCAGTGGGTTTTGTCTGTCAGGGCAAGACCATGGCACGGTGCTTCCGTGTGCTGTGGAATTTGAGGGTGAGGCTGGTCGGATAACAGCTGCTTGACATCGGTGCAAAGTAACGCACCACATTTCCCTGTTAGTAATGGTAACAGCCCTGAGGAGATGCTGCTTTCAAATTCATGCTAGTTTTCCAAAATCGCCTACCCCAGCTTTAAATTATCTTGAAAATAAGATGCCTTGGCTTATCTTTAATACATTTATATCCAACGAAGACAGATATTTCTCCCTGTCCAAAGGGAGAAATATCAACTTACTCTTTCCATGCTTTTGTCGAGGTTGTGGAAAATTTAGCTGGAAGGATGTGATAGTAGAGAAAATTGCTGTAGCCAGCCGGATCCTCGGTCGGCAAACAGGGTCTATCGTTGCCCTGAACGTTGGAGGTTCCAAGAGCGACGACAAGGAGGAAAGAGAGTGTGATGGTGATCAGGAACTTCATCGTGTCTGGAGGGACAAAAAGAAGAAACATCTTTGAACATCTTTGACAATGCAGTTACTCATCACTGAAAGAAGGCTGTTCAGGACTGCATTGTTTCTCACGTGTAAATGATACTTAGAGAGGATGTCTTGGTCAGCTTTATTAACAACTTGATTTTTTGTGTGGTCATTGAGAGCATCAGCAGGAGAGAGAGAGAAGTGGGCAGAGAGACAGATGAACATCTGGAAAGGCAGGCTGCCCTTTAGCCTGGTTTGTTCTCAACATTTTGATCTGATTCCTCTTTTGTTGCACCAAATTATTTCTCCAAATTATCCTCGAGCATCTTAAAATAAAATATCAATTCTGTGCAAAGAAACAAGTCTGGGAAAATAATAGTAATACATTTTTTAGAGCTTGATTCAAACTTGTGCAGCGAGTCTCTCCTGTACTTGCATGTTGGTGTTGTCATTAGCATTTATATTTTGTGTGTTGTTACGCTGCAATGCTTTGGCAGCCCAGTCCTCATCACAGTCCTGACAAATATAGGCGATCAGTTGAGTTTCATTAACGATAATAAATTTGATCTCCCACAATTATAAAAGTCTTAGAGTTTGAGGCTCATTCACTGTGTCCCTTAAAGGTACTGTGAGGAGTTTCTAAGTAATTACAAAAAAGTCTCACTTTTAGATATATGCCTGATCGAAATACACACTTATCAATGAGTTTTATACAATAGCAACAAAATAGGTTATCTATAAATACTACTCCTTAGCTTCACGGTCGAGTCGGACAGGGCTGGACTGGCCTCGATACTCAACTTCAGGAACAAGACAATTAAAACTAGAGCAAATTTATATTATTCTGACACGTCTTAGAGCACCAGGCTGTAAGTAGCGATATATAGCCAGCTACAAAACTACGATACTAAATTTTCCAAAAATTGCTTGTCACACATCAAAAACTACCGCTACGTAACTAGAAAGAGATACATTACCTCGTGGCTTTGCATCCTGTAAGTTGTTGAAAAAAGAAGTTGTAAAGCAATACAGAGTTCTGAGGAAGGTCCGAGCTGCATTCATTAGCATCACAACAAACACACGCTTTAGCTTGGGTCACGTCTTTACGACAGTCGCCACGCATGCTCATGGGTAGCAGAGTCTTTATGTTGCTGGAAATAGATTCTCCTCATAGCACCTTTAATCAGTATCATAATAAGAACTTCATATGCTGTATAAAGAAACACCTTAATATTTTGCTCTCCATTTGTGTTCTTTTGTTTTCCAGCAGTCGTCTATTTTAATCTGAGTGTCTCAAAACTAAAACGATTTCTGATCTTATTTAACACTGTAAAAACTCTGAGTGCAATAGATGTTTCAGTTTTAGATCAAAATTCTAAAAATTTGATTTGGGAGGACAAAACTACTGAAAAGACAGACTACCAGACCTGATACAGCATATCCCGAACTTAAAGTGATACGGTGTTTTCTGACTTTATGCAGACCCTGTCTTCAGAACTTGGCCTGACCACACCTGACTTTAAACTAATTGTTTGTTGCCATACATAAAAAATAATATAGATAGCTGAGATAATTCATTAGATTAAGTTCATAACACATGATAAAACATTTTGTTTTGTTACAGAGAAACATCTTTAATGGCAGTAATTTTAGTTTTCATTATTACAGTAGAGGTTATTTCTGTCAATGGAGGTGAGGATGATTTCTTACCTTCTCAGATCAGTCGACCTCTGCGATGTGAGATTTCAGCTGGTCTTCGTGCAATTTCTACAAAGTTGCAAAACTTTGCTTGAAGCCCTGAAGTTATCCTCTATTTTTATACCTGAGCTTGTTTCATCCCAACCGACACATACAGCCAATCACAGCCTGAATTTTTTAATTTACCATATATGTCTTTGAAATGACTAAGAATTTAGTGAAATATGATGAAACTGATAGTGAGATAAAACAAAAAAAACATCTGCTGGCATTAGTCAGAATCATGCATGATTGCCACATAGTGACACGAGGTAAACTCCCAGCTGTGTGCCTTGTTCTTCACCATTTAAACATCAATATATCTTTATTTGAATAACTTAAATTCATAAGTGTTATTTCAAGGCACTTTATAATAGAGTAGTACTCTTTATTTTATTGATACATATACAAATATAAAATACACATGTATACGTATATGAAACATACATATAAACATATGGAGACATATCCATCCAGGCAGAGGTAAAGGGACTAAAAATAAGATAATATGATGGCAACAAACCATGGACACTCAAACCATAAATCTGTCCCTGGAGTAGATTTATTAAAGGTTGGCCCCTTGAGATGTAACATCTCATTTTCAAGAGTGTCCTCGTGTCTATATGGTTGTAAAGGTTTATTATGGAGGTATAATCAATAAAAAACATGGATCATGGATTTAATCGATTTTAATGTGGAAATATTAAGGAGATCTGCCAGGGAGAAGGGAGACCAGAGGGGAGTCATGAGGGGGCTAACTGCTTCAGGGACTGTCGTCAGTAAAACAAACAAAAAACCTGCACATGGTCTAAAATAACGAGCTGACATAGACACTAGTGCTGCAGGCAAACTAAAAATGTGTGAGTGTATGTGAAATAGGTTATTTGTTCATTTTCAGTTGTTTATGAAGAGAATCGTGTTTAAAGTTCAAATCTGTTTTTTTTCTTCTTGTAATTACACACAGTTTAAAGCATTTATAACATAATAATGACAAATACTTGCTAGAATTGTTCACTTTTAGTTCTCATGAAAGAAGGGTAAAAAATGTACTCAAAGAGCTTTCTTGACACATTTATTGACAAAAAAGAAATGTTATGATTATAATATTAAAGAGGTCAAATGATTCCGATTGTGTGTTAAAGTACTTGAACATTTTGAGGACAGTGCAACAATAACGTGATAATTTTGTTCCCAGTAATCGTGATCCAAAATTTTCATATGGTTACATCTCTACCTCCACCAAAGGCGTTATGTTTTTTTTATGTTTGTTCGCAAAATTACACAAAAACTATAAGATGGATTTTGATGACATTTTCAGGAGATGTTGATGATGGCCCGACTTGGGAAAGATTAGACTTTGGTTGTGATCCAGATAAACACCATTAGCAAACTAGAGAATTTGCATTTCCATGCAGGAAATGCATTGAAATGCTGAGTGTGACTGCTGAAACTGTGAAATTGCTAAAAGTAATGCAAAGAAAGTTGAAAATGTGACATGAATAGTTGTAAGCAGTAAATCAGGGCTGCAAATGTGTGAAATGTGCAATAAAAATGTTTGCAGAAAATTATAGATACTGGAGCTCAGGTCCACAGGTCACGTGACTAAGCTCTAACTTCAAAGAAATGTGCAAAAGTTGATGCAGCCTCAACAGTCATATCTCAGAAACTGTAGCGGATAGTGAAAAGTGCACTAAAAACTGTTTGCAGTTGTGAAAGAAAGCAGAAAATGAATGACTATTTTGTAAGATGGTTAAATGTGTTGATATTTGTAGATGTACCTAATAATGTGGCCAGTCAGTGTAATACGTCCAAAGTAAGGTTGAGAGTGTAAAGACAAGCATGATTACGCTATTGTAATGAAGAATCTGTACTAGATGGAAAGAAAAATACGTCTACCTCAGCCTGAATTTGAACCTGGGTCTCTCCATAGACCGCTGCTCTAATCTTTCAACCACAGGGCTAAATTGCTGAGTCATGGAAAGCACGGTATTTCTCCTGTTTGTCTCATAGAGCATTCTAATGACGCTCGGTACTTCTGGGTAAACGAACGCTCGCTGTGTCTAAACCGGAATAGATATCAGGAAAAGGATTTCACCGTGAGCATCCCAAGAACATGCTAAAACATGTAATATAATTCTCATATCTGTACTGTTCAAAATGTTAACACAGTGACGAGTTAAAAACATGCTTCAAACTGCAGCACTCGGCTGTCCGGGGCTTCGGTCTGAAGTCACTTGACACGCTGAACACACACAGATTTCCTCAAAAGTTGGTGTTACTTAAAAAATCATATTTAAAAAAATGTAGAAGCCAGCAAAAAGCTGAAGATATGTAAAAATAGTTAAGAAGTCAGTGCAGCTTTTAAAGCATGAATGAAGTCTGTAGGTGGAAGCATGCCCAATCTGTGTTTTCAGCAGACCTGCGGAAATGTCCCATTGATTTCAATGTAAAAATACATGCAGAAATTATTTTTTACTGTAAAATGTATAACTGTTAAAGCTGTGAAAAATACAAGCGCACTTCTCCTGAACGTGCTGCACATGCCAATTTTTTTCTGTGAAAATCTGTGCAAATTTGAAGCCTGTGAAAGGTGCCAAAATCTGAAGGAATAAGAAGAAGAAGAAGAAAAAGAAAAAAAAGAAGAAATTTTAGGAAGAACAATATGTTGAAATGCTGACTCAGCATTTCAACATAATTATAGTTTTTGCTCAATAACTGTATAATAATGATACCAACATGATTCTAGTTGCGTGGATTATGATCAGTGTTGGTAATAACGGTGTTAGAGTATAACGGCGTTACTAACGGCGTTATTTTTTCCAGTAACGGGTAATCTAATGAATTACTTTTTCATGCGTTACAACGCCGTTACCATTACTAACAGGGAAATGTGGTGCGTTACTTCGCACTGATGTCATTAGACAGATGTCATGACTCTGTCTATTTAACTTCTATCCGCCTATATCCGTGTACAAAAGTGACAGTGAATTTACGAGGTTTGGACGCGGCCGTGCAGAAAATAGATCTGAAGCGAATCTCCAGCGCCTTGGCGCGCGCTAGCTCTCACCAACGCAGCGCTGCGCGTAGGTGAAGCTTAATGTGGAGCACTTTGCCCCCATTCTAGTCTATCAGGCAAATTCCCCTGCACGTGCTGTTGGAGAACTGATGATGTCAGAGCTGCTGCAGCAGGTAACAACAAGGAAGGACACAGAGACAGAGACACACAATTCAAGCAGCAAAAGCTTTTTTTAAAAAGTAACGCATCAATTACTTTACCTGGTAACTAATTACATTTATGAAGGAGCAATTCCGTTAGTAATTCAGTTACTTTTTTGGGAAAGTAACTAGTAACTATAACTAATTACTTTTTTGAAGTAATGTGCCCAACACTGATCATGATGGTAACTTTATCATGAAACTTTTGCTTAAAGCAGTGAAAACAGTGATATGTGAGCTACCTGGGCAGAGGTTTGTGCTCTCTGAGTGTTTTATTGTGTTTTAATGTAAAGTTAGTCTATTTTCTTTTCATCAATTGGAAAAACTTAAAACGGCTAAAGGTCAGGTGTGGTTAAATCAAGTCTTGCAAACAGGGTTTGCATGACAAGAAGTCTTGGTGTGTTGGACTGGTGCTGTGGAAACTCAACATATAAAAGATATTTTACCTCTGGTCTGAGTTCAAATCCTGCCTGAGTTTTTTTTCCCTTTCCTGTCGTTTTTTTCTTTATTTTCTGAAACTCTTAAAAACAGAGGCATGTTAGCAGTAAATCTTCATAAAAGTCGAGGGAAACAGGGAAGATGATAAACTCAGCACAATTATGACCTCGTTCATGAAGAGGGAGGATTTCTACACGACAATGTCAGGTGGATGTTTTTTTTATTGCCTTGTCTGCTGTGATGTGATGGCTGTCACTCTTGTTGTGTAATTCAGTGAATACAAACTCAAGTTTTGAAGTTTTTGTCTTATATGTTCATCTGACATATTTGTTAATAAAACTAAAAACTGATTAATAATTAAAGTGAGATAAGTTTCCGAAACGCTGATAAGAGGTTTCATAAAGCACCCCAAGGATTAAAAGACTACCTCATGATTATGATAACGCAGGATAATATTACGGCCCTAAATTAATGTAATATAATTTGGTACAACAGTAAACCAAATAAAGCAAATGTGACCCATTGTAGAGCAGTCATGTGAAGTGATAAAGTAGTTTGCTTATCAATCTGATGTCGTTATGAAGATGTAGAGTCAACAGGTGCTGCTGTCATAACTGAAAAGGTCAAATTTGTTTTGTGGCTCCAGAGAATGTTTTTTTTTGGTGGGAGTCATGGGAAAAATGGCTCTTTTGATTGGAAAGGTTGCCGACCCTTTGACTGGTGAGATACACTCGCTATTCGCTCACCTGCCTTGACCCGATTATGAACTTAAGTGGCATCCCATTCCTAGTCCATAGGGTTCATTGTGACGTCGGTCCACTCTTTGCAGCTATGACAGCTTCAACTCTTCTGAGAAGGCTGTCCACAAGGTTTAGGAGTGTTTATGGGAATTTTTTGACCATTCTTCCAGAAGCACATTTGTGAGGTCACACGCTGATGAAAGAAGAGAAGACCTGGCTCTCAGTCTCTTCTCTAATTCATCCTAAAGGTGTTCTATCAGGTTGAGGTCAGGACTCTGTGCAGGCCAGTCAAGTTGATCCACACCAGACTCTGTCATCCATGTCTTTATGGACCTGCTTTGTGCTCTGGTGCACAGTCATGTTGGAAGAGGAAGGGGCCAGCTCCAAACTGTTCCCACAAAGTTGGAGCATGGAATTGTCCAAAATGTCTTGGTGTGCTAATGCATTCAGAGTTCCTTTGACTGGAACAAAGGGGCCAAGCCCAGCTCCTGAAAAACACCCCCACACCATAATCCCCCCTCCACCAAACTTTACACTTGGCACAATGCAGTCCCACAAGTTCTCCTGGCAACTGCCAAACCCAGACTCGTCCATCAGATTGTCAGATGGAGAAGTGCGATTCATCACTCCAGAGAACGCGTCTCCACTGCTCTCGAGTCCAGTGGCGGCATGCTTTACACTACATCATCGACGCTTTGCATTGCACTTGGTGATGTGAGGCTTGGATACAGCTGCTCAGCCATGGAAACCCATCCATGAAGCTCTCTGCACTGTTCTTGAGCTAATCTGAAGGCCTCATGAAGTTTGGAGGTCTGTAGCGATTGGCTCTGCAGAAAGTTGGCGACCTCTTCGCACTATGCGCCTCAGCATCCGCTGACCACACTCCATCAGTTTACGTGGCCTACCACTTTGTGATTGAGTTGCTGTCGTTCCCAAACACCTCCAGGTTCTTATGATACAGCTGACAGTTGACTGTGGAATATTTAGGAGCGAGGAAATTTCACAACTGGATTTGTTGCACAGGTGGCATCCTATCACAGTTCCACGCTGGAATTCACTGAGCTCCTGAGAGCGACCCATTCTTTCACAAATGTTTGTAAAAGCAGTCTGCATGCCTAGGTGCTTGATTTTATACACCTGTGGCCATGGAAGTGATTGGAACACCTGATTCTGATTAGTTGGATGGGTGAGCGAATACTTTTGGCAGTATAGTGTATAATGAACAATCCATCTGGAGTGTCATGTTATGAGAGCATTGTCTGACTGTCAAATCACCAAGGACATGTGAAAAATATTGCATGATATGAGTATCATTTTTTCCTGGAATAAGCAAAACTTGTCATTTAAAGCAGCACTACGGAAGATCTCCGCTTGACCGGAGAGTGAACTCAACTACCCATGAGCTCTAGCGCGCACATACTGTCGTAAGAATACAGATCTGCCGGTCACATGCATTTATTTTGTATGAGAATCACAGAAGCCAGGACTTCGCTAAAAGTATTCTGTCTTCGGCGGCTGTTTGCAGGATGGTTAGCGACAAGGTAATGTATTTATTTTTGACTCAATGACGATGTTAAAAATCGCTAAGTTCAACTTGGTTTTATTACCGTGAAGTCGCCCCCGTCCTGTTGAAGCGGTAAAGTGAATAAAAGTAAAGACAATGACGAGCTGGCGATATCACACACTTGAAATAGGTCTAAACCAAACTACATACTGGTACGTTCTGAATTTGTTGTGCTGTACTTTTTTCCTGTCAAGTTTTTGAGGAACTTCGTTATAAATTAGTCGGCCAACATACCTGATAGTAGTCGGACATCCCTCCTGGTCTTTTATTTCACGCCAGCGAGTGAACGCCGAACCGATGTTTATTCTGGTCCGAGCATTCAGCTTGTTCTTCTCTAAAGCAGTCCAAACGTGTAGTTTTTTAGTGTGGCAGGGTTCCCACCATCCACCTCGAAGTAACATAGCGCCACTTAAAGGGATACAGACCACGACAGAGGTTTCATTTAGCTCATTGTAAAGTGGGGGACCATCACAATGAATATCGAAGGATTATAATATGTTTGAAAAGCTACATAGTGTTGGTTTAAGGGATATGGCGTCATTTTTTCTTGTTTCGTGTCTTGCCTCACTCCAGAGTTCATGACACAAATAGACACTATTCTTTCGACTTCGTGTGCAGTAACAAGCAAGACACCAGCAGAGTTTGTCCACTGCAAAAACTTTAAGATTTATAAAAGCGTGCGCATGCACGTCCTTAACCGGCTTTTATTTATAAGTCAAAATCTACTGTAAAGCTGTCACACGTGAGGGAACGCATTTCTGCACCCATATGGTGCCTATTAAAGGTCAGGTGAAAGCCTTTTATGAATGTTCATTAGAGGGAAATCGAGCAAAAAAAATCAATTGCCCTCAATGTGAGGTCACATATTGATAGGTGGGCACTGTTTGGGCATCACTAATGATCTATCAATGGACACGAACTGTGGCTGAAGTAAAAAAGAAATAATCTGACATAAAAGTGGAGCTGAAAAGGTGAAACTCTCCCCATTAAAAGAGTGTGGCCCAATCCTAAACTGCCCCCTACACACTCTCCCTACCCACTACCTCTCCGTCTGCGTGTCCTCGCTGAGGGTCCGCCATATTAAGGGCTATTCCAAACTATGTAGTGCGGAGGGGGAGTGGACCGTTCAGCCCTTAAACAGCGAGTCTGCATCGACACACATAAATGTACGTGCCGCATGTGTCCATATTTTCCCCACACCTTTGTCATACCGACAGAAAATAACAAAAAGAGAGGTTTTAAAGGATTTACTCAAAACAAGCAAATCATACTCTTTGCTGACGTTTGATATGATGGTGCAGCCCTGGCACCATAACATGTGAGCACAATTGGCAGCACTTACTCATTTCTTTGATTGGAATTGTCAGATAGTAACCGGATTGACAGACATGGAATCACTTAAATAATTTGAAGTCGGCTATAACGTAGCTCCCGGCCTAGCGGGTCACAGTCTTGCCACAGCGTAACAGCCAACAGCCATACACAGGGGCGTCTTTCTGTCGCCATGGCCACGAGGTTTCCCGTTTTCCTTTGAAGTTTTCCCATTCCTGCCCGTCATATTTACATACCCTCCCACTTCAGTGGAGGTGCCCTCCACAGCTACAAGTGTGACTTCATTTTGGAGTGACACTCAGTAGTGAAGGGGTAGTGTGTAGGGGCAGTTTGGGATTCAGCGTGTCTGTGTGACAGATGGGGAAAAGGCACACTGAAACTCACCCCCAAAGACGAAAAGCTGTCGGAATAATTGGGGAATCCCTCCTGAGTGGTGTGGTGACGGAGGCAGAGGGGACACGGATGCACTAAATGCGCCGGAGTCTCCCGTGTGCCAAGTCCTCCAGCAGTTAGTGTCAGATAAGCCACTGTGCGTCTTTACGCATTGTGAGCGCATGCTTTTTTATATCCAGCCATCACTTTATTTCTTGAAAATCTACAGGTGTTATAGACTAACTGATCAGCAGTTTTGTAAAACAATAATAAAATTTTAATACATAACTGATTCAACAATATAGGTTACATGTGTGGCCTTGCCACCTTCCTGCTGGTCACACCTGATTTCCACTTACACCCACCATCTATACCATGTGTCCCAGTTGCTTAGTCCAACCAGAATATTCCCCACGGAACCACCGTGAGGCGAGGTCATTGCGCTGAATACAGGGGCATGCCTGCTACTTTACCTCGAAAAATGACTTCACACGCAGGGACCACCCGTACAGTCCTATTGTGATTTGACCCAGGGAAATATCTCTGCTGACACCTCAAACCAAGAGATTATTGTGATGTGAAACATTCCTCAGTGTAGGCTCCAACTTTAAGTGCTTCAATGTTTTCCCTTGGTAATAAGTGTGTATTACCCGTCCCGAGTCAATACACACTTTTTGATTCTGTGATGTGACATTTGCTCCTTCTGGGCCTTTTTCTGCTGGGTCATGCTGTCCATGGCTTTTTTCGCCACCGGTCACAACCCCAGGCCTCTCCCTCATCAGGTTCCTCTTTTGGGCTGAGAGGTGCTGGTCAGTTTCCCCTTTTCTCTTATCATCAGGTTATAGGTGGTAAACTTCCCCTTTCTTCAGTCACTCACCTTCCGCTGAACAGAACACAACCCTAACCCCACTTGGCCATAATGCTGAGGTTAATTGTACTGAGCATGGTAAATTATGGCTGAGCAAGGTTGATTATGTACAATAGTAGTATAAGCATAGGCAGGTTTGTCCACATAAACACTAAAAGGCTGAGGTTTTTTTTTGTTTTTCCAAAAAACTGCTTGTTGTCACACATCAAAAACTACCGCTACATAACTAGAAAGAGATACATTACCTCGTCACTTTGCATCCTGTAAGTTGTTGAAAAAAGAAGTTATAAAGCAATGCAGAGTTCTGAGGAAGGTCCGAGCTGCATTCATTAGCATCACAACAAACACACTCTTTTGGGTCACATCTTTAGTGGGTTCCAGTTGTAGTCAGAAGTAGAAATTTCCGAGATCCGTGTAGGAAACTGCAACTGGAACGTCCCCCCAAAGTCGGAATTTCCTACTGGGAACTTGGTGAAACCTTGCCACCCCCAAGTTGACAACAGCTAACAATAGCCTGGTAGATCGGCATGTTTTTCCGACTTCAACTGGAACGCCGATAAGTCAGAGATGATGTCACTCCCAGTTCCGAGGTTACTGGAACACAGCATTACGACAGTCGCTGCACATGCTCATGGGTAGCAGAGTCTTAATGTCGCCGGTAATAGATTCTCCTCATAGCAACTTTAAGGAGCGGTAACTGATACCGTATAACTGATACCGTATAACTAAACTAAGGTGACCAAAAACTAACACAGGAAAGGAAAGGAAAGACAAGAATACAACTTGAAAAAGACGAGAAAAATAAACAAGCAGAAAAAGACAAGGCAACAGCGGCAAACTCAGCTTTCCCAACCCCACACCAGCACTGCCCGGCATGTAACACCGGGCTATGTTTCATCGGCACATCTACACACCAGTAGGCTTACCCCACCAGACCACCCCCTGCTTCAGTTCCGGGAGAAAACAAGGGCTGACGCTGCGTTCCAGTTGCACTGGGAAGTCTGAATTTCCGAGTTCCAAGTAGGAAACTGCAACTGGAACGCCCCCTGAGGTCGGAATTTATTACTGGGAACTTGGGGGAACCTTGCCAGCCCCGAGTTGGCAATTGAAGATGGATGCCCCCAGTGTAAATAGTTATTAAGCTCCTGTAATAATCCATGTATTAGCACTTCTGACTAGTGAGTGTTGCTGTAAATCAGCTGTATACATAGTATTGTTTGACTTATATTTACAGAAATGCTGCCACAGTGATAATCACATTCTTCATACAACAACACAGGGTGTGCTAACAACAGCTAACAATAGCCTGGTAGATCGGCATGTTTTTTTCCGACTTCAACTTGAACGATGATAAGTCGGACATGATGTCATTCCCAGTTACCTGTTGCAAGGTTAATGGAACGGGGCATGAGCTGCATGTCCATCCCAAATTTATCTCCCCCTGGACACAACTGCTGAGCCAATTATTGGTTCCGCCCCAGCTGCGGGACATCACCACTGATCAGCCGGTTACACTGTTTAGATAGGGAGTAGACAAGCTGGACTGATTCATTCGTCCTTCCAACAGTGTACTCACTTATTATTTTGCCTTTTTTTGTTTGTGGAGATAGTCCTGGGTAGAGACATGTTCTCTGTTGGGGGTAAACTGGGCTCAGGTCCTTGGTCATATGACTGAGGGGTACCAAAGCTCAGTTTTGGAAGTTGCCTCGAGCCCGGCACGTCTCAAGAAGATATTTAATTTTTAATTTAGTTAGGCAGATACCAGGGAGGTTGCTGTTTGGTGTGCACTCAGGCGCTTACTTGCTGTGGTCGTAACAGGAGAGGTATGTGCTTTTGCAAGAGAGCTATGGTGTTGTGCTGAACTATAAGGCTGTTGTGCCAAATGGTCTGAAGAGTTTTGAGAAAGTCATTTCAGTTTCAGGATGTGAGCCAAACCAATGGAGAAAAACAGTAAGTTCAAAAGTATTTTTTAGTCCTTTACGTGAGTCTTTTCCCTCCAGTCATGCTAATGCAAAGTGAGATACAAACAGCCAATCACAGCCGGAGAATGTCTCTGTTAGCCATATACAGTCAGTGTTTGACATCGACCAGGATGAAGTTTGTGAGTCAACAAAGTAACTTCATGTTCTGTGCAGGAGGAAGTAACCCTATCAGTACAAACATCTCAGTGTGACATCTGATAAATTGAACAAAACGATGGAAGACAAACTAAAACAAAGCAGCTGGTCTCTTTTGAAATCATGCACAAAAATCTGCACGTTTTTTGGTACAAAAAAAGTTGCATCATCAACAGTAGGGATGTAACAGCATGAAACTTTCATATCACTGTTATTCTAAACAAAATGATCATGGTTATCATTATTATTACAATATTGCTGCAGTATCCTTAAAATGCTCAACAGTAATTATACTAACACTAAAATCATTTAGCAAAGTTTTGTTTTGTTAAAAATAATAATGTGAGTTTAAGGATAATACAACCAAATGTAAAGAAATCCGTAATGCAGATGTTTAGAACAACAACAAATTATTGAAAGAAATCAGTTACAGCTAGGGTTGGTAATCTGATGTACAGTCATGGAAAAAATTATTAGACGTTGTTTTCTTCAATTTCTTGTTCATTCTAATATCTGGTACCACTAAACGTATAATACAATGAACACAACAAAAAATGCAGCTGGTCACATAATACTTTATGTCCTATTTGACATTCTTAAGCTTAATTGATTCCCAGGGTATATAAGAGGCCATTTCATGTCACAAGCAGCACTGCACATGCAAAGGCCTAGAGTGGTTTCCTGCTTACATTCAAGCCGTAGCACAACTCAGAAGTTGTCAGCTCTCACATAATGCCTAAAACAAAAGAATTATGTGAAGCCACAAAGGCAGCCATCTTGGCACTGCTGGAAATTGGCATGTAGCGAAAAAAATGAAGATCTCCAAGACAGCCGTTCATTACAACAACAAAAAAACAAGCTGAACATGGCACTACCAAATTGCTACCTGGCCGTGGCAGGAAACGTCTTTCTACCCCACGAGATGACCGTGCACTCATCCGTTCCTGTGTCAGGAATCGCCAGACCTCCAGGGACCTTAAAAATGAGTGGGCACTGTCGAGAAATGTGACTTGTTCAGCAAGGACAGTTCGAAACCGACTTGTTGAAGCTGGTTTGAAGTCACACAGAGCACGCAAGAAGCCCTTCATCAATGAAAGGCAGAGGAAGGCCCGGTTACTCTTTGCTCGAGACCACAAGGATTGGACTGTTGATGATTGGGCTAAGGTTCTCTTCAGTGATGAATCCAATTTTGAATTGATGCCCACTCCAGCCAACTTACTGGTTAGGAGGAAGCCTGGAGAAGCTTACACCCCAGACTGTCTTGCCCCTACAGTAAAACATGGGGGTGGATCAGTCATGATCTGAGGTTGTTTCAGTCTGAGTGGAACAGGGCAAATGCAATTGTGTGAAGGCCGAATGAACCAGGTCATGTACAGGACTACCCTTGAAAACAGTCTTCTTCCATCAGCTGGAAAACTCTTTCCTGCCTCGAATGACTGGATTTTCCAACAAGACAATGGCCCTTGCCACACGGCAAGGTCAGTTAAAGCCTGGATGGAGAACCACAACATTCGCACCATGCCTTGGCCTGCTCAATCACCAGATCTTAATCCAATTGAAAACCTGTGGAAAATCATCAAACTCAAAATGGAGAACCACAAGCCCAAAAACAAAGAAAATTTGTTTGAATTTGTCCAACAGGAATGGGCTGCTGTGACAGCAGAACAATGTCAGAAGCTGGTGGAGAGCATGCCAAGACGCATGGCTGCAGTCATCAAAAACAATGGTTATGCAATCAAGTATTAACTCTTGTGTGTATCATGTGTTTAAAGCAAACAGAAAAGAAAACATGGAATGCTTAAAAGTAGTGTTTTTGGCGGTACAATGCCATAGCTATTGATGTAAGAATTTAAGTAATTTTGGTTATTATCAAGAAAACCATGGAAAATGAATAGTTCTTAGTTCTTAAATTAAACTCTCATGAGCTATTTTTGTTGTTATCATTATAATTGTCCAAACAAATGTACCTTTAGTTGAGCCAGGCATTAAAATTAACAAGAAATTGAAGAAAACAAGGGTGGTCTAATAATTTTTTCCATGACTGTAGATACAGTTTTTGTAATACTGGTAAAAATGGTCTTTATGACCCGATGGCAGTCAATTCATAAAAACACCAACCAATAGGCATGTTGTGTCACCAAATTTTAAACCAATCAAATTCCGTCGCCATTCTGCCCATCTCCTGCACATACATTTTGCCGGCATGCACGGACTCTGATTCAGTGCGTGTAGCCGTGCTGAGAGGGATCCAAGTCCACTGAAGAATGCTTACCTGTCAAGTTTTGGCTTTGAAAATAAGGGAAGCTCACTACGAGCCGTCCCACAACCCCAACCAAGCTCCAGTATCCCTCACATTTTAAGACAGGTGTACAAGAAATCTAAACTTTGTTTTTCTTGGTTTGTTCTGTTGGCTCTAATCTTGCAACAGCTGCCACCCAGGCTACTGCAGGTGGACGTTCTCACAAGGCTTTTTCTTCTTCTTTGGTTTTAGGGCAGTTGGCATCCATCATTTTGGAGCATTACCGCCCCCTTCAGGCTAGTGGCAGAGTTCAGTTTGGAGAGGCAGAGGAATGTTTTTATTATTACATCATCACATGGGAGAATTGCGGGAGAATACTGATACAGGAGGAAAGAGGATAAATTACGTAAAATACGGTAGTTTCATGGCCAAAACGGGAGACATGACAGCTATGTGGAGAATGGCAGAGGAACTACGTAAACCCCGATCACCATTGGGTTGTGAGCACTAACTTTCCATGTTTGTTTTTTTAACTTTACTATGATAATGTTTTGGTGTTTTCTTACTGCTGACTGAGACATGACTTGGTGTAGTGTAAAACATAAATGTTGTGCTGAGGGTTTGGAGTTGAATCAGTCTTCTGGATATATCAGCCGCGTGCGTGCATGTGAGCGCGGGGGGGGGGGGGGGTCATTATGGAGGAGGGGTGGGAGGGGCTAGGCGGAGTCCCAAGGAGAAAATTACTGACCCCAGCTTTAAAGTTCATTGATAGTCTGTTTCCTCCTTTACAAGGAATGAGGTACTGCTGAATATTGATATTAAGTGATATTATGATTGATATATACTGATTTCAGACTATGAAAGCAGGTCCATGTCCCCAACCTCAAATGCTCTACAACTTCACTTGGCTAAAAGCTGAATGACCCAATCAGGGGAAACAGACCAAACTCAGAACATACCACATGGAGGTCTTTTTCCTACATACATGAAAATATTTTTTCTTCCAAAATGATTCACTGACTTGACCAAACTGTGTGAATGCGAAAATCACTTAGCAAATACATTGAAGTATGTCATTCTTCCTGATGAGTGTTCAGCATAAAAACCCTCCCCTGAACATGTCCAACTGTATCCAACGTCATAATCTGCTTTGTTTATTTATGCTAGTCATTTAACTATTAGCATCCCCTTGACACGTGATTGTATCTCTACTGTATTTTCATTATTATTATCATTTTTTTTAACATGCCACTAGCATGTGTAGTGTGTATATAACAAGAAACATCTCACAACCTTAAATGCAGTACTGTCAAAAGCCAAGGATAAAAGAAATAAAATCTTGAATTATTAAAAAAATAAGTATTTCATTCTTCCTTTATGTATGTGAGAAATTACTTTTTTCTTCTCCGTGAAGAAACAATGACGACAAACACAGTGAACTGAAACAAGAAAAACAAATGATAATTCAGAGAACACAACAGTGAATAAAACAGCCTGTAACAATAAATAATGCAAATCACAACAACAAATCAATGAGTAACAAGCACAACAAAACACTAGTAAAAAAAACTTGACATCATATTAAACAAGATTCAAAAGAAACAAAGTCCTACAACAAATACACAAAGCAAAACCAAACACCATGTGGTATAAAAAACCAGAAGTTTCAAAGCTCAAAGGAAAAAACACAAGAAAATACAGCAATGATAAAATGATGAAAAACAAAAACAACAAATGAAAACGAAGCATCAAACTAAAGCAGCAACAATAGACCAAGAAAGAAACTAAATATAAAAATAATCATGGATTAACAACAAACCAACAGCAAAACCATAAATAAAAAAGGCATTAAAAAACATAGAACAAAAACAATAAAAGAAGAACTGAAAAATACAACTGTACAAAACACAACTTTAACTAAAAAAAAAACACATCAACAAATACAGATACAACATCCATTAGACATGATGAGCAAATCAGGATTTTACACATAAATTACAATGAATAAGTGAACACAATGACAGTTCAAAAACATGAGTGGAAAAGAAGTGAGAGCAAGAGCACAACAATAACACAAACATGACTATGTTCAACGAATGAAAACAAAAACAAATTAAACAAAGAACTGTAACACAACTAAAAAATAGACACTTTAATTATGGAAACATGGCGGATAGAAACACTATAACAGAAACAAACAAATGGAAAAAAACAAAAGCAACTAAGAACACGTCAATAAATTAAGATTTAAGTACAGCAAACATTGTGTTGAGACAGTCTAAAGTCTTTCTGCAGTTGTGTTGATGTAATGTGTGAATGTGTTTAACAGTGGTTCATGTCTTCTCCAGTAGAGGGCGACGTCAGCTCAGCTCAGCCTCCTGATGCAGGTAGAGAGGGGGCTGGTCGGGCTGAGGCAGTCAGAAGGATCAGAAACAGGTGTGTCACCCTTTGGTCACACACAGTGTTTGGTGGAGACACCACATGGAGACCTCAGAGACACCAGTGGTGAGAAAACTTTACTTTAATCGCACTGATAAAGACAATAGCTTCAGTTTAATGACAGAGATTAAAATGTGTTTACTGGTCATGTAAGCCCTTTGGACTTAAGATGTAGAGTTTAATATTGATATAATGGCACTGGTCACACTTTAGGATTTTGTTTTATTAGCTTTCAACATAATTTGATATGACTAAAGACTACAAACTTAAATCTAAGGTTTTGAATATATTCAAATTATTAAAGTACTTAAAATAAGTCAAAATACATAATGAATTAGAATATCTATTTAAAGGTGCTATGAGGAGAATCTATTACCGGCCACATTAAGACTCTACTACCCATGAGCACGCGCGGCGACTGTCGTAATGCTGCGTTCCAGTAACCTCGGAACTTAGAGTGACATAATTCCCGACTTATCAGTGTTCCAGTTGAAGTCGGAAAAAAAAACATGCCGATCTTCCAGGCTATTGTTAGCTGTTGTTAGCACGCCCTGTGTTGTTGTATGAAGAATGTGATTATCACTATGGCAGCATTTTTGTAAATATAAGTCTAACAATACTATGTATACAGCTGATCTAGAGCGACACACCCCAGTCAGAAGTGCAAATAAATAGATTATTACAGGAGCTAAATAACTGTTCACACTGGGGGCATCCATCTTTGATTGTCAACTCGGGGGTGGCAAGGTTTCACTGAGTTCCCAGTAGGAAATTCAGACTTCGGGGGACGCTCCAGTTGCAGTTTTCTACTTCTGACTACAACTGGAACGCACCAAAAGACGTGACTATGTAGCGGTAGATTTTGATGTGTGACAACAAGCAACTTTTGGAAAACCTATTATCGTAGTTTTGTAGCCGGCTATGTATCGCTGCTTACAGCCCGGTGCTCTAAGATGTGTCCGAATAATATAAATTTGCTCTAGTTTTAATTGTCTTGTTCCCGAAGTTGAGTATCCAGGCCAGTCCAGCCCTGTATGACCCGACAGCGAAGCTAAGGAATAGCATTTATAGATAACCTATTTTGATGCTATTAAACTCATCTTAAAGTGTGTATTTCGATCAGGCATATATCTAAAAGTGAGACTTTTTTGTAATTACTTAGAAGCTCCTCATATCTTTGAAGTTAAAAGTTTATACTCTTTATTTATACACCTACACACAGCTCAATGCTAAAGTGGTCTCAGATGGTGTGTATAAATTACAAAGTGTATGTGGTTCTTAAAACCTGCTTTAGTCTAAATGTTTAGAGTGAGTAAACTCATCTTGTGAATTTATGAATTGTCTAAGATACTTATATTATCACACATTCTGTCAGACAGCCTTCTCAATAAAGCTGTGGTGAGTTTGTACTTTACAGTTTCAAGGTCATTAATGAAAATGTTCCAGAAAAGTGAATTTCTATTTTCAAAGTGAGCTGGTGTTGCCCACTGAAATTGCTGGCAAATAAATCTATTTAGTGAGACATAATTCACTTTAAAGGTGTAGTCAGCGATGTGGGAGAAAACGAGTGGAGGGTTTGTTGATATTTGAATTTAGACCCGCCTCCCGAAAGCTGATGGACGTGCATTGTCATGGAAACAGCCGTAGAAACTGCGTAGCTGACCAACGTAGCTAAGGTAACCCCGACTGGTCAGACAACTCGACTGCCATTATTGATAACATCACAACAACAGAACATTCTGGCAGATTAGACAATAAGATGAATGCCCAACGGCTGTTACTGTTATGTGAAGCACCACAAAGCTAATGTTGCTAACCTGTCCAGCAGACAGACGGCGACATCCGCGTCTGTTTTCAGGTATTTCAATTCGCAGAGTTCCCTCCACCATCGGAAAGCAACACCAATGTTGACCCGGGTCTTTGCTCTTTCATGGTCATAGCCCTTCTTTTTCACTCTCTGCTCCTCTGACCTTTTTCTTTTGGGCTGTTTTTCAGCCATTGCTACTGCACCTATTGTATCACTCTCTTACGCTAACTGCGCATGCTACGAAACCTACTACTCCCCCTCCCCCCTCTGTCTGATCTGCGCATGAGTATGATCGCCCCCTGGATGTGGGGGGGTGTACTCTGTTTTGGTAGCTCAGCCCGAGCCACAGTATTTACCTGCTGAAATTCAGAGCCAAGGCTGTGTATTGAAACTGGATTTTTTTTCAACATGCTGTCAGTGGAGACATCTTGTGGATGGAGAGGAGAATTACAGTGAATTTGACAAATAGTGCATTAGATTAGAAGATTAGAAGATCGCTGACTACACCTTTAAGAGATTTTATTTGTATGTTATGCATGTTAAAGCTGGGGTTGGCAATTTTGGAAAACTAGAATGAATTTGAAAGTAGCATCCCCTCAGGGCTCAGCCTAGCCCCCCCTCTGCTCACATGCGCGGCTGATATATCCAGAAGACTGATTACTCCAAATTCTCAGCACAACATGTTTGTTTTACGCTACACCAAGTTTTGTCTCCGTCAGCGGTAAGAAAGAACCAAACAAACATGTAAAGTTAGTTAGTGCTCACAGCCGGTATTGATCGGGGTATAGGTAGTTCCTCTGACATTCTCCACATAGCTGTCAAATCTCCCGTTTTGGCCATGAAACTACCGTATTTTCCGTATTTTCTCCTCTTTTCTCCCGTCCTCCTGTATCAGCATTCTCCTGTAAATCTCCCATGTGATGATATAATGCTAAAAACATTCCTCTGCCTCTCCAAACTGAACTCTGTCTCTAGCCTGAGTGGGGCGGTAATGCCCCAAATTGATGGATGCCAACTGGCAGAAACCTAAAGAATAAGAAAAAGTCTTGCGAGAACGTCCACCTGCAGTAGCCTGGGTGGCAGCTGTTGCGAGATTAGAGCAGCAGAACAAACTTAGAAAAATAAAGAGTTCATTTTAGATTTCTTGTACATCTGTCTTAAAATATGAGGGATACTGGAGCTTGGTTGGGGTTGTGGGACAGCTCACGGCGGGCTTCCCTTATTTTCAAAGACAAAACTTGAAAGATAAGCATTCTCCAGTGGAGTCTTATACCTTGCTCAGCTACCTACACGCACCGAGTCTGTGCACGCCGGGAAAATGGACGCGCAGCAGGCGGGCAGAATGGCGACGGGATTTGATTGGTTTAAAAACAGGTGTCCATGCATGATTATTGGTTGGGGTTTTCCCTGTTTTACTCCTGCTGTAGATAGTGGGTATTTTTTGCTCTGTTTTAAGAACACATTATGAGTTTGATTACCATCGTGTCATAAAGACCATTTTAACCAGTATTACAAAAAGTGTATCTAAATCAGATCGCCAACCCCAGCTTTAAATGTGGGAGGTGGCAGCAGGCTTACAGACACATTTCTTTTTCTCTCTGTTATAGTGTGTGAGAGTAGGGGGTCCATGGCTGGAGGTCGAGTGTCTGAAGGGGTCCAGGCTTTGAAAAGTTTGGGAACCACTGCTCTAGAAAATAAGAGACACAGAATAGCCTGTGTGGACACAACAGCATTCACGTTTGTTAATGAAGCTACTCTCTCACATCAGTGCACGTGACCAAATATGCAAGAAAATACATAAACATTTTAAATTTAAATATAGGAATAATATTATGGCTGCTGTATAATAACCAAAATAGAAGAGTTGAGTGAAATAAGGCCCAGCATATAAGTTGTCCTTAACTAATATAAAACCCAACATAATGCTAAATAAGTCATTAATATCAACAATGTTACATCTGTGACCAATATACCATCATTCAACATTTCATCACTGGAAGTATGTAAACAAAGAGACAATAATAAAGGTATGCGTAAAGAAAAACCTATTCATAGTGATACTAACAAATCATTTGACAATTTTCCACTACATTGTCCTTTACTCTGTGATATTGACAGCCAACTTTTTGCTCATTCCCATCAAAATCGAGTTCAGTCAATGAATCTGTTTATCAGTTTATATGACAGCATTAATACTTTAGTCATGAGTTATTATTTTTCTTTATTAATTATTTATTTTGTATGCCATTAATCCATGCTATATTGTCCTGTCTTTCATTAAATTCATATAAATCAACAGATTATTTTTGGGTGCTTTACTCAGGCAAACAGGGAATTCTTCAACTATACATGAGAATAGTTTAATTCATTTAATTGGTGTGATTTAACTGAATTATTTGATGACTTGAATAAGTTATTTGACTCATATTTGATTGTATGTTCCTTCTTAGAAGATGGTAACCCATTATAATGAGTTCATATTATTTACTGAAACTAATTTTTAAATTAATGTCCATTAATGTCAAATAAATCATATTTTATATGAGGCATTTAAAACATAGAGCAGACAGACCTGCCTGATTTTGAAACCATGCATCTCCGTCTTGCCAGCCTCCACTGTCCAACGGTTTCACTCGGCTAAATGCTTAACGGCCCAATCAGGGAAGAGAGGCGGGAGAAGAGAGAGTGACAAAAACCGGAAGTGACTTAAAGGATAAGTTTGGTTTCTACAGCTTTCACATTGTTTATAGAATGAAGTAGAACAATATACTCACCCAGAAGGCTTTCCTGATCCAAACAGTACTTCAGGAGATATTTAGATCCAAAATCGAGCAGCGGACATCCGTATAATGGTAGGACATAGGGCATGTTTTGCGCCGCCCCTAAAACTGCATTAATTGTCCAAAAACTCATTTGTTTCTTCAATATTCTATCATGGTCCGCTCGCGCCACTCCTCCATTACAGTCCGGGGTCGCTCCACTCATGTTTTTCTGACTCTGCTGACCTCTGAACTGGAAACTTTCTTCCACGCCTGCCGCGCATGCGCAGTACGGCTTCCTCCTTTCGATGAGCTCCTCATCTGTAAACTCTGGCCATAAGGACACCCATCATATTCAAAGTTCTCCTCCACAACATCTTCATCAGATAGATATTCGTCCATTTTGCACAAAACTGGAAGAAGAAAGTTGTTCAGTAACCGGCGGTCACCCCTGAAACAATGAGCCGTACTGCGCATGCGCTGCAGCCGTGAAGGAAGTTTCCAGTTCAGAGGTCAGCAGAGTCAGAAAAACATGAGTGGAGCGACCCCGGACTGTAATGGAGGAGTAGCGCGAGCAGACCGTGATGGAATATTGAAGAAACTAATGAGTTTTTGGACGATTAATGCAGTTTCAGGAGCGGCGCTGTATGCCACATGTGCTACCATTATACGGATGTCCGCCGCTCGATTTTGGATCTAAATATCTCCCGAAGCACTGTTTGGATCAGGAAAGCCTTCTGGGTGAGTATATTGTTCTACTTCATTCTATAAACAATGTGAAAGCTGTAGAAACCGAACTTATCCTTTAACAGGAAATGAAGTCACTTCCTGTTGTGCCAATAATGGAGGCTAATGTCAGTTAGCCTCATGATTACTCAGTTATACTTGGCAAAATATGCTCTCCTCATAAGTTTACTTCTTAGGGGTTGTCTTTGACAAGGTTCATGTCACATATAAGTGTTAAATGATACAACTATGTGGTATAATTTAATGTGAAACGATAGCCTCAAGGTAGTTAAGCTATCGGCTAGCAGCCATTAGCTGCTACGGCTAATGGCTAACAAGGGCAAACAGCAGTTGGCCACTAACAACAGTTAGCCACTACGGCTAACAACCATTTACTGTTGTTTGCCCTTGTCAGCCATTAGCCGTAGCGGCTAACGGTTAGTCATTAGCTGCTACGTTTGGCCACTACATATGCTACGGCATAGCAGCGTTTCTTGATATGGATTGATCAGCGATGAGTGTTTTAAAATCAAACGATCGTCCGATCACAAGCTGCTGTTGTATTTGAAGGTTCTGCCCCTGAAAACATTCTGGCAGGGCTCCACCCAGATGGATTAGTGAAACATTTTCAATATGGAACTGTCCATCTGGCATGTCAGGTATTTTAAACATGCTACAATAAAAAATCAACATAATGGAAAAAAATAAACACAAAAAAGTAAATAAGGACACAATAAATGACAAACAAGACAAATCAAAAAGCACAGCAAACAAAAATTAATGAAAACAAACAACCTTGAAAAGCAGATCATCATTTATAAAAACAACAACATTCAACATCACACAGAGTAAAAGTGAAAAATGAGAAACAGGACAAATTTTTAATCACAACATGTCGTGTTTATTGTGTGTAAGAGGATATGATTAAGAATTACATTGTTTTAAACAAACGTCCTCAAGAAGCAGAAAGATGAAGAAAATAGTTTCATGATCAGGCATGGACAGAGTAGTTTATGAACAGTGTGAAAAGACTTTTATTCAATGTTTAAATCACATTTCTGTTTGTTTGGAAGAGTGTAATGCCATGTTAGATGGAGATAATAATTTTGACGTTTAAGTGGGAATTTCAGGATTAAAATTGAAATTACAAGAATAAAGTTGAATATTAATTTCATGATTAAAGTCAAAAGGGTGAGAAAGAAGTTGAAGTGTTGAGAAAAAAGTTAAAATTTAAACCAAAAAGTCAAAATGTAGAGAAAAAAGTCAAATTTTAAACCAAAGAGTGGAAGAGTTCAGAAAAAAAGCAAAAATGTTGAGAATAAAGTAGAAATGCATTATATGTCGACTTTATTCTTGACATTTTGACCTTCATCTTGACATTTCGGCTTTTTTCACAAAATTGTCATTCAACTTTATTCTCGAAATTTCACCTCTAATGCCAAAATTTCAACTTTAATGTTGACTTCCCCAAAATTGTTTTCTCCATCTAACATAGCCCTAATACTCTTTAGTTCGTTTGCCTTCCTCCATGATTTTATGTCTTGAAAGATGAATAGGTTGTTCAAATCAAATTTATTTCTCAAACTTTCTCTTTCTAAGGTTCGCACACCTTACTGTTGTTGTCTGATTTCTGATCTTTTTTTTTCCCTTCATAGTGGACAGGGTGGCATCCGTTGTCAACTGTATCATAGGCCACCACCACCTTTTCTTTAACACGTTTTACTTTATTTGTAATCTTACAGTTTGCTTTGACCTTGACGTGATACACTGAGATGTTGTCGTCACTGATGCACAAATTACCCGCGTATTTACGTCCAGCCAGGGTCTTTCCACGGCCGTTACAGATCTGCTCCACTTTCCCTTGGTCGTCGTGGGGGATGAAGGACTGCGACTTTATTTTGCAGCGGTCAATCTCCTTTATGTGCCTGCACAATAAGAGAAATGAAAACATTGTTAAAATGCAACAAGGCAACGTGAACACAGACGTAGTTTAAGAATTAATCAGCCTAAAAAAAAAGTTGAGATATTTTCAAAACATCTCAGTATTCGTAATTTTAGGAAAACTGATCCCAACAACCAGAATTCTACGAGATTTTCATCAGATTTTGGATAAATGTCTGAAATAAGGTCTGTGATGAACATGCCAATAATAAACCTCACAGACATCATATCAGGACATTTACTGTTGCTAATACTGAAAAAGTTATTGCATCACTGTTGTTTTTAGGAGGCCAAATTTTAAACGTAATAATCTTCATTTTATTAATACTTTAAAGTTAAATGTTATTTCATATAAATGTCGTTTTTATTCATCATTACTTTATAAGTTTTCACATCATGATGTTTGCTGCTCTAAAAACTTGATAAATTATTACATGACTTACATTTTGAATTCTAGAACAATTGTGTTTTTATTGTCTTTTATCTAATATTTTCCCTAACATTATTACTTGAATTCAAATTACATTGTTGACAACTTTGACCTAAAATCAGTTCTAGATCAATAAATATTAGATCAAGGTTTAAATGCCATTGTTGATTAAAAAAAATAGTTTTATCTTTTTTAAATAAAGCAATAACTCGCATATCGAGACTCATGACATTTCATGATGTCCTAATATCACTGACCTCAATTATATCCCATGCAGAATTGATGGTAATGTTCAAATAAAAAAAAAATCATAAAAGGCAATTGGACATTTTGTTTTTGATGTTTTCTAAACAGATTATGATTGCATTTCATTTTAATGGAACTTTATCATAACCTTACGATTTTTTGTTCAGGTATTTAAAGGAAAAAATGGGTTTCTGGAATACAAAGTATCAGTCTTGCATCATCTAAACCAATTTCATTGTATTTTCAGTGATTTCCCCAACAAGCAACTGTCATTTTGCTCTTTTACGAATATGAAATATGAACAATGGTCAAAAAAATCATTTAAATGTAGTTTTATAGATCGATAGATAGATCGATAGATAGGTAGATAGATAGATAGATACAGTCATGGAAAAAATTATTAGACCACCCTTGTTTTCTTCAATTTCTTGTTAATTTTAATGCCTGGCTCAACTAAAGGTACATTTGTTTGGACAATTATAATGATAACAACAAAAATAGCTCATGAGAGTTTAATTTAAGAACTAAGAACTATTAATTTTCCATGGTTTTCTTGATAATAACCAAAATTACTTAAATTCTTACATCAATAGCTATGGCATTGTACCGCCAAAAACACTACTTTTAAGCATTCCATGTTTTCTTTTCTGTTTGCTTTAAACACATGATACACACAAGAGTTAATACTTGATTGCATAACCATTGTTTTTGATGACTGCAGCCATGCGTCTTGGCATGCTCTCCACCAGCTTCTGACATTGTTCTGCTGTCACAGCAGCCCATTCCTGTTGGACAAATTCAAACAAATTTTCTTTGTTTTTGGGCTTGTGGTTCTCCATTTTGAGTTTGATGATTTTCCACAGGTTTTCAATTGGATTAAGATCTGGTGATTGAGCAGGCCAAGGCATGGTGCGAATGTTGTGGTTCTCCATCCAGGCTTTAACTGACCTTGCCGTGTGGCAAGGGCCATTGTCTTGTTGGAAAATCCAGTCATTCGAGGCAGGAAAGAGTTTTCCAGCTGATGGAAGAAGACTCTTTTCAAGTGTAGTCCTGTACATGACCTGGTTCATTCGGCCTTCACACAATTGCATTTGCCCTGTTCCACTCAGACTGAAACAACCCCAGATCATGACTGATCCACCCCCATGTTTTACTGTAGGGGCAAGACAGTCTGGGTTGTAAGCTTCACCAGGCTTCCTCCTAACCAGTAAGTTGGCTGGAGTGGGCATCAATTCAAAATTGGATTCATCACTGAAGAGAACCTTAGCCCAATCATCAACAGTCCAATCCTTGTGGTCTCGAGCAAAGAGTAACCGGGCCTTCCTCTGCCTTTCATTGATGAAGGGCTTCTTGCGTGCTCTGTGTGACTTCAAACCAGCTTCAACAAGTCGGTTTCGAACTGTCCTTGCTGAACAAGTCACATTTCTCGACAGTGCCCACTCATTTTTAAGGTCCCTGGAGGTCTGACGACGATTCCTGACACATGAACGGATGAGTGCATGGTCATCTCGTGGGGTAGAAAGACGTTTCCTGCCACGGCCAGGTAGCAATTTGGTAGTGCCATGTTCAGCTTGTTTTTTGTTGTTGTAATGAACGGCTGTCTTGGAAATTTTCAGTTTTTTCGCTACCTGTCTCTCACTCATGCCAATTTCCAGCAGTGCCAAGATGGCTGCCTTTGTGGCTTCACATAATTCTTTTGTTTTAGGCATTATGTGAGAGCTGACAACTTCTGAGTTGTGCTACGGCTTGAATGTAAGCAGGAAACCACTCTAGGCCTTTGCATGTGCAGTGCTGCTTGTGACATGAAATGGCCTCTTATATACCCTGGGAATCAATTAAGCTTAAGAATGTCAAATAGGACATAAAGTATTATGTGACCAGCTGCATTTTTTGTTGTGTTCATTGTATTATACGTTTAGTGGTACCAGATATTAGAATGAACAAGACATTGGAGAAAACAAGGGTGGTCTAATAATTTTTTCCATGACTGTAGATAGGTAGATAGATAGAGAGATAGAGAGATAGATAGGTCTCATAAAATGTAGAGTTTGTCTTTAGCCTTCTCTTTTATTCAGATAACACTTGTTATAAACTGGCACTAAACAGATAAAGATTGACTTAGATTTTTCATATTTCTTTAAAAATGTTTTTGGCGGCCTATTAAAAGACAAGGAACCGAATGATGTGGGTGAAATCAAGACCAAAGTGTGAAATTCACTGAATAATGATCAGAATTCATCCTCTTGAGCTCTGAGTCAGTTTTTTTTTCAGACGGACATGCCCTGAACTGCTGTGCAGCCTGAGCTTTGACATAAAACCCCTCAAACCCTCCAAACATGACCTGTTTGTATTATTTAAAATCTGTCATACAAGTAAAATACATGAAATTAAATAAAACAGTTCTTATCCCCTTTGGCAGGTTGATCCAAAGTTGAGGGAATCTGTAAGGAGAGCTTGATCATTTCAGACTTGATTTGAATAACCAGAGGATCCCTGTCCAAAGACTTTGACTTTTTAACTTACGCTTCAAATGCATCCTTCGAGTTTGTGTCAAAACCATCTGGAAGGATGTGATTCTCCAGAAATTTGTTGTAGCCATCTGGCTTCCTGGTTGGCATACAGGGCCTTTTGTTGTACTGAGTGTTGGTGGAGGTTCCAAGAGCGAGGACAAGGAGGGAAGACAGTGTGATGGTGATCAGGAACTTCATCGTGTCTGGAGGGACAAAAGAAGAAAAATCTTTGAACAAGAATGAAAATGCAGTTACTCATCACTGAAAGAAGGCTGTTAGTGACTGAACTGTTTCTCACATGTAAATGATACTTTGAAAGGAAGTCTTGGTCGCTTCAACCAGCCAGACTTTAAATTTGTTGTGTCCATTGCAGCAGGTGAGACAGGAGTGTAGAGACAGACAGACAAACATTTGGAAAAGCGGGCCTCCCTTTTCCCTGCTTTGTCCTCAATATTTTGATCTGATCCTCTCTTTTTTCACCAAATTGTGTCTCCAAATAACATTAACCTATCAACTCTGGGCAAAGAAACACTTCACAATATGGATTTTTACAGCCGGATTCAAACTTCTGCAGCGAGTCTTTGCTTACCCTGCTGTCATTCATATTCTGTGTGTTTGTCTTATAATCAAAAATAACTCAAGTTGTTTAAAGGATGACCACAAAATTTTGTTCTCCATTTCTAATCTTATTCAACACTGTCAAAGCTTCTGAAAAGTCAAAATTTCAAGGCGACTTTCAGCACGTTTTGAGTTTCAAAACTCAAATTTTGAGTTGAGAAGACAAAATTACTTCAAATTTAGACAACCTCAGCTCATACAGTAGTTAAACTCAGACCAGATACAGCACATCCTTAACTTATAGTGGTTACTTACCACTGCACCAGTCTAGCATGCCAAGGTTTTCTGACCTCTGTCTTCAGAACTTTGCCTTACCGCACCTGACTTTAAACTAGTTATCTTAAGTTTTGAAAACTTAAGGCAATATTAAGTTTAGAAGACGGTTTACCTTCTTTAATCAGTCAGCCTCTGCTCACCAAACATTGTAGTCCTTCCTTTTTAACCCTTTAACTACCAGCTCAACTGTTTTGCAGAGGTAATCATTAAATTCGTGAATTTAATGTTTTAAAAAACAGAACAAATCCAATATTTGGTTGCTGACATTGACATTTCAGGGAACAGAGAAAACCACAAACAAACAACAAAACAGATGATTTCTTGGTGTGGGATTGAAAGCTTTTGAAAGCCAACAGTTGATTGTGTGGTGAAATAAAAGTGCACAAAAAATTGGTACAAAATCGATCAGAAAAGGCAGAAATGTCTGTAAAAATAACAAATAAGTTAAAATAGATGACATTGAGTTTGACAAACACTAAAAATGTTTTTGATGAATAACACACTTTATATGTATATCGTCATATCAGTAAATGGTTAAGTATTTAAAGTAATGATGGCACAAATAATAGCAGCTTTAAGATTTATAAACCTTTAAATACCAAAACAAAGTAACAGTTATTTTTGTTTGTTGGAAGTTTTTCTGTGTGATTAAATATTGACAGAAACAAACTGATGTGTTATGTTTTTTTAAAACATTAAATATTCCTGAATTTAATGACCTCTGCCAACAATTGAGCTGGGAGTTTAAGGGTTAAAGCTCTACTTGATTTATCTCCCTACCGGTCATATCAATGAAAGTCTGACATCAACAGCCTGCTGCTGCTGGAGAACACTTTTTTTTGCCATATATACTCGGGTTGGGTCTCTGATAACATCCAGGACGTTAGACTGAACATGAAACAACAGACTATAGTTCTGTGCAGGAGGAGGTAAGTGCATCAAAAAGAGCAGCTGTGTTCAAAGAATTAAACGTACAGAGAATAAGGATATTAACAACACTGCCATAATCTAAGGCTAGTAGTTATAATAGCCTAAAATAATAACATGATTACAATACATTTTCTTTAAGGTCATCTTAACATAAAGTACAAAAAGTGCATAAAAACAGGCATTAAATACAATTTCAACATGGCGGACATTTTTCAACACCCATTCATCCTTTATGTAATCTTAAAAAATACATTGAGGTTGTTCCCTCATTTTCAACGATGTTGACAGTACAAAGAACAACAATACAACAACACAGTTGAAAACAGTTACATTCATAATCAGTGCAAGTCTTTGATAATTGGATTCAGTTTGACTTCTTCACGTGTGCGCTCTAAATGTTTTGACTTTAATCTCTGATTCTTACTTCAAACACAAAATTCACATGTTTTCCCAGTTGGTCAACTACAATTTAGAGGTTGAAAATATTTCTGTAAATCTGAAACAGTGTTGTAAGACTCAAGTCAAGTCTGCCTTGAGGAATATGTCGGACTCGTGACTCAGACTTGGACTCAGACTTGAGCTCTGGTACTTGGGGGGAGGGGACTCGGAGAAGGACTCGAGCTTATTTATCAATGAATCCTTTGTATTTTTACTTTTTTTTTCATTTATTATTCCTTCTGGAATACGGTCCTCATATCAGTCTTCAGCCCACAGCTGGCATGTGTCTTAGTTTACCTGCATGCCCGTTCACGTGCTGTCACGTGCTGATTCCTGCTGCCAGGGTACCTATTGAAAGGGTATTTAGTCATGGAGACATTCTGATGAGGCCTCACCTTGCAAGGATGAACAGCTCCATGCTTTCAGAGCTAATGCTTTTGAAATGCAACATGTAAGCTCACCTCCAGTGGGTGGCAGTTGTTATTTTTTGTAGGTTTTCAGAAGGCTTATACACTGTCTTGTTCCCAGGGGTGTTGGTGGCTGATTAGTTTCAAGTTATAAAACGGAAATGTTATTTTAGGTTTAACATTTTTCAAACTTTTGAACTTAATACATTCTTGAAAAAGAACAGCAAACTCACAACCCTTGTTGCCTAAATGTGCAGTCCTCAGACAGCTAATAAAGTTCTGCTGAAATGGAGAAAACTGTATTATTTACTTTTACTGAAGACATTTTTAATTTGCATGTCTTTTCACTGTCTTTGCAAAAGTGGAGAGCTGAAGAGCATCTAGCCTCTTGGATCAGACTCAATATTGAGGACTCTGACTTAGGCTCGGGAACTTTTTTAGTACTTGGGCTAAAGTACTGAGAACACAACCTGGACTCGACCTGTGACTTGGACTCGACTAGGACCCAAACACTGAGGACTTGGACTCGAGCTGTGGTGACTCAACTACAACACTGTGTGAAAATTTCAGAATTCTGGGATTATACCTCCACTGAATCCAAGGCCTCATTTCCACTTAATTTTTACGTATATTCCTTCATAAAGAAGTTGATATTGCTTAAAGGCTCTGCATGCTGCAACCTGCTTACTTAACTTTTCATGCCTTCATTTATTTTCATTGTAGTTGTATTTATTTTATTTCATTTTTACTTTATTTTAGTTAAAATAATGCTCCTATCTATTCTAAAGTCTTTGGATATTTCCAACAACTATAGTGTGTATAAGAGGAAGTGAAACAACCGAATTTCCCCTTGGGGATTTATAAAGTGTTTCTGATTCTGATTTCTCTCAATCTCAGAGTTTTGAGATTTTCCTTGATGGTCCTAATCCTCTTTGGTATCAATTAGACCAGGAAAAAAAGTCAAAATGCGGAAATTTAGTCAGAAATCGAATTAAAGTCAGAACTAGAAAAGCACTCGAAGAGCGCAGACCTCCGCCAGCGCCACAGTCCTCAGCCATATTGTGATTTTGACCATAAATATTAGTCCTACATTTATTTCATGTAAATATTTAGATTCCTTGACCATGAAAACATACCACAAGCAACTAGATTCATAATTACCTCCGCCAAGGAGGTTATGTTTTCGGGAGAGTTTGTCCGTCCGTCCGTCCGTCTGTCTGTCTGTGAACAAAATAACTCAAAATGTAAGGGATGGATTTGGATGAAATTTTCAGGAAATGTTCAGCATGGGAAAAGAAAGAACTGATTCGATTTTGGTGTTGATCCGGATCAGCGTCTGGATCCGCCATGACGAAAAATTTGATTTTTGTGAATAACTACTGAACTTAAACAGATATCATTATGAATCCAGTTGCTAATGGTATGTTTTCATGGTCAAGAAATCTAAATATTTAGATGAAATAAAGGTAGGACTAATATTTATGGTGAAAATCACAATATGGGAGAGGACTGTGGTGCTTGCGGAGGTCTACGCTCTCTGAGTGCTTTTCTAGTAATATCTATTCTAGTTCAGTAGTTATTCACAGAAATCACATTTTTCGCCATGGCGGCCAGGCTCTGATCCCAATCAACACCAAAATGGAATCGGTTCTTCCTTTTCCTATGCTGAACATTTCCTGAAAATTTCATCAAAATCCATCCATAACTTATCAGATTAAAGTGACGTGACTTATGATCATGTGATATTTCAGTTTTTCTTTTTAATAAATCTTAAAAATTTCTACAATTCTGTTGTTTTTTTGTCAATGTGAGGTACATTGTTTACAATAATGGGGAAAAATGAATTTAAATGATTTTAGGAAATGGCTGCAATATCACAAAATGTGAAAAATTTAAGGGGGTCTGAATACTTTCCATACCCACTGTATAAAGCACTGATAAAAAAGAGACATGAGAACTTTACACACCTTGAATGTTCATCTTTCTCAAGAAGTAAAGTCTCTGCTGGACCTTATTACAAACAGCATCAGTATTGGCTTCAAATCAAAGTAAATTATTGATTATTGTTCCCAGATATTTGTAAAGAGAAACAATCTCAACATCCATGTCATAAATGACAGTATAACTGACTCTGGGCTGTGACCCTCTAAAATCTATTATCATGTCTTTAGTTTTTAAAACTTTAATCTGCAGGCAGAAATATTTGCACCAAGTAATAAAATCATCAATGACAGGACCGTGTTCACAAGAGAGTCACAATCACTGTATCGTCTGCAAATTTAAGAAAAGGCCTGTTACTGTTCATGGTCCTGCAGTCAATGGAGTACAAGATAAAAAGCTTTGGAGAGAGAACACAGCCCTGTGGGGAGCCTGTGGAGGAAAACAGTGTTGTATGTCCAAATTGTATCTTTAGTTTTTTTAAATAATGCATGCAGTTAACCATGACTCTGACTCATCATAGTGATGTATTAGTCCTGCTGTTATTATCAAAAGAACGATTTCTTACCTTCTTCAATCGGTCGACCTCTGCTCAGTAAGAACTCAGCTGGACTGCAGTCACCAAACTTTGACTTTGCTTCTCACAGCTGGAGCCTTTTATTGTCGATCTTTGATGCAGACCAAATTAAGCATCATAAAGGGATGCTTCTTAAGAAACACAGCAAGAGGAAGTGGGCGCATCTTTAAAAACCGCTGTGCATTTGCTGCGGGACAGGTTAACTTTGTGGGTGAGAACTGGGCTGTTTTTCACATGAGAACAAGTCACACTTAAGACTGCTTTTGCGTGAGGGAGAGAGCTCAAGCCACTGCCCTACTTTATTATAAAACAGCAGAACAGAAATGAAAACCCTCACAGAATACGTCAATATGCCTACAGTATAACAATGTAGCTGGGCATACCTTACCTTACCATAAACAAAAACACCCATGCTCTTGAACTTAAGTGTTTTATGGTTTTGTTTTGTCACTGTAAGTTAAATTTTCAACAAACTGAGCATCACCAGGTTTGGATGGAAAAAATAATGAAACTGGCCCGATCAAAAATGATGGTACCCTTAGCTTAATATTTTGTTGCACAACCTTTTGAGGCAATCTCTGTAATCAAGCACCTGTAACTCTCAATGAGACTTCTGCATCTGTCCACAGGTATGTTGGCCCACTCCTCATGAGCAAACTGCTCCAGCTGTCTCAGGTTTGAAGGCTGTCTTCTCCAGACTGCATGTTTCAGCTGCTTCCACAAATGTTCAACAGGATTTAGATCAGGGATCATAGAAGGCCACTTCAGAATAGTCCAGTGTTTTGTTCTGAGCCTTTCTTGGGTGTTTTTAGCCGTGTGTTTTGACTCATTATCCTGTTGGAGGACCCATGACCTGTGACTGAGACCAAGCTTTCTGAAACTGGGCAGCACATTTCACTCCAGAATGTCTTGATAGTCCTGAGATTTCATTGTACCTGCACAGATTCAAGACACCCTGTGTCAGATGCAGCAAAGCAGCCCCAGAACATAACTGAGCCTCCTCCATGTTTCACAGTAGGTACAGTGTTCTGTTCTTTGTATGCTTCATTTTTGCATCTGTGAACATATCTGATGTGACTTTCCAAAAAACCCAAGTTTTGTCTTGTTTGTCCAAAGGACATTGTCCCAGAAGCTTTGTGACTTGTCAACATGGATTTTGGCAAAATCAAGTCTCACTTTTTTATGATTTGCTTTCATGAGTGCTGTCCTCCATTCAGTCCACTTTGGCTCAAACAGTGACAGATGGTGTGATCTGACACTGATGTTGACCTTGGAGTTCACCTCTAATCTCTTTGGAAGTTGTTCTGGGCTGCTTGGTTACCATTTGTATCATCTGTCTCCTCTATTTGTCATCAAGTTTCCTCTTATGGCCACATTCAGGGAGGCTCCAGTCCCGTGGACCTTAAACTTCTGAATAATCTGTGCAGCTGTAGTCACAGTAACATCAAGTTGCTTGGAGATGGTCTTATAACCTTTACCTTTAACACGCTTGTCTATAATTTTCTTTCTAATCTCCTGAGACAGCTCTCTCCTTAGCTTTCTGTGGTCCATGTTCAGTGTGGTACACACCATGACACCAAACAGCATAGTGACGACTTTTCAGCCTTTAAATTGGCAGACTGACTGATTACAAGCTCGGAGACACCTGTGATGCTAATTACAGGACACTTTAGTTTAACATGTCCCTATGGTCAAATCATTTTCAATATTTTCTAGTGTTACCATCATTTTTGTCCAGGCTAGTTTCAGATCATTTTGTTTTTTAAAATAATTCTGTTGAACCACAATTCAAAAGCAATATCTGATTTTATTAGTTGATTTTCAGTCAATTTTTATCTATTATTACTTTTGTCAGTTTAAAGTTATTTCATTGACCATGTGGGTTTTTCTTTCTTTAACTGTAGGGTACCAAGAATTTTGCACGTCTGTATCACTTTTTATCTATTTAGCTCAAATTCTGAACAAGTGTTATCTTAAGGCACTTTCCGTTAGAGTAGGCTGAAGACAAATTTTTCATCTTTTATACTCAAATATGTACATATACAAATATATCATACACATTTACATACATACATCCAGAGAAGTATCCATCCAGGCAGAGATGAAAGGACTTAATTTAAGAATTTTTGGTAGCGACAAACCCATGGATGCTCAGATCGTAAACCTGTTCTCATATTTGTCTCTGTTGAATATAAATGAATCAATGTGAGCACTTTGAGATTTGGTGTCTCATTTTCTAGAGGGTCTTCATGTCTGTATGGCTGTAAAGGTTTATTATGGAGGTATAATCAATAATAATCACTGATGGAGAGGTCATTCTAATATTAACATTAACATCTGGAATGATCATAAACTGGAGAGGAATGTTGTCGCTGACTGTAGCATCATCTTTCTGAACTGCTAGATTACACTCAAACACTTTATTAGATGCACCTGTTTAACTGCTCATTAAGCCAAATAATCGACGATCACATGGCAGCAACTCAGTGAATTAAGTCGTGGAGACATAGTCGAGAAGACCTGCTGAAGTTCAAACCCTGAAGGGGGATTTTAGTGGCTTTGAATGTGGCAGGTTGTTGGTGCCAGGCGGTCTGGTCTCTTTAAAAAACTGCTGATCAAGTCTGTTTTCAGCTTATTAGCATCTTTTGGAGGAGAAGAGGTGAGAGCTACGAGTGAGACAACAGCAGGATGCTACTGTCAGATAGAGATTAGCATAGACGCCAGCAGCTTCAGCAGATTAATCACATATGACCACTTTCTTTATCAAATAAAAGCAGATAACTAAAATAAAAACTACTGATTGACCTGGAGTGATTGTGGCTGATGAAATGATTGTCCAGTCACCTGCTGGATAATTTTCTGAAGGGTTCTGCCCATTTTCAAACCCTTTCTATGGGCTGTTTCCCAGATGGACTAGTCAAGGGCTCCACATCTTGTCGCTCTGGAGCCACATGTTGTTCTTTCGCCCCTCGCCAGTGGCTCTCTGGACTTGCAGGACAAAACCCCCCCACAAAACTATGTTTTTCTTGCACAAAACTCTTTTTTATTGATGTTTTATCTGCGTGTGTTAGCACTGTCTGCCAAAGATGTTTTTACCTTAAATGATTATTTCATTGGTTTTTTTTACCGTTTCAGCTTTAACCCCTTGACTGGCATTGTAACCGTGTGGTTGACTTTCTGCCACCATTGTGTTTAAAACTTTGAAAGCCCATCTTTGTCTGTTCTTCCTTATTCACCTTTCTGTATAGTGTTTGTAACACCAATGTATTTCCACCGGGTGGCACTGCTGAACATGAATATTGTTGTTTGAAAACTAGAAAAATCAAAAGTGAATCATTGCTGCAGAGCTCCTGAGAAATCTAACAGTAAGGGCATGTATCAGAGTAAGAAAAAAATCTTTTCACATATTTCCAGATCCTCTAAAAATCACACTGTAGTTGAAGGAACTGAATTTGATGATCATAAATGTACCTATGATTCCTCAGAAAACTGAGCCAAAGGCTAAATATGTCAAATTATGCTCTCTGTTCATATGAAAAAACAAAAAAACTGTTGCAAAAATAAAAAAAATTATCATGTCCAGAATAACCCTGAACAGGCAAGACAACCAGCAGGTTGACCTGCGTATCCGCCTTCTGGGTCGGTAATTTGAAAAATGAAACCTAAAATGTTGCTTAATGAAGATAGGACAAAATTTTACCAACAAATAATTTGTTGCAAATGTACTTCCCAGTTTGGAAGTGAAATTGTGCCTTGTGTGCCTCATATAACTTGAGAGGGAGAGCATGATGCCGCTGCATCTCTCGCTGTGAGCTCACCTGTAGATGCGATGTGATTGGTAGGAGGTTCAGCACTGGGCGAAGTGCCATACCTTCACTCTGATCATTACTTTATTTACACAGGTGTTTTTGACAGTGTTGATCTGATACACTTTAAAACTTTATAAAGGAGGATTTATTTTTGAACAAATTACTGATTAATGTGAGGCCACATTATTGTGACATGATGTTTTTTCATTTTTTCATATCAGAGCCGATTGTGACGTGTGGTGTTTGTTTGCCAATCAGATGAGCAGCTCATCATCGACACCTGGCTCTGCGCAGACGGATGAGGTGAAGGACTTTTCATCATGGATTTTGTCCCTGTTTTAATATGTTGTGTTTTCATGGTGTTCATATGATCAATTTCATGATGAAAAACCTCCATTAAAATGTTTTAATCTCTTTTGGTTTGCTTTACATCAGAAAACAATGAAACCATCACAGAGGATTTTAAAGTTTGCAGGGTTCAGCTTTTTTGTCTGCTTTTTGGCCCCTGTACCTCTCAAAGTGCACAGGGAGGCATTTGTCTTTGATTTTATCACAGGCCACAACCACTTTGGTTTTTCGTCCTTTTGTAGACAGGATCTCACAGCGGCTGTTGTTTGTGTTGACCTTGACCTCATACACCAACAAACGGGAGCTGCTGATGCACAAGTTACCCTGAGAACTCTTAGCCACAGGCCTGCCGCCACCGTTACAGATCTGCTCCACATGATCGCTCTTCTCTATGAAAGACTGCACGGGCCTTTTGCAGAGTTTTAGCTGCTGTAAATACCTGAAAAATGAGGGAAAAGTATCAAAACACTGGCACAACAAGATCATGTTTACACTGAAGACAGAACATAAATCAATGGAATAAATTTTAAACACATTTTACAGATACATCAGCAACAAATAAAGAAAACACAACCATTAAAAACACACAGCAACAATAAAACATAAAACAACAAAAAACACGCAAAAGTCACACATCAAAAGGAACACAAACATATCAGAAACCCCAAAAACAATTTAAAAAGCAAACCTGTATTATAAAGCACAACACAAAATGGAAAAAATCAAAATTAAAATACACAACATCAACAAATATACAACAAAATGAAAACACAACTACAATTCAAAAACACAACAGAAACAATATAACAAATGGAAAACACAAGAATTGAAACACAACTGAAAACAACAATGACAAGTACAATTAAAACAACAGTGCAATCTAGTACACACATTTTTCAACAACTAAAATAATGCAAAGAACATGGCAATTATAAAATAGAAACATGAGAATTTAAAAGCAAACACAGAGAAAGAAGAACAAAATAGACTGAGATTGCAAATCGACCTAAAAACACAACAAATAAAAAGCAATAAAAAAAATTGGAATCACAAAAACAAAAAACAAAAATAGGATCAGCAAGAAAAACCAAATTAGGAAACATTTTGGAACAACTTAAAACAGAAATAATCAAACACAAATTAACGATACATTCAAATAACACAGAAATTAAGGAAATTCTAAAAACAAAACCAATTAAAAAAATATATGTACAACAAAAAGTTAAAACATTTTGTAATTGTTTGAAAGCACAAAACATACAAATGGAATGCCAATGTATAAAATACAGCAATAAACGACAAACAAAAAAATATCCAGTTAAAAAAAACATTTTGTGACAATTTTATGACAAAAAACAAAAACATTACAAAAAACAGAAAACACCAAAAACCAAAGCACAGCAACCAGGAAAAAGCGCAGCAAATAAAAACACAAAACCCAGTCAAAGCATAGCAACAACAAACTGAAAAAAGAACTGAACTTCAAAATCAAAAACACAAAACTGAATTGAAAAGTTTTGAAATTGTCGACAGATCATTAACTCCTGGCTTGCTAGGGTCTAACTTAAGGACTTAATGTCTTCACTTACTTTTTCCAGGCATTGCTTGAGTTTCTGTCAAATCGTCCTTGAAGGATGTGTTTTTTTTTAAATTTGTTGTATGCATTGTTGTCTTTGTTCTTCTGACAGGGATGTTGATTAAAGTAATGTTCAACAGACTCTCTGTCCCCGTAATGAACCGCTCCCTCAGACCAGTGAGCCAGGACCAGAGCGAGTGTGACGGGGATCAGGAACATCATCATGTCTAATGGGACAGAGAGAATGAGACATTTAGAGGAGTAGGGCTGCACATGAGTAGAAGATAGTTTTATTGACTCCCGCTCACCAGTCACGAAACTAACGTCCCCCGATCAGCTGATTATATGGATCAACAATTTTTTAGAAGATTTATGAGAACTGAATCCCAAGCCTTGGGTAATTTAATTCATTTTTTGACTTTTCCTTGATAAAAGTACTTTTCTTAGAATTCCAACTTTAATAAACCTGAGACACCAGATGAACAGTTTTATAGTGAAAATATGTGTAACTATTCCATCTGGGAAGGAGCCCTGTGAAAATATTTTCAGGGGCAGAACCTTTAAAAACAACAGCATCTTGTGACTGGACGATTGTTCAGCACATCACACTCATCACAGACCAATCCATATCAAGCAGCGCTGCTATGATGTAGCATACGTAGCAGCTCAGTGTAGCAGCTAATGGTTAACCGTTAGCGGCTGCAGCTAATGTCTTACAAGGGCAAACCACAGTTAATGGACGTTAGCTGCTACGGCTAACGTCCATTAACTGGGGTTTGCCCTTGTTAGCTGTTAGCCTTAGCAGCTAATGCTAAGGCTAACAGCTAACAAGGGCACTTATATGTGACATGAACCTCATCAAAGACAATCTCTACGAAGTAAACTTATATGGAGAGCACAGTGGCGGCTGGTGAAAAATATTCTTGGTGGGGCAGTACTGTGCAACACTCAGTTTTTAACAACCACCCCACTACGATTCGACACAAACTACAGGCTCATCTGTAGCCAAATGAGTCATATAGTTTTATACATTGGTAAATAACAAATATGTATATTACACCATTTTAGACCTGGATAAATTGGAACTGATAAAAAAAGCTCAAAGACATGCTGTAAATTTACTCTGACACACCAAAAGAGTTTTTTGTGTTAAAAGTACCAACTGTTTGTACCAGGTGCTTCTCTTCAACAGAGGCAGGGTGAAATGATCAGGGCTTTCTGAATTTAGGGCCTCATGACAAGAATTATTTACTGTTTCCCAGAAACAGGGGCTGGGTCAACTTACCCACTGGCTCAGTTTACCCCACTCTCCCCTACTCTTACATTAATTCTGACATTCACTCAGTGAACAATCCTACCTGCCCACTCTGCACCTGTGCTGGGCTCATGGCTGCTGCTTGGTGCTGCAGCATCTCTTCTGAGGGGCTACAAGACAAAGTTTCCCCAGTTATGTGGCGTCGTCGCATCACACAGTGCAAGTTGTATTTTATTCAACATCTTGCTTTACCAGTTTCATCTTCATCCTCTGTCGTTTCAGACCGCGAGCTCGTTTTGTTAAAAAGTGGCTATTTTGCACATTTTGCTGCATCATTTTCAAGCGCTTTCCTCTTTTTAATTCTTCTCTTTTCCGCCCCACCCTTGCATTTTTTGTCCATCTTGTCGGCAGTCCAGCACCGCGGCTACTATCTGGCTCATCTCACAGACTCCGACTGGCGGAGCTAATTGTTTTTAGCCTGCACGGACGTGTTGTTACGTCAGGATGCCTCAGAAAAAAAAAGGCTGCCGAGGGAGACGGCCCACAGGGACAGCGGTAACAGCATGGAAGTAATACTCACTCAGTGCCATGAATGAACACCAAACCAAAAAATTATAATAATATTAAAAAATGTATATTAACACCAGCCCTCACGGCCCAAACGTCAGGCCGGCCCAACGGAAATTGTCCCGGTCTCCCGATTAGTCACTCTGGGCATGGCCGACACAAGCCGAATAAACCCGAGGGGCGATATAAGAATCGCCCTACGGAGATTATTTTCAATGACACTGATTGGCCAAATTCACGTTGATATGCGCTTATCTTGCCCTAGTAACATTCCCTTATTGGCTAGTCTTCACTGTCTCAGGGGCGATCTTTCCAGCGCCCCTGAGACACGGAGACAGAGACGAGAAGGCTTACTTTTGTTCTACATTAATGAAAATTAATTACTTTATATCTTAATGGATATATATTTATGTTATATTTATGTTGGCATATTTAGCCAAGTATCACCGAGTAACCATGATGACCACAGGCTAATCAGCATTAGCTGCCATTATTCGTACAACAGGATGTGACTTAAATTCCTGTCAAGTCACTTCCTGTTGTAGTCACGTGCACAGCTCCTGCTGCCCCTGCTGCTCCTGCTGCTCCTGCTGCTCCCACTGCTCCCACCTCTCTTCCCTGACTGGGCCATTAAGCATTTAGTCGAGTGAAACAGTTGGACTATGAAGGCTGGCAAGATGGATATGCATTATTTCAGAATCAGATAGGTCTGTCTGGCCAATGGCCAGAGGTTGAAAAAAATGTCTATAGTTTTAAAAACGTTAATCTGCATGCAAAAATATTTGCACCAAGTAATAAAATCATCAATGACAGGACCGTGCTCACACTCATCCTGACCCAAGAGACTCACAATCACTGTATCGTCTGCAAATTTAAGAAAAGGTCTGTTACTGTGCATGATCCTGCAGTCATTGGGAGGTAAACAGTGTTGTATATACAAATTGTATCTTTAGTTTTTTGCCGAAATAATGCAAGCAGCTGACCATGACTCTGACTCATCATAGTGATGTATTAGTCCTGATGTTATTATCAAAGAACGACTTCTTACCTTCTTGAATCAGTCGACTTCTGCGCAGTAAGAACTCAGCTGGACTGCAGTCACCAAACTTTGCTTCTCACAGCTGGAGCCTTTTCCCGTCGATCTTTGATGCAGACCAAATTAAGCATCATTAAAGTGATGCTTCTGCAGAAACACAGCAAAAGAGGAAGTGGGCGCATCTTTAAAAACCGCTGTGCATTTGCTGCGGGACAGGTTAACTTTGTGGGTGAGAACTGGGCTGTATTTCACACTGATACAAGTCACACTTTAGACTGCTTTGAGGTAGAGAGCTCAAGCCACTGCCCTACTTGTCTTTATTGTTAAACAATAGAACAGAAATGAAAACTTTAATAAGCCTACAGTATAACAGTTTACCTGCACATACCTTACCCCAGCCTTGAACAAAAACACCCATGCTCTTGAACTTAAGTGTTTTATGGTTTGGTTTTGTCACTATAAGTTAAAATTTTCAACAAACTGAGCATCACCAGCTTTGGATGGATAGTCACTTCACCATCTGTCAGTGCCATAGAATGAGATTTTAATCAGTCAGTCCTTGTTTGTAAAGCACCAGTTCATAATTTCGATTAATCATTAATAATATATCATTTATCAAATAATGGCATGAGGGTGGTCTGTTGCAAGGTAGATGATGTGTTAGCTGAAGTGCTAGCGGGATCAACCATGACTCATGTTTCACGTTAAGGTGATACTTTTGAGCTTCTGACTCTAATAATACTTTATTAAACCTTCACTTGTTTTTACTCATCACTCATTTTAATAAATATGCAGCCAATCACAGCTGGAGCCTCTTCTTGTCAACCATCTTTGATAAAGACCAGATTAAGCATAGTTAAACTGATGCCTCTGTAGAAACACAGCTTCAGATTCTGAAAAAAAAGGAAGTGGGCGCACATATAAAAACCACTGTGCATTTACAAGACAATTTAACTTTGTGGGTGAGAGCTGGGCTGTATTTCACACTGATACAAGTCACACTTTAGACTACTTTTGCATGGGGGAGAGAGCTCAGGCCGTCGCCCTACTCGCCTTTATCATTAAACAGCAGAACAGAAATGAAAACTCGCAGCGTCTCAATATGCCCACGGTAGAACAACTTAGCTGCACACGCCTTACCCCACCATGAACAAAAACACCCATGCTCTTGAACTGAAGTGTTTTATGGTGTTGTTTTGTATTTAAGTTGAAATTTTCAACAAACTGAGCATCACTAGCTTGGCTGGATAGTCACTTCACCATCTATCAACACCATAGACTGATAATTTCAATCAATCAATCAAGCCTTGCTTGTATGGCACCAGTTCAAAATATTGATTTATCACAATCAAATATTTATTTATTAATCCCATGAGGCTGGTTTGTTGCAAGCTGGATGACACATTAGCCGAAGTACTAGCATGCTTTGTTTTAATGTGGTACTTTAAGCTGGAAGTTCTTCGGTGAAAAGAAAACTCCTTCCTGCAGAGTGTGTATATAACTGTATGTCCGTCCACTATTCCATTTTGCGTTTATTTTTGTATTCAAATTTCCAGCCGAGAAGTGCCACCATGCTGTATAGCATCTTCCAATTTAGTTTGGTTGGTTCTGCCCATGGATGTATTATAAGAACTGGATAGCATGGCTCCGCCTTCCACCATGTAACGGATTTGAAGCCAGAATATTCCCCGTCAGGGCGCCACCATTGTGCAACCAGTAGAGAATCTGGACCATATTTGGACGCAGCTGTCGTAAACAGTCGCAACACTCCCCAGCATACGCCGTACACAATCATTGTGAAGCTGCCGTAAACCACAGTCATTTTTAAACTCTAATAACTAATAAAAAATAAACTTTTCAGAAAAAAGAGGACTTGGAAAACACGCAGCCCAATAGTACTTTCATATCACCACAGCATACGGATGGGAGAAATATTTCTACGAGGTGTAATAATTTTTTGAAGTTTCCCTACGGCCCGTTCAGATGAATGAGGGAGACGGAGATTTGACCTATACTGCAGCCAGTCACCAGGGGGAGCAGTTTTCGTGGCGGCTTCAATTTTAGCCTAGCATCATGGCGTCCATGTTTTTTACAGTCTATGGTTCTGCCGCATAAAGTGCCCATTTGCCCATGTGCAGCAGGATGTGCTACGGCAAGTCTAATTGGACAAACTGCCCGAAATGCATTGCCAGACTGTACACCAGTTTTGAGTCATTCTGGGTTAATTGCGTTAAAATTTTTGATCAGATTAATCATGATAATGGATTAATCAAAACTAGAAAAGCACTCAAAGAGCGCAGACCTCCGCCAGCGCCACAATCCTCACCCATATTGTGATTTTCACCATAAATATTAGTCTTACCTTTATATCATCTAAATATTTACATACCAGTAGCAATTGGATTCATAATATCTATTTTCGTGCAGTAGTTATCCACGAACATTGCATTATTCGTCATGGCCGTTTTCGTCATGGATCTAGCTTCAAAGGTTTTGAAGATACAACAAATGCAATTGAGCATCCCAGATTCCACTGTATCTTGGCTATATTTTGGCATTTGTTGCGAGTCTATGCCTTTGTTTTTTCCCTTGCTTTGACGAAAATTCCAAGGATATCTACATTTTTCTTGTTCTGGATCAGAGAATCCAGAATTTTTCCGGGATCCAGATCAGTCTGTTATATCTTGTAGAACCTGTTGGAAACTTGTCCTGTATTTTTTTTCCTAATGCCCTGACTATTTTTGGTTGCATAAAATGCACAAATGCCGAAAATGGTCCTATCCCGCAATGTTAAAGAATCCTATAAAAAAATCCTGGATCCAGACGGTGATCCGGATCAACACCAAAATTGAATCACTTCTTTCTTTTTCCATACTGAACATTTCCTGAAAATGTTCAGCATGGGAAAATCCATCCATAACTTTTTGACTTATTTTGTTCACAGACAGACAGACAGACAAACTCTCCCGAAAACATAACCTCCTTGGCAGAGGTAAAAAATTTCACCAAAGCCATGTTTTGTTAAAAATTATAAGCAATGTTACTTTTATTATTTTGTTACTGATTTGGCTGTTTGCCTCAAGTGGACTTTTAACTGACCGCAATGTGTGGAGCCCCCATTTTGGCTTAATTTTTCAGCAATGTAGGTAATACATATAATAAATAAGTGGGTATTTGATACTTTACTGTGCCAATTTCTTAGAAACATGTCAATGGATTGATGAACATGGACCGTGTAAATGAGTGAATAGCAGACATAGTGTATTAGTGTACCCATTCTTCTCACAAGAATGAAAAAATGATAAAAAATGAAGGATCTTGAACCAAATGCTGCCTTTGGGAGTTTTTATTACAAAATGGAAAATACAGGCTTGCAAGTGCAGAGACAATCAAAGGGACAAAGATGGGCGATCCATCATCTGCAGAGAAAGTCTGAAGACATGAGGAGAAGTGCTCACATTTGAAGCATTGTAATTCAAGGATATGTGTTTTTGGTATGCATGTATGTGTGTTTGTAAAGCTAGTGTGTGTGTGTGTGTGTGTGTGTGTGTGTGTGTGTGTGTCATCTCTAAATTATTAGACAAAAACAGCTTTTGTAATTAATCTCATCTATGTGGGAGACTCTGCTCCTGTAAGGAAAACGCCATAAAAAAACTTAAACCATCCAAATGCTGATGAAGTGAAGTAAAGGTCTTTATATGAGACAGGAGCTCATATGTGTGGTCACTCAAATGTGAAGTATGAACATACATCAGAATAAAATTTCCACAACAATAGACAAGGTTGATTTTATATTTTTATTAGCAAATTTTAAAAACAGAGACCGTGTATAAGTGACAACATTTAAGTAGCAATTACTGACTTGTGAATATTTAAGATTTTTTTTTTTCATTTTGACATTTTAACTTGACATTAGCAATCTTTGTAAAATGTATAACTGCAAAATTGATTTATTTTAACATTTATTTGGAGGGGACAGTGCTTATTCAACATCCAGCCTTATGGGTCTCCATACAAGACTGTTGTAAATATGCTGGACTTAGCCCCATGCTAATTTCTACCTGTATAAATTTAAAATATTCATCAAAATACATTCACAACAAGTATGTGTACAGTAGTAAAAATTAAAAGAACAGATTGACAGTAAAAAAATAAAATTATGTTTGAACATTTACAAAAGTATTATTGTATTAAAGTAATGTATTGAAATATTAAACTGTAGAATGCCATGCCCCACAAAATGAGAAATATTCCCGGTAAATTGTTAACTACTAACCCCAGTGCCTTCATATTGTGTCATATCAGGCCATACCATGTCACAGAGAAACAAAAATAATATTAGCCCGCTGTTTTGAAGAACTAAGACTCAAAGGTCAGAACTAAAAATATCCACCGGTGATCAACAGAAATAACAGATCAGCTCTGTAAGAGCCATTTCTGTTTTTGGTTTTGTGAGAACTTTGGCCTCCCACCACTAGGGGGAGCCGGGTGACAGGATAAAACATGAAGCGTGCATGGGTAGCAGAGTAAGGTGTTGCTGTTTGGGCTGAGGGCAGACAGTTTTTGGGCCGTGGTACTTGGATTATTGGTTTGTGTTCTAAAATTAACTTTGCTATTTAGTTTTCTAATTGCTGAACTATGAGTGCACAACTGATATTGAAGTGATCGACTTTTAATGAAGAGTCTGAACACCTGGATTAATGGTGCGTTCCAGTTGTAGTCAGAAGTTGGAATTTCCCAGTTCCGAGTAGGACATTTTATCTGGAACGCCCCCCGAAGTCAGTATTTCCAACTAGGAACTCGGGGGAACCTCGCCCCCCGAGTTGACAATCGAAGATGGATGCAGTGTAAACGTTTATTTAGCTCCTGTAATAATCAATTTATTTGCACTTCTGACTGGGGTGTGTCGCTCTAGATCAGCTGTATACAGAGTATTGTTAGACTTATACTTACAAAAATGCTGCCATAGTGATAATCGCATTCTTTATGTGATATTTGTGAACAATAACGCAGGGCGTGCTAACAACAGCTAACAATAGCCTGGTAGATCGGCATGTTTTTTTTCCGACTTCAACTGGAACGCAGATAAGTCGGAGATGATGTCACTCCCATTTCCCAGTTGCCAGTTCCGAGGTTACTGGAACGCAGCATAAGTCAGTCAGACAAACAATACAGTAGAATCTGAGTTGTTACGCATCAGAACATTCGTCGCCACAGCGACAGCATAATCAAAATGAATAACAAACCTGCGCTACAAGCTCAGACTGATTGACATTTTGAATAAACGCCATCAGCACCATATGACTGACTTTTTCACAACATTTTTCTTTGGGCTTATAAAGTGTTCTTGTGAAATAATGTCTTGTTTCCACTGAGTGGTCTGGTTTGGTTCAGTACACTTTAGTACTGTTTGGAGCGGTAAGCCCTGATCTGGTTTGTGTTTCACCGCCAGCTATACTTGTTAGCGGCAATGTGAACCGGAAAGTGAGGGTCACTCACGTTGGCTACGTCAGTGCATGACGTCTGACGTAGAGTGCGACTGAAAGCGAAGACCAATAATAAAGGACTTTCTGCTCTCCAGCACTCCGCTGAGCGTTGTCTCGTGGATATTTTTTACAGCAAAACAGCAAACGAATTGACGATTTTTGTGTCCAGTCAACAGACTGCTGTGCTTTTAGCTCCACCTTTTAAGCTGAGCTTGCAACTAGAGCTGCAACTATCGAGTATTTTTGGAATCGAGTACTCTGTCAATTATTTCTTCGAGTACTCGAGTACTCTAACAAAATATACTTTTTTGTTTTTAGACAAACAAATCAATTGTATACAATGCAACATGTTAGGGCTTTCATATCGAGCAACCAAATGCTGTTTATTCCTTAGAAAAGGGTTTTTATTTTAACAACTTTTAAAGTTTAAACCAGTACTGGCTTAAAACAAAGCCAATACAATACTGATTTACAAAGCAATAATATAATTCTGCAATTATATTTGTGAAGTGTGTTCTGGAGGGCATTGTGTAGTTTGGATTGAAATCCTTGATCATGTTCTTAAATCCTGTGTCCTCCACCATGGAAAGAGGACGCATGTCTGTGATGAGCATATTTAAAATGCTGTAATAGTAATAGTTGCAGCCCTAACACGTGCTATCGTGCTAAGCTACATGATAAGCTCACTCAGTTTGACATCAGACACACTGCACTGTGTTCTTTTCGTCCCATCTTGTAGTGACCACACACTTTGGACACTCTGCCATTTCTTCTGTGGACTCTCTCCTTTCTGTCCCTCTCTTTTCTCTTCCTTCATGATTTTACAAGCCGCGCAGCAGCGGAGGTAGCAGGCGCGTTGTGCCACAGAAATGACCGTCCGTTTCAAATACCGTGTACTGTATAGTAGTCAAGATATATATTTATATGTATAATTATATATTAAACGAGGCTTCGAGGCACAAAATTTAATTCGAGGATATTTTGTAATCGAGTACTCGCGAATATTCGAGGAATCGTTTCAGCTCTACTTGCAAAAAAAAGTCAATTACACTTTGTCCAGTGACAAAGAAATACAATGAAAGTGGGGTACTGGTTAAGCAGGGTAGTAAGCAATTAGATAGTGTTGTGCTCAAGACCACACTAGATTACACCAAGACTTGCCTGAGACCAAGACAAGACCATCAAAATCCATTTTAAAAACAATTACAAAGTTGAACAGTTAAGGGGAGTGTCCCTCAGTCACAACAGCGAGACGGTTGCAGTCATCACAGTGGGGAATACACATGATTGAAGCTTTTTGTTGTTTTACCAAGTGTTCCTCCTTATTCACATTAATTAAGTTGAAGAACAGCAAAACAGTGCTGGTCTTGATCAGTCTTGACAGAAAATCCAGAGTCCGGCCAGTCCAAGACCTATACAAGACCGCGTAAAAATGCTCTGGAGTCTGAGACAAGACCAAGACCTTTAAAATGTACTGGTCTCGAGTAGCACAACACTACAATTAGACACAACCCAAATACGTACTTTAGCTAGCTTGGGTTCAAATCTAGCCTGTGGTCAGTTTGGAAAGTGTCCCCACTACCTTCACGAGCCTATCCGTTGTCTCTCTCTCTCCTATCAAAAAGGCATAAAATCTTAAAAAAATAAAATTGAAAAATAAATATATTTAAAGTGAATCAAAAGAGGCAAAATTCATACAATTTTAAGCAACAGATTTGTCTGACTCATGGCGAAATTGCTACGTGAATGATCCAGAAAACCAATTTGGTAGTAACGTGAAGCATGGTCCTCAAATGCCCTCCTACACATGTACTTAGCTTATGTACCTTTGCTTCCTCAGAGCAGTGATAACCAGAGGAGCAGAGTTCTTCTCATTTTGTCTCAGATGAGGACTAAAATACGGGAAGATCTCCCCCTCAAATGAGCAGCTGGTAAATGAGTAGATGTGAGACTTTGCTGTCACATCATAAAAGGACACGAGACCCTCCTCATAATCCACGAACACCCCCACACGTTCTGGTTTCTGTGTCAGTGCAAGGTTGACGGGTGGAGTTGTCAGAGCTGCGTACTTGTCATTCTCAAAATGGACGATGACCCAGAACCTGTTATCTGGACTCAGGGAGAGTTTACCTTTACGGTTTGCATCCCCTCTGGCTACACCCAGATCCCACCCTGATTTGTCCCTGACCTCCACCTCCCAGTAGGACTTCCCAGAGGTCAGCCTGTTCAGACCCAGGATGCTCCCGAACGTGTCAAACCTCTCAGAAGAAAGAGGGACTCGCTGGTCCTTGCCTCCATCACACACTGTCTTTCCATCAGCAGAAATATGGAGGTATGGGTGAGCGGTGCTCGGGTCAAGCCTTACATCCACTGCAGAGAACAACAGAGAGACAGCCATGATGAAAATGAAATAAAACATTTAAGCCCCATTTACACAAGAACGGACAAAAATAGAGGGTTTTCATTGCGTTTTAGCCTACTGTTTACACAAGAATGGTGCCCAGAGTGCCTGAATCCACAAACATTTCAAACCAAGTCCAGCATGGAAAGTTTTGAAAACATTTTCATATCCGTATTCGTGTAGATAGGATTCAGCATTTCACCCTGAAATGCTCACGTGACTCTTTCACATGAAAGCTGCACGCGCATCCCAAAAACAACAACAGCAGCTTTGGCTGTCTACCGAGCAACATGTGTGCTGCTAATTGGTTTGTTATCAAGACAAAAATGTCCAGTCAGATTTGTTGTCTAGACAAGAAACTCCTTCGATAGTCTATTTGCCATTGTTGTTTGTGAAAAGTTTGTCGTCACCGGAAAGCGTTAGTCTACAGGCGTGCATTTTAACACCGTTGTTTCACTACAAATCTATAGCACCAAGTACTGGAATGGCGTGAATCACACACAGCATTTTCAGTCATTCTTGTGGATCTGTGTGAACTCAGATTGTTTTCACAGTGTCTCCATGTGAATACAGAGCGCTTTTGAAAACGCAAAGGAAGAAACTTTTCGTTTCCAGTGAAAACGTTGTGCATATGGGGCCTTAGGCTGTGTTTACATGGCGCCGAAAACGGCCAAATCCGATAAGTTTTCATTGCGTTTTGGCCATGCGTTTACACTGAAATGTGTTGCGTTTTGTCTGAAAACGTAAACTTTTGAAAACGTGCTCCAGAGTGGAAAGTTTCCAAAACGCTCTCCATACAGCTCCATGTAAACCCATGTCAGAGCGTTTCAGGGTGAAACGCTGATGTCACCGCATGCACAGTACTCTTTCACATGAAAGCTGCGCATGCATACCAGGAACAACAACAGCTTCCGCCGTCTGCCAAATAAGGTGTGAGCCTCATACCGTGCTCGGTTTGTCCAGACAGATTTGTTGTCTGAACTGATTTGTTGTCGAGAAAAGAAACTCCTGCGTCTCTGTGCGTCTATTCCCCATTGTTGTCTGTGAAAAGTTTTTCTTCTTCGTATGTGTGTTGTAGCAGCGCTGCCTCTTTGCAGACCTACACCGCCATCTACTGAACCGGCATGCACACTACAATGGGTCCTTACGTCTGAACGCAGAAGAATTTGAAAATGCAAAAGAAAAATCTTTGCGTTTTAAGTCAGTGGTGTCCATGTAAATGCAGCCTGAGAGTAACAAGAAAAAGCTCCTGTCATGTACCTAGACATCATGCATGCTTAAAACCTCATTAAAGTATGCTGGCCATGTCCACAAATGTCTAACATTTATTTAAATGATTGAATATTAAAGCATTAAATTTTCCTAAAAATATAGCTATGGTAAAATGTCTCATCTCTGCATTGAAATTGTCTCCAATGATGACATTTTTTTTTCCAGAAATAGAGACACTTCCCCACGCTATCACTCTGCCTGATCCAAAGAATGTTTATCCATCAGTGTGGCAATCAGCAAAACTCTCTTCATGTTTTCTCCACTCTTTGACCCTATGACCCAGCTAACCAGCTGTTGGCAGAATCTAGACTCTTCGCTGAACATGGCGTTCCTCCACTTGATCATGTTCCAGTGCCAAGTTGCAAACACAAGTGCAAAAGGGCCTGACAGTGGAGTGCCTTTGAGTCTGGACGTTGACTGTGTGCCAAGTTGCAGCCATATTGTCCAGCAAACCTTGACTGCAAAGCTGTAGTGTGGACGCTGTGAGGAAACGGTGTTGGATGACCAACTTGAGGTCAGTCCTGGACATCCCCCATTATATTGGACTTTGCTTTCAGTTTTGAGGTGATTACGACAACTCACTCTAAACAGAGCAACTTGGTTTTGCCAAATGCCACCTTAAAGTTTCACGGACCCTGTCAAGCGTGAAATGCAGATTCTTGAAGCAGACACCAAATGACCATCACTGGAGCAGGGCCCATGCTCGAAAATTCTTTGGTCCACACTAGAAATAGTGAAAGTCATCCTTAATCCGAGTGTAGCAATAAAGCAACTCGAGCTCTTGTCAAAGAAGTCTCATCGTAACATAATTTAAAGTCACATACCTGCATATTTGGGAGTCCTCCTGAGTTCTGTGAAAAGAGAGTTGATATTAAAAGAGGTCATCACCTTTTGAATGCAGACTTTAATGTGCTCTGGTAAATAAAAAGAAGAAAATCTTACCGACAGAGGAGAGCTTTTCCAGTTTCTCTTGGATGTTCTGCATCATGTTGCATGTCGTAGTTCTGAGTGTACCAAAGGAGAACAAAGTGTCGACTGTTGCAGTTTTAAGAGTTTCATCGTGGCCTGTTGGAGGAGAAACCTGCATGGACAAAGAAAATAAACCAGTGGAAATTGGTGGTCTGGTGATTGTTGCTTAGGTGTTGAGTTTAAACATATTGTGGCAAATGAAAGTATGCTTAGAGAGAAGCTGATAAAGTCAAGGGTAGTCTACCACATGGTTCTTTGTTGCTACAGCATCAACACTTTTATCAGACCCAGACTCTGATATGCAAGGTAGTGACAATGCCAATACTTCCCTATCTACCAAATACCACACAGCCCAGGAATCACCGTATGTAGACAAATAAACAGGAAGAACCAGAACACAACTGGGGGTCATCAGGTAAGTTTCTCTTGTCTTTTGCATTTTGTCCAATATGTCGCCACAACACTTTTAAGAGGCTGACCAGCAAACTCTGGAGCCACCCAAGAGCCATCCTACTCTATGCCAACCCTCACTGCACACCATGCCAGTAAAAATTCCTGTATTTAATTTTACCGACTCTACCATATCGCCATTAGAGTCCAAGTGCCCTAATTTCGTGGCGCAGTGGAGGGGGCGCAGAACCCGCGTACCCCACGCAGTGTTAATTTCGTCCGGCGCACCGCTGTGCGCTGCCAGTTTGACAATTTGGTAGACCGTCTGCACAGAGATGGGTGTGACGGCGCACCAGGGGGAGGTGTCGACAGATTCATGTTGGGGCAGTGACAATTTAGTGCCAAAAAACTGTGCGGAATGTGCGCTGAAAGCTCGCCAGCTCCAACCTGGTCTATTCTCGGCGCAGGTGAAGCGCACCCTCCGCAACTTTAATTTGGTGACAGGTGCACATGTGCGGACACGTCAACAAAGCCTCAGAGGCAGGTTTCCAGAGTGTCAGGCACATTTCAATGCAATAAACAATCACAGCAATCACTATTTAATGTAACCATTTGAACCGGCATAAACATTTGTATCTATATTAACTGTCCCGTCACATCTGGTGTTGGATTAAAGCCGTTTGTCATAATGAAAACTTAACCTGACGGCAGCTGGAAGTTTGATGCACATCTTACAAGTCAACAATAAACAGCCTTAACATCTGATACTGAGTAAATATCTGGTTTCTCTCATTTCATTAAATTCAATGAAAAGAGGGAGAAAAAAGCTGAAGAAAAAGGAAAGAAAATAAATGTATGTCACTCAGGATTTACCTGTGATTTCCCATATTCCTCTATTTTAGTCTTTATTTTTAACGTGATCTAAAAAGATGGAGTACATTATTGTAGGGAGGATGAGGCGGAGACAACTGGAGAGTATACAGTATATCACTAAAGGTTCTGCTATTTGGCGATGACAAACCAGGAGTGCAGGTGGATCACAAGCATTATGAATGGATAAGCCAGCTGTGGTGTAACTGTCTCTTAATTTTTTACTCCTATTAATAACAAAGGAACAGATTACATCTGTCCCTGGAGCTGGCCCACACGATGACGCGCTTCGTGGCCTCCGATGCACGCCCTGATGGCCAGTCCGTTGCTGAAGTGACAGCGGCTCTGTTCGTCTCCGCTACCGGGTCTTTCCAGCATACTGTTTCTGCAGTGGCGGGGATCATTTAGACCAATCGGATGCTGCGCCTCGGCCGCAGCACATTTAAAGGCAAGGAGAGGCGGTCATTTGATTGGTGAAGACAGCACTCAGCTGTGTTAAACCCACTCACACCCTTTCTCCTCCCTCTCTGGCACTTGCGCGGCAGGGGCAAGTCGTGGATGCACCTCTCTGAGCCTCTCTGCGCCTTGAGTGCACCTCTCTTGGCACTGCAGGAAATTTGCAAAGTGCGCTGGTCACAACCTGTCCCCGTGGCGAAGGCCGGCACAGGGCAGGTGCGCCTGCGACTGCACCTGGTCTACGAAATTAGAGCCCCAAGAAGCATCATCACTTTCAACTGACTAATCCGTCCACAGTTTTAAAAAGATTATAAAGAAATGAACCAGGTTATATTTTTAAGCATTATTTTTCTCTGTACCTGCAAAAAATGTTTACTTCATATTATATAGCCTACATACTGTATCTTGGTAGTCCCACAAAACTTTTCCCTAATTTTCTGTTAATGTTCGACGGATGCCAATTTTACATACGTCACCTGCTGCAAGGCATTAAGGGGCGTTCCTTGCTCCTTTCCTTTCATAAAGGGTGGTCCAGTATTTCCTAAGCTAAAGGAGCTAATAAAGGAAGCAACGACCCTCCTTTTCTTAACTTTTGCAGAACTTTAATAGCCCTTATCATGGCTGATGCTTCAATGCTTCTTGGTCATTTCTTCAGTTAGGAAGCTTCCTTATGAAAACAGGACTATTTGAATGCACCCCTAGTCCCTTTCTGGACTTTTTTCCTTGAATCTATTTGATAGAAAAACACAAGAAGAAGAAAGAAAATGATATACAGTCAAGCTAGAGTGATAATAACTTTAGCTGAGGAGATCTAACCTGCACATCTTGGTTTTGTTCCAACTCATCGATGGTCTGTCTGAGTGCATCAATTTCCTTTTGCAGTTTCTGGATCAGGTTCTCTTCTTCTTTATCCACTTTCTGTCTCCTGAACCAAATGTTGAGTGATTTGTTTAGTTAAATTACAAATGGATAGATTTGATGAGAGCTTACTTTTTATATCAGTGCTATTCTATTAGGGTAACAGATCACCCACCTCTTCTCCAGGGGTTGAAGGGCCTCCTCTCGAGCCGCCTCCACTGCTTTTATCACGTCAGAGAAAACAGTGTTTATCTCCAGCCACTCTGCATCCAAGCGGCCCTGATAGGAAGTACAGTAACAACAACTTTAAAAAACATTCATTGAAAATCTCAAAATGATTAAAAAAATAAGTTTCGTCAGTTCACCTTGAACACTTTTGCAGATGATCTGACCTCGCCCATCTTCTGTTGTCTCCTCAGAATCTTCATCTGTATATCTGCTCTTATCTTGTCATGGATTGCCTTGAATGAAGATAAAACATCTTATTTGAAGACATGCTGTAGATCATGGATCAGCATCTTTGGTAACCATGAGGACCACAAACTTTTATTATCGTTGCAAGACGGCAATTTCAGGATGTTTTGATTCGTGATTAATTACATTGTTTGACTCAGATGGAAGTACTTCTAAACTGAATGAGCCAAAGAATTGAAGCTAGGTTCTGCTACTTTTTAAGGCAAGTTAAGCGGGTTACACACATAAGGATTTTCCAAATCTGAAGAGATTCTTTATCTGGTAGAGGCCCCTGCATATTCAACAGTTCTGATAGTACTGTGTGGTCTGCTGTGATAATCTCAACACAGCAAGTTACACATAAAGATTCTGTCCCACCACTGATCAAAAATCTAGTCCTCCAAGCCAGAAATCTGATGACAAAAACAAAGTAAAAGAAACATAGCAACAACTGGAACATGCAACCGACATCATGGAAGAGGACATACAAGAAGAGGGAATGATGGTCGTCTTGGGACTATTTTTGACGGAATAATCCTCAAACAAAAGAAAAGACCATGGAAAAAATCCTGGAGACAGCGTGAACACGTGAGCTGGTCTTCCATTTCGGAGGACCATCAAACTTTATGTTTCAGGTTGGCCATGCTTGTTTTTATTAACGCCTGCTTCCTTGTTCCTCAGGCAGCTTGCTTCTTGATTGACAACATTTCGTTCCGCATCACAATTCCTGGAGTCATGACTTGGGAGTTGTTGGCTTTCCCCAGAAACATTACGATTTTTGGTCATAAATATTGAACAAGTTTAATATTAATCATTGTCTGCTGCCCTAACCTGTTTTGGAGCCAATTATCAGGAAAAATTCTCGTAAAACACCTCAGATCAAAGTACTGTTTTATTACCTCTGCAAAGGAGTTTATGTTTTCGGGAGATTCTGTCTGTCTGTCTGTCTGTCTGTCTGTCTTTGAACAAAATAACTCAAAAAGTTATGGATGGATTTTGATGAAATTTTCAGCAAATGTTCAGCATGGGGAAAGGAAGAAGCGGTTAAATTTTGGTGTTGATCCAGATCAGCGTCGGGATCCGCCATAACGAAAAATGTGATTTTTGTGAATAACTACTGAACTAAAATAGATATCATTATGAAACCGATTGCTAATGTTATGTTTTCATGGTCAATGAATCTAAATATTTAGATGAAATAAAGGTAGAAGTCAAATTTATGGTGAAAATCACAATATGGGAGAGGACTGTGGTGCTGGCGGAGGTCTGCGCTCTCCGAGTGCTTTTCTAGTTTACTCAGTGTTATACCAGTTGACCTTTTCACTGCTGATCGAATATATTCTGCATATTTTATTGGTTGCCAAGAATACTGTAACTGCAAATTGGAAGAGTGTTAAATCACCGACTGTGGCTGAATGGAAGCTGAGGTTGAGACAAGTGTATCTCATGGAATGAATGACCGCATCATTACAGCTGAAAATGGACCTTTTTGATCAGAGGTGGATCATGGTTGGAAAACACCTGATAATGTGAGCAATTTGGGGTGTTGAGGTTGTTCTTTAAGTAATGGAAATGGGCCCTGACATGAAGTGAATATGTTTATTATCTGGATATTACTATTATTGTTATTATTATTTATTTATTTATTTATTATTTTATCTTATTTTTATTTTATTTTATTTTTTTATTTATCTAATTTTTGTATGTATATTTATTCTGTTTGTTGAAGTAAAAAGTTCCAATGATTGATTTCCTTGGTTGGGAATGGGGAAAATCGGGACAAAAATACCCCGACAATCTGACTTTTACAATTTTTTTTAGGCTTAAGCATAGCTGATAAGAGTAAAACACAACTACTAAGCTATCATAAATGAAACCATCCTTGGAATAGTCAGTTTTAGTCTTGTGCTGTACCTTTGCTGCTTGTTGTTCCTCCCTTTGTCTCTCTTTCTCCATCTCCTGGGATCGGACTGTTTCCTGAGATAGAGTAGTCGGAATATTTAAGGTCAACTGCTCCACCTAGAGGACAGAAACAGTCAATGCAAGCTTCACTAAGTAGTCTGAGATTGAAAGATGATTATAATGCAATGACTCCTGTGCATACTTAGTTGACCCACAACAAAGTTATAACTGAATATAGCCCACAAGAGATATAACCCAACAGTGTAGATCATGTTCATTTTCTGTTCTCTTTAGAACAAGAAGACCTATTTTCTGAATCCCTCATGAGGAAATTCAGGTCTTTGCACTCTGTTGTTGGGACATGCTACACACTCATTGGCTGAAATAAACATGCACAAACAGGTCCTACGATCAGGTTTTAATGGAAAGATGGCAGAGTGGTGGCAGTTTTGTTAAGTGCCTTGCTCAAGGGAACTTCAGCAGTGCCCAGGAAGTCAAAAGGCAACGCTCCAGCTACCAAATCAACTTCAAAACATGGTTCATCAGGACTTGAACCAGCCAACCCCAACCTAAGATCTTCCAGACTGAGCTACACTTAAAGTTTGTCAGTTATGCACAGATAGGTCTTGCTTTAGGTTTGAGCAACAAGGTGGGCTGTAAGCATTTCCCTTCTTTGCTTTTTAACCAAGAGACCTCATCAAATAGTCATTTCACTAAGCTTAAATAAACACATCATAATGTTTCAGGCCAGAACCCAAGCCCATCACAACACACATCAAACAATTGCTGTTGCACGAAACTGGATGATTGGTGTTGTTCTTATCAGTCTCTGGATAACTTCTCAAGAGATTTCAATGCCATGTAAAACTTTTAATAACCAGAACTGAATCCAGGGATTTAGGGATTCTACCACAGCCTTTATGTTAGAGTGATAGAGGACCAGACAGGCATGCAGATTTGTTTTCAAACCAAGGATGTGCATGATGTTCAACAACAGGTGATCGTGCTGATGACCTTGGCAAATCATTTAATCAATATTGGCCAAAATGATCAGCTTCTGATCAACTGGGTTACCTCTATTCAAAAATAAAGTAACATTTGGATTTACTTTCCTACAGGACATTTAAACCTACCTGCTGTGCTCCAGACTGGAAATCAAGTGGTTGACGGACTCCGCCGGTCGCATCAGGAACTTGTGTTCGAGGTGAAGGAAACTCTGAAAGAAAAGAAAGATGTCGCAACTATGCAGTATTTTCTTTTTTAGATTTGCTCTCTGTTATTGATAAAGTGTGGTGCATACTTGATTGGTTATTCGCCTCCACTTTGACCTCTTTGGTTGTGGGTTTTGCTGGAGTGCCCGAGGGTAGTGATGCCTTTGGCTCCAAGGGACGCTTTCAGAAAGAAGAGGGAAATCCAGTCAGTCCAGTGGTTAATACAAAACAGTATCTATAAAGTCAATGTGTTCACTGAATATTTTAGTTGTTGAAAAGTGAGCAATTGGAATATTAATATAGCACATATCAAACACATTGGCAACTTTATTAGGTCCACCTTGCCAGTATCAGATGAACCCCAGATTCAACAAGGAGCTGGAAACATTTAGGAGAGATTTTGGTCAGAGCTAATATAATCGCATCTTCATGTTCGGATCTTGATCTTGAACATCACAGTTAACATCCATCCGTTGCTGTTGTTTGCTAGCTCATGAAGCTAGTTCATTAGCATTTACCCTGACAAATTTCAACATCTTTCAACACCACACGAAAACTTTCAACAACTTTAACAACTCCATACTGTTGCAAGAGACTGACAGTCATGTGTGCAGATTCTAGCCAACGTATGAAGGCGCAGTACGTAAAACTTTCACTGCTTACTGTTCGTTATTTTGATGACTACACACATCAATTCGAAAACCATCACCCTTTAAGGTGTGTGTACTTGACATTAAACTAGTGCTTCGGTTTCGTGGAGAAGTATTGCATAATGAAGAGGAAAAACCTTTAAAAAAAGACTTCCTGGTACATGCTCATAGTTCGCCCAACAACCTTGCATAACACCCTGGTGCACTTCACAGGAATGAGGAATCCACTTTCCTCTTTATGTAAATATGAAACAGCAACAACGGGTTGCTTAGTAGTAAGTACACCTTGTTTTGTCAACCCGAGTACTCAATTCTAAACCAGAACTGAATATGAAGGAGACAGAGAATCTCCATTGAACTTGTAGACGTCTATTTATGGAGATGGGAGGGGGGTTACAGGATTAAGTTTGGTTAGAAAAACGGACCTAATATAAATTAGATAAAACAGAACTGCAGCAGTAGCAGTGCGTGCCCTCTCCAAAGGCTTTCATGCATTACTATGTCTATAACCGGCCTGTCATCTGTAATATTCAGATTACTCTGTCAGGGTTCCCACTCTTTTCTAGAAATCGTTTTCCAGGATTTTTTCCAGTGTCACATAACCAACTGAAGCTACATTGTTGCTGTGGGCAGTTTTCAGTTTTAGTTAGCCTTCTAAAAAACAAGATTAGAGGTTGATGAACAATATCTCTAGCTATTGATCATATTGATCCGAGAATTTCTTTGTTTCTAACTCTCCAGCAGGAACATTGTCTGTTAGCTATCTGTTTAGTCTGGCTTTTATGTGTCTTACTATTGTAAATTTATGGTTATATGTATTTTTTATCTTTATTTACTCTGTTTTTTATAAATAGATTGTTAATTTAGCTGAAATTTTATTTTGTCATTTTTTCATTATTTCTTTTTGTCCCCACTCTTGAGCTTTTATATTTTTTATGCCTTAACTTGCATTATTTTACCTACTCACATTTTCTGGCTATGTGTACATGAGTTACCAAGCACATTTTTACTTCATTTCCTATGTTTTAATCTAGAAGGAAGACAAATAATTTTCCAGGTCAGCTTAAGCTTTTCCAGAACATTTAGCTTTTTTCCTCATTTTCCATTTGTTTTCCATGACTGGAAAAATTGGGCAATCATTTTCCAGGTTTTCCAGGTTTTCCAGGACGCGTGGGAACCCTGTCTCTTGTTGAAAACTTAATGAAAACTTGAGGAAATGTTTGCTCTCCAAAAAAGTATAGAATAAAATTTGTTGTTTAGTGGGTAAACATTTCACCACATATTCGTGACAGTGGCTGGACAAGTCCAATTCAAGCTCAATTTGATTGGTTTCCAATAGATAAGGGTGCGTCAGTTTAAGAATAAATAAAGATTAAAAGGAGAACATTTGGATCAAGTCTCCTGTAGTATATCTAAGCTGACTGAGAATCTGCCTTACCTGCTGTGCTGCAGTTTGGAAATCAAGTGCTCGACGGACTCTGGGAGCCGCATCAGGAGCTTGTGTTGGAGGTGGTGGAGTTTCAAACACTGAAAGGGAAGAAGACAATTGTCGTAACCGTATGATATTTGAGTGCCAATGTTTTATCAGTTTTTTGTTAAGGATGAAGCTTTTCGGTTCGTACTTGATTGGCTGTTCGTCTCCACTTTGACCTCTTTGGCTGCAGGTTTTGGTGGTGACACTGGTGACCCTTGGGGAGACTTTTAGAAGAAAAAGGAAAGTTTACATGGTTGATATTTTCACTGTTTACAAGTCAGCATGGAACAAACATACATGAGTGTTTACACAGATGCCACAAAAACACAATAAAGTAACATGTTCCTGTTAAAAGATCCGGTCGGCCAATAGGTTAAAAAGTTCATATAAGACTCTGAAAGCTGTGTCCATGTCTTCAGTACTAACATACCTTTGTGTTGGCTGATGTGTTGGCTGGTATATTGGCAGCTGACTGGCTCTTCTGGCGAGGTTTTTCCTGTTCATTTTTCGGAATCTTCTTCTCACTGTCTGAAAAATTAGATCATTTCGACCTTTTTTTTCTCCACATACATCTCAGTGCTGTTCAGTGTTGGGCACATTACTTTAAAAAAGTAATTAGTTATGGTTACTAGTTACTTTCCCGAAAAAGTAATTGAATCCACAGACTGCTCTGGACTCACCGTTGCTGCAGCTAGCCGTGTTGCCAGATTTTGCGATTGAAATAAGCATTTTTACAGAGAGAAACCTACATGAAGCATGTTTTCCTTTTTACCTCCGCCAAGGAGGTTATGTTTTTGGGAGAGTCTGTTTGTTTGTTTGTCTGTCTGTCTGTCCGTGAACAAAATAACTCAAAAAGTTATGGATGGATTTGGATGAAATTTTCAGGAAATGTTCAGCATGGGAAAAGGAAGAAGTGATTCAATTTTGGTGTTGATCCAGATCAGCGTCTGGATCTGCCATGATGAAAAATGTGATTTTTGTGAATAACTACTGAACTAAAATAGATATCATTATGAATCTAATTGCTCATAGTATGTTTTCATGGTCAACAAATCTAAATATTTACATGAAATAAAGTTAGGATTAATATTTATGGTGAAAATCACAATATGGAGTGATTTTCTAGTTATCCATGTTACATTTCATTATCAATGTCAATAGTTTTTCTTTGTTGTCTCTTAATTTACTTATTAAACATCTGTTTGTTTAGAGGTGGAACATCCTTTTCTTTGTACAGAAGTGAAGGGAGGGGCTGCTGTTATTTATTACTCAGTTATTGCCAAACAGTTTGTCTAACCTTGATATTTGTAACCAAACAGACATGTCATGATTTTATCTAAGTTGTACCTTAATCCTCTACAGCTTTATTATGGTGAAAACAGTTGTAACCACTTTAGAAAGAAATTTAAATCTGACTATAAGGATTTACTTTAGGTGGAAACGCCTTTTACCATAATTTTAAATTTGGGTGGGATAAAATAATTTTAATAACTTCTGAATTTGGTTTATATTGATGGTAGATCATGCACCAGATTCCTCCTGGGTTTGGGGGCTCAACAAGCCCAAATGAGAAACTGCACTATTAGTACAAGCCCAAAAAAGTGCAGCCCACAACTCCCAATATACACATACAAGTTAGAAAAAGCAGAGGCCAAAAGTCGCTTCTAATAAGCGAACCTGGCAACTCTGGCATCTGGCATGTCTGTCAACAGCACAGCTCCCGTCTGTCTGGCTGAGTGAGGCAGGTCGGATAACAGCTGCTTGATATCGGTGCAAAGTAACGTGCCACATTTTACTGTCAGTAACGGTAACGGCGTTGTAACGCATGAAAAAGTAATTAATTAGATCACGCGTTACTGGGAAAAAATAACAGCGTTAATAACGCCGTTACTCCCAACGCCGTTACTCCCAACGCCGTTACTCCCAACACTGGTGCTTTTAAACTACATACTGTATGTATACCACTAATGTGGCACTGAAAATGGTTCTCAATGTGTTTTTTAGGGTTCCATGAATGAATTTCATCCATTTTTCATTTTGAAATTGAGTTAATCGTACTATACGTTTCATAGTATACTTTCTAACAGAGTGATTCCTATCTGCCTCTTATTGTTAATTTCACTCAATTTGGTTTCTTTATTTGCAGTTTTTAGCTTAACAGCTTGTTAAAAAATGTAAAAAGTATGAAGAATCAGTTGTTTTGACTCACCAGACTCAGACGGTTTAGTAATAATTTCCCTTGAAGGTGTAGCTTCTTGGACTGAAGGTCCAGACAAGGGGTACTGGGGAGCAAAGCTGTTAAGTCCGAATACATTGCCCTGAGGAGGATTCGCTCTATTAGGGGTACATCCCATCACCTCCTGCTGGGTCCTGAGACCCTGAACTGTTCTGCCGTCATTTGGACGGGATTCTGCCCATGGCTCTGGTCCAGTGTTCACCACAGCCTCTGAAAATCAACATATATTTTAATCGAACTGTAACTAAGTTCCCAAGAAGCTAAGCTGAACTAAAAACTGCAAGTGAAAACAATTAGGAAGATTTTTATTCATTCTAATCGGCAAAAACTATCATGACAAACGGAGTGAGTCCAACCAGCCTGTAACTGTCAATTTAACTCTTCTTAGTGTCAATATTTGCAGTAACGAAAGTTAAAGAAAAATCATTATCATTTTGACTTACCAGACTTGGATGGTTTGGTAAAAATATCCCTTGAAGGCGCAGAAGTTTGGCCTGAAGGTCTACCGAAGACAAACGGAGCAGCAGAGCTGTTAGATCTAAAATTGTTGCCCTGGGGAGGTCTCGATCCATTAGGGGTACATCCCATCCCCTCCTGCAGGGTCCTCAGACCCTGAACTGCTCTCCCATCATTTGGAAGAGATTCTGCCCGTGGCTCTGGCTCGGTGTTTTCATCATCCTCTGGAAATCAACATAGATTTAAATCAAACTTAAACTTAGTTTCTAACAAGCATGCAAACTTGTAAAATAAATTGAAATTAACTGAATTATGTGGAGCAAAAGATGCAAGTGTTCACACTAAGGATGATATTTTTATTTATCTCTTTAGAGAAAGCTATTGACAACTCAAATCAGGGTGATTCCTATTTGCCTTTTACTGTTAATTTCACTCTTTTTGATTTATTTATTTGCAATTCTTAGGCAAAAAGTTTTTAAAAAAGATGAAGAATCAGTTATTTCACTCACCAGACTCAGATGATGTGGTATAAGTTTCCCTTGGAGGTGCAGCTTTTTGGAATGAGGGTCCAGACAAGGGGTACTGAGGAGCAAAGCTGTTAGATCCAAAATTGTTGCTCTGAGGAGGTCTCGCTCCATCAGGGGTACATCCCATTAATTCTTGCTGGGTCCTGAGACCCTGAACCGTTATGCCATCATTTGGGCGGGATTCTGCCCATGGCTCTGGCCCAGTGTTCACCACAGCCTCTGGACATCAACATAGATTTTAATTAGACTTTTACTAAGTTTCTAACAAGCATGCAAACTTACTTTAAACTATTCTCATCAGCAAAAACTATCATGACAAACAGAGTGAATCCAACCAGCCTGTAACTGTCAGTTTAACTCTTCTCTGTGAGAATATTTGCAGTAACAAAAGTTAAAGAAAAATCATTAAAGGTATGAGAAATAAGTCATTTTGGCTCACCTGACTTGGATGGTTTGGTAAAAATATCCCTTAAAGGTGCTGAACCGAAGACAAACGAAGCAGCAGAGCTGTTAGATCCAAATATGTTGCTCTGAGGAGGTCTCGCTCCATCAGGGGTACATCCCATCACCTCTTGCTGGGTTGCCAGACCATGAACTGTTCTGCCATCATTTGGGCGGGATTCTGCCCATGGCACTGGCTCAGTGTTCACCACAGCCTCTGAAAATCAACATAGATTTAAATCAAACTTTAAGTTTCCAACAAGCATGCAAACTTACTTTAATTTATTCTCTTCGGCAAAAACTATCATGACTAATAATAAGAGTGATTACATTTTGCCTTTTACTGTCAGTTTTACGCTTCTTAATATCTTTATTTGCAGTTACAAGTGTTGGCAGAAAAATGTAAAAGGCAAAAAAGACTCAGATGTTTTGACTCACCAGATTCAGATGGTAGAGTAGTACTTTCCACAGAGGATGTAATTTCTTGGATCGAAGCTCCAGGAAAGGTCAATTGAGGCATTAGGCTGTTTAATCTGCTCTGAGGAGGTCTTTCTCTGTTAGGGGTACATCCCGTTATCCCCTGGTGAGTCCTCAGACCATGGTAGGTGGTGACTTTTGTCCATCCACAGCTGCAGACTTGGAGGCTTACATCTGATGTCTGTGTTGGAGACACATTTTTGTTTAGTTCAAAACTGAAATGAATGTCATTATAGTTACCATGAAATTCAAATGAACTAATTATGCAACAGTGTAGCATGGCAAAGGATGACTGGGTACCAAAAGCTGGCATAAAAATGTACATTCTGGATAAAAATCCAAGGGCCAGGTGAAAGAATTTGCACTGTTTGATCTTGAGAAGGTTCTAAGTAGAGCGGCATAATGCAAAACGAAGAAATAAGAGCAAGAGACAAAAACTTCTGAGCAGGCGATTTATCAAAAACTTCAGTTGAACTCAAACATGACTGAGGGAAGGGAAGGTTACAAAAATGGACATCAGTTCCAGACAGTGGACACCCTTCATGAACCCATCTTCACTACTTGGAGCAATGTTCCAATGTTCCCACTAGCCTCCTGGAAACATTCACATCAAGAAGCTTGAAGGAATTTTTGAAGTAATCAAGAGGAACAGTGGAGCTACTCATCACTGAGTGCTTTTTTAAAAACTTTTATATCTGTTTTTAGCGAGTTTGGGCTATTTTTTCAGCTGTGGTCTTAAACTTTTGATCAGCTGATGAACAGCCTATTTCACTGCAATTGTTGTGTTTCAATAAATTGCTTACTCAATTTCTTTTTGTCGTTCGTTCCCAATTCTTCATTTTGCATTTTCAAGCTCTACTTAGAACATTCTTTTGATCCAACAGTGCAAAATACAGATCCTTGCAATTCTTGACAATGCATTGCAGTTGGATCCACCTGATTAAATGTCTGTGATCAGACAATTTTCAATGATTATGAGAGTGGCAAGGCCCAAGCAGCATCCTTTAAAGCAGGAAGAGGTTGGAGCCAAAAGTGGGAAGACTGCAGGAAGTGGCTGCTCATACAGAGATTAGCATAGATGCTAACAGCGTCAGTGTCAGTTTTATTAGATGTGGAACACATTTCATTATTAAATGAAAAGCAAATAATAAAAATGACAGCATGTCTCAATAGAAATAACCTTTTTGGTCCCCCTCTGACATATTTTGACTGGAATTTGTTCTATGAAATGGCTCCTTATCTTCGCCAAGGAGGTTTCTGTTTGTTTGTTTGTTTGTTTGTGAGCAAGATTACAGAAAAACTACCAGATGAAGATGCTGAAATTTTCAGGACATGTTGATAATGGGCCAACTTATAAATGATTAGATTTTGGTAGTGATCCAGATTGGCGAACAATGGTTTTTGCTTAATAACTGTCTAACTAATAATGATATCAACGTGAATCCAAAGGCGCGTTCACACTGGATGCTACTTGTAATACCTCGGCGATCACTCTCCTTTCAAAGTCAATGCACAGCCGCGATGGGGCGGGGTTAACCCTCCCACGATGCAACAGCCACATACAAGAAGATCACTTCACTTGTCGCGCGATGTCAAAGTTAAAAAAAAGTTGATCTATTCAGGCGATGTCGTGTTTGGCTGTGCACAAAACAGCCAATCAGAGGTGTGTGTATGTGGGACGGTACCCGAGACAGACAGTTATGCATCCGGACTACAGGGCGGATGAGTTCCATCTAGGCGGAACTAATGTCAGTGAGGACATTAGTTCCGCCTAGATGGACCGCGGTAAACTCACAAATGTTGCTGCTGCAGGTCATCAGCTGCAGGGTTTTGTGGTTGATAAGTGAGTGAAAAGGATACAGCTGGAATAATGTCCGCTTATACATCCTATTATATGATATATGAAATGATCGCTGTGAAACTCGAGTTGACGTGACGTCACCGAGTGACGGCCGAAGGTAGCGGTTACATTATGAACATGCGACGCTATGTCCATAATGTAACAACTTTGGTAGCTGGGTCGCTTGCGGTCTGAACGCAGCATAAGTGCTTGGTGTGGGTTTTCAGGGTCAATAAACCATATTATGAAGGTAACTTTATCATGGACCTATTGTTTATAGATGGGACAGCACCATGTGAGCTACCTTTGTGGAGGTTTGCACTGTCCAAGTGCTTTCTAGTGTTAACGTATTTTACATCTTGGTCCACCTACTAAATTCTCTGGTTGGCTTTTTGATATGCATTGCAGTGCTATGAAATGAGATTCAGTATTTCACAATATGCTACAGTAAAATTGGACTTCCCAGGAAATGATACAGTTTTAGAGGCCGCTTTGATGGCCTGGTGCATTTTGTCTAGAAGTGCTTGGCTAACAGCACATTTGGGTGTGTCTCTATATTTTACCATCTAATTGACCTACAATCCCACAACAGAGCAGGTGTAAAGCACTAAAAGCATGAATTATTCACCAGATTATAAACCTTAGTTATACATAGGTGTGTTTTGGCCAGAAAGTGATGCAAAGCAATCAAAGTGTCAGCTTGAGTGTTTTCTTGTTGGCTAGCTATTGTGTCTTACATAATGACTCCATCATACCTCTCTGTTTGCTGGAGTGTTCTCAGATGGTCTAATCTCCCTGTGATTAGCTCCTAATATGTTAATCCACACGCTGCTGTCTCCACCTGAAAATATAAAAACAATGACATTGCAGTGATAGTGCAGATAGACAATCCGTCATTAGTTTATTGCAGATTTTTAGAAATGCTTTTAAGTATTTCTTCTTCTTTCAGTAGTGCTGACGTTCTTTCTTTAGTTGACAAAACAAAGCACAAAAGTCTCAAATGAGCACAAAGTATAATTTTGATTTGACTTACCAGACAAGGCTGCAGAGGTAAATAAGTCAGCAAAAGGTCCTGGTATTTCTATTCGCGGTTCGAAGTAGGTCGAACTGGGGACGTAATGGTTATATCTGAATTGTTCACTCTCAGGGATTCTTAAACCTTTGGGGGTGCATCCCATCTTTCCCTGATGAATCCTCAGGCCCTTATAGGAAGCGTGGTTGGAGCCACAATGGCAAGTATGGAGACTCATGTCTGAATCTGTGAATACCTGTGGAAGGTGATTAATACTTTAAAACAATCCATTTAAGTAACATACTTTGTCAACCCTAGTTCTAATGTAGCTGTGATGTGTAAAATGTGAATTAAACAGAACACAGTGATCTGCAGAATTCAATTCCACCAACACATTCCAAAAAAAGCCTGGATGGGGTATATGTTTACCACTGTTTTATATCAACTTTTACTTTAACAACAGTCAAGCATTTGTGGTCTGAGGTTGTTATTGCTGAAGTTTTGTAGGAAGCACTGTAGCTGCTCAATGGTCTGTGGTCTCTGTTGTTATATTTTCTGCTTCGTAATCCACCACACCTTTTCATTTGGAGACAGGCCAGTCTAGTACCTGCACTCTTATAGTACAATATCATACTGTTGTAAAGTGCAGAGTGGGGCTTGGCACTATCTTAAGAAGCAAGGGCGTCCTGGAAAAAGACGTCACTCGGATGTTCCTCCAAAACTTATGTACCGTTCTAAATGACGTCCATTACTGACGGATCAAAGATCACCGGCATTCAGCATTTTCAGTCTAAGCACTTACACGCAAAGATTCTCCTGAATCTTTTGATATTACAGACTGTAGATGATGCAATCCCTACATTCCCGTTCTTAAACTGCTGGGCTATTTGCTCACTCTATTGTTTACAAAGTGGTGAACTTCGCCCCACCCTTGCTTTGACACTGACACTGGAATTGTCCAAACAAGTGTTTTCTTTTTAAAGATTTCTCAACTCCTCAAGTACTTTATTGCCCCTGTCCCAGCTTTTTTGGATTGTGTTGCACGCTTAAAACCTAAAACTAGTAAATATTTGCAAAAAAAAAATAAATACAATTTCTCCGTTTGCACATTAAATATATTTTGTTAGCAATGTTTTTAATTGAATATATGTCAAAAAGAATATGCAAATCACTGTAACCTGTTTAATTTACATTTTACACAATGTCCTAACTTTAATGGAATTGGTGTTTTTTGAGATATTACCAGATAAACGAATCTCAAAAAGTGAAAAATTCTTTAAAATCTAAGTGAACGTTTTTTATATGTCCTGTCTGATAGGACAAAAACATAGTTAAACTAATTCCAGTATTTTATTGCCCCTGTCCCAGCTTTTTTGGAATGTGTTGCATGCCGAAAACTTAAAAGGAGTGAATACTTACAAAAAAAAAAATAACTACAATTTCTCAGTTTGCATATTAAATATCTTTTGTTTGTAGTGTTTGTAGCTGAATTTAGGTCAAAAAGAATATGCAAATCACTGTATCCTGTTTTTATTTGCATTTTAGATAATGTCCTAACTTTAATGGAATTGTTTTTTTGTTTTTTGGGGGTTTTTTTGAGTTAATTCAAGATAAGCAAATCTCCAAAAGTGAAAAATTCTTTAAAAGCTTAGTGTAAGTTTTGTCCTGTCTGACAGGACAAAAACGTCTAGTTCAGCTCATCCCAGCATTTTTATTGCCCCTGCCCCAGCTTTTTGGATTGTGTTAAATGCTTAAAAGCCTAAAACGAGTGAATATTTGCGAAAAAAAAAAAAAAATCTGTTTGCACATTAAATATATTTTGCTAGCAGTGTTTTTGACTGAATATATGTCAAAAAGAATATGCAAATCACTGTATCCTGTTTAATTTACATTTTATACAGTGTCCCAACTTTAATGGAATTGGTGTTTTTTGAGTTATTACAAGAAAAGCAAATCTAAAAAAGTGAATAATTCTCTAAACGCCTAGTGCAAGTTTCTAATATTTCCTGTCTGAAAGGACAAAAACATCTAGCAAAGCTAGTTTTAGAAAATTTCAGGAAGCAGTTTTGCACAGTCAGGTGTCTTATTTGGAAAAACTGTTTAGTTTCAAAGCAGTAATAACACTAAAAAACACTCAAAATACACAGAGACATGTTGACTTTAAGAAGACTAATGCAAGCAATGTTAGATCAAGAAATGTTTATGTTAAAGTTTCTTGCATTAATATCCAGAAGAACATGTATTTAAACTGATTTAAATAAACTCTGGTTATGCAGTTTTCAATGTATGTTTTTGTTATTTTGCCGAGTACACAAATTCAAGTAGCAGAGTAGAAAAAAGTGGCTACTACTTTCAGGAGCTTACCTTGTTCTGTTATCTAGACGCTCCTCTGCGTGGTTTGACTCTCGTTTCCTGCTTTTCCCTTTTTATCTGCAGCCTCATAAGTTTTAGTTTCGTTTCAGCCGAAGCAGCCCCGAGGCTTCATCCACATCATTTACAAATAATGACCTGGTCTTACGCAGCTGGGCAAACTGTAATTTGACACTGAGGCTTTTGCTTAAGTTTCATTTCCGCCTGCTTTTACGTCACGCCAGTAGAATAACAACTTTATTTATATAGAGCTTTTACATACAGATGTTGACAAGGTGCTTTAATGGACTGAACAAAAGCAGGAAAAAGCTGAGCTCCTCCAAAGAAGAGGGAACAGAGTTTCATGTAAATTAAAGCAACAAAAGGGATGAACAGCCCAGTGCTATTGGTCTATGCTACACCAGTACAAGTTAAAATGTCAACATAAATGTGGCGGTTGTGTGTGGTTGAGCTCAGTTTCAGGGAGACGGGTGTGGGGGACGGTTCATTGAATGAGATTCAAGTTAATTGCAGTAACATGCTGAGGCAGCAAGGAGGTGCAGCATAATTTAATTTATGTTGCAATGAGTAATAAAGCTGAATTGATTGACAGCTAACCATGTTGGCTGAGACTATTGTGCTAGGTGAACCTGGTGATAGCATTTTATGTTACAATGAACATTTGAGAATTAGTGGCAAAGTTTATTTTATATATAATATTTAGGAGACAATAAGACCATAAATAGATGATAGATTGAAAGACAGACAGATGATAGTTGACGACAACACCTCAGGAGGACTGGGTCATAGTAACACATAATAATAATAATAATAATAATAATAATAATAATAATAATAACAATAATAATAATAATAATAATAATAGAATAGAATAAATTAAATACATGTTATAATAAATAACATATAATACATAATGAAACACGAGATGGATTATAAAGGGAGTAGGTTAAAACCTCAAAAGATGTCAAAAACAGGACTGAAATGATGAGAAAAAAGTGAGGAGAGCATGAACAGCAGAGGTTAAGAATAATATAATAAAAGTAAAAAAAAAATACATTGATAAAATAGGGTTAAAGATGCTATGAGGAGTTTCCAAATAATTACAAAAAAGTCTCACTTTTAGATATATGCCTGATCGAAATACACACTTTAAGATGAGTTTTATAGCATCAAAATAGGTTATCTATAAATGCTATTCCTTAGCTTCGCAGTCGGGTGGGACAGGGCTGGACTGGCCTGGATACTCAACTTCGGGAACAAGACAATTAAAACTAGAGCAAATTTATATTATTCAGACACGTCTTAGAGCACCAGGCTGTAAGTTGCGATATATAGCCGGCTACAAAACTACGATACTAAGTTTTCCAAAAATTGCTTGTTGTCACACATCAAAAACTACCGCTACGTAACTAGAAAGAGATACATTACCTCGTCGCTTTGCATCCTGTAAGTTGTTGAAAAAAGAAGTTGTAAAGCAATGCAGAGTTCTGAGGAAGGTCCGAGCTGCATTCATTAGCATCACAACAAACCCACGCTTTGGCTTGGGTCACGTCTTTACGACAGTAGCCGTGCGTGCTCATGGGTACCAAAGTCTTTATGTTGCCGGAAATAGGTTCTCCTCATAGCACCCTTAAAATAATAATTAACAACACTGATAAAACGAGTAAGCATTAAAGGTAGTGTGTAGATACTGGCATTTTAGCAACATTGAGCGTTCAGATTTTCAAATGAGCACGTCCGATACTAAAACATTACATCACAAAACAACGAGAGCCGGTGAAGACCAAAAAGGATCGTGAACAAGGCATCATTTACAACAGTTACAAGGTGAGGGTTTTTTCATTCATGTTTGTAACTATTATTTTTATAAATTATAGGTCAGTTAAGATGATGATTATAGGTTTTGTAAACTCATATTCAAAAATCTAATTTCGCTCTTTTTTCTCCCCAAACCAGTAGAAAACATGGTGGATCCTATTTGTCAGCCTTCACAGCCCTTGCCAGCTTTTTTTTCCCCCTTGTCTGCATTATCTTTTCTGCTGAGCACTGTGTCAGATGACAGCGTTGAAAAGACCAATGCATTTTTTTTTCTAGCAGTCAGAGATGTGAATATGATTAACTGCTATACTGACCATCACCAGCTCTTCCTGTAGGTTACTCCAATATTTTTGACTTTATTTAACCCCTGATGTGAGCTGAAAGGGAGGGCCGTGCCACACCACAGCGTGAAAGAAGGGGAAATAGTGACAGACAGGACAAGACAAGACAAACGGAAGGGAGGACAAACGTCTACTGTTGATTTGAGATAGCAGTTCAAGTGCTGTGCTAATTAAAGTCCATGCAGGAAGGCTGTAAGAAACCAGGGACACCAGAAATGTAGGGTCTTGATAGTAGGGGGAGTGTGGGCCTACATGGATAAGAGATGGAGTGGCATGCATCACAGGATATGAGAAGATGTGTAGGAGTACCCAACTCAGCATGTTCTGACGGGATCTATCATGTCTCTTCGTTAGTCTCGACAGGAACTTGAGTATCTGTATACGCATGCGAGGTGGTCACCGAATACCCAAGTAGTTGCCCAGGCCCAGGGAAAACACGGCCACAGGCGCCCCCCGGGCCACCAGGGCATCCGAGACCCCCCACATGGTCCCCATTGTCAGCTTTTTTAACATAATAAAAAGAAAACAAAAGTTTTGTGAGGATGATTGCACACCTATTTTGATGTACTTTACATACAAATAGAAACATTAAATTCCATATTCACCGTATCTGTTCAGCAAAATGCTGCCAAATTCTACACACCACACTTTTAAAGATAGCCTCCTGTAAAGCAAGTCTTAAGAAGAGTTTTAAGAAGACGTCACTGATCCAGTACGACTTGTCCAAAGTCAAGGAGCTTCACCTTCAGTCTTAATCAAAATCAGCTTTACTGGCCAGGTATGTTAGACATAGTTTTCACTATTTTCCCATACTGTGTTGCTGATTGATAAGTGATACACTAATGAAAAATGGGGTGGGACAAGATAAACCAAGCTTCTTCCTGCTCTATTTCGAACATCGAACAGCATTATATGTAAAGAATTTATATTAAATAATGTTTTCATTATAATTATAATTAATGTTTATTTCTGTGTTTGAAATAAAGACTATCAAATCAATCAAGGAAATTGACACCAGTTAATTTAATTCTCTATGTAGACTTGATACACACAGAGTGTGTGTATATTTACAAACAGAGCAGAAGCAGAAAGACATAAAGCAGGGATTAAACTTAAAAAAATAAGGTAAGGAATAGGAATAGAATTTGTACAATGTCTTGTATGTCTTAAACCTTGACATTGGAACAGCCAGGAAGCACCCGTCTGAGCATCTGAGGCTGTATTTTTTGGGGGGGCCAGACATGTAAGGGCTTCAAAAGTGATCAGTAAAATCTTAAAAACAATTCTAAAACATACAGGAAGCCAGTGAAGAGAAGCAAGGACAAGAGTGATGTGATGTTGTCTGTTAAAACCGGTTAAAAAACTCTAGCTCGAGCTGCTCAGTCTGGACCAGTTGGTAGCGGGACAGGGATTTGTTAAAAGAAACTGGACAGGATTGCACATGATGTTCAAAGGTGAGGTGGAAGTCAAAGATTATGCATACATTTGTTGCAGATGATGTTATATTGGTAGAGTGTAGATGGCAGGTACTCTTTATCTGATTGATGGTGGTGTCTGACTTTGATTAATTTTAGTGAAGAAAACTTTGTGCTGTTCAACTGTTAATGTCCTTGAGACATTTAGAAACAGCAGCTAGGCATTTTGGGTCATCATGCCTCAGTGAGAGGTATGTTTTATCTTCATAGCAGTGGAAAGAGAGGTTATAGCGTTGAATGACTTTACAAATCGGAAGCATATCAATAGAAAATAAAAGCGGAACTAGAACAGAACCCTGTGGTACACCACAGGCAATGACACACCAACCCAGGTCTGGAGTCTGCATTGAATTGAATTGAACTGAATTTATTTTTTATTTCAAACATGCATGCAACGAACAAAAAAAAGTGAAATGCCATTCACATACACAAAAAAAAGAATTGTAGCATTAAAATGGCATGAGAAAATAAAGATGCATAAAGACAAAAATAACTGAACTCTTAACGTTTTCATAATTAACCACAGACTTCCTTTTAAAATGCATTCTACCTTTTCAGAAAGAAATTAAGGTTACAGTATTACCTTAGCAACCTGACAGTAACAAAACAAAAAAACTGAACTTCCAGCCATTCACCAGAACAAGACCAAAAATTCAATGTTGTGGTCTTCCACTTCTGTTTCAAATCTACTTTGTGGGTAGTTTTTATGTTTTAGTGTCATTTCCAGGCACTGAAAAAGCCACAAAGAGTACCCACTTCCTCCACCAAGTCTCAAACACGGTTCAACAACAGTTTGACAGTAGAGTAACATAAAGCTGTTTCAGATTTAAGGAGATATAAACCAACACGTATTTCAAAAAAGAGAGGAAGACAAAATGGATTGATTGTTTTAATAAACTTTTCACATCATATAATAAATTCTTCACATTCATAATTTACCACATTTAATGATAAGACTGTGTACTCACTCACATACTTCATGTCGAGGTAAAAAAAAAAAAGGCATCTTAATTGTATTTGATCACAAAATAGCTTGTATTGCATGTAATGATATATGGCTATACATTGTTCATTGTCACTCAGTTGTGACAAAACAACTTTAAAGGGATAGTTCAGTATTTATGAATTTTGGTTGTACCAGGTACTCAATGATGAAATGGTGCAGGAGTCCAAAAACATGAATTTAAGTTGGCATTTTCGAATCCCTAGAGTAAATGAAGTATGAATACCTGTTTTGGAAAAAACCCTGAAATGAAGTTTGAGGTGAACAAATGTGATTTATATTGTTTAATTTTGAGTTTGAAAGCCTTGTGAGTTTAAAACAACAGTTGCTTACTAAATGCTTATAAGGACAACAAAATTGGATAGGACCCTACAAAAGCATTTCTGATTGATTTTTAATTAACAATAATAAACAAAATATTGTCACAATCATGAGGCCCAACTTGATCAGGTCATTAATTATGAGAAAACTCCCACGCTAGAGGTAATAATAAGATGTAATATAACAGAAATATTGTAGTTGCCTTAAAAGTTTACCAAAAGCTTTTTAATCTCACTATTTACGTTTACGTTAGATTTGTTTAAGATCATCATTAATAGCTATTAACTGGTGACGATTAAATTTAAAGAGACTGTGAGGAGTTTTTAAGTAATTACAGAAAAGTCTCACTTTTAGATATATGCCTGATCAAAATACGCACTTATCGATGAGTTTTATAGCATCTAAATAGGTTATCTATAAATGCTCTTCTTTAGCCTCCTGGTCGGGTCGTACAGGGCTAGACTGGCCTGGATACTCAACTTCGGGGAACCAGACAATTAAAACTATAGCGAATTTATATTATTTTATTATTTATATTACACGTCTGGGAGCGCCAGGCTGTAAGTAGCGATATATAGCCGGCTACAACTACGATAATAACTTTTCCCCGCGTTGCTTGTCGTCACACATCAAAAACTACCGCTACGTAACTAGAAAGAGATACATTACCTCGTCGCTTTGCATCCTGTAAGTTGTTGAAAAAGAACTTGTAAAGCAATGCAGAGTTCCGACAAAGATCCATGCTGCATTCATTAGCATCACAACAAACACATTTGGCTTCACGTCTCCGGTGCGTTCAAGTTGTAGTCAGAAGTAGGAATTTCTGGGTCCAAGTTGGAAACTAAAACTGGAACGTCCCCCGAAGTCGGAATTTCCTACTGGGAACTCGGTGAAACCTCGCCACCCCGAGTTGACAATGGAAGATGGATGCCCCCAGTGTGAACAGTTATTTAGCTCCTGTAATAATCAATTTATTTGCACTTCTGACTGGGGTGTGTCGCTCTAGATCAGCTGTATACATAGTATTGCTAGATTTATATTTACAAAAATGCTGCCATAGTGATAATCACATTCTTCACACAACAACGCAGGTTGTGCTAACAACAGCTAACAATAGCCTGGTAGATCGGCATGTTTTTTTCCGACTTCAACTGGAACGCCAATAAGTGGGAGATGATGTCACTCCCATTTCCGAGGTTACTGGAACGCAGCATTACGCCGGCGATAAATTCTTCTCATAGCAGCTTTAAGCTAAAAAAAATGATAAAATGTATGTTTCTTAGGATTAACACAAAAGTTTGTCATTCTTCCTGATACTATTTAAGATTAAAAATCATTAAAAAATAATCTGCTTGTTGAGATTGTCACCAATAGCTTTACACACTCGATAAGGTTAAAGCTTAAAAAATCACGAAAAGTAGGATTTCTCTTTTCTGTTGTTGAGGCTATCACTGATAGCTTTTAACTCTCATCGATTACGTTTTCAGCTAATAAAAATCATGAAAAGTATGCTCGTTAAGATTAGCACATAAAGCTTGTCACTCCTGCTAATACTTTAAAAAGATTTAAAATTACAAAAAGTAGTCTGTAGGTCTGTTTTTTGTGATTATCACTAATAGCTTTTCACTCTTGATAATCATGCTGAAGTTTAAAAAACCATGAAAATAAATTTGTTAGTCCAGATTATCACTAATAGCTTTTCACTCTTAATAATCACATTAAAGTTTAAAAAACCATTAAAATAGAGTTGTTTGTTGAGCTTATCACTAATAGCTTTCCACTCAGTATTAATGTTAAAGTTTAAGAAGTGGCCTGGTGAAGTGGCTCAATGGGTTCCCAGCAGCTCTCTACCTTTTTAAGAAGAATATCCTGGGGTTACAGGTCTAAGGCACACTTCCTTTTTCTTTTTTTTTACATAAAAATGAGCTGCAAAACTCTATTGAATTTCTGAAGAACACACCCATTTGCAGAAGTAATAAACTGTGCCAAAGGGTGGGAAAATAAAGTGCTGGAAATTTTTCACCAAATTTTATTTTCAACCCAATATAGAACTTTTTTTTTTTCTTTTTCAAGTATCATAATTAGTTCAACTTTTTAGTTATTTCTGTTTTAATCAGTATATTTCTATTGCGCAATAGTCAGTGTTAAAATAAAAGTGTCCAAAGCGTACATGTTCAATAGAAGTGTGTGGTGCTTGGTTTTAAAATCACCTATGGATTGTGTTGATCTCAATATCTATCAAATTAATTATTGGTATGATTTTTGCCATAATTAAGCATCCCTATACTGCACACTGTGGTATATGTACATATTTAGGTGACAATACCAAAGTATTGATAAAACTTATTTTAAACATTTATATACAACATTTTACAGAAATTCTGCAATGACAAGTGTAGTCATAAGACGGAAAATTGAAAAAGGGCAAAATTTTCGCATGATCAAACATAACTTCCCAACTGCCATCAGTAAATACCCCTGTGTCTGTTATGACAGATCCGTGTCCTGCTCACACTTGTTCACAGAACAAATAATCAAGGGATCCATGTTTTTCTCATTTTTTAAATGGGGACTGAAATATGGGAAGAGCTTGCCGTCGAATGAACACTCAGTAAAGGAGTAGATGGGACACTTTGCCGTCACATCGTAAAAAGACACGAGACCCTCCTCATAATCCACAAACACTCCCACCGTCTCAGGTTTCTCCTCCATGGCCAGACTGACTCGAGGTTCCGCCAGTGCTGCGTACTTCTCATCTTCATAGTGAACAATAACCCAGAACCCGTTATCTGGAGTCAGGGAGAGTTGACCCTTACGGTTTGCGTCCCCTCTCATGACACCCAGATCCCACCCTGACTTGTTCTTGACCTCCACCTCCCAGTAGGACTTCCCAGAGGCCAGACTATTCAGTCCCAGAACACTGCCGAACATGTCGAACCTCTCTGGAGAATCAGGGACTTCTTTGTCTTCTTTTCCGTCTTGGACTTGTTTACCATCACTGGAAAGATCCAGGTGTCTGTGCGCAGTGGCTGGATCCAATTTCACATCGTCTTAAAAAACAAGCCAAAGCATCAGTAACAGCAGGACCGAAGGAGAAGGATTAGGGCCACTCAAAAAACTTTGATTTTAGAGATGAAACAAGTCTTTGACAAAGGCCAAATTCTGCTATGAAGATTTGAATTCTATTGAAAAGTTAAAACTATGCGATTTAAGTCAGACTTCCAAGAAAAATGAGTTCTAAGAAAAGGCGAAAAAGTTTTCGCCAGAACAAAAATGCAGGAGAAAACGCATGGACGAGCCTTTAGCAGATGCAGTCTGGTGCAGATTTATTCAGGAAGACAGACAAGGGAAGTACAGAATAATGCATAACAACCCTAAGAGATGAACCCAGAATCTTCCAATTTGACTGACTTTTGATGACACGCAAGTGCGTCATTAGTTCTTCTTGAACCAGACCATGAATCCTGAGAGACCGACCCAGAATTTTTATGTTTGACTGAATTTTTATGACACGCAAGTGCATCATGAGTTCTTCCTGATTAGAAGAACACAACCAAATCTCCCTGAACATAGCCAGGGCCTGTATGCTTGTTAAACCATTACACAAATGGTACCATTACTCTTAACGTACCATTGTGGAACGGCCCGTTTGGCCGTGGCGTTAGCCGCATGCATGACTCAAAATACTCGGCCAGTTAAGTAATTGCACCATGAAAGTGACACAGGTGCAAAACGTCATTCGTTGGTGGAACCTCCTGGAAAACCCCTGTCCAAAGAATTCAAATTGTGCATGCCTACTACGCATAGACAATGAATGGAAGAAGAAGAATGATAACATTGCAAGTGAGAGATCCTGAAATCTAATTTATCCATGGAAGAAATGGACATTTTACTGCAGGAATATCGAGTAAAGAAACAGCTGTTTTCAGCAAGTCAATCGTCGAAGGTAACAAAGATAAGGGGAACTGTGTGGTACTGGGGAGGCCCACCTTGGTCCGTGTACTTTGCGGCCATTCGTTTTTCGTGTTGATATGGGAAAACGGGAAACCATCCGATTTTCCGATTTCCGTTTGGATGAGGGGAAATGAAAAATGACTCGTTTCCCGTTTTTCGTTTGGTAATTGAAAATCCAAAAACGGAAAACGAGCCTCCATCTGATATCTATTATGGGTTTATCATTCACAAGTTGGGACATACAATACGGCCATTATTCCTTTCCGTAAAGCTTGCTTTGTCTTCACCCGGAAGCACTTCCTTGCAGAACCGAGGCTTACCTTGTTTGTAATGTGTAACTGCCCAACTGGTAATATGTGTTTAGAATGTAGTTTGACAATTGAAATAAATTGCTATTTATTAATACATGGTAATAACAAATACATTTATTCAGAACTAAATACAATTTACAGAACTAGCATAATAGAACATAGATATATATTGAGAATTTGAAGCTCAATTTTTAGAAAAGAATTATGGTTACGGATGATGCTTTGAATTTAAAGCGCAAACTAATAATTTCACTAGAGGGTAGTAATACGCCATCGTGTAGCTTCAGTAACAGAACAAGGGGAAGAAGCAGCAGCGCAGAGGAAGGAAGTGCTTCCGGGTGAAGGCAAGGCAAGCTTTACGAAAAGGAATTATGGCCGTATTTTATGTCCCAACTTGTGAATAATAAACCCGTAATAGATATCAGATAAAGGCTCGTTTTCCGTTTTTGGATTTTCGATTACCAAACCAAAAACGGGAAACGAGTCGTTTACCATTTTTCGTTTCCCTTCATCCAAACGGAAATCGGAAAATGGGATGGTTTCCCGCTTTCTGTTTACCCATATCAACACGAAACACAAATGGCCGCAAAGTACATGGACCCACCTTACCCCCCACTGAAGGATGAGGACTTGTTGATGGATTTGTTCGGTGTTTCTGGTAAGTTATCCAAGAAGTATTTGTCTTAGACGGTAACATGACAACAATGTCCACCATCCTCTCAACAGGTGTGGTAATCCTGCCGTTAGTGCCTGTGATGGTGAAGTATACCTCCATTAAAATTAGGCCGTTAACCTGACTCATGCATCCCGCTTATTGGTTTTTTGTTGCCATTGGTACAAACGGTTCGTTTTCCTTGCTAATGGCTTGACATGCATACTGGCCCAGGTCATTAACCCTAGTAGAAGGACCCAGAATCTTTTGGTTTGACTGACTTTTTATGACATGCAAGTGGTCATTAGTTCTTCTTGATTAGGAAGAACACAACCAAATCTCCTGAACCTAACCAGACCATGTATCCCAAAAAGACAGACCCATAATCTTCTGATTTGAATGACTTTTTGTGACACACAGGTGCATCATTAGGTCTTCCTGATTAGAAAAAACACAACCAATTCTCCTGAAAACAACCAAATCTCCCTGAACTTAACCAGACCATGAATTTAACTGCTGGCCAATCTCCTTTCCTGGAACTGAAATTTGAGGGATTTCTGCTGTCATTATCAAAATAACTATAACTGCCAAATTCCTTTCAACATCAGGTCAGCTTGACCTGGAAGAAGATGTTCTGCCAAAACATCAGTTCTGGGGAGTTCGTCTGGACAGACCACTTCCAAGCACTGTTTTAGGAAAAACAGAATTTTAACAGGAAAACTGAACCTGACCAGAATCTCAGATTCCTGCTTTTTCTCCTACGAATTCTGACATCAATCCCAGAATTCTGATTTTAATCCCTGAATTGTGCTTTAGATCTCAACATGTTTTTGTCCCCAGAATTTTGACTGTAATCTTGTAATAATGACTTTTCTTTAAAAGTTTGACTTTAGTCTCAAAAGAGTGCCTTTTTTAAGAGTTTGATTTAATCTCAGAATATCGACTTGACTCTAAAAATTCAAAATTTATGATCAGATATCACATTTTGATCCATGAATTCTGAACAATTTTTAACATATTTTTCTCCTAATTTTGACTTTCAAGTGTGAATTTAATCTCAGAATTCTGCTTGTTTTTTTTTCCAGAAGTAACACTTTGATTCCTCAGTTTGTTTGTTTGTTTTTAACATGATTCTGATTTTAATCTCAAAGTAATTACTTTTTTCAGAAGGCTGGCTTCAATCTTAAAAGTCTGGCTTGAATTTTGATCTCAGAATTTTGCCTTTTTTTCTCAGATTTCTGACTTTAAATCCCCAAATTCTGTCTTCCATCCAAGAATCAATCTAAGAACTTAAAACTCTGAGTTTAGACATTTACTCATGTATTTCCGCCTTGTCTCTCGGAGCTCTGAACTTAATGTCAGATTTCACATTTTAATTCATGAATTCTGACCTTAATTTCAACATTTTTTCTCAGATTTGTTTTATCATCTAACTTACTTTAGATCCAGATTTTTTTTTTTCACCGAATTAACCGCCAGAATTTTGACTTTTTGTCTCAGATGTCTGACTTTTTTTTTTACAAAAAGCTCAATTTATAAAGCAACTATTTACAGTGGCCCTTATCCTCCTCTGTCTGAACTAAGAAGATAATCTGAAGAATAATCTAAAACAGACTATATGACTCACCTGTGAACTTTGTAATCCTCTGAAGTTCTGTAAAGCGGGGAGATAACTTATGATTAGTTTGGTTAACATTTTACTTTCTGCAAAGACATAGAAGTATGCATTTCAAGTGGTTTAATGACAGAAGATCTCATTGTTAAAAGTCCTCTAAAACCTAAGTATTAGTTTTGTTTTTGTTGCTACTTTTACACAAAGGTCTTACACCCCCAAGATCAGTGGAGACTCATATTTAATGGACTTTTTTAAATGTGGATTGTGTTGAATAAACAGATACTATAGATTTAGATGTTCTACGAGAATTATTTTAAACACTGGGATAAATGCAGTTCTCCTGAAACTCTTGTTACTTTACAAACGATGTAACTCTTACCAAGAGGGGTGAGCTTCACCATTTCCTGCTGAACTGATTCCAACATGGTCATTGTGTTTTTTGTCAGGGTGCCAAACGACAGAGATGTGTCCAGCTCTACTTTTGGACAGTCTTTAATGCTGTCCAGGTCTTGAAGAGACGGGTATTTCTGAAACATGAGGGAAAGGCAGTGGATCATTTGGAATGTTACGCAGATATGATAATTAATCCTCTACCCTTTATGACCAACTACAGAAGACAATAAGGGCCCTTTAAAATACTTTTTTCTGTAGGTTGAAAATTTTCTTTCCCTAATAGTCAGTGTCAGAGAAAATATGTTAGACTTCTGTCATTGAAGTAAAATCCTGAAAAAAATCAGATGCTGATCTTGGAATCCCAAGTTTCTCTTGAAATTAAAAACAGGTTTGTGAGGGAAAATATTGTCAATAAATCTCTGTTGACATTCTGAAATCTTTATTAAATCACAGACAACTGTGAATTTGTTATCTCTGATTTCTGAATTTTTATCTTGGGATTTTAACTTTTGGCACTGAATCGTGAATCAAAACTCAGATTTCAGACTTTTTTCAGAATTTAGACTTAAATCTTAAATCTTTGTATTGAATCTCACAAGACTTAATTTAGAGCATTATAAGTTTAATATCAAAATTCTAACTATTATCTCAAATTTGTACTTTTTTTTTCTCAGAATTTGTCACTTAACTCAAGCATTTACATCTCACTTTTATGCAGAATTCAGACTTAATCGAACAATTCAGGAAGCTTTTAATTCACAAAATCCTGTCTTAAATCTCAATTTGCTGACTGCAATCTCAGAATTTTGACTTTGTTCACCGAATTTTGACTTCACTTTGTCAAAATTTTGATTTCTTTTTTTTATTTGTTTGTTTGAAGAATTCTGATTTCAATCTTAAAATCCAGATGCAGATCTTGAAATCCCAAGTTTCTTTTGACATTAATAACAGGATTGTAAAGGAAAATATTGTCAGAAATCTCTGTTAAAATTCTTTGTTTAATCACAGATAATTGTGTAGTTGTTATTTTTGATTTCTGAATTTTTATCTTGGAATTTCAACTTTTATCACTGAATCCTGACTTGAAACTCAGATTTCAGACATTTTCAGAATTCAGACTTAAATCTTAAATCTTTGGCTTGAATCTCAAAATTCAGCATTTTAAAGGTGCGTTCACACCAGACGCTACTTGTACTACCTCGGCGATCACTCTCCATTCAAAGTCAATGCACAGCCGCGATGGGGCGGGGCTAACCCTCCCGCGATGCGACGGCCGCGTACAAGACGATCACTTAACTCGTCGCTTTTTCTCTTAAACTTTTATCTCGTAATTCAGAAATGATCCAAGAATGCTGACTTTAACCTCAGGATTCTGACTTTTATTCTCTGAAACCTGACTTTAATCTCAATTTGCTGACTGTAATCCCTGAATTCTGACTTAATTCGCTGAATTTTTGTTTTGTTTTGTTTTGAGAATCTCGACTTCAATCCACAAAATCCTGACTTTACTCTCCTAATTCTAACTTTTTCACAGACTTAAATTAAAAAATGTTCCATCTCTGATTTTTTTTATTGGTCCTGGTCCTCTGCTATAACCCCCGTAGTCTGCAGAGTGGTAATCAGAAAATCCCAAAGACGAGCATCTTGTAGTCTATCAAAGATGTTAGAGCCTCCAGCAGTCCATTTCTGGAAAGCTCACTCACCTGCAAGAAGAGGATGTGATCTTCAAGAGCAGATATCTCCTCCAGCTCAGAGATGGTTTTCTCCAGCTGGTTAATCTCCATCTCTAACTGCCCCTCAATGTCTTTGGCCTCCTTTTCCACGAGCTGCCGTCTGTCCTGTATCGGCTGAAGAGCTGATGCATGAGCCTCCTTCACAAAGGCAATCACAGCGTTGAACACAGCGTCGACCTCCTCACACTGACTGTCCAGCTCATCCTGGAGTAAAGGCAGAGAAAGCATTTAAACCGTTGACATGGTCCTCGATGAGTTTAAAACAACAGGTGTAACTTAGCAAATCTTAACCTAATGTCTAATGAACAGTTATGAGAATTTTCATAGAACTTTGTAAAATTCAATCCATCAATCAAACTTTATTAGTATAGCACTTTTCATACTAAATCTTGTTGACTGAAGAGCTTTACAGAAGAAGTCAAATAAAAACACACCCACCCTCACAATCCACATACAGCACACACACTCACTTACACAAACACACAAAGACATTAAAGCGAGGGTCGGTAACTTTGGAGAACTAGCATAAATTTGACTGTAGCATCTCCTCAGGGCTCCGCCTAGCCCCTCCCAACCCTCCTCCGCTTGGATACATGAGCGCCGCTGATTCACAACCAGAGGACTGATGCAACTCCAAACCGGCCCCCAGCACAACGTTTTGTTTTACACTACACCGAGTCATGTCTTAGTCAGCGGTAAGAAAACACCAAAACACTATCATAGTAAAGTTAAAAAAAACAAACATGGAAAGTTAGTTAGTGCTCGCAACCTGTTGTTGATCGGGGTATAGGTAGTTCCTCTGCCATTCTCCACATAGCTGTCATGTCTCCCGTTTTGGCCATGAAACTACCGTATTTTACGTATTTTATCCTCTTTCCTGACGTCCTCCTGTTTTAGTATTCTCCTGTAAATCTCCCGTGTGACGATGTAATAATAGAGACAATCCTCTGCCTCTCCAAACTGAACTCTGTCACTAGCCAAATGAGGCGAAATGCAACCGTCGTAAAACCAAAGAAGAAAAAGCCTTGCAAGAACTGCCACCTGCAGTAGCCTGTGTGGCAGCTGTCGTGAGATCAGAGCCAACAGCAGAACAAACTAAGAAAAAAGTGTTTATTTTAGATTTCTTGCGCATCTGTCTTAAAATGTGAGGAATACTGGAGCTTGGTTGGGGTTGTGGGACGGCTCGTTTACCTGTCAAGTTTTGGCTGTCCATATTTTAAAGCCAGAACTTGACAGGTAAGCATTTTCCAGTGTACTTGGATCCCTCTTAGCACGCCGGCAAGATGATTGCGCTGAAGGTGGGCATGGCAGTTAAGGGATTTGATTGGTTTAATAAATTTGGAATGAGTTGGAGATTGGTTGGTGTTTTCCCAGTTTTACTCCTGCTGTAGACAGCGGCTGTTTTTCTGTCTTTTTTAAGAACACATCATGCATTGATTGCCATCGGGACATAACCATTTTAACCAGTATAACAAAAAGTGTATCTAAATCAGATAACCATCCTTAGCTGTAAGAGGAGATTCTAACAGAAACCGATTTAGCTGTTGGAGTTTTTAGGGCCATTTTGGATACAATACAAGAATTTTAACAGTAACTGGACCTAAACCTGGAAAGGTCATCCAGGATCAGGAAGTTCCCCTCCTTGCTGCTTACCTGGCAGCTCTTCAGAGATGCATTTATGTCGTCTATCCTCAACTTTCTTTTCTCAATCTTCTGTTGTAACTCAGTCTTGGTGTTGTCAAGTTTAGCCTGCAGAAAGCACGAAAGCAAGTCAGTATCTCCGTGAAGAAAAACCGATATATGGAACAACAGACTCAATACTTCACCTTCTTCTTGGTCCATTCATCCTCAGTAGAGACGACTTCTTCTTGCTCCTCTTCCATACAGAGAACACAAATACACCTCCTCTTCTTCCTGCTGTACAGTTCCAGAGGACGTCCATGCTGCATACAGGCCCTTTCATCCAAATCCTTCACGGGCTCCACCAACTTATGACCCTTCAACCTTCGGCTCAGAGAGTGACTCTCCAGGTGGGTCGAACAGTACGAGGCCAGACACACAAGGCAGGACTTCTTGGCCTTGAGCTTCTGATCAGTGCACATGTCACAGGCCACTTCGCCGGGAGCGCCGGTGTACTCTTCATCATTTTTCTCTTTCGGGGTCTCTTTCCTGATCTCCTCGATGATGTTTCTTAGGACAATGTTCACATCAGGGGCTCTGGCCAGATGCTGCTTGCACAGGGGGCACACCATGTCGTTGTACCTGAAGTTACGGCACAGACACTCCTTACAGAAGGAGTGGCCACAAGCTGTTGTTACAGGATCAGAGAAAAATTCCATGCAGATGGTGCATGTGACGTGTTTCTCTAGTGGGATAGTTTCACAGAGTGGTGCTTCAACGGAGGCCATATCTGCTGAGAGCTGAAACATGGAATCAATCAGATATTAGATCATTTAAGTTTCCAAAGATCATGGTTATTGTCATAGGATGTGAACAAATTGGTTCCAGTTATGGAGGCTAAAAAAGATTTATCCTTCTGACTTTGATCCTCTTTATTTGCTTGTGGTGAATTTATAAGGGGTTAGTTTATGTGCTCAGCCTCTTTTCAACTTTTAACATCACTGCTCTGAAGAGCTTCAGTTCTGCTGTGTTGGTAAAATAATGCAAAGATGGAGGCACATACCAGGGCTTCAGCCAGCATGTAGCTAAGGCCCTTGTTCTTCCCAATATTGGCACCTTAAGTTAATGATGAATTGAGATATTTTCTTAGCTCAAAACTGAGAGGCAGCACTGACGAGCTCAACATACCAGATGATGGCTAGTTTATCAGCAGGGTTAGCTTAGCATTGGGGTTACTGAGGTCTGCTAATCAGCTGTGTCCTGTTGTCCTAAAAACCAGGCAGAAATCTAGGGTTGACCACATTTTTTTTTACAGCAGTAGCCCCTAAATTGTGGAATAAGCAGTGGTGGTCCCTGTTTGTTTTGTTTATTGTATTTATTTTATTTATTTATGTGCAGAAATGTTTTTTTTATGTAAAATTATTTTCACCGAAGTTTTTGCCAAAAATCTTTTCCCCCGTGATGAAAACTAGACAGTAACGAATAAAACGAGTGCACATGGTCAAAAACAAAACTAACTGACATGTTCACCAACAAATGAAGATGAAGATGATGTTTGACAGACACTTAATCCAATAAGACCTAATTTCATGGTATAGAAAGAATAGGCAAGTTAGGAATATATCCAATCGCTACTCTGGTTGTGTGGAAAGGTTGGATGAGTTAAGAGGGACATCCAATCACAGCTGCCTTAGCTTGGTGGTAGAGCTAACTGACTCAGATCACGTATTCCTTCGTGCAGCGCTGCCATGATTTCTGGATTAACTTTATTTTTCCGAAAAGTTCATGTACTAAAAAACAATACAAGGTAGCATATTCTTAAACTGTGGTGTTATTTTTTGATGTGAGTTTTTGTAGGCAGAGAAAACACTGTTTGTATTTGGTACAGTACTTCCCTGTGGCTGGTTCTGAGTCACAGACTGACAAACTGTGGCTTACTGAGGGAGAGGAGAGAACTTTCTACTGCATCTAATGTACTTAGTGACCATATGGAGCTCATACAACCCCACTTCAATAAAACTGAACTGGCTTTAAAACAGATAACAGCATAAAATTTAAACAAATTTAATGAAAGATTGAACAGAAAAAATTACGTAGGCATGTTGCAACATGTTGAAACTTTAAGCAATATCAACTCCCTTATTAAGGAAAAATAAGTAAATTAGGTAGAATGAGATTATAAATAAGGACAAGGAATTTACAGTATTAACATCAACAATATTTATAATATGAACATAAAAATGAGTGCTGTTTGTCCAAAAAAGCAAAGGTTGAAAGTGAGGAATAGTTGGACAGTAAAGATTTTGCACTGGGTATTACGAATGCATATTTACGTATTATCAAGCATCATATTAAATAAACTAGGAAAGCACTCGAGGGCACAGACCTCTGCCAGCGCCACAGTCCTCACCCATATTGTGATTTTCACCATAAATATTAGTCCTACCTTTATTTCATCAAAATATTTTGATTCCTTGACCATGAAAACATACCATTAACAAATGGATTCATAATGATATGTATTTTAGTTCAGTAGTTATTCACAAAAACCACATTTTTCATCATGGCGGCCAGACGCTGATCTGGATCAACACCAAAATTGAATCAGTTCTTCCTTTTCCCATGCTAAACATTTTCTGAAAATTTCATCCAAATCCATCCATGTAATGTTGTGAGTGAGGACCCAGAAGCAAGTGGGTGACGTTAGGAATAGACAGACTTTATTTAACAGCACAACCAGGAACAGTTCTGAGCGGGATGCGAACCCGCGGCCAGTTGATCTGCGGCCGGGCGCTCTCCCAACTGAGCTAACCCAGATCTTCTCAGGTAACAGGGCACACAGTCTTTCAGAGGGGTGTAGCTGAGTCTTGAGCGGGGCTTCAACCCGCGATAGCAAACAAAGGGGTGACAACTCACACAGTCTTCTAACGGAGAAAAGCTGCTTCTTGAGCGGGGCTTCAACCCGCGACAGCAAACAAAGGGGTGACAACTCACACAGTCTTCTAACGGAGAAAAGCTGCTTCTTGAGCGGGGCTTCAACCCGCGACAGCAAACAAAGGGGTGACAACTCACACAGTCTTCTAACGGAGAAAAGCTGCTTCTTGAGCGGGGCTTCAACCCGCGACAGCAAACAAAGGGATTCCCAAAACAGAGAGCCACACAGACAGGACCGTAACAGACTGTGGCTTGAACGGGAGGCGAACCTGTGACCACTTGATCCGTAGCCGGACGCCTTACCGACTAGGCCACTCAGGAGATGCACAGGCAGAAGCTCACTCAAAGCTTTAATGCAGGCTTGACTCACTTGCTGACGATTGGAGGCGTTCAGGAACACTCGGTGGTGTGGTTCAGGCGAGCTCTCGTAGTCGAGGACGGGCGGGGAGTCAGACACCAGGCGAACGGCACCATGTAGATCAGACAGAGGTGGGCAAGGGGAGACAGAAGCAGGGTCAGATACCAGACGTGGGTCTCAACGTAGATCAGACAGGACTCGGCAACAGGAGACAGAAGCAGGATCAGATACCAGACGTGGGTCACAACGTAGAGCAGGCTGGGTTTGGCGACAGGAGATGGAAGCAGGATCAGATACCAGACGTGGGTCACAACGTAGAGCAGGCTGGGTTTGGCGACAGGAGATGGAAGCAGGATCAGATACCAGACGTGGGTCTGGCGTGGGGCAGGCAAGCAGACCAGCACGGAGTGAGACAGGCAAGAACTCAGCGTCGAGGACAGGTAGGGATCAGTTACCAAGCAGACCAGCACGGAGTGAGACAGGCAGGAACTCAGCGTCGAGGACAGGTAGGGATCAGTTACCAAGCAGACCAGCACGGAGTGAGACAGGCAGGAACTCAGCGTCGAGGACAGGTAGGGATCAGTTACCAAGCAGACCAGCACGGAGTGAGACAGGCAGGAACTCAGCGTCGAGGACAGGTAGGGATCAGTTACCAAGCAGACCAGCACGGAGGAGACAGGCAGGAACTCAGCGTCGAGGACAGGTAGGGATCAGTTACCAAGCAGACCAGCACGGAGTGAGACAGGCAGGAACTCAGCGTCGAGGACAGGTAGGGATCAGTTACCAAGCAGACCAGCACGGAGGAGACAGGCAGGAACTCAGCGTCGAGGACAGGTAGGGATCAGTTACCAAGCAGACCAGCACGGAGTGAGACAGGCAGGAACTCAGCGTCGAGGACAGGTAGGGATCAGTTACCAAGCAGACCAGCACAGCAGGATCAATAGCCGGGAGTCGTGCAGATGGGTGAGTCGCAGACAGAAGCTAGTCGATACCTTGGAATCAAGACGAGGGTCAGGCGTATGAGGCAGAGTCTGGAACAAAACTTGTCGGCAACGGGTGATCAATCCGGGAAACAAGTCTGGGGTTCTCAGCATGCGTGCAAAGACAGTCTGACAAGGACTGAGAGTGGAGCTGGGGCTTTTGTAGCTGGCTTGATTGCAGTAGGCAGGTGCAGATGTGAGCAGGAACACAGGTGAGGTGAGTCTGGGCTAATTAGGGTGCAGCTGGGAGTGACAGGCTGTGAGAGAGGCTGAGGCTGAGAGCACAGCTGAGTAGAGCTTAGCTGATTAGACTGTTGCAGGCATGTGTCAGTCTGAGGCAGAGACTGAGACTGTGACAGAACCCCCCCCTCAAGGGACGGCTCCTGACGTCCCAACAACATCAACAGGGGCAGGGCGGGTGGGAAGGGTACCTCAGTACTTTTCAGAGCCGGAGTTATCACTGAGTTCAGGTGAGAAGGCGACCTCTTAGGGAGGAGGTCAAGGGAGGAGTCAAGTTCAGGTGGGTGAGACAGAGGAGCACAGAGTTCAGGGGGGCGACCCAGAGGCCCTCCTGGGACAGCGCAGAGTTCAGGGGGGCGACCCAGAGGCCCTCCTGGGACAGCGCAGAGTTCAGGGGGGCGACCCAGAGGCCCTCCTGGGACAGCGCAGAGTTCAGAGGGGCGACCCAGAGGCCCTCCAGGGGCAGCGCAGAGTTCAGGAAGGCACAGGTCCATGGACGAGGAGCACTGAAGGCTGGTCGTCTGCTGGGCTTCAGGCGAGCAACACGGAGTGTGCGGGGCCTCAGGCGAAGAACACGGAGTGTGCGGGGCCTCAGGCGAAGAACACGGAGTCTGCGGGGCCTCAGGCGAAGAACACGGAGTCTGCGGGGCCTCGGGCGAAGAACACGGAGTCTGCGGGGCCTCGGGCGAAGAACAGGGGGTCTGCAGGTCCTCGGGCGAAGAACAGGGGGTCTGCAGGTCCTCGGGCAAAGAACAGGGGGTCTGCAGGTCCTCGGGCAAAGAACAGGGGGTCTGCAGGTCCTCGGGCAAAGAACAGGGGGTCTGCAGGTCCTCGGGCAAGGAGTACTGGAGGCTGGTGGTCTGCGAGGCGTCAGGAGAGGTGCACTGGAGGCTAGTGGTCTGCGGGGCGTCAGGCGAGGAGCACTTGAGGCTAGTGGTCTGCTGGGCCTCAGACGAAGAACAGGGAGTCTGCAGGGCCTCAGACGAAGGACAGGGAGTCTGCAGGGCCTCAGACGAAGGACAGGGAGTCTGCAGGGCCTCAGACGAAGGACAGGGAGTCTGCAGGGCCTCAGACGAAGGACAGGGAGTCTGCAGGGCCTCAGACGAAGAGCTGGGAGTCTGCAGGGCCTCAGACGAAGGACTGGGAGTCTGCAGGGCCTCAGACGAAGGACTGGGAGTCTGCAGGGACTCAGACGAAGAGCTGGGAGTCTGCAGGGACTCAGACGAAGGGCAGGGAGCCTGCTGGGTCTCAGACGAGGAGCAGGGAGCCTGCTGGGTCTCAGACGAGGAGCAGGGAGCCTGCTGGGTCTCAGACGAAGAGCAGGCGGTCTGCAGGGCCACAGACGAAGAGCAGGCGGTCTGCAGGGCCACAGACGAGGAGCAGGGCGTCTGCTGGTTCTCAGACGAAGAGCAGGCGGTCTGCAGGGCCACAGACGAAGAGCAGGCGGTCTGCAGGGCCACAGACGAAGAGCAGGCGGTCTGCAGGGCCACAGACGAAGAGCAGGCGGTCTGCAGGGCCACAGACGAAGAGCAGGCGGTCTGCAGGGCCACAGACGAGGAACAGGGGGTCCACAGGGCCTCAGACCTGGAGCACTGGATGCTGGGGGTCCGCAGGATCTCGGACAAAGGGTTTGGGGTCCGCAGAGCCTCGGACATGGAACAGGGGGTCCGCAGGGCCTCAGACCTGGAGCATTGGATGCTGGGGGTCCGCAGGATCTCGGACAAAGGGTTTGGGGTCCGCAGAGCCTCGGACATGGAACAGGGGTTCCGCAGGGCCTTGGACGAGGAACAGGGGGTCCGCAGGGCCTCGGACGAGGAACAGGGGGTCCGCAGGGCCTCGGACGAGGAACAGGGGGTCCGCAGGGCCTCGGACCTGGAGCACTGGATGCTTGGGGTCCGCAGGATCTCGGACAAAGGGTTTGGGGTCCGCAGAGCCTCGGACATGGAACAGGGGGTCCGCAGGGCCTCGGACGAGGAACAGGGGGTCCGCAGGGCCTCGGACGAGGAACAGGGGGTCCGCAGGGCCTCGGACGAGGAACAGGGGGTCCGCAGGGCCTCGGACGAAGGGCTTTGGGTCCGCAGGGCCTCGGACGAAGGGCTTTGGGTCCGCAGGGCCTCGGACGAAGGGCTTGGGCTAACCTTGGGCTGAGAGGCTGGAGTCGGACCTCTATGGGGCTGAGAGGCTGAACAAGCTTGTAACTGGGAGGCTAATTCAGTGATTGTCCGAGTCAAACTGTCCAAAACTTTTTGAAGGTGGCTGGCAGATGCTACAATCAGTCCCTCCTGATTGGCTAGCACCCCTTCAACCCTCTCTAATCTGTCCATTGGAAAGGGAATGCTACTTGCTGGGTCCATCTTCTGGTCAGACTGTACTGTAATGTTGTGAGTGAGGACCCAGAAGCAAGTGGGTGACGTTAGGAATAGACAGACTTTATTTAACAGCACAACCAGGAACAGTTCTGAGCGGGATGCGAACCCGCGGCCAGTTGATCTGCGGCCGGGCGCTCTCCCAACTGAGCTAACCCAGATCTTCTCAGGTAACAGGGCACACAGTCTTTCAGAGGGGTGTAGCTGAGTCTTGAGCGGGGCTTCAACCCGCGATAGCAAACAAAGGTGACAACTCACACAGTCTTCTAACGGAGAAAAGTTGCTTCTGAGCGGGCTTCAACCCGCGACAGCAAACAAAGGGGTGACAACTCACACAGTCTTCTAACGGAGAAAAGTTGCTTCTTGAGCGGGGCTTCAACCCGCGACAGCAAACAAAGGGGTGACAACTCACACAGTCTTCTAACGGAGAAAAGCTGCTTCTTGAGCGGGGCTTCAACCCGCGACAGCAAACAAAGGGATTCCCAAAACAGAGAGCCACACAGACAGGACCGTAACAGACTGTGGCTTGAGCGGGAGGCGAACCTGTGACCACTTGATCCGTAGCCGGACGCCTTACCGACTAGGCCACTCAGGAGATGCACAGGCAGAAGCTCACTCAAAGCTTTAATGCAGGCTTGACTCACTTGCTGACGATTGGAGGCGTTCAGGAACACTCGGTGGTGTGGTTCAGGCGAGCTCTCGTAGTCGAGGACGGGCGGGGAGTCAGACACCAGGCGAACGGCACCATGTAGATCAGACAGAGCTCGGCAACGGGAGACAGAAGCAGGGTCAGATACCAGACGTGGGTCTCAACGTAGATCAGACAGGACTCGGCAACAGGAGACAGAAGCAGGATCAGATACCAGACGTGGGTCACAACGTAGAGCAGGCTGGGTTTGGCGACAGGAGATGGAAGCAGGATCAGATACCAGACGTGGGTCACAACGTAGAGCAGGCTGGGTTTGGCGACAGGAGATGGAAGCAGGATCAGATACCAGACGTGGGTCACAACGTAGGGCAGGCAAGCAGACCAGCACGGAGTGAGACAGGCAAGAACTCAGCGTCGAGGACAGGTAGGGATCAGTTACCAAGCAGACCAGCACGGAGTGAGACAGGCAGGAACTCAGCGTCGAGGACAGGTAGGGATCAGTTACCAAGCAGACCAGCACGGAGTGAGACAGGCAGGAACTCAGCCGAGGACAGGTAGGGATCAGTTACCAAGCAGACCAGCACGGAGGAGACAGGCAGGAACTCAGCGTCGAGGACAGGTAGGGATCAGTTACCAAGCAGACCAGCACGGAGTGAGACAGGCAGGAACTCAGCGTCGAGGACAGGTAGGGATCAGTTACCAAGCAGACCAGCACGGAGTGAGACAGGCAGGAACTCAGCGTCGAGGACAGGTAGGGATCAGTTACCAAGCAGACCAGCACGGAGTGAGACAGGCAGGAACTCAGCATCGAGGACAGGTAGGGATCAGTTAGCAAGCAGACCAGCACGGAGGAGACAGGCAGGACTCAAGGCCAGAGACAGAAGCAGGATCAATAGCCGCGCACTCGGGCAGATGGGTGAGTTCTAGACAGAAGCTAGTCGATACCTTGGAATCAAGCCGAGGGTCAGGCGTATGAGGCAGAGTCTGGAACAAAACTTGTCGGCAACGGGTGATCAATCCGGGAAACAAGTCTGGGGTTCTCAGCATGCGTGCAAAGACAGTCTGACAAGGACTGAGAGTGGAGCTGGGGCTTTTGTAGCTGGCTTGATTGCAGTAGACGAGGTGCAGATGTGAGCAGGAACACAGGTGAGGTGAGTCTGGGCTAATTAGGGTGCAGCTGGGAGTGACAGGCTGTGAGAGAGGCTGAGGCTGAGAGCACAGCTGAGTAGAGCTTAGCTGATTAGACTGTTGCAGGCATGTGTCAGTCTGAGGCAGAGACTGAGACTGTGACAATCCATTACTTTTTGAGTTATTTTGTTCACAGGCAGACGGACAAACAAACTCTCCTGAAAACATAACCTCCTTGGCAGAGGTAATAAATTGGATTGGATAAGCTTTTCTGTCGTCTGGTATTTCAGTATTTCACTCTCTTTTGTCACTCCTCATAAATCTCTGTGGCTCTCAGCTGGTCTGGCTTCAGGACCTACCATCACCCCTTTCTTTTAAGCTGCGACCCAAGTCAAAGAAAATTTTCAACTTTTCCAATTTGTTAAATAAAAAGATGCTGCACTTTGAACCTTAGATAGTACAGAATATCAGTCAAAATAGCTTTGCATCTTAATTGAAACAGAAAAAGTGCATTTTTAGAAAACACAAAGCCTGAAGTAGTTATATTCACTTAGTAGCACTACTATGCACAAACATGAAATAAAAAAAGTTGAACTACTGAGAGGTCATTTGAAAAATATTAAATAAAATGTAACTACAGCTGAGAACCTACTTATCGTATATTTTACAAACACCTTTTGATTAAAATGTGTATCAATTGGCATTTCAGGATATTATCACCATACGGAGAATGAAAACACAGCACTCTACCGCAGCGACTGTTGAAAAAGCGTGACCCAAGCCAAAGCGTGTGTTTGTTGTGTTGCTAATGAATGCAGTTCGGACCTTCTTCAGAACTCTGCATTGCTTTACAACTTCTTTTTTCAACAACTTACAGGATGCAAAGCGACGAGGTAATGTATCTCTTTCTAGTTACGTAGCGGTAGTTTTTGATGTGTGACAACAAGCAATTTTTGGAAAACTTAGTATCGTAGTTTTGTAGCCGGCTATATATCGCTACTTACAGCCCGGTGCTCTAAGACGTGTCTGAATAATATAAATTTGCTCTAGTTTTAATTGTCTTGTTCCCGAAGTTGAGTATCCAGGCCAGTCCAGCCCTGTCCAACCCGACCGCGAAGCTAAGGAATAGCATTTATAGATAACCTATTTTGGTGCTATAAAACTCATCTTAAAGTGTGTATTTTGATCAAGCATATATCTAAAAGTGAGACTTTTTTGTAATTACTTAAAAACTCCTCATAGCATCTTTAAATATAGACAGTGTGTTAATCTTGTTCTGTTACTAGTCTCTCCAGCCCTTGGAGTCGCTGAAGAGTTTATCTGATGACTGTAAGCAGCGGCAGGCTAACACTTCCCATTGACTCCCAGTGTCTGTGCTAAGCTAATTAGTGGCCTCTTCCTGCACGCACAGTCAATAGAATGATGTCTGCTTGTCATGGACTCAGCAATGAGGGAAGACAAGAAAGCACAAAAAAATGTTGCACTATCCCTTTAACAAGAAATATCTACAAAGTGAGATTTGCATTGCAGGCAAACCAATGCTTAGTTCAGTCAGTTCTCAGTTTGTTTTAGGATAACATAAGCTTTTATTAGGTGCGACAAACAAAGGTGTGTTACAGATTTGAACCTGCCCCACATGTGGAGAGTAAGATAAATAAGAGCAGGGCTAACGTTGATGTTTATAGTTTCCTTATACCAGTTACCTGTAATGTAGTGGTAGCTAAAACTGAAAAAAATGGACTAAACTGAAGTAAAATCAATGTCCCCTTTCTCCACATGAGTCAAGTTCCCAAGTAAATGTTTTTTCTGTTATCCTTGGTCATGATAAATGCTTTAAATCTAAGAGCTACACTTGCAGTCGCCATTAAAGAGGGACATTTTACCAAAATTTGCCTTTTCCTGTTTCTAAGGAAAATATTCAAAGTAGCAGAGGCTTACCTTTGAAACTCCTGATCTGTCTGTCAGTCCCCTCTCTTCCTGACTCCAGAGTGTGCGCGTGCTTCCTCTTGGCCTCTCCCTCTCTGTTAAGTTTCATTTCTGGTGAAACGCTCTGTTAGGACCTTCCTCCTCTAAACAAGTGTCAGCATGCAAATGATCAGCCAAATGATCTTTGTATTATTGGGTGTGTTGCTGCGACACTGATCAAACATCAGCGAAAGTTTGAACAAGAGCACTACCGCATGCAAATCGTCAGCATCACATTTTCAGGATATGGGAGAGAAGTTTATTTTTACATAACAGTGAACACAACCAAGTTCAGAATCATGTCATCTGTGATCAAAACCTTGTTACTGTGTTAGAGTTCATCTTTCTATTCCAAACTTCACATATCTGTTCAGTAAAATAGTGTAAAAAAAATATACAAAATGATGAATTCATAATGTTAATTCAGTCTGTTTTTATGGGTACAAAATGTAAAATATATCAAACATACTCTTACTTGTTGAATTTTTTAAAATCTTTATCCAAAACAACTCGTCTGAAGTGAGTCTTTGGTGCAATAATCCTGAAATAAATGTGTAATTCTGCCTTTTATTCTCCAGCTCCATACAAACAAACATACACACACTGGCCATTTTATTAGGTACACCTCTCTGTCACGAGGTATGACTTCCTTTACACTTTGGGGCATAGATCCAATTAGGTGCTGGGATTTTTTTTTAATCAGACATTTTAGTCCAAACTGGCTTCACATTAATAATGTGAATATCTCATTCCGCCACATTCCAAAGGAGCAGCCTATTATTGAGATCTGGTGATCGTAGAGTGCAGTGAACTTGCTGTCATGCTCAAGAAACCAGGTTGAGGTAATCCGAGCTTTTTGACATGGCATGTGGGTTTGCAGCAGGTAGTGCACGTGCCTCACAACAAGAAGGTTGCTGGTTTGATCCCCGTGTATGATGGGGTCTGTCTGTGTGGAGTCTGCACATTCCCCCTGTGCATGTGTTGGTCCTTTCTGGGCACTCCAGCTTCCTCCTGCAGACCAAAAACATGCTCATGTGGTAACCTGGTGACTCCAATTGCCGTAAGGTATGAGTGTGAGCATGCATGGTTGTGTGTCTTTCTATGTGGCCCTGTGATTGGCTGAGATAGGCTCCAGCAATTTGACCCCAAAATGATAAGAAGTATAGATAATAACTCTTTCACCTTATTTAAGAGTTATCTAAATGTCTTTTGTGATTATACTCTTTGATTGCAGCCTGTAAATTTCACGAAAAACACAAATGAAAAACACATTCTAATGATTATTATTATTATTATGTAATTTTTTATATAGATCTTTCTATTTCCTTTCAAGGTGCTATGAGGAGAATCTATTTCCAAATACATAAAGACTCTGCTACCCATGAGCACGCGCGGCGACTGTCGTAATGCTGCGTTCCAGTAACCTCAGAACTGGAAGTGACATCATCTCCGACTTATCGGCGTTCCAGTTAAAGTCGGAAAAAAACATGCCGATCTACAAGGCTATTGTTAGCTGTTGTTATCACGCCCTGCGTTGTTGTTCACAAATATCACATGAAGAATGTGATTATCACTATGGCAGCATTTTTGTAAATATAGCTCTAACAATACGATGTATACAGCTGATCTAGAGCGACACACCCCAGTCAGAAGTGCAAATAAATTGATTATTACAGGAGCTAAATATTTGTTCACACTGGGGGCATCCATCTTTGATTGTCAACTCGGAGGTGGCGAGGTTTCACCGAGTTCCCAGTAGGAAATTCAGACTCCGGGGGACGTTCCAGTTGCAGTTTCCTACTCGGAATAGCATTTATAGATAACCTATTTTGATGCTATAAAACTCGTCTTAAAGTGTGCAATTCGATCAGGCATATATCTAAAAGTGAGACTTTTTTGTAATTACTTAGAAACTCCTTATAGCCTCTTTAAGATTTGTTTCTGCTGAAGAAAAACAAGAAACGAAAGCTGCTTTTATATGCAAACATCATAACCGGGATTATATTTATAGATTTTGCAATCACAGCTACGAAACATGATTAGTCACTGGTTTTAAAACAAGCACCGCGTTCTTTCATTGAATGTGCATGCTTTTGTCACAACTATTTTTTGCATTAAAGAGCAGGCAATTTGTTTTTGAACAGGAAAGATTCATTTTGCTTAATGAAGTAAAAACATATTTGAAAACATTTTTCTGTTCTTATTACATTGCTTTTGTCTGTTTAAACGAAGCCTTAAAGCTCAGGAAATGCAGCATACATCCTTGTTGAACTTGTTTTTCTTGCTTTCAGTTTCATTTCTGGGAAAAATTACAACAAACCACTCTATCCAATGCTGATCTAAGTGGCATCTGAACAGGTTTGAATCTATAAAGATATCTGCCCTTTTGTCCAAAAGGCTTTTACCGATGATGCAAAACTCCCTCAATCATCTAAACAGTCCAGTTTGATCAGTGTTGCATAACCATGACCTGAATGAGGGAGAGCCCACAGAGACAGCACACAAAGCTCTCTTTTCCTCTGCCCTGCTGTCATTTGACTTTATTGAGTCATACAAGCAGTAAAAATAAATTCAAAATAAAACATAATTTGATATAAAGGATTCTTTTTATTCAAAGTATGAGCTGCTGTTGTGACACAGGCTGCTCTATCTTGTGACACTACAGAAAGAAATCCCATTTTTTTGGTTGTGTTTCCAAAATGTCAGCACCAATGGACTGACCTCAAAGACCCCTTCCACTCCCAGAACTGTAGGATGGGGCCCACTAGTGGACAGAGTGATCAGTTACAATAATAAAAACTATAAACATGATTGAACACTCATTGTATGTCATGAAAATATGCTGAGTCAGCTTTTTTCAAGTTGTGGAGCTGAACAAAAACAATCGAGAGACTTGACTTACGTGGTGACCTGACAGCCACATCATTGTATTCTGCAAGATTCACATTATTTTACAAATATGCTCACTTAATTATACAAAAATGATCACATTGAATTCTCTGAAAAAAAACACCCATATCAACATTTAATTTGAGATAAATTATACTCTGCATGGAGTCAAATCCCTGAAAATTTACTCTCATCTAAAAAGAGTTGGTGTTATAAACAAGTACAAACGACAATTTTGATAGTCGACTAGTCAACGACTATTTTTACGGTTAGTCGACTAATCACATCATGCATGAATTGCGGCTTACCGCACCAGCATGCCGCTGCTCATGTATAACCATTATTAGCTTCCAGCCTGAAGTGATCAAGGTACAGCATGTGCAAACTAAAAATAAAGACAATTAAGATGGTAGTTCATTCAACTTTAATGAACTTCGCAGCTTCCATGACGTCACAGCAAACATAACATACTGTACGTGTTCTTAGGCTAATGAATTTGTCACCATTAATCTTGACATTCAGTGTTGATGCTAATGTTAGCAGCTAACTAGCCAATTAGCTTATTAAGATGACTGTACCTCTTCATCAGAAATTTAATCAGCCACAATGTGATTTCTATTTAGATGCTAATGTATCGCCGTTGTACCGCCATGGAGGGCAAGTTCTGCCGTGTAGATTTTGGATTGCACATTCTTCTTTTTTGTTTTGGTAAAACGCCCCCACACTTTATTGCTCCGTTGCCGGTTCGCCATGATATTGTTTGGGAATAGCTCTGCCGGTGACATCATGGCTGACCCATATTATCACTACTGTGCCTGTGTGTCAATGGCATAAAGGCAGACAAGACAGCAGAAGCTACAATGGCAGTTTTGAGAGAAACAACAAACAACAATTAAATTAGTTGACGACGATTTTGATTGTTGGCGCTTTCATGATGATGATGTTTTTTTGAGAATTTCATACCTTTATTGATCGGAGAGAATGACAATGAATAGGCTTGTGAAAGGGGATGAGAGAGTAGAGGATGACAATCTGCAAACTGGCCACAGGCTGGATTTGAATCTGGGCCTCAAGAAGTATGTATATGGAACGTGACTGGTTGCTAACCACTTCGCAAAACCAGCACCCCCAAAACAAGAGTAAAATGAATTCATCAATAAATCAAATCTTCGTGTGTCACTGTAGGATCTTAAGAGCTAATCTTCTCACTTTAATCCCTGAACCTGGAAATGACATATGTATCATCCTGCCCGTACCTTAACCTGACGTGCCCTTATTAGCCGTTAGCCGATAGCTAAACTACCTTAAGGCAATCGTTTCACATTTAATTATACAAGACAGATGTATTATTTAACACTTGTATGTGACATGAACCTCGCCAAAGACAATGCCTACGAAGTAAACTTATGAGGAGAGCATATTTGGCCAAGTATAAAGCCCCAGTCACACATTCCCGTTTCTCATGGCGATTGTGCACGATTGTCATAATCCTGATAAAGCGTGCTTTGGTCGTGGTGCATGCGCTACTTGGTCTGGATCAGCCTTGTATGGTCGTGGATGAAAGGGGGGGAAAGTGGAAGGGTCCTGACAGTTTTGAACTGTTCAAAACTGTCATGGAAAATCGCCGCTCTCAGTATAGCGGTATGGAAGCCTAATGCAGTCCTACTGCCAACGGTATTAGCGTGGCATGTATGAAGCTCAGTCGGGCTGATCGTGGCTCAGTCCTGGAAGCTTTATGAGGACGACTGACAAGGATGTATCCGTTTGTGCCCCAACTGTGTCCTGTTCAAGACGGCACAAGCAACGGGGCTCAGTCAGGGCTTACGTGACGCGAACTGAGCTCGAGCGGAGCTGACGTCGTGGCAACGGGATGGAAACCTCGTCATATCGCTGTATCAACCTAACTGGAGCGGGACGAACGCCCCCTGAAGCGCTGTAGAAGCGCCACTGACGGTGTATTTACGGGGTGTGTCCAGGGGTGAGACAGTCATTTAATCCCGTATCATAGCGATCACACCAGCCTCTTCAATCGTGTACAGTCGTGCACAGTCACTATGAGAAACGGGAATGTGTGACTTAGGCATAACTGAGTAACAATGATGAGCACAGACTAACCAACATTAGCCGCCATTATTTGTACAACAGGAAGTGACGTCACTTCCTGTCAAGTCATTTCCTGTTGTCATCACGCCCACAGCTCCCGCTGCTGCCGCTTCTCTTCCCTGATTGGGCCATTAAGCGTTAACCGAGTGAGACTGTTGGATAATGGAGGCTGGAAAGACGGAGATGCATGATTATAGAACTAGGCAGGTCTGTCTACTCTGCAAGGCTACCCGTACCCCTCTATTGGACAAGAAAAAACAAATGCTATAAGACCATAACGTAAAACTGCAGTGCAAATTACATTTTTTAAAGAATGTGCTCTAACCAAACATAATATCTCTATTTCAGCTAATTCTTCCCATTAATATACAGTAAACCTGATAGCATTTGAAGAGCACAATCCTCCACCAAGGTAGCTCACACAGTGCAATAGGTCTATGATAAAGTTACCGTCATAACATGATTCCTTGACCCTGAAAACCCACACCTAGCACTCAGAATCATGTTGATATTATTATTAGTTAGACAGCTATTGAGCAAAAACGATCATTCGTTAAGGCGGTGGTCATATCAGCAAAATCCGTCAGATAGCTTTTGCGGAATCTTGCTAACAAAGACAAACAAACAAACGCAAACCTCCTAGGCCAAGGTTAAAAAAAAATAGCACATAGGTTTAAAACTTAAGTAGTTAAAAATCTACCCTGAGAGAGAGTCCTCCAAACACCGATTAGAAGAGTTCATCAAAAGTCGAACTGTTAAGTGTTACAACATTTATATTTTAACAGCTGAAAGATTTAATAATAACACATGCAGAGAATTAAAGTACCAACTCTCAAAAAAGATTGAAAATTTGTGTTGTGGACCCATATAGACACTTATGAAGTGTAAATAATAACCCTGATAGTGTGCGTTTATCTATGCTGATTTTGCTTCACACTGAAAAAGTGGTTTCAATTTCTATAAAATCTAAATGCAGTATTAAGGCCTACCGTTTTTTCTAAGGTATTTTACTTACTGGTCTTTTAATTCGTATTTACGCAACGTCTTAATGATGCATAAATTAAATTAAAAAACAGAATGACAATAACATAGCTTAGTTCTTGCCAACACTTAAATATATTTATATTTTTTAAAAAGGGGAATTCTGTCAAACCTAGCCCAAATGTTAAATCTTAGACAAAGGCTTGAATCCTTGGTCATATTGTAAGTCAAAGTTCAAAGTCTCATGAGCATCCCTTGCTTTTGAATGGGTGGATTTTCTTCAGATTTGTAGAAGTGTTTAGACTTGGAGCTTTTAGCCAATGTTGATTTGGTCTTATGATCAACCCTTGTCTCAAAAGGTGAAATCTCAAGAATGCTTAGAGGGATTTCCTTAAAAGTTTTATGTTCTTAATCTGGTTTGTTCTGATGCTCTGAAAGATGAAAACGTCAACATGCTGGGTCCATGACTATGTTGATGTGGTGTGCTGAAAGCTGTGGGGACAAGAGAAACAATGGTTGGAATCAAATATGCAGCCCAATTCCCAAATATACAGTTGCACGAAAAAGTATGTGAACCCTTTGGGATTACTTGGATTCCTGCTTTAATTGGTCATAAAATATGTTCTGATCTTCATCTAAGTCACATCACTAGACAAACACAGTCTGCTTCAACTAATTCTGCATAAAAAATGATAAGTTTTCATGTTTTTATTTGACACAATATGTAAACAGTCACAGTGTAGGGTGGAAAAAGTATGTGAACCTTTGGATTTAATAACTGGTTGACCCTCCTTAGGCAGCAATAACCTCAACCAAACATTTCCTGTAGTTATAGATCAGACCTGCATAATGGCCAGGAGGAATTTTGGACCATTTGACACTGTTTCAGATCAGCAATATTCCTAGGATGTCTGGTTTGAATCGCTCTTTTGAGGTCATGCCACAACATCTCAATCGCTTTGGTGTCAGGACTCTGACTGGGCCACTCCAGAAGCCGTATTTTCTTCTGTTGAAGCTATTCCATTGTTGATTTACTTCTATGCTTTGGGTCATTGTCCTCACCCATCACCCATCCTCTGTTGCGCTTCAGTTGGCGGACAGATGATCTTAAGATTTCCTGCAAAATGTCTTGGAAAACTTGGGAATTCATTTTTCCGTAGATGACAGCAATCCGCCCAGGCCCTGAGGCAGCAAAGCAGCCCCAAACCACAATGCTCCCTCCACCAAATTTCTTAGTTGGGATGAAATCACATTGATTGGAGAAGTAATTAGCCCAGGGGTTCACATACTTTTTCCACCCTGCACTGTGACTGTTGACATAGTATGTCGAATAAAAACATGAAAACTTATAATTTTTTTGTACGGAATTAGTTTAAGCAGACTATGTTTGTCTGGTGATGTGACTTAGATGAAGATCAAAACATATTTTATGACCAATTTAAGCCGAAATCCTGGTAATCCCATAGGGTTCACATGCTTTTTCTTGCAACTGTACATGATAAGATTTTGACTTTGGATCATGAAGCAGACCTGGAGGAACCGGAGGTTATCCTCAGTCTGTGCGAGCTGCTCCAGTTCAGTGTCTTTCCTCTGAAGCTCAGAGATTTCCTCTTCCAATTGGACAATGAGGGCTTCATTTTGTGTCCGCACCTCTTTTGGATTTTCCTCAGTGACGTCTGAGGACAGCTTGATATTCTCTACTTTGTTCAGTCTCTCTTGGATGGCCTGTTGGAGCTTGCTCTTCCTGCGTTTGAGTCGAACCTGTGGAGTAAACAGTGGGTCAGCTGAACAAGTGCTCCATACAGAAAACCACAAAGACATAAAGTTTTAGTGAGAAGTAAGATCAACTGAAAATCATTTTTGCACCACATAAGCATTAAACCTCAGGATATCTTGAAATCCTGCCAGAATAACATTACTGATCCAACTCAAACCTTTAATGTTTTCAAAAAGGACAGTAAAGACAGTATTTCACGTCATTCAGATTCTAAGACCCACTGAATTCATTCATACTTGTTTCTCTGTATGTGATTAATTGTGTAATTCATCTTTAAAAATAAACTACAGCTTTTTTGTCAGAGTAACTATTTCTTGATTAATCATTTTGGGACCAAACATTGTGTTAAACTGTAAACATTATGACATTTTAAGTATTTGAATTTAACCAAGGTGAGCTATAATAGCTGAATGTAAAAAAACAACAACACAATGACAGTTATTATGGTTTCTGAGCAAACTGTAGAACATGGCTGTAAATAAACAAAATAGCAAGAAATTATATTAGTTTAAAAAACTGTTTTCTTATCTTTAATTGGTTAAGCTTACTTATATCAATTAAAGGGCAAGGAGCATACATCTTTTTACATGTAAGCCAGAGCATGCTTGGACAGCCGTGAAGTACGTCAAAATTTTAGGCTAGCTCTTTGAATTTTAACTATTTTAGCATTACACAAAGTTACAGTTGCACAATGCAGCTAACCAGTTTGCTAACATTGGCCTGCATTAGCCACTAAAATTAGCTTTGGCAGCAAGAGTGTATTCAAAAGGGGACCATTAAAAACAAGTATATGCGACTTTTCTATAGCAGCAACTAATTTGGCCAGCCTGGCAAGTTACTGTGAAGCCTGGTGCCTTAATTAGGGCTGCATTTTAGTTGTTTTGATAAAAATAAACTTTAAGAGTGTGGGTTAAATATCAGCACGAGACATTTCAAATATTTTTCTGATTAACTTTTCTGTTATTCTACATAATATTCATAAATGTAAATATAAATAAATGCTTAAAAAAAGTTTGTTTTGATCAAAGAGTTTTGTTCCTTACTTACGATGAACAGCTATTTTTTGACAAAGAGCTAGCTAAAAAGTAAGCTAGCAGCATTATGGCATGAAAAACATCATTTGTGTTGTCCCCACTTGATAACAGGTCTTTAGTCAGCTCCAAGTTTTAGCTTAACAGCTTAATTAATTTAGCTTTAGTACTAAGATATAGTACATTCATTTTAAACTTAATGTTTGTTATGAAATCATCAAAGTCGTTTCTAACTCAGAATGAAAGGATTTTCCCCAACAAAGATGACTTGGCATACTTCTCACTTTTAGCTTAACAGCATTTTAGCAGAAACACTGATTGATGTTACCTTCTGGCTACTTCTAAAAAGCAACTACTTTGGCTAGCATGGTAGGTTGGCTAAGCAATATTTTGTTATTTATCTATAGAATATTGGCCTTTAACATGGGGTGGAGTGGTGAATGTAGCATTACTATATAATGGGGGATTAAGTCTGATTTTTTCTTTTAATTTGTGAAAAGGATGCATTGTTTTCTCAAAATATTTGTTAAATTTGTCTTTTTCAAATCAAGAGTTTGGTTTCCAACAACCAAAAAGTGACTTAAAATTAACTAAAGAAAAGCTGCTCCCATTCGTGGCCCCCTTATCAGCCTTTACCTTCTTCTTATTAGCTTCCTTGTGGATAGAAATAATGTGATGACCCCTGTGCTCTGCTTGTGCACACATGGCACAAATACAGGTCTGGTCACTCCTGCAGAACTGGCTCAGCTGCTTCCCGTGCACTTCACAGACAGAGTCCTCCATGTTTTTCACCACTCTGATCAGCAGATGGCGCCCGAGATCTTCATCCTTGTAATGTGGCTCGAGATGCACAGCACAATAGGACGCTATGCACGTCAGGCAGGATCTTACTGCCCTCTGCTTTAGTGGGCAGACATCACAGAGAACTTCCCCGGATTTTAAAGGTACGGACACATCCTTGCTCAGGGAGAGCAGAGTTTGGTCAATGTGAAGCTGGGGCCTGGTGGGGTAAGAGGTCTTGCAGAGGGGGCACTGATAGGCCTCATGGATCCTCCAGAATTCATCAATACAGCTGATACAGAAGCAGTGTCCACAGGGAAGGGATGCAGGTCTGGTGAACTCTTCCAGACAGACACAGCACTTTGGAAGCTCTGACATTAGCTCCAGGTTTATTGTATGTCTGTGTGTGTGGCCCTGATGGTTTTGGTTTGTGTGGTTTCACACAGATGGTAGTGTATTTCTGGGGTTGTTGATAACAGCGTATCTGTGAAAAAAACAAAGACACGTGATGACAAATATTAAAACAACACATCCTGTCAGATGTTATTATGTCAGGGTCTAAAGCTGTAGAATAATAATGAGAACACCCTTATTTTATATCTCATTTGAACTGTCTTATGACAATGAAAAAATGATTTATATCTGTAGTCTCTGCCCCTCAGCCACTCACATCATCCACAACACCATCTTCCTCCACCCACAGACCACCTATTCCTGTGATCACCAATACCAATCACCACACCATTAAACCATACCCAATACCTAATTTAAACATTAAGCACATACAAACACAGTCTGCTTAAACTAATTCCACACAAAACATTTTAAGTTTTTATGTTTTTTTATTCAACACACTCTTGGCCCTTTTCCATTAGCCCTACTCTACTCTACTCGGCTCTACCCGGCTCTACTCTACTCGCCTTGTGCTGCTTTTCCATTAGCCCCAGTGCCTGCCCAACAGGGTGCAGTGTCGCTGTAAACAGCTGCGTTAATGTCATTTTGAGCGCGACACAACAATCTGTGTCTTTTTGTCACAAAGCGAGTAAAAAAGGGAAGCAGAAGAAGGCTGCAGGTGGTAAGAAGAAATACCCCTTGAGAAGCACAGGAGAGTTTTGGAAGCTATACAACAGAATGAAGCCGAGGACGAGAGCAATCCAGCTGCAAAGAAAAGACGTCTGAGGGTAAGCTAATGGTAGCTACCGCTAGCATGCTAGGTCGTCACACTCATAGCTCGTCAATGATGACACTGTCTGACCAATCAGTACCCGGCAGTCAGTGACATCATCTTTTAGTATCGACTCAGCTCGCTTGGAACCAGAGCGGAGTAGGTACTAAAACTAGCTTGTTTTAGGAGGTACCAGGCTAGTGGAAACACGCTGCAAATCAAGTAGGGCCGAGTAGAGTAGGGCCAAGGCGTGCTAGTGGAAAAGGGCCATATGTAAACAGTCACAGTGCAGGGTGGAAAAAGTATGTGAACCTTTGGATTTAATAACTGGTTGACCCTCCTTTGGCAGCAACAAACTCAACCAAACGTTTCCTGTAGTTGTAGATCAGACCCATCTTCTACACCATGTTTTCTGTCATTTCTAATGCTGTCAGGTGGCACAACTGTTCCTCGTCAGTTGGTGCGACCGGGTAAATTATTATTTAAACCACCAAACAACAAGCTAAAGTGAACAAAAGTAGATAAGCAGGATGAGAAAGCTATTTTATTGAATTTTATTTATTTGCACATTGTTAATTTAATTTTTTTGTCTTAAAATATAAAATCAAATGACAAAAATACTTAATATCTGGACACTAGAATGTAACAAGCTTGAATTATTGTGGATAAGAAAAAGCACCCATCACTTAATAATGTGGGAGTCACTGCAGACACTTGAGGAGTACTTGCCCAAAATGCCATTTATATAAAGTTAACAGAAATATATATATATATACTTACATATTATTGGTTGCACCACCTGACATTTTTTTGGTTGGTAGAGTTAAAATTACATCAAAAAAGTAATTTAAAACATTGAAAAATTTTTTAAAACACTTTTGTCCTTGACTCAAAAATATGCATTACATCCATTTTCAAAAACCTTTTTAAAAATACCTTTTTAGACCCTCAATTTGTCATCGACCCATAACCACACACCTGCCTGATTGCAGTGATTGCTTCAAAAGATTGTGCAACAACAATTAGGTTAAGGCTACCATCATTTTTGTTCAGTCCAATTTCATTATTACATTTTTTTTTAATGATTATGTTGAACCACAGTTCAAATCCAATGTCTGATTTCATTAGTTAAATTTCAGTTAATTTTAATTTATCATTTCTTTTGTAAAGTTATTTAAGTGATAATAGTGTTTTTTTCTTTTTTTTAATGGAAGGGTTTATTTTCATGTGTGTCACTGAGACATTGCTCGGCACAGATGGACCTGCAGCTTTCACTGAACCATCTGCCTTGTTTAAATTATTTATACTCTTTTAGAGACGGTAGAGTTGGGGGACTGCAACGATTCTTTTAGCTTCACATGGTTTCAAAGAGGTTTTATGTGGTGATTTTATTTAATTTGAATATCATTCCTTTGTCTTTAGCAGTCCTCTGATATTTTGTTTAACTGTTTACAGGACACCCAAAAGATGCTCCACTGTTGTCAGTGAATTCTCAGAGCTGCCATCATTCATTCGAAATACAGTAGAATCATCATTTCTGGGGATTTCAAAAAGTCGGATTCTTTAAGCTCTTTATTTTTTTATCTTGTTAGCTGTATGAATTTTAGCCAGCATGTTTGGGTCTCACCCACAACATAAGACATATCTTAGATCTTGATAACGTGGATTATCAGCCACTTTTTCCTCTGTTGTGAATGTAGGGCTTGTCCGACCAGAGCCATTACAAAAACAAAAAGTGTCCCTATTACTGTTTTTGACTCCTGCATTTCCTAGTACTAAATTTGTCAAAGGGGTCACTAGTTGGCCACACTTATCATTTTACCATGGCAGTATTGACTTGACCCTCCATATGTACGATTATACAGAGGGTATTTCAGTTCAACTCAACACTCCAGTTAGATCACTGTGTTTATTACACTGAATGAGACACGACAGAGCTTTGTTAATGATCTATGAAGTATAAAACACTGGGTTTGGTTCTAAGTGAGTACAGTGTTGCAGTCGGCATCCTGATTCGCAGAGATGGCTTAGCATTTTCCATATATGGTCACATTGATATGTGTGCTGAACACAGACTTTAGAGCTTAGGTAATTTTTTCTTCATTATATCATTAAACACAAATGGAGGTGTCTTAGTGCTATTCCTCTATAGCCAACAGGGACGTTCTTTAAGTAGCTTAAAGGTGTAGTCAGCGATCTTCTAATCTTCTAATCTAATGCAGTATTTGTCAAATTCACCGTATTTCTCCTCTCCATCCACAAGATGTCTCCACTGACAGCATGTTGACAAAAAAGTCCGGTTTCAATACACAGCCTTGGCTCTGAATTTCAGCAGGTAAAGACTGTGGCTCGGACCGAGTCACCAAAACAGAGTACACCCCCCCACATCCAGGGGGTGATCATACTCATGCGCAGATCAGACAGAGGGGGGAGGGGGAGTCGTAGGTTGCGTAGCGTGCGCAGTTAGTGTAAGAGAGAGATACAATAGGCGCAGTAGCAATGGCTGAAAAACAGCCCAAAAGAAAAAGGTCAGAGGAGCAGAAAGTGAAAAAGAAGGGCTATGACCATGAAAGAGCGAAGACCCGGGTCAACATTGGTGTTGCTTTCCGACAGTGGAGGGAAGTCCGCTAATTGAAAGACCTGAAAACAGACACAGATGTCACCGTCTTTCTGCTGGACAGGTAAGCAACATTAACTTTGTGGTGCTTCACATAACAGTAACAGCTTTCGGACAGATTATTGTCTGATCTGCCAGAATGTACTGTTGTTGTGATGTTATCAATAACGGCAGTCGAGTTGTCTGACGAGTAAGGGTTACCTTAGCTACGTTGGTCAGCTATGCAGTTTCAACGGCCGTTTCCATGAAGATGCACGTCCATCAGCTTTCGGGAGGCGGGTCTAAATTTGTTTATAAACAACCTCTCCACTCGTTTTCTCCCACATCGCTGACTGCACCTTTAAGTTACCTCCAGAGAGTTTGAGTTTTTGAATTTCTTTGTCTTGCAAGTTAATTATATCAACATAAGCACAAAAAACAACAAATGTAATAAGTGTGTTACACTCTTAAACTGTCAGTGGGCTCGACGTTTACGTTAATGCACTTATTCCACATCTCTGTCACCACTGGTGCTAGCTAGATTACAGTGAACTTGTGTTCACTGTAAAAAAGAGTATGACAAAAGTGAGACAGTTAGATATATCATTTAAGTAAAAATGTGATGTGTATTTGCAGATATTTTTAATATGCTCTAAAGAAAAATCATGCAACAAAAGCCAAAACAGCCTTTACATCAATTTGCTGTGACCTGGTGCTCATTTAGAACTTAAAGTGTGAGTTAGTTGGGTGATTTCCTCTGAGCTACAAAAAAGCGTAGACATTAGCACTTCCCTGTCATCAGAGTTGGAGGTATATGGTATTTTAGAATAACAGTTTGGGATCAATACCTGACATAAGTTTTGCAATGAATGAATTTGGAGGCAATTTTATTAACAGGTTCCTCTTAAAAAATGTACATGAACATGTGGAAATTTTGTGAGAGAGCCAAAAATGAATTTAAAGGGATAGTTCCTGTATTTGGAAGAGGTGTTGATTGAGGCCGATGGCACGAGTAAATATATTTATCAAAAAGTCACCTGTCCAGCTCCGCCCTGAGCAGAGAAACTTGGGTGTAGCAGAAATATGATTAAATGTCAATTTCCATTGTTTTTATTTGATAATCATGTCATAAAAATAACAAATGTAATAAGAGTGTGACACTTTAAAATAGTCGGTCAGGGGAAAATTTACATTAAAGCACTGATAGCTCCTCTCTATCCCCACTGGCGCTAGCTAGATTCCCAATTGTGTCCCTTGTACAAAATACGACAAAAGAGAGTTGAATGTATCATTTAAGTTTTAACGTGATGTGTGTTTGCAAATATTTTGAGTATGCTCTAAAGAAAAATCAGGCAACAGAAGCCAAAACAGCCTTTACATCAAGTGGCATGGTGCTCATTTAATAGAACAGAAAATAACGTACTTCTGACTCCGACAATTACATTTAAGCATGAAAGTTGGGTTTGTTTGTCAAGATGATCACAAAAAACTGAAAGTGTAAGTTAGTTGAGTGATTTCTCTTTGCTACAAAAAAAAAAAAAAAATCCCACTTCTCAGAGTTGGAGGTATATTGGATTTTAGAATAACCTTTTGGGATCAATACCTAAAATATTTTTTGCAAAGAACACATGCATGCGATAATTGGGAAAATTAAAAATCATCTCCCATAGCCTGCTTTACAATTTAAAGCAGTGTTGTGGATTTAAAATAATTATTGTGTTTTTAAAAGGATGGTTGCTATTGAATTGCTTACACGGACAACAAAAATGGCTGGAGACCCTGCTACAATTTAAAAAAAATAATAATAATTGAACAATAAACAAATAATTATTTATCGCCACATACATGGGCACCAACTTGATCAAGCCATTTGATTGAGATCTCTAATCTATCCACTGTCATCAATTCATGTATCTATAAACCTATTATCTGTCGACTGTCTAACTCTCTTTATAATTAAATATAAAACAAATACATCAGTTGTCTTCCCCCTCACCACTTTATCATTTTCTTTCCTTTTTTGTGTTAATGAACATGACCCTTTGTGTCTTCTTTGACTTTTTTGGTCTCTGTCAGACCTGATTATTATTTTTTCTTGTGCTCAGAGTTCTGCCTTTTCTTTTCTGTTTGTCTGTTAAATCACTTTGTAAACGTCTGTTTTAAAGGTGCTATATAAATAAAGTTATTATAAGAGAAATTCTACGAACAACAGGTTGCGAGACGTAAATATTGTTTTGCTTCTAAGTCGAACTGCCGTGTTGTAGATTCTTGGTATCATAATAGCTCTGTCCCTACATCGCATATGTCTTCTAAAAAAATATTAAACAGTTCATCCGTCTGCATTGTCTCGAAGAACAGGACATGTAAATTTAATATTGTTTTTGTTTGTTACAGACCTTATTAGCGTCGCTGGCCTGGGCATCCGGGGCTTTACTCCGAAACATTTTTTTCAATAGAGCCGGATATCTCCACTTCAGAAATATTACAAAACCGTACAGAAACTGGGCCACTCACGAGAGTGTAGTTTCCCATCGTCAAGGAATGCATCACATCATGACGTCGACGACGCTCGGACCAATCAGAGAGAGGAGCTGCGTGAAGCATCCGTGTTTTGAAAACCCAGCTGGGGCACAAGACTCCCGAGAGCGGCCACCAGAAACAGGTAAATGAACAATTTATTCTCAGTTTATTCCTTCAAAAGCGTAGCGTTGGGAGGCGCGGGACTGTGGGAAAACCCTCCCTTGTGGATAGACGCTTTTAGGTGCGGTGAAAATCCTTTAACTCTTCATAAAACTCCCCGCACAACTGTTTGGCAGAGGTCAACATATTCAGAAATATTTAATGTGTTAAAAATCGTTTGTTTCTGTCAATATTTAAGGATACAGAAGAAACTGCAAACAAACTAAAGTAACTGAGATTTTTTTGTCTTTGTGTAGGATTTAAAAAGCAAAAAGTTATCATCATTATTATTGTTAACCATGTAATGAGATACATAAATATATATATATACCTACATACATATATACAGTATGTTTATTTATTTATGTTTGTCAAGCTCTAGATTATGTAGTTTAAGTTATTTTCGGCTGTTTATATAAACATGCCTGCCATTGTGATTGATTTATTTGTGCATTTTCATGTCATCACGTAATCAACTTATACCTTTTTAAAACCTATTAATCCCACACCAAAAAATTCCTAGTAGTTTTCTCTGTTCCCTGATATGTTAACATTATAAAACAATGCCTTAATTTGTTCTGTTTTTTTTAAACAATATCATTGAAATTAATTGAAGACTTCTGCCAAACAGTTAAAGAGGACATATCATGCTTGTTTCTCCTTTTCACTATGCCAGACTAGGATGCCTGTAAAGCATTTCTGCCCTCAGTACAAGTCATTTAGTTCCTTCATTGCCCCACAATAGCGTTCTCAAAATCCTCATTTTAGGCCATTATCAAGCGCGTGTTGAAACGCTTGGTCTCAAGGATGACCTAAAGTTACCTCGCAACGTCACAGCCCTTTGTGCTCTGATTGGTCAGTTCTATCGGGGGTAGAGCCAGCCTGTCCTTCTTCTTCTACTGTATTTCCCGGCAGGCTCAAAGTAGCGACCGCGTCTTGAGTCCCCCTACAGGCCAGATAATGAGGGAGTGTGAGCGAGGGAGCTTTATACCCCTGCTGCTGGATGTGTTCCTCGGTGACGGTTTTGTGGCTAACGGACATCACAGAGGAGGAAGTGTTTTATCAGATTACTCCAATTAAAAGAAAGGTACCTCGTGTCGTCATGACGTTTGAAATCTCGCGGACATCTCGCAATGACCTATTTTCAGAGGCATCAAATCTCGTTCTAGGATATCAGAAAAAATACAATATCTAATTTTTTGAAAATTAAGGGGGTGTAAGGTCTTGTTTTCAAGTTTATTATATTACATGTAAGTATTAAATCATGCATCAGCATGATATGTCTCCTTTAAGCTGGTGGTTAAAGGGTTAAGATTGGTGGGACACAGCGCAGGGCCAGTGAGGGATGTCAGTCAGTTGGTGCGTTTATTGTAATTCAGAAGGTGTCTCGTTGGCTCACGTGCATGGATTAATGGACCTTTTCCATTAGTCCTACTCTACTCTACTCGACTCTACTCTACTCGCCTTGTGCTGCTTTTCCATTAGCCCCCAGTCGCCTGCCCAACGGCTCTGCGGTGACGTCATTTTGAGCGCGACACAACAATCTGTGGCTTTTTGTCACAAACTGAGTAAAAAAGGAAAGCAGAAGAAGGCTGCAGGTGGCAAGAAGAAATCCCCCTTGAGAAGCACAGGAGAGTTTTGGAAGCTAAACAACAGGATGAAGCCGAGGACGAGAGCAACCGAGCTGCAAAGAAAAGACACATGTTGGTAAGCTAACGGTAGCTACTGCCAGCACACATGACTCATCGATGACGACATTGTCTGACCAATCAGTAGTCGGTGACGTCATCTTTTAGTATCGACTCAGCTCGCTTGGAACCAGAGCGGAGTAGGTACTAAAACTAGCTTGTTTTAGGAGGTACCAGGCTAGTGGAAACACGCTGCAAATCGAGTAGGGCCGAGTAGAGTAGGGCCAAGGCGTGCTAGTGGAAAAGGGCCATAAGTGAACACATTAGTCTTTTGGTTAATTAAAACTCAACATAACTGGGTAGTCTGTTTGTTTGTTTATCTGTTGGCAACATAACTCAAAAAGTTGTGGACGTATTTCGATGAAATTTTAAGGAAATGTCCAGATTGAGACAAGGAACGAATGATTAGATTTTGGGAGTGATCCGAATCACCGTCTGGATCCAGGAATTTTTTAAAGGATTCTTTAACATTGCGAGATAGAAACATTTTCGGTTTTTGTGCATATAGCTCCACCAAAAATAGAAAGGACATATGGAAAAAAAATACAGGACGAGTTTTCAGCAGGTTCTACAAGATATCAAAAACTGATCTGGATCCCGGCAAAATTCTGGATTCTCTGATCCAGAACAAGAAAATTTTAGATAACCTTGGAATATTTGTCATAGCAAGGGAACAAATAAAGGCATAGACTTGCAAATATTGGCAATATATAGTCAAGATACTGTGGAATCTGGAGTGTTTCAATCGGATACTGTCTTGTAATTCTGCATGATTTTTTTCTCAAGATGCATCAGATTGATATGGAAGAGTATTAGGGCCATTTTAGACGGAAAAAATAATTTTCGGCAGATTGAGATTATAGTTCAAATGTTGAGAATAAAGTCGAAATGAGGTGAATAAAGTTGAAATACAATTTTGTGATAAAAGTCAAAGTGATAAGATTAAAGTTAAAATGTCGATAAAAAAGTCAAAAGTAGAGAATAAAGTCGACAGACAATGTATTTCAACTTTTATCTTTTTTCTCATTTCGACTGTGATCACAAAATTGTATTTCACATTTGTTCTTGTCATTTCAACTTTCAACTCGACTTTCCCAAAATTATTTTCTCAATCTAACATGGCCCCTTTACTCTTCTGTTGATTGATGCCTTTAAATATGAAATATTCAAAATAGTCTTAGCTTGTCCCCCGACTCCCTGTAGAGAGGTCGTATCCTTCACACCTTTTTCACCCCTGACCTGTTTTCATGCCTGCATGTTGCAATATTCAGCAGCAGAAAGACACCACAATACCTAAAGAAAGTCCAAAGAAACACCCCTGGACCTTATTATCAGCAGTAAAAAAACGCATAGGCTTTGAGTAGGGGGCGTCCATGGCGCAGTCGGATAGTGCGTTTGGTCAGTGAACAGGAGGTTGCAGATTCACGCCCAGCTCCGGGCAACACATGGCGATGTGTCCTTGGTCAAGACACTTAACCCCAAGTTGCTCCCACTGCTGCGTCAGTGGTGTTTCAATGGGTATGAAAGGGCGTGAATGTGTTAGAAATACTGATGGATAACCAACATAGAAACTCTGAACCATCAGTGAGTGAATGTGGGAGTGAACGGGTGTGAATGGGTAAGTGTGACCTGTGGTGTAAAGCAACTTTGAGTAGTCCAAGATTAGAAAAGCGCTACATAAGCTCATGTCCATTAACCATTTTACCATTTAAGTGAAGACGAACAGCACAATGCTAACTTCACAATGCTACATGAAGTACAAACCAGAAAGCAGGCATCGGGCAATTGGGGATATCCAGCTAACCGAGCTCCATCTACAGTGTCTACAGGCAGTCCAAAAGGCTTGACCAAATCCCCTTTGAAACAGGATGAGGTGGGAGCTACAAGCTAAACAGCAGAGATTAGCATAGATGCTAACAGCTTCAGTAGCAGCTTTATCAGATTTGAACTGCATTTCTGATTAATTATAAAAAAAAGTTAACACTGCAAACTTCTCAGTAGAAAAGATATTTTCCCCTTTGCACATATTTTAAGGATCATTTGTTTACCTTTATTATCCAACCAGTTTTCCTTTTGAAATGTTCTGCCTACTCCCAAACACTTTCTATGGGTTGTTGTCCAGATGGACTAGTGTAATATATTTTTAACAGTTTAAGCGGGTGTGTCAGGTCACAAAAATACAACATCCCTGTACCACTTTATGAAGAACCAAATAATTTCTGATGTACTTTACCTTTTAGTTTCTTTTCTGTTTTAAAGAGGAAGCAATATGCACCTACAGGCTCAAAATGAAGCAGGTTTTAATCAGTTTAGATGTGTCTAATTAGGGACAAAAGTAACATGAGAGGAAAATAATAGAAAATTGTATAATAGCACATTTGGTCATTATGTAAGTGCCCTTGCCTGTACGTTTTGCTCTTGCCATTGTTTTTGTAGCACAGCATAAATACCCACAGACACTTACCAAGCAGGTAAGAAGAGGTGTTTACAGTAAAACAGAAAGTATGTCACTTATGAGGCCACTCAAAGTGAGCCTGGCTCAGTAATCACTCACATAAACTGTAAACATTGAGATAAGTTTGTGTACTGATCAGCAAGCAGCTTGTCAGCTCTCCTTGCTTTCAAATGTCCAATTCCTAAATCAAAATCTTACTTTAAGCACTGAAACATCAAATTGTATAAAAATGAAATACCTTTCACAACAGCTCTGCTCCAGCTTGTCTGTCCCCAGGCATCGAGTTCCTCATCTGATCAGGTGAAAACACCTTTGACTGCTGGGAAAAAAGGGCGGTTCTGTTGAACTGTCATTTCCTGGATGCTATTAAATTGCATAAACAGCACAGATCTGATAAGATAGAAGCTAAGGTATTAGCTTGGCCACAAACCAAAAAGAGAAACAGAAACAGTAAGAAATGGGTTGATAATAGTAGAAATGAAACCACACACATTTATCCACAGTGCCATGTTTATTCTGGGTAGGAAAGACATTAAATACTCATATAATGACCCTGAAATTAAAGAAATGCAGCACAGAACAACAAAAGTCTGAGATATCTTCTTCATCTGAGTACACATATTATCATTACTTAACATAAAAAAGAGAACATCTGCTTAACCATTTACCACATCTAAACCCTGTTTCAATATCTAAACAAGAAAACAGATGAACTTGAGTCAAAATATTAATAAGAGGAAAGGCTACATCACGTAACAGTGGCATTATTGTGATTACAAACCCGAGAACCAACTTTATTTTTCTTGCCCTTGAAAATGTATTTTGTGTTTTCTTCTAAACATACAAGAGTGGTGTGCATTTGTCAAGGCTGTTATGAGAAGAAGTTGGGTTGTATAAGGTAATTGACAGTCCCAGTCTTCTGTAAACATTGTGATAATTTCGTCATTTTAATTTTTGGCTGTCAAAATCTTGAGGTGAAAGCCCCAAAATCAAGACAACCCTAGTTGGTACTAGGGGTGTAACGAAATGGTCAACTCACGAAACGATACGAAATACTCGAGATACAATATAAAGATTATAGAAAATCCCCAACAGTAAGAAGTTGTGCAAAAATTTAATATTCTTTATTTTCTTCCTCATGCAGTCATACAAAAAATATTGCTGCATCAGTACAAAATAAATGCTCTTTGAAAAAACAAAATTGTAGATTTTTCCCCTTATTAAGACTACAGTGCAAATAGAAAACAAAATCTCAATAAAAAGTGCTTTGTTGTTGTAACAATCAGGATAAGTACATTCTTGAATGAAAAGGAAAACAAATAGCAGTCCTCAGAGCTGCAGGTTAGACCTATAAATGTCTGAACTGTGAACTATAATATTTAGCCTATAACAGTGCATATACTTCTGATCTTCAAGTATGATCAAATTCTGTCAACTCAACCGTAAAGGCAAAAATCAAATATTGTTTTTATGCAGACTGCCACAAACATACAGTTGCTGCCTGTCTCCAGTTCAAAGTAGTTGGTAGTTGTACTCGCCGCAGCATACGGTGAACCGTAGCGGAATATTTTGCACACGGTTGTTGTTTTGACCGCAATGTTCTCACCGTTCTCTCGTCTTTTACATGGGAAGCCAAAATAGGTCCACACAACCGATTTATTTGACGAAGGAGCGTCAGCTAATTCCTCGACCCCGTCTTCCTCCATTTTGAAGTGAGTGTTTTGGTACGGTCGGCGAGGAGGGTAAAAAATCACCAGTCTCAGTGGTGCGCGGCGCCCCTTGGCGTTTTTTATTTTGTGCGTCTTTGAATTTTATTTCATCATTTTTTATTCCGCGAAATTTCATTGCACGAAATTTCGTTACACTCCTAGTTGGCACGCAAAATTACTTCATATCTACTTCACTCTATTACACACTGTAAACTCAAAGGTTTGAAAGTCGCAGCAGGGTTAACACCAGTACTGATAAACTCTCAGTCTCTGCGTTTACTGCTTCTTATCCTGTTTAAGGGAGCGATAATGTGCCATAAGAGATTCAAGGTCTACCATGGAGGAAATGACCAAGGGCTCTGATTTTTTCGCCCTGCTTTGCAAGTAGAAGAACGGGAAAAGTTTCTCTGTGAAGGACTGTTTCGTGAACGAGTAAATGTGCAACTTTCTATCCACGTCATAGAAAGACACTCTGCCTTCATTGTAATCCACGTAAACGCCAATTTCTCTTGGCCTGGGACACAAGTGGAGAACTGCGTAGGGGGCACAATGGACCTCGTAATCAAAACCCCTTTTTCCGATGGAGAAGAAGCCATTTTCTTGTCTCAGGGCCACCTTCCCTGATCTGTTTGCTGTTGCTGTTGCAACACCGACATCCCAGTTGTTCCTCAGTCCCACTCTGACCTCCCAGTAGTGGCGGCCAGACTTGAAACCCTTCCTCCCCAAAATCATGGGACAGTCAAACTTCAAGATGTCATCAGATGACGAGTGGCTGCTGAAGTACTTCAGACGTTTCCCAGCTTCAGACACGACAAGGCCGCAGCCAGCAGTGTTTGGGTCGAACGTCACCGACTCTGGGGAATTCAAATCAGTTTAATCTTCAACGGCATTACAAAACAGAGAAAAACTAGTTTGTATGTATGAATAATCTTACCTTTGTACTGTTTCATCCTGGTCAGTTCTGTGAATTAAAATCAAAACAAGACATCATGGAAATTGAAGGACCAAGTGACAACAACCAGACTGAAGCAGATTTATCAGTGTAACAAAAACTGCAGTTCCTTAAGTGTCCACTTGGGGCTGGCTGAAGAAGCACCAAAAGGCACACACCTCAAGTTAAAAAAATTATATTTCAGCAAGAGAAACTGACACTTTTACAGCTTGGTTAAAAAAAAATGGTGGTGTGAATAATTGAGCTCTTTGTGGCCTTGTACTGTATTGAAGTGAATTTTCTTTCTTTTTTTTCTCAAGGATTTGAATTATGCATCATGACAATGTTGGTAGCAATACAAATGTATAGTATTCACATTTATTCTCAGTCTGTCTAAGATTCTCTGTTGGCATTCTTGTCATTTTAAAGTAGTCCTGGGCGATAGCTCAAGATTTTCATTGATATCAATATATTGCAGTGAGAGATATAAGATGGGACAGTATCATTTATATCGATATACTTAATTTTGCATTAAAATAGCACGTGCGAGGCAAGTGAGCACCTATGTCTGCTGTCCTCTCCCTGTGTCCATGTCTCACACACAGTCTCTCTGTTCCTCTTCCCTCACTCTGTGGCCTGACAACCTGCCCTCCTCCACCTCCACTCCAGCATGGCTAACTAAGGCTGCGTTGACACGGCGCCGAAAACGTTCAAATCCGATAAGTTTTGATTGTGTTTTGGCCTTGCGTCTATATGGAAACTCATTGCGTTTTGTCTGCAAACGGAAACTTTTGAAAACGGGCTCCAGAGTGGAAAGTTTCCTAAACGCTCACCATGCAGCTCCATGTAAACACATATCAGAGTGTTTTAGGGTGAAATGCTGACGTCACCACATGCGCAGTACTCTTTCAGATGAAGGCTGCGCGCCCATACCATGGATGTATTATAAGAACTGGATACCGTGGCTCCGCCTTCTACCATGTAACGGATTTGAAGCCATAATATCCCTCGTCAGGGCGCCGCCATTGTGCAGCCAGTAGAGAATCTGGACCATATTCGGACGCAGCTGTCGTAAACAGTCGCAAAACTCTGCAGCATATGCCATACACAATCATTGTGAAGCTGCCGTAAACCGCGGTTATTTTTTAAACTCTAATAATAAAAAAGAAACTTTTCAGAAAAAAGAGGACTTGGAAAAAACGCAGCCCAATAATACTTTCATATCACCCCAGCATACAGATGGGAGAAATATTTCTACGAGGTGTAATAATGTTTTGAAGTTTCACTACGGCCCGTCCAGATGAATGGGGGAGACGGAGATTTGACCTATACTGCAGCCAGTCACCAGGGGGAGCAGTTTTTGTGGCGGCTTCAATTTTAGCCCAGCGACATGACGTCCATGTTTTTTACAGTTTATGGCCCATACCAGGAACAACAACAGCTTCGGCCGTCTGCCGCGTAACGTGTGAGCCTCTTACCGTGCTCAGTTGTTATCCAGACAAAACTATCCAGACAGATTTGTTGTCCAAACTGATTTGTTGTCCAGAAGAGAAACTCCTGCGTCTCTGTGCGTACATTTGCCATTGTTATTTTTGAAAAGTTTTTCTTCTTCATATGTGTGTTGTAGCAGCGCTGCCTCACTGAGACATACACCACCATCTACTGAACCGGCATGCACACTACAGCAGGTCCATACATCTCCAGTATCGTCGTCTGAACGCAGAGGAATTTGAAAACGCAAAGGAAAAATCTTTACGTCTTAAAGTCAGGAGTGTCCGTGTAAACGCAGCCTAAGAGACTTTGTAACTGAATCTAATGACTTTTCAAACTCTCTTGGTGACATTTTTGTCAAAAGCGAGTATTATTTGCAGGACTGTCAACCTCAGTGGACAGGTCTGTTTACTGTTGCTCACAATCAGAAATCAGAATCAGAAATAGGTGATTTAATTAATTCCAAAGGGGGAAATTCCACTCTTTCAGTTGCTCTTATACAGTACGGCAATGGGAACATAAAAAATATTTAACATAGATAAGAACATAAAATTAAGTTACATCAGTAAAAAGCAGTACGCAACTTGAGCTATTTTCTTCAATTTGTTTGACACATTTTGATGATGTGTTATATTTGGCACATGGCTCATAATTGACAGTTTTATTTTAAGGGTTTGCCTCTGAGGAAAAAAAAACCTAACAGGGACATTACATGACCCCATTTACATGAGAGAAAAATTGAGCACTGCCATTCTGGTTCGAATGTATGCATCAAAGCATCATCTCAAGGCCAAGGCAAAATATACCGTATATCGTGATATGGCCAAAAATTAGACAGGATATTAAAAATAAATTTAGACAGATAATTTCCTTGGATTAACTTCTTGCATTCACATTGGTGTCTGTTGCATTAATGCACATTTTTGTTTATATGCCTTCCTGTATGTGAAGCAAGTTACTGGAGGAGCAAAGGCCTCTTGCTGTATGTAACTACCCATTGCGTAAGAAGTAAACTGCAAACATGGCAATAATTCTGAGAGTAAAAGTAACAAACTAAACACATAAATCAATATTGTTATCAAATATTTTTGAGCAACTCTTCATACTAGTCAGGCACTGCATTTCTGAATTTTGGTCCATGAACTGTTCTAACGGTTTTGGTGTTATGTTCTTATGAGTGACCGTGTTTACTGATGACTTGTGGCTAACTGTGCTGATACTGTACATGTCTTTGCCAAAGCTCTAGGGAGTCCCCCGGCTGGACTCCCTAGAGCTTTGTCATTAAATTGTCATAAAATGTTTTATTAATCAGTGTTTCTAACATGCTAATAAGTAGTTTATATGTGAGAAAATACAGCCAAACAAACAAAGAGGAGACATGTTTAAGGTGCATACAACTCTGAAAAGCATAACATGGGGCGTATATGGCAATGAAGATGATGTTTACCATTTACGGTCAAAGCTTTTAGCTCTGACTGGAAATCACGGACCAGATGAGTCATGGCTCTCCTCAGCGTCTGCACATACAAGTCTGAGTAAACACTGATCGTAGACCAGTTCTTGGCATCTGACATGGTGCTCAGGGTCTGCAGAGTCTGGAGAGATTCACAAACACATGATGAGTGACAGTGAGCTGGATTTGATCTATTTTAAAGACGAGTGGTGACACCGGTATCATGTGTATCACACTCTCTTTAAGTTAACTGACAAATGTGCAACAAGGACAAACATAAAATCTGTCGTCATCTACCCATTTGTTTTAGTATAAATGTTTTAACCCAAAAACCAAATGGAAATTACACCTATAATTCCAACCTGTAGAAGCAGAAAGTAGTCATCACTTTGTGAGAGCTCCTCCAGCTCTGAGTGCTTCTCCTTTAAGTTGTTGATTTCCTGCTGCAGCTCCTCGATCATGGAGTTGTCTTTCTCCTGGGATTTTCGGAGCTTCTCTTTGATATTACAAACCACTTTAGTTTGGGTTTCATGTACACGATTCAGCAGATTATTGAAGAGCTTCTCGCAGTCCTCAGTCTCTTTATTTGCTTTTTCCTATAGACACAAATACAACGGGTACATATGCATATAGTGATGAATATAAAGTGTGAATCCATAGACTCCTAACTGAGAGAGACGATGAAACAGCTGCCTGAGAGTGAAAAGTGTAAAGGGCTCCCTCTGCTGGCGTATTAGATTGTAGGTCACAAACTCTGCCTTGTTTATGATAACAAACTGGAGATACAGTATATAAGATTTTAAAGTACAAGTACATGTAAAATTATTGTGCAGTTATTGGATATATTTTGTGGGCGGAGCCTATCTGGTGGCATAAAGTCAATGCTAGTTCTTGCCAGATGCATTTTCAGCAGTCAGACTGTCTGATAGTACCAAGCTAATTTTTGGTGATGTGTTTTTTTATTTGCTCAGTGGATCAACCGTCAACTAAACAAACAAACTAAACTGTTCAGGACACTAAATACAAAGATTTATTGGATTTGTGTAAACAAAGGACCATTAGTGCCATATGTCAATGGTCGAGTTAGGGCAGGGCGATATGGCCTAGAAATTGTATTTTTTTTTTTCAAAAATTGCAACTACTTCCAATTGCACAAAGGCAAGAAAAATTCTTGATTTTTAATTTTTTAAATCTTCTGCAGAAAATAATTTGAATTAATCGATTTAATCAATTTTTTGCCCAGCTCTAGGTTGAGTGCTATCTGTTGACCTTTACAAAGGGTTGTCTGTTGTTTTAATCATTATATAGATGTTTAAGATGTTTAAGGTCTTAATAAATACAAGGCAAAAGATAATAATAATAAAAATCAGATATAATTGTAATGAAATCCCAAACAAAGGGATGTGTTGTAAAATGGTCAACGATTGTCTGAAAGTCACCAGTCAACATGGTCTCTCTTGGAACAGTAACACTTGTCTAGTGTCAAGGACATGAAACAGCTTTATGTCTGTTGAGATTTAAGGACTGTTTTTGGTTAGGGTAACTTATAGCAATGTTTTCTTCCATTCCTACACTGCCATCCTGCGACACAGTGATAAACGTTTCCCCTTCTCTAAATCTCTAAATTTACCACCAGCATGTGAGTGATTTTCCACTCCAAGTTGGTCTGTACCAACAGCTCCAATGACAATATCTTCAGACTTTCTTCGTTGGATTATTGGATGTTGGAAGGAAACTTGTTTTTAACACAAAGGCATTTCAGCATTGGGCAGGCAACTTGTTGTCAAAATTATGGAAAACTGCCCAATCTCACAGTTACAGAAGAGATAAGGGCCTTGTTACATGGAGAAAATAATTTTGGAGAAGTGAAGATTAAAGTCGAAATTTCGAGATTAAAGTTGAAATGATGAGAATAAAATCAAAATGACGGGAATAAAGTCAAAATACAATTTTGTGATTGAAGTGAAAATCAAGAAAAAGTCGAAATGTTGAGAAAAAATCTGAAAAGTCAATAATTAAGTCAAAATACTTTGTATGTCGACTTTATTCTCGACATTTTCACTTTAATTTCATCATTTTGACTGTTATCACGAAATTTTAATTCTACTTTATCATTGCCATTTCAACTTTAATCTTGTCATTTTTTTTTTTTTCTCAAAACTTCGACTTCATTGTTGTCATTTCAACTTCAATGTCAACCTGACAACAATGATTTTTTCCATCTAAAATGGCCCTAATACTCTTCCGTACACACTGTTACCAAAATAATTCCTATGTCTATAATTTTATTCAAATTGCTAGTAAAATTAAACCAATACTCACTTATGGTCTGAACAACATTCCCTGATAATGTCATTAAATTCATTGAGAGCATTTTGAGTTACTAGCTCAGATGTGGAAAACAGCCCTCTATTGCAATGTTAATAAATTCTTAAGAAAGCCCTGAATTTGAATCCAGTTAAATCACCTCTTTAATTTATCTGTTCTTTCTTGTGTCATGACTTACCTTGAACTTGAAGATCTCATCAGAATGTCTTTGTCAGTTTTTGAGTTATCCTTTTTACAAACCATACAAATAAAGAAACTAACAAATGCAGCATGAACATAACTTCCCTGGCAGATTAACCAGCAATACAGAAGTGATATTGTACTTCTTGTACACTACTGTTGAGCCACTAATTTGTCAGTCTGTTAATGAACATGGTGTGTGCAGTTTTCCTCCTTGTACTCACTTTTCTCAGTTCAGATGAGGTTGAAAATTCTTTTATCTTCTCTGTTCTTTCTTCAATCATCATTGTGATCTTTTCCTTTTGGGTATCAATAGTTTTCTGAAAAATAAAATGCCATTAAAAATACCTTAATCAGAGAGGCATGTATCGGGGTTACACCTTATAGATGGTTACAGGGATGAGTTAGCATCATGCTACTTCCCTTTCCAAAGCCTACATATGCAACTGCTTCAATTTTCCCCTACCAGCTAAATGCCAGCCGAGTTTCTTCCAGTTACCAGCAAACTTCCAGCCACTGGGGGTCTGAACAAGGATTGTTAGATGTTTTTGTTCTCAACTTCTGTACATCGTGGCATTTTCTTGGCTAAGCAAAATTTTCATCTATATCTCCTTTAAAATATGGGGGGTAAGGGTAGGGCTAGACGATATGGCTTAGAAATAAAATCCCTGATTTTTTTCCACAGCACTCGATTTACAATTTTAATCGATTTTTTCCTCCCTAAAAGAAACAAAACTCCAAGTGATATAAAAATGAAACAAATCAAGTTTTGCCCTTATGTTGTCTAAATGTTTCGCTCTTAAAGTCAAAGTCTGGGTCATTAAAGGTTGATTATGTGGTATAAACGTAGGCAGGTTTGTCTACATAAACACTAAAAGGCAGAGGTATTTTTACAGTATTAGCATAAAACTCTCTGATCAATATTTAATCTACTTAAATAACAAATACAAGCCTATAAAAGTGCTTGTGCAAACCCTACTAGGCCGACCATCATGAAAATTGTAATTTTTTTCAAAATTGCAACTACTTACAATTGGACAAAGGCAAAAAAAAAATCTTGATTTTAAATTTTTTAAACCTTCTGCAGAAAATAATTTGAATTAATCGATGTAATCGTTTTTGCACAGCTCCAGGCAAGGGGTACATGTTAATCACATAATTGCTGGTGATCTCATAAAGCCATTAGGGTGTGCAAGCAGTAGCACTTTCCTGTCATGAGCCAAAAGACAGTGCCAAGGAAAATGGGGAAAATTTTAGTGGCTCCATCTGTATGATTTTTTTAATGTGTTCTCGGATAATAGCTGACAAAAAGGTCTGTGGCGAACACATCTTGATCATTATGGTAATCTCACAAATTATCTGAAATTTCACGATTTTTTGGGCTTAGACGTAATCCTGAGGTAAAAGCTGTTATCAAGCTGTTTTGAACAACAACAGTCACAATAAGCCCACAGTGCCATTTGGAGTAGCTTTAGAGTTTATCTGATGACTAAGAAGAGGCAGGCTAACGTTACCCATTGACTCCCAGTGTTTGAGCTAAGCTAATAAGCGAGGACAAGCTCTGTCTGTCTCTTTCTTGTTACTGCACAAACAGTCGAAAGAATGGTGTCTATCTGCTTGTCATGGACCTGGGAGTGAGGCAAGACCTGAAAACAAAAAAATGTGAACGTATCCTTTTTTTAAGTATTTACCCTTAAAGCCCATAAAATGGGTCATAAAATTATGTCCTGGGGGATTTTATTTTTTTAAAATTACCTAAAATGTTGCTCAGCTTGTTCTACGGACAAAGCTGTCACCCATGACAGAAAAAAACGTGCATGATTCAAACTGCAATTACTCCTTGAGTATTCACGCTGTCCAAATAATTTCAATGGATTCTGAGAGCTGAGAAGCGAAGCTTTCCGGTTATATACAGTACATTACGGCAGAGGCTTGAATTGTCTGAGGGAGAGGGATGGGAGTGAGCTGACTGAGCTGGAGAGCAGAGAGAAGATTCAGAAGACAAACATGAGTAATTTATCAGTATTTCCTGTGTAAATAATGTAAATATATTCTAAATGATGACATTAGTATCATTCTGGAGTGTTTTCTTGCCGTTCTTTTGCCAGATTTTTGCCTATTTCACCTTTTTTGTCATGGTCTTTTTTAACATAGTGTGACGGTCTCTGCCTTAGCTCCTCAGGTTAATATCTCTTCTCTCTCTCAGTTACCTGAGAGCAGCAGTGATTGGATCACCAGGTGCCTGCTGGGTATAAAAGCCCAAGTCATTTGCTGCGCCCCCTCCCTCTCATCCTACCTGGAGTCACCTCAGCCATCGGATCAACATTTTGTTCAGCTCATTCTCCTTTAAAACCTCATACTTTAATAACATATATTTGCAGTTTAATAATCTTTGTTGTTCAATTTTGTCAATAAATCACATTATTTACTGCAAAACAACGTGTTCCTCCCGCATTTGTCATGGCCCTGAGCCAGGTTATGACAAATTGGGGGCTCGTCCGTCTTCTACCCTCTCTTTAGGTAAGATTTGGAGCTTAGAATTTGTTTGTTTGGTGCTTATACTGCCTGGTCGAGATAGGTTTGTTTGTTTGTTAAAAGCATTTGGACGTGAATAAATTAACATTTGAAACCGTTTTGGTACCCTACGCATCTGATTGTTGTTTGGTATACGGTTATTTGGGCTTTAAACTTTGTCAATTTGGAGCGCATTTGTTTGGAGTGGTCGATGCGCGCGCCCGTTCCTTTGTTCTGTTGTTTACCTGCATGATAAATTTGTTTTGTAGCGTATGACTGTCTCGTGTGTGAGGGACGGACTTCGTGTTTAAACACTGTGAGGTGAGTTAAACTGTTTGTGTCTGGGTCTGTGGCATTTGTTCTTACCTTACTTTTGTTGGGAGAGCTTTTTCTTTTTGTTTACGCTGTGCGGTTGGACCGATGCCTGTGCGTAATTTTGCCCGTCTGTCTTAGTGTGGCATTTTTCCCTTGTAGGCTTGGCGCCGTTCCCCATATGGGTCCAGTGCGCAGGGGGGTGGTTATGTGGCAGTAAAAGTGGCAGAAGCTTTTCTTCGGGGAGCATGTCCGTGGTTTTAGGAAGGTTGCTAGCCTGCTAGTCGCCCAACTGAGCCATCGGTCTCTGGTGCATAAGGACCCACCGCGAGTAACTGCACGAAGACTAGCGGGGAGCTTAGTTAGTTTTCATTTCTTAGATAGCGGGGAAAATCCACACTTGGAGGGCTGTTTAATTCCTCTTGCGCGCAGGGCGTCGGTGTGCCGGCGTGTATCCGCGCATGCGTAAAGTTAGTTGTTGTTCGTTGTCATGGTGATCTGTCAGTGACGATGTCTGATATTAAGTCGTTTTTTGCGGATCCCTCAGTTGAGAGTCTTGATCAATGTTCCAAAGAGCAGTTAATATTAATTGCTGAGCATTATTGTGTTGATATTAAAGGTGACAAGAGGATCAAAGAGAATATAAGAGCGTCTATTAAATCTAAATTAGTCACTGACGGCATAATGTCGGACGGTACACAAACGCCTCTTGATCCACCTGGTGCGTCTTTACAAACTCAAAATTTAACTTTTGAGCAGCAAAAGGAAATTTTGATGTTGCAGATGGAACATGACAAAATGAAACATGAATTGGAGGTTAAAAAGCAGCTTGAGGTGGAGCGAATCCGTCAGCTGTCTGAAAAAGCCAAAATTGATTTGGAGAGTTATCGTTTGACTTTAATGAGAGATGGCGTGTTATCTGGAGAAGGCACAGAGGTGCAAACTTCTTCTGTGGGTCGCTTTGATGTTAATAACTTGCGCCTTTTGCCACGTTTTAACGAAAAGGACCCTGATACATTTTTCTTGTTGTTTGAACGTGTTGCCAACGCGAGAAAGTGGCCTGATGCTGATTGTGCCCTCATGCTCCAGTCCGTCCTCACTGGGAAGGCGCAGGAGGCCTATTCTTCTTTGAGTCATGAAGATAGTTCTAGTTACTCTAAAATAAAATCTGCTGTGCTTAAAGCCTATGAACTTGTACCCGAGGCTTATAGACAACAATTTCGGTCATGGGAAAGAAAACCTGGTCAGTCGTACGTTGAGTTTGCCAGAGACCTGTCCACTCGCTTTAAGCGATGGTTAACTGCACTTGATGTCTCTTCATTTGATGGTCTCTGTGAATTAATGATATTAGAACAGTTCAGATGTTGTCTCCCTGAGCGTGTTGCAACATTTATAATTGAGCAAAAAGCATCTACTGCTGCTGAGGCTGCAGTTTCTGCCGATGAGTACGTGCTACTCCATAAGGGCAGTTTCAGGGATCGCTCTGCAGCGCGTGATGCTGCGAGTTGGCATGGGAACGCCTCTGCCGCTTCGGAGGTGCGTTCAAGGACAGCGGGATTTTTGAGATCTGATTCAAAAAATAAGGCTAGCAAGGACAATGGTGCATGTAACTACTGTCATGAAAAAGGGCACTGGAAAGCAGACTGCCCTGTGTTAAAGGCTAAAACTAAGGGAACAAAACCTAATGTTAAACCTGTTGCGTTTGCTGCCCCTGTTACTGATGACTGTGTTGCTGAGTTGCTTACTTCTCACTCTTGTGAACCTGATGTTTTGGCAGCTTATGCTCCTTTCATTAGGGATGGGTTTGTGTCAGTTCCAGGTAATGATGAGCGGGTTCCAATCAAGATCCTTCGGGATACAGGAGCTTACGACTCCTTCATTGTTGAGTCTATTTTGCCATTTTCTGAAAAGACTAACACTGGTGATTGTGTTCTCAGCCGTGGAATGGGGTTGAGGATACTTCCTGTTCCTTTGCATAGAGTCTCTTTGAATTGTGAGCTTGTTCAAGGTGAGGTAACAGTTGGTGTGCGTCCAGCTTTACCAATTGAAGGTGTGCATTTCATTTTGGGTAATGGTTTGGCTGGTTGCAGGGTTTGGGGTGATGCTGCCCCTTTGCCGGTCGTTACATCCAATCCATCTGTGTCAGATGGGAATTTCGTGGTGTTGCCTGAGATTCTTTCATCCTGTGTGGTTACACGATCAATGGCTGAAAAAGACAGTCAGGTTGGCCCTGACATTAGTGAGGATCTGGTTCTAGAGGCCCCATCTCTTTCTGAGCTGCCGTTGTCATTGTCACATGATGAGGTTGTGCAGGAGCAACGTGATGACCATTCGTTAAAGGAACTATTTGAACATGTTTTGTCTACCTCTGACATAAGCAGTGCTGTGTCTGGTTACTTCTTGCACAAAGACTTGTTGTTCAGGAAGTGGGTACCTGTAGGTGAGGATTGTGTAAAGCGTGATGTTTTCCAGTTGGTGGTTCCACAAAAGTTTCGTCCTCTTGTTATGAAAGTGGCACATGATCAGAGTGGACACTTTGGTGTGCGTAAGACATATTTAAACATTCTTAAACATTTCTTTTGGCCCCATATGAAGAAAGATGTTTCCACATACATTAAAACTTGCCATGTGTGTCAGCTAACTGGGAAACCTAATCAGTCCATCAAGCCAGCTCCTCTACAGCCCATTCCAGTGGTGAGTGAGCCCTTTACACACCTTATCATTGATTGTGTTGGTCCCTTGCCTGTTGCTAAATCTGGTTGTAAGTATCTTCTGACTGTTATGTGTCAGAGTACCAGGTATCCAGCTGCTTACCCTTTAAGGTCCATTACTGCACGAGCTGTAGTTAGAGCTTTGTCACAATTTATTTCCACATTCGGCATTCCCAAGGTCATTCAGTCTGATCAGGGGTCTAATTTCTCATCTCACATGTTTGGTCAGGTATTAAAGTTGTTGCACATAAAGCAAAATCAGTCGTCTGTATTTTGTGGATTTCATAAGTAGCTAAATAATATAATAATATAAATGACAGATAATACAAATAGGTTGAGTTTTGTTTTCGGCTTCTCAAAGGTGTTTTACGTGTTCATTTAGAACTGTTTAAAAAGGGGAACTTGTTGAAAATTAAAATTTATTTATTTTCCCTTTCTTGTAAATACACATTAATGTAAGCATTTACAACTTAATGAGAAATAGTTGCTAGAATTTTACCTGTAAAAAGATGAAAAATAATTTAGTCAAAGGGCATTTTCTGGCACATTCATTGACAAAAAACAGCCAGGCAGCCATTTGTATTTTTAGTGGTAAAGGGGTTAGTATTTATAATAAAGTGCTTCACTGGATCACTGACATGTGTACCTACCTGTGAAGACGTTGAGTGTGCATGTCATATGCGTCATGATGCAAAACATGCTGAGGGTCCACTCTTTTTTCTTTAAAAGTGCTATGAGGAGAATCTATTAACGGCGACAGTAAGACTCTGCTGCCCATGAGCACGCGCAGCGACTATCGTAATTCTGCGTTCCTGTAACCTCGGAACAGGGAGTGACATCATCTCCGACTTATCAGCGTTCCAGTTGAAGTCGGAAAAAAACATGCCAATCTACCAGGCTATTCTTAGCTGTTGTTAGCATGCCCTGTGTTGTTATATGAAGAATGTGATTATCACTATGGCAGCATTTTTGTAAATATAAGTCTAACAATACTGTGTAAACAGCTGATCTAGAGCGACACACCCCAGTCAGAAGTGCAAATAAAATGATGATTACAGAGGCTAAATAATTGTTCACACTGGGGGCATCCATCTTCAATTGTCAACTCGGGGGTGGCGAGGTTTTACCGAGTTCCCAGTAGGAAATTCCGACTTTGGGGACTGGTGGGTTCCAGGAAACTGTATCCTTCAGTTGCAGTTTCCTACTCGGAACCCGGAAATTCCTACTTCTGACTACAACTGGAACGCACCAAAAGACGTAACCCAAGCCAAAGCATGCGTTTGTTGTGATGCTAATAAATGCAGCTTGGACCTTCCTCAGAACTCTACATTGCTTTACAACTTCTTTTTTCAACAACTTGCAGGATGCAAAGCGACGAGGTAATGTATCTCTTTCTAGTTGCGTAGCGGTAGTTTTTGATGTGCGACAACAAGCAATTTTTGTCGTAGTTTTGTAGCCGGCTGTCCGACCCGACCACTTAGCTTAGGAATAGCATTTATAGATAACCTATTTTGATGCTATAAAACTCATCTTAAAGTGTATTTCAATCAGGCATATATGTAAAAGCGAGACTTTTTTGTAATTACTTTAAAACTCCTCATAGCCTCTTTAAGGACTCGCTGTCACTCTGTTGTCTGAGCTTTGTACCAAACAGGCATTACTTACTTTCTGTTGAGCCCCCTCCTCTTCAACTGAAACCACCTCGTGCTCTTTGTGGTCCATCTCCTTACACAGCAGACAGATGAAATCTTCTTCCTCCCTGCAGAAGAACTCCAGCACCCTGTCGTGCTCCACACACATCCTCTCCTCCAGGTTCTCCACCGGGATGATCAGCTGGTGTCTCTTCAGTGAGGGGACCCTGTAGTGGGGCTCCAGGTGGGCTTCACAGAATGAGGTCCAACAAACAAGGCAGGACAGGAAGGCGTCTAACTTTGTTTCTTCACACACGTCACACTTCACCTGCCCCGGTGAATCAGCTCTTTCGGGAGTTTCGAGCTTCTGCCGCTTTATTTGGGAAGAGATCTCATCGATGACGTTGTTCGTGGAGATCTCAGGTCTTACATGGAATCTTTTGTTGCACGTCGGGCAGTGGCAAGTCTCACTTTTGTCCCAGTGCTCACTGAGGCAGGCCTTGCAGAAGCTGTGACCACACGGAGTGGTGACTGGGTCGCTGAAGACGTTGAGACAGAGGTGACATTTAAAGTGATCCTTCGGGAATGAGGCAAAGACGTTCAAGGATGACATGATGAAATCTGGGGAAGACACTTGACATGAAAAAAAGATCTTTCAGGCAATTAAAGTTAGGGTTGGTAATCTGATTTAGATACACTTTGTAATACTGGTTAAAATGTTTTTTATGACCTGATGGCAATCAATTCATAATGTGTTCTTAAAATAGAGCGAAACATTTAACAACCCCTATCTACAGCAGGAATAAACCTGGCGTGCACAGACTCTGATTCAGTGCGTGTAGCCGAGCTGCGAGGGATCCAAGTCCACTGGAGAATGCTTACCTGTTAAGTTTTGGCTTTGAAAATAAGGGAAGCCCGCTACGAGCCGTCCCACAACCCCAACCAAGCTCCAGTATCCATCACATTTTAAGACCGGTGTACAAGAAATCTAAAACAAACACTTTGTTTTTCTTGGTTTGTTCTGCTTTTGGCACTAATCTTGCACCAGCTGCCACCCAGGCTACTGCAGGTGGACGTTCTCGCGAGGCTTCCATTTTCCTCGGTTTTACGACAGTTGGCATCCATCATTTTGGAGCATTACTGCCCCTTTTAGGTTCGAGCCAGAGTTCAGTTTGAAGAGGCAGAGTAATGTTTTTATTATTATATCGTCACACGGGAGATGTACGGGAGAATACTCATACGGGAGGACGGCGGGAAAGAGGATAAAATACGTAAAATACGGTAGTTTCATGGCCAAAACAGTTGACTTGACAGCTATGTGGAGAATGGCAGAGGAACTACCTATACCCTGATCAACATTGAGTTGTGAGTACTAACTAACTTTCCATATTTGTTTTTTTTAACTTTACTGTGATAATGTTTTGGTGTTTTCTTACTGCTGACATGACTTGGTGTCGTGTAAAACAAAAACATTGTGCTGAGGGTTTGGAGATGCTACATTCAAATTCATGCTAGTTTTCCAAAATTACCGACCCCAGCTTTAATGCCAGAAGACCGAAACAGATGTGGTTCACATACTCTCAATTTTCAATAAGTAGATATTCCCAATTGTTTTCGGCAAACCTTGATCTACTTGTTGTGTAACAAAGCTAGTTATGTCATAGTTTCAGGTTGTTTTATTGGGATGGAATAACAGGGCGTGTTATGGGAAAATTATGATTGTTTTCACATGTTAATTTAAATTTTGGCTGTTCAAGAAAAGAAAACAATAGGCACCTCACAGTCACACAGTGAGCGAGATGCCATGTCGCCACTTTCATGAACATCATTTTTACAAAATGAACTTCGTTCACCTGTATTAAAAAGTTGAGCTGCAATAAATTGACACCAAAGTTTCCAATATTTTTATCGGTATTCTACAGCACAATATTGAGGTGACATTAGTTAGTGATTTGTCAAATGTCAAGACATTTGTCTTGTATTTTGGCTAATCTTGTCCTTTCCGGTACGTTACTACCTCTGTCAATGTACGTCTCTGTCTATTTGTTAGCAAGAGGACTCAAAAAGTTATCAACACATTTTGATGATATTTTCAGAAAATGTTGGTTACAGCTAGGGATGTAACGGTTACTGGTAAAATGGTAAACCGTGGTAAAATTTCCCACGGTAATCATTACCGTGTCTTTTTAAAATTACCGTTTTACCGTGTTTGATCACCACCCTGTGTCAATAACTCACGGTGATGCTGCTGTTAGCCTGGAAAAGCCGGAACTATGTATCTGTCCTCGATTAAACAGCCTAAACCGGTGCGCGCATGCGCAGTTTGCAATGTTTGGCCTCTGAGTCTGAGAGCGAAAGTTCGAGCCACAGCGGAGTGTTCTCGAAACGGACTCTGAAGTCTGGTTGAATTTTGGATTTTTACAAGGATCCTGAGGAGAAACTGATAGAAGACAGTCTCTCTGTCTAAACACGTAGCTGCAGCAAAAGAAAATGATGTGCGCAATTTCAACGGCAGGAAGTCTTCGAGTAAATGAACTGACGGAGCCGCAGGGAGAGAGAGAGAGAGAGAGGGAGGATTCAGTGAGCCATACCTGAGAGAATAACAGGTGACTTATCAGTAATTATATCCAAAAATGTATAAATCTTATAAATAACAGAATTAGTATCATTCTGGAGTGTGTTCTTGCCTTTGATTTGCCGTGTATTCGTCGTATTTTGACATAGATCGTCTTTTTTCGTCAAAGTTCGTGTTTTATGGATTTCATCGATCGTTATTTGGAAATATTTAGAGGAGAAAATACCGAGGGGATCTGCCAGGGAGAGGGGAGACCAGAGGAGAATCATGAAGGGGGTTAATTGCTTCAGGGACTATCGTCATTTAAAAAACAAAGTCCTGGACATGGTCTAATATAATGAGCTGTAACATGGACACTAATGCTGTAGGCAAACTAAAATGTGTGAGTGTATATAAAATAGTTTGTCATTTTTTGTCATCTCAAAACTTTGACCATGTTCATTTACAACTGTTTATAAAGAGAATCCTGTTTGATGTTCAAATCAGCTTTTCTTTTCTTGTAATAACACCGTTTATAACATAATAATGACAAATACTTTCCAGGATTGTTTATTTTTATTTCTCATGAAAGAAGGGTAAAAAAAATGTACTCAAAGGGCATTTCTTGACACATTATTGGAAAAAAAAGACAAAAAAGAACCGTTATGATAATAATATTGAAGGGGTTAAGTGATTAAATTGTGTGTAAAAGTACTTTTTGAACATTTTGAGCACACTGCAACAATACCGTGATAATAATGATAACCGTGATAATTTTGGTCACAATAACCGTGATACAAAATTTTCATATCGTTACATCCCTAGTTACAGCACAAGAGAGAGTAGGTAACATTTTTGTGGTGATCTAAATCTGGATGTGGATCCAGGAGTTTTTAAGGATTACTTTACATGATAGGGCAGTTTTCCACATTTTCAGCAAAAGCTTAACAAGTTCTCAATATAATTTTATGACATTTTCAGGGAATGTTGGTCAAGGCTCAAGGAAGAAGTGATAACATGTTGGTGGTGATCCAAATCTGGATGTGAATAAAGTAATTTTACAAAGGATTTATTGACATTACAAGATACTGTAGGACAGTTCTCCACATATTCGCCAGTAGCGCAATAACTTCTCACTAGATTTTGGTGATATTTTTGTGGAATGTTCCATGGTCCAAGAGAGAAGTAATTACGTAGTTGTAGTGAGCCAAATCTGGATGTGGATCTAGAAATTTTGTGGATTTCTTAACATTACACTTACTATAGGCCACTTTTCCCTTTTTTTCCCCAATATCTCAACAAGTTCTTTATAGATTTTGATCACATTTTCAGGAAGTCTTGGTCATAGTAGAAGGAAGAAGTGATTAAATTTTGGTTGTGATCCAAATCCTGAAATGGATCCAGGATTTTTTCAATGGTTTGTGGACAGTGTGAGATAGGACAGTTTTCCACATTTTTGACATGACTCGTCCAAGAATGTTGGAAATGCCTTCACAAAGTTTTATGCTGAAAAAGCACTTCTATTGTTTTGATTTGTATCATATCCATGTTTTATGGTCTGTTATCATGGCAACCCCACCATAAAACATGGGACGGTGCCTTTGCATCTGCCTTACACTTTATTAAATATATTCACCAAATTTAAAGGAAATGTTTTACAAAATCAGGCAAGTATCCGCAGTCATGTCTATTTTAAGGTTGTTAAAACAATCCTGACCCGCCCAATGACTCATATCCACATGAATCAGCAGGCACATTTCAATCCTGCAAAACAGTCATAAAATTCTGTATTTAAGTGTATAAAAAGTCATAACATTTTCAGGAAGATCACTCACCTGGCTTGTCAGTGCTGTTTGGAGTTGAAATGTTTCAGCTGTTCACAGCAAACAAAACCAGAGATTCAGTCCACCTCAGCACTTGAACAATCATGTGATGGGATGAGCTGTGAGCAGCTGAGCCAGATCCACTGACTGTAGTGGGTGTGGTCATGTGAGAACATTTTACTGAAACGAAACTTAAGGGATTTTTGAAAAGCCAAAACAGTGACTTTGACAGAATATTTATTAACACAAATCGTGAATACACCTCTTTTTTCCATTCAAATTCACATTATCAGTCACCCTATTAATAAACCAACATGCAGTCAGTCATGCACTCAAAGAAATACTTCTACCTCACCACAAATTACAATAAATATAACTATTTTAAAATATTTTTTCAATCAATCAATCAAATAATCTTGCTCCCTTCCACCCCTGTATATTACATCATGTCACCTGAGTCCTTTTCATTGTTACACAATTTATTTGCACTACTAATTTTCACACATTTTTTGTAAATCTACAGTCAGCCATTGCACGCTTAAAGATCAAAAATGTAATTTCGCCAGCGAAAATTGGACTTGAATTTCTTTGGACATCTGCTGATTTTTCTGAGGTTTAGTGTCTGCAGCCATCTTGTCCATTCTGCTTGTATTTTCAGAAACATCTACAACATGATGTGGAATATCAATGATTCCTAACATCTGATAGTCCACAGTTTGTGTTTTTGTCCTTAAAAATGAAGTTTGATTTGACTTTTCATCGACAAATATATATTTTCTTGCTGTCTTTTTGTTTTAACAAGACACACCAGATGGACTATTCAATATTTACTTGTCCATCTGGGAAAGAGCCCATAGAAAGTGTTTGGAAATGGGCAGAACCTTTCAAAAGAATGTTCGGTGGGTGATTGGACAAACACACCATCGATCACATTCATTACAGGCCAATCAGATCATGCCGTAGGCTGGTGGTAATGCAGCGTTAAGGACAGACTGTGAACCACTTTAGGAAAAACATGTCACAAGCCAAGCTAAAATGTCCTTCCTGTAGGGGTTTGCAGTGATGAAGAAATGTGGTTAAGATCTGACAAAACTGCTATTCCCACCATTAGCAGCTATGCTAATCCTAGGCCCTGTTTACATGGAGACACTGTCGCCTAAAACGCCATGGTTTTTCCTTTGTGTATTCAAACTCGATCCACATTCAGATGGAGGCACTAGAAATGAATGAAACCACTGTAGTGTGCATGCTAGTCCAGTAGATGGCGATGTAGGTTTGCAGAGAAACAGCGCTGCTACAATACAGGTATGAAGAAGAAAAACTTTTCACAAAAAACAATAGCGAGTGGATGCACGAAGATGCAGGAGTTTCTTGTCTGGACAACAAATCTGTCTGGATAACAAACCATTCTGACTCTGGTTTACACAGACCTGCATGGAGGAGCGTTTTGAAAACTCTCCACCCTGGTTTCAGAAGTTTTTGGATTCAAGCACTCTAGGCACAGTTCCCATGTAAACAGGGGGCCAAAACACAATGAAAACTCTTCTGATTTGGCCTCATGTAAACAGGCCCTTAGCTAACACCTCTTCCAGCTCCTATCGGCTGATTGGGCCGATTATAACAGACTGGGCCCACATGGTCGAGTGACAGGGGCTCCTGCAGAGCATCCCAGATAGAGTGAGAATGGTGGTGAAAGTAGGGATTGTAAAATTACGCTAGCAGTCTTTAAAATAAATGCGTTAAGGCAAAGTATTACCACTCTAAAAACACATCAACCTTTCGGCTCAAGGTTGGTGTGGTTCCTATCAAGAGAATTAACTAAGTGATATCTTAGAACGCCTGGCAAGCTTTGTTCTCCTTTTAATCTTTTGTCAAAGCTAAGCTATCTTCTGTTAAGCTAAACGCTAAAGCATGAAACAAGTTCTGTTTTCTTCTGGTTGAACCGATAGCAAAATGTAGAATAGCCAAAAACTTCAATATTCAGTCAAAGCACATACAATTATTTTCTGTCTTCAGTTCATAAAATTAAGTCTTTATCAAGCTTCAACATACACTTGAAAAAAAAAATGTTTAAAACTTCACTCAAGAACTCATAAAAAGTATAATGCTACAATAATACAGTTAATTCATTAAGGTTTTTCAGTGCGTTTAAGTCATAAAAACCGTCACTAACTCTGCTTGATCAGGCTTTTCTCATTCACAGGACAGATCACCATAGTATCAGAGGCTTTGTCGCAGCAGTACAGGTAGAAAAACGGCAGGATCTTCTCCCTGAACGTGTCTTTAAAGGTGTAAATATGAGTCCGAGCTCTCACATCGTAAAAGGACAGCTGCCCCTCCTCATAGTCCACGTACACGCCCACTCTTTTAGGTTTGGGGTCGAGGGGCAGCAGGGTTGGGGGTGACGTGGACACTCGGTACCCCTGACCTTTCTTCATGGCCAGAGCCCAGTAACCCTGAGTGGTGCTCACAGAGATCCGGCCCTTCCTGTTAACAGAGGACCGAGCTACGCCCAGGTACCAGTCGTCTTTGTCCCCCACCAGGACCTCCCAGTAGTGTCTCCCTGAGGTAAAGCCTTCCCGGCCTAAGACGATGACAACCGTGTCAAATCGGTCAGGGTGGTCCGGGAGGTCCTGCCATGCACCAAGGTGCCTCACCTGGTGCCTGTCCTGAGAGAGCTGCAGCCATGGGTTGGCGGAGTCTGGATCCAGAGTTATGTCCACTGAAGAGAGGACAAGATTTAACTGTTAACGTCATTTTTCACCGGAAAGTTTTGAGAATCTGATGAGTGGAAAAATACCTGTGTATTTGAGAATCTTCTTGATTTCTGCAAAGAAAAAGAAAGAAAAAATTGGTAAAACAGTGTTGTACTTTGTCTGCAAGTGCTTTTTAATTAAAAGGTCAATTAAGACCGACAAAATCCAGCTCTACAGCCCTTGGGTGCAACCCCCTGGTGTGACAAAAGCCCCTTGACTGACTGTTTTTATATGGCACTCCTAACGTACAAAAACAAATCAATTTAAGAGCAACATTGATGAACTGCAGTTCCCAAGTCCCTATTTTAAGAAAAGATCAATATAAGGTATCAATTCCTCCATTAGACAAAATGACAAAGGCCTATGGCATGACAAAGCCCCCTGCTGTGACAAAAACCTTTGGGATCACAAAAGACCCTGGTCTAACAGGTCAATAGTATGAAAAAAAAACAGTTTTGGCTAAAGTCCCTTGCATGACAAATAACCATGGCAGGAAAGCCTGTGGCGTGACAGGCCTGTGGCATGACAAAGCCCTTGTTGCAACAAAGCCTCTTCTAAGACAAAAGCTAATAATCTGACAGAGGCCTGTGGCACGACAAAGGTCCCTGGTGTGACAGGCCTGCTTCATGACAAAGCCTTGCTGCAACAAAAGCCTCTTGTAGAGTCAGGGGCCTATGTCATGACAAAAGCCTTGGTCTGACAGGGGCCTATGGCACGACAAATGTCCCTGGTGTGACAGAGGCCTACCTGCAGGACAAAAGCCTTGTTTTAACAAAAGCCTCCAGCAAGACAAAAAATAATGGTCTGACAGACGCCTATTGCACTACAAAAGCCCCTGGTGTGGAAAGGTCTGTGACACGACAAAAGTCCCTGATAGCAACAAAAGCCTCTTGTTAGACAAAAGCTAATGTTCTGACAGAGGCCTATGGCAGGACAAAGGCCCTGGTGGGACAGAGGCCTGTGACATGACAAAAGTCCCTTATTGCAACAAAATCCTCATGTTAGACAAAAAACTAATGATCTGATGGAGGCCTATGGCATGACATAGGCCCCTGATGTGACAGAGGCCTATGACACGACAAAAGCTCCTGGTGAAAGAGGCCCGTGGCATGATAAAGGACCCCGAGTGTGATAGAGGCTTTGACTGGACCCTTGCGGCAATAAAAGCCTCTTGTAAGACAGTAACCCATGGTGTGACTGAGGCTTGTGGCATGACAAAGCCCTTGTTGCAACAAAAGCCTCCTGTAGTGGCAGGGGCCTATATAATGAAAAAGCCTGGTGTGACAGACCATATGGAATGACATCATTCCTGGTGTGGCATATGCCTGTGACATGTCAAAACCCTTTTTGCGTCAAAAGCCTCTTGTAAGACAAAAGTTAATTGTCTGACAGAAGCATATAGCATTACAAAGATCTAGTGTGACAGAGGCCTATGGCAGGACAAAAGCCCCTGGTGTGACATAGGCCTGTGGCAGGACTTAAGCCCCTGGTGTGACAGAGGCCTGTGGCATGACAAAGCCTTGTTGCAACAAAAGCCTCTTGTAAGAGGCCATACAGTCATCTTATCGGACAATAGAGATTATGTGAGGTCTGAGCTAGGACAAGGTTGTGGACCCTTTGAATCAACGCCCCCGCTGGCTCCCCCCCACCCCCACCCCACCCCACCCCACCCCATGTGCTCGTCTCTGTGTTTTCTGTCTTATGTGTTGAGGTGTTTTTTTTCCAATCCCACACTGTGCACCTCTGATAGGTGCCTAGTTTGGATTTTTTTTTTACTCCTCTCTTTCCTATTGTTTCTCTGCTGTAAGCACTTTGAGTTACATATGTTGGAGGGAGAGGTATATTAATAAACTTGACTTGACTAAGAGAAAGGCAATGGTCTGATGAAGGCCCATGATAGAATAAGGCCCCTGGTGTGACAGGAGCCTATGCCAGACAAAAGCCCCTGGTGTGGCACAGGCATTTGACATGACAAAAAGCCTTATTGCAACAAAAGCATCTTGTAAGATAAAAGCTAATGGTCTGATGGAGGCCTTTGGTATCAAAAAAGGACCCTGGTTTGACAGAGGCCTACGGCATGACAAAGGCCCCTGGTGTGGCAGAGGCCTGTGACATGACAAAAGTCCCTTATTGCAACAAAATCCTCATGTTAGACAAAAGCTAATGATCTGATAGAGGCCTTTAGCATAACATAGGCCCCTGGTGTGACAGAGGCCTATGACACGACAAAAGCACCTTGGGAAAGAAGCCAGTGGCATGATAAAAGCCTTGTTGCAACAAAAGCCTCTTGCAAGGAAAAAGCTAATGGTCTGATGGGGGCCTATGGCATGACAAAAGTCCCTGGTTTGACAGAGGCCTGTGACAGGACAAAAGCCCTGGTTTGACAGGGGCCTGTAGCATGACCAAATCGTTTTTGCAAAAATAAGTTATTGTATGACAGAAGCCCATGATCTGTCTAAGGCCTGTGGCATGACAGAAGCCCCTGGTCCGACAGAGGCCCATGGCAGGACAAAAGCCCTCTATGTGCCGCTTAGTTAGGCAATTGCCACTGGTATGATAGAATTATCTGATATGATAAAAGCCTGTAATGTACCAATCCTTCTTTCATCACTTTTTCCCCTGGTATGTCTTTACACTCTTGTGTCACATAAGCCCCTGGTGTGGCACATGCCTCTGGGATGACATAAGCTCCCTGGAGTCACTAGAGTATACCATGCGGTGTTTACAAATTACACATTAAATATTTTTGGTCTGAACTGGTCTTGAGATTATAAGAATGTGTACATTTAAGAAAAGTCTCACCACTGTCGGCCAGTTTGTCGATCATGTCGTCCAGCGTAGCCTCCAGTTTGGTAACAGACCTCCTGATCATCCCCACACACGTGTCAGTCGGGACACTGGTGTCGGACCAGTCTTTGACAGAGGGGGTCGTGCTCAGAGCAGGGAAGTTCTGTCAGGACAAAACACAAAAAAATTACCCACAGCAAGTTCATTTAAGCACTGCTGTTGGTTCTCTATAAGAAATCACCTTTAAGAAGTGAATGTGGTCGGTGCGTGCCACGTGCTCCAGCTCTGTGTTCCTCCTCTTCAGCTCAGCGATCTCCTGCTCCAGCTCTGTGATGAAGCCCTCAGCCCACCTCTCCGTCTGCCTCTGCTTCTCCTCAATGGATAAGACCAGCTCAGCCTGAGTCTTCTGGATGGATCTCACCAGCTCTGAGAAGACCTGCACGCTCTCCTGGATCTCTCTCTGAGCGCTGGCCTAAAAAACAGACACCACATACACGGGGAGCTTGTTTACTCTGAAGGACCAGTTTTTCCTTTTTGACAGTCCAAAATATGAGCTCAGGAGGACTCACTTTGTGAAGCTCCATGGCATGTTTGATGTCCTCCACCTTTTTCACTCTCTCCTGGATCATCTGCTGGACCTCTATCTCTGTCCTCTTCAGCTGAGCCTGACATGTAAAAAACACCTCAGCAACTTAACATATGGTGACATGTTTTTCAGTTTATTGTTATTCCTTCAACACCTTTTGATACATACTTTTATGATACCTCTATGTTATCAAAATGATCAACAAACCACTAAAAAAAAACATCTGAATACAATCAAATAAATGATAAAAATGTCCTCCAATGGATTATCAGTTGCCAAAAACACTTGGTGCATCAAATGGGATACAAAAAATATGTATGTTAAATTTTAAGGAAACCAGATTTTTTTTTTTAGGATTTCAGTAGAAAGTCAAATAAACATTTCAGCTCCAAAAAATTAGAATTTCATGGCTATAATTTGTCATTTCAGGCATTAAAGACTTATGTTATTCAAGATGTTATTAATTTGGTGTTTTGTCAGGGGGGGAGAAGTTACATCTATATTTCTATTAATATTTTTATTTGTATTTGCAGTTTTTTTTCTTTATTTTCTATTTCACTTTCCTGATACCTTTGTGCCTTTTTACCCTGTGTGCTTGCTATTATCCCGATTGAGTCTTCCCAAGGCATTAACAAAGTTCTAATTAATCTAATTTCATGGGAGATAAGTCTTTCCATTTAATGTAAATACGAGCTGATTCCTAACAAAACATCTATTTTGCCACTCTAAAGCAAGTTCTTAACTCTCCCTTTGTTAGCTTTGTTGTTGTTTTAGACCAATTACCTGCACTTTTAAAACATAAAATATTTATATTACCAGGAAAGTTATCAATGTGATATAATAATAGAGGTGTGAAAAAATATAGATACAGCAATATGGTGCAATATTTTGACCACTGATACAATATCAATATTTCAATCTTAATATCGATTCTTTTTGTAAAAACAAAAACTCATATTTTATCAGAGTTGGAAATTAAATGCAACTTATAAATATGTATGCACAGTTTTTTTCATGCAGTCAATTCAGTTCAGACAGTGACAAGAGAAATATGTGACTTTTCTACTTACTGTTTTGCTGTCAGTAACTTAAAGCACTTTTTTCCTCATGTGTTCAATTACAGTTTGAGCTTCGCTGCAGGTTAGGATGCTTTCAATAGTTTATTAAAGGGAAAACAAGAATAATTTCTTTGCATTAGTTATGGGGCTTGATGCACTCTGTGTTTCAAGTTAAGTGTATGTATGTAAGACTGTATTTGACATATTTCAAAAACAGTAAAATGGAAAACTTGTAGTTTTGAATAATATTTGTGATGTAAAATATTACATCACAATACTGTGATATCGTGATGTATCATGATATTATCGTATCGTAACCTAAGTATCATGATACGCATCGTATCGTGAGGTTCTTGCCAATACTCACCCCTATCTAATAACTATCACGATTTTAAATCCTTATAATCATTGGATATTTGGTAGCATTGAGTGGGACTTAAGTAATTTCAGAGATTAATGCCAAATAAAAACTGAAAAAAATATTGATTTATGATGATTTTATGACAGCCTCTTGTTTTTTGTACTTTTTGGCTCGAAGATCCTCGCAGGTCTAAGGGATATGCATAAGGTTTCAAAGGTCAGTTGCTGACAATCTGCTTATAAGGACTACAAAAATGGCTGGGGACACTATAATGGTATCATCTAAGACATTTTATTTGAATAAACAATAGCCACAGTTGAGGGCACTACGTTAATCAGGTCATTTGATAAACAGGAAATTTTCAAACAGCAGATAAAAAGATGGCATTATAAATTGGAATTGCGGTTACTGCTTTGTTTTTGCTATTTTAGCTTGGTAGCTGCTTTTAGCGATGATTTTTAAGCTTAAAAATTGTGACTTAGGGTTGTTCATTAAGATTATCATGAAGAAAAAAAGTCAAAGTTTCATGAAATTATTATTACTTGAAAAATAAATAAGTTAGGCACGCACATCCTATGGAGGGGGCTGGATCAACAAAAAAGTTAGCATGAAAAGGTTTAAGAAAATCTGCACACCGAAAAAAAAGCTCACTGGAAAAGTTTTATTCTAAATCAAACAGTGATGTTTCGAGCCAAACCTCACTGGTTGATTGAAAATACAAAATTTTCAGGGGGACCTTTTTTTTTAATGTGTGGATTTTCAATCAGCAATGATTAAAGAACACGTTGAAAAAACATAATGTTTTTAGCTAAGGGTGTCAGCGCAATGCTAACTGATGGATTGGCCAACAAAAATACCGCATCCATGTGGCCTTATTTAATGAACTAAAGTCAAAAAAGTTAATTCAGCATTTTGCTTAACACTGTTGGCTTTATACTTTTGGACCATTATGAAGAACAAGTAAGTAATATTATTAGCCAAGAAGTGAGTGCTAATGCTAGCAGTGGTGTTTGGGGATTATAAACCATTTTTGGAATCGGCCTTGAGACTGTTATTTTAACATGATTTGCCATTTTTAAAAACAAAGTAAAGTCCCGAAAATTATCACCTTACACAAGTGGCGAAAGCAGGTGCCTCACCTTCTTCTCCGTCCATTCGCGCTCCACGGGGACGGTGTAGTGCGCCCTGTGGTCCGTCTCCGTACAGAGCACGCACACGCACGTCTGATCCTTCTTACAGAACAGCTCCAGGAGCCTCTCGTGCTTGGGACACATCCTGTCCTCCATATTCGCCACCGGCTCCATCAGCTTGTGCTTGGTGAACCTGGCCGAGTGAGACTTCAGGTGCTCCTCGCAGTACGAAGTCAGACACACCAGGCAGGATTTGACCGCCTTGGGCCTGCCATCCCCGAGGCAAACGTCACACAGGACTTCCTCCCAGGATGGAAGAGGGAGTGATGAAGAAAGTGTTGGGGGTAAGGTTGGCGGGGCAGGGATTCGAGGTGACGCAGGAGGTGAGGTTTGGGGTAGAGGAGGAGGTGATGATGGAGGGGAGGTTCTTGGCGGAGGGATTAGCGGTGGTAACTCCTCGTGTGGCGCCTCCTTCTTCTTCCTCTCCTCTTGTTTCTCCTTCAGCTCCTCCAACAGCTGCTGCCTCTGATCTTCCTCCAGCAGCCTCTCCTCATCCTCCTTCTTCTTCCTCTCCATCCCCCACTTCTTCCCTTTCCCCTCGCACTCCTCTTCCTCGCTCCCCTTCTCCTCCACGCTCCTGACCCTGATCTCCTTGAACTGCTCTGCGATCTCCCTCAGGACCGTGTTGATGCTGATGTCGGGCCGCTTGTAGAAAGACTTCTTGCACATGGGACACTGGTACAAAGGGCTCGTCTTCCAGTATCCCAGAATGCAGCTCTGGCAGAAGTTGTGTCCGCAGGGGATGGAGACGGGGTTGGTGAAGACGTCCAGGCAGATGGAGCAGTGCACCTGCTCTTCAGAAAGGTTCCCGGGGGAGGCCATTCCTACACGGCGAAGAGGCAGGGTCATTTTGGTCAGCGCAAGCTACCAGGGTCTGAACGGGGCATCAAACCTGCTGTGGGGTTAGATGGCGGGAGTTCATTTAGGGGTTGTTTTCATGCAGATCTACAGAGCAAAGCAACACTCACTCATTGTTACAAATTTAGGCCAATTATGTGAAATTTGAGGTTCTGTTGTTTAAAATCTCGTCTTTTTCACAGTTTAGTTTGTAACAATCGAGTCTATGTGTTCATTGGAGCAGTGTTGACTGGACTTCTCATTGAGCTTTCCCTTTTATTGAAATTTTGTTTTTGTTTTTTAATTCATTATATTAATCCTGTTTTTGATAAAATGGCAGTAAGTCTTTTTTGTATCTTAATGTTTGTTTCATTGACATCTTTGTTGTTTCTGCCCTTGATTGAAGTGAGATATGCTTAGTTAATAAGGAAGGTTGGACAAAACGAAAGCAACTGATAAGCAAAATTGGAAAGCAAAAAGAGTAACTATATCGATTCTTGACTGGAATTGGTTTTCGATTGCGGTCCGTAATGAAGTGCCAGTCTGCTTGGTTTGATTCTCAAGCTGAGGCCAGCAAATACCTAAAAATAAAGAACTTTTTACCATTTCAGTTTGTACCAAATGAGCTTTCGTGAGTCTTACACATGTTTTGATTCATTCATTTAAATTGAGAGCTAACAAAAGTTGAGATTTAAGCTTTTTTTCCTTCATATAAACTAGGGCTGAACAATTAATTGCAAATTAGATTAAATCGCAATATGGCTTGTTGCAATTTTCAAATCACAGAAGGTTCAATATTTTTAGCCCAAAATATGTTGAACATTTTGGCACTGTGATGTAGTTTTTTGCAATTTCATGCCTTTTTTTCCCCCTCTATTCATACACTTTTTTCCCACTTCTGGACCATTTTTACCTTTTTTTTAACCCAGTTTTTACAACTTTATGCCTATTTTGCCCCCATTCATCTTTTTTTGGCCACTGTCAGAACCATTTTTGAAATTTTTACATGTTTTTTGAAATTTAATTTCAAATTTAATTCCCAATTTTGCTGCCATAATCAATTTTTCTAAGCCACTTTTGGATTTTTTTGCCAATTTCTCCCCATTTTTTTTTTTTGCAATGTCATACCTATTTTGCGCCTATTTATCAACCTTTTTTCCGCATTCATACCATTTTTACCCAGATTTTACAATTTCATACTTATTTTGCGTCTTTTCTTCACTTCTCCACTTTCTCTCAAATCTTTTATCCTTAGATTAATTTAATGTCATATTGGTTTTACTATAAAAAGATCTACTGCTTATGTTTGTTTAAGAATACGTAAGATGAGGAACATTAAAACAATTGCAGAGTAAATCGCAATATTGGGGGGGGGGGAATCGCAATTAGATTATTTTCTCAAATCGTTCAGCCCTAATATAAACTGTCTTAAGGAATTTTCACCCAACTGTAGATTGGGCAAATTGGAGAAAGTAAAATCTGGTTTCTTCCTGCTTCCTCTAGCATCATACATTTTTATTCATAACTGTGTGCTATTTATTTTACTTGTTGATTTTACTAACCTAGCTTGGGTGTCATTTTGTCTTCCTGGCCCTTTGGATGCATGTTGTAAAGCTGACTGCAAAAGCAAACTGCACCCTCTCATGGAGATCAAGCTAACTGTTTTATTAACATAGCCTTAAATTTGGGGATTTACTGGAAATCAATTAAAAATAAGCAGTAAAAGATCGGCAACTTTACTGAAATATTAGGAAATATCTGCTGCTAAAATGCCCTCCTTAAAATGGTTTATGATGTTTCACACCTTCCTTGTATTTTTAACTTCAGATGAGAAATTCAGACTAAATATATCACCCTTATTAGTATTAGCACGCTAGGATTAGCATGTAACATTAAGCGCAGGAGGCCGACATATTCCTGACAGCCATATTTTCCTTTTTGCAATAAAAACTGCTGAACCAAGTGACCTGAACTGGAGCTCTTTCTATCAGTAAAACAGAAATTTGGGCATGGAAGAAAGCTTTTTGACTCTTATTTGCAAATTAAAAAAGTCAAAGTTACTAAGAGCCAATTTGTAAGAAAGAAAAAACAGAGAACCAAGCCAACAGTGCCCCAAGAGGCCCAGACTGAAGCAGATGTGGTATTAAAAATGAAAATGCATGAGAGAATGAGGAACGACAGATAGAACAGGAGTATGTGTGGACTCACCAGAGAGCAGCTGCCTGAAGGCTCTGCGGCACACTGACACATGAGACCGGCTGTAACCGCTGCCACCTCCAACAGACCCAAAATATACCCCCCTCCCTCTCTTTTTACCCCAGATACAAATTTATACTGGCTGGTCATGGTACTCAGAGCCTGGGGAGGAAGAGCTTTGACCCTTCAAATGTAGGAGGGGAGCAACGCAAACAAAAACAAAAGGCTGGAGTTAGCTGTGTATGAGCTATGGCGGGTTTACTGCTCAATATGACAAGACACTGTTTCTTCATTTCATTCTTCAGTGCAATGAGAGACTGCCCAATTAACAAGCTTTATGACCGGTCCAAAACCAACATTGCTGAAAAAGGACAAAGTTGTCTTAACCAGATGTCAGACTGGTAATTCGAGACTGACTCGCTAGTTCTTACAAGCCTCCTCTCGACCATGTTGGTTGTCATTTTCCTTTGACAATAAAACACATTCTCTTAGATTTTGCAATCATATCCTCCGTAGAGAAAGGTAATGTTGAGTAGCAGGTCTACAAGATCTTATGAACAGAGTCAAAGAAGAGGAAATTTTTGAGTTTTTCAAAGCGGATCCACATTATTAAGCTGACACGCCAGATGGACAGTTACATATTGGAAATATTTCACTAATCCATCTGGAAAGGAGCCCTGCGAAAATGTTTTCAGGGGCAGAACTTTTGGCTAACGGCTAACAACAATTGGCCATTAGCCATATTGGCTAACGGCTAACAAGGGCAAACAACATTTGATAGCCATTAACTGTTGTTTTCCCTTGTTAGCCATTAGCTGTTAACTGAACTACCTTAAGACTATCATTTCACATTAAATTATCCCACATAGATGTATCACTCAATACTTAAATGTGACATGAACCTCATCAAAGACAATCCCTATGAAGTAAACTTCAAAGGGTAACATATTTCCCCAAGTATCACTGAGTAACCATGATGACCACAGGCTAACCGGCATTAGCTGCCATTATATTCAAACACTTCCTGTCAAGTCACTTCCTGTTGTCGTCATGGCGACTGCTCCCACAGCTCCCGCGTCTCTTCCCTGATGGGGCCGCTAAGCATTTAGCCAAGTGAAACTGTTGGACAGTGAAGGCTGGCAAGACGGAGATGCATGATTTCAGAATCAGGCAGGTTCATCTGCTCTGCAAGGCTAAAACATTATACATTTACAAGTTGTTTATTCTTAATCCCGACATGTCCATATAATTTGTTTTCTTCATGAAGATGGCCTTGTTACTGACATGGCGTTAAGTGTCTATTCATCCACCCAACCATCTTCATTCCTGCTTTTATGTGAACCTCCAGCTGTTAGCACTAATATTCTGATCTCAAGCAAAATTCTTTTTGGCTTTATATGACGAAGCTGAGTAACTTAAGCTATCTCCTGGTGGTTTTATGTCACTGTGTAATTGCTTGATTCTTTGATTTGGGGTAGTGTGAGGTTACAATGATGTTTAACCTCTTGAATCAAATAACTTTACACTCAAGTCAAAGTGTCGGTTTGTGCCAAATTTGACAAAATTCCTTCAATACACTCTCTGAAATTTGATGGTTTCCCCGAAAATCAAATCTGTTCATCCAAGACCCAAAACCATCTGATGAAAGCTCCAACTGGGATTGTCTTGATACACATTTCTGTATTTCTGTTCACCATTAGGATGCGCTATAGTAGCTTCTTAATGTAACCATGTGCTTTTATGACGACCATCATTTTGATAGCTTTTCATCATTAAGGTCTCTTCTAGCTGCAAACCAAGCATGACATAAATAGTAATGTTTGAACCCAATTTTCACAATGTTTTAAGATTAAACATAATCAGCGAGAGTAAAGTTATTATGAGGCTACTATGAAACTACACCATTGGGGTTTAACCCTATAAAGCCAATTGTATCATATTTGATACATACTTTAATAATACCTCTTTCTACTCAATATGATCAACAAATTACAAAAAAAAAATCTGAATACAATCAGATAAATGATAAAAATGTCCTCAAATGGATTATCAGTTGCCAAAAACACCTAATGTATCAAATGAGATACGAAATCTATATGTTGAATTTTATGGACATTTTGATTTTTACGGATTTTAGCAGAGAGTGAAACAAACATTTCAGCTCCAAAAAATTAGAATTTTCTGGCTATAATCTGTGGTCTTGGGCCTTAAAGGGTTAATTTTGAAGGAAACAGTATTTCCAGTGTGTAATCAAGTGACCTGATCTAGTTGGTTCTCATAGCAGTGGCAATAATGTATGCGTAATTGATGATTCAAAAAAAGCCAGAAATACCTGCCTTTCTGTCCCCAGCCATATTTGTAGTTCTTGATAGCAGTTGGTTAGCAACCGCCATTATAAACACAACAACAGTTTAAGATTGTATTATTTCCCATTGAACATTAAAAATCTAATGTGGGTGTGCACCACAAGCCTTTTTTCAGGAGCTTTACCAAAACTGGTTTGCTGAATCACATAGGAAATGCTAAACGCTAACTCACAGCCAACTTTTTAGACTTACCGCATTCCTGCACCACTCTATTTTCTACTGAAATTAACCTAGCAAAACTCACCTCAAAATGACTGAACTATCCCTTTAATGTCCTTCAGCTGTATGGACTGTTTGAAACATGAACACTTGAAAAAGAAAAATAAGAACACAATGAATGAAAGAGACGATCTGTGGTTGTGTTGATTGATCATCTTTAATGAAAAAGCTTGAAAAAATGTACAAAAGTAAACTCTTCATGTAAAAATACATTATATTTTGAATGGTCCACGATAACCCTGCACCATGAAAGAGCCGCCACAGAAATGCCCTTTGCAGTTTTTCATTGGCTGTTTTCAAAGTCGCCTACATGACTACCAAGTGGCTGTAATTTTGCAGTATGCTTGAACCAGATGAGATCCTTCTTCTTTTACTTCTTTTAGCTTTCTGGCAGATTTCAGCTGTTGTATATGGTGTAGTATGGCTAAAGTTTAGATCAGAGCAACTATTTTTACAGTACAAAACAACAGTAAACACTTATTCATGACCGACCACGTCAAAAACGTAAATGAAGGCTGGACCAGGTCGTCATTAATGACTTGACCTTGCTAAAGCCAACTTATCGTTGAGGATTTTGGGAAGGTCAATCATGTTTCAGGAAGTTCTGGTCTACTCTGGCTACACAGGATCCAACTGTAGCCAGAAATAAGAAAGCTAACAGCTCATTTAGACATTCAGACACAAACAAGAGCAAACTGCATTACTATAAGACTGCTGGCAGTTGAAGAAGATTAGACATTTTTCCTAAACCAGACCCTGAGATGGAGCAGATAGAGAATCAATGACATAGTATCAGCAGGTCAAAGCAAACGGACTGAGAGCCACAGTTTGGACACCCCGCTGACTGATAAAGTTTTACAAGTGATAGACAAGAATTTTGATGATTTTCATTATCCATACTGTCACAATAAATGCACAACATGTGTGACAATCAAGAAATACAAACTTACAGACATTTAATTTGCTTTACTGTTAATTTATGTGAAATGGAATTGATGCTAATACTAATAACGCTAAGGCTGTTGCCATGTGGTTGTCTGCCATTTCAACCCTAGATATTTTGGTGCTTTGCCAAGAAGATAGACTGGTCTGATGCATACTGGAAGTGCAGTATGGGGTTCTTGAAACGGCCATAGTCCAACAGTTCGTACGCAACTGTCTCTAAAAGGAAGCCCAAGCCTATGAGAAGTAAATTTAATTCATTGCTTTTATCTGTAAGTTTTTTAAGTCTAAAGGTAAACAAAGACTGACACAGTGAGGAAAGTCTTGAAAGAACAACTGTATTTACACTTTCTTTTCCTCTGAACACAACTTAAATTTGCAAGTCAAACATAGAGTGGTGCAGCAATGGCGTATTTCTGAAAGTTAGCATTGCACTACTTCTCATGAATCTCATGGATCTTACACAACTCTTCACTGTGTTCTTGCATTTTTGCAGACAGTAACCTCTGTGACAAACAGAAAATTATGAAACGCCAACACCTGTTGCTTTGTGATAATCTTGAATCTAACTGTGATGCTCTTTGAATATAATGTACACAGCGAGAGTGAGACGCTATTGAGCTTTCCATGGAACTACAAAATGGCGGTTCAGTTTAGAAGCCGTTATGATATCATGATCAAGTGATCTAGTCAAGTTGTCCCTCTTTCTGAGAATTGTTTTTTAAAATGATCAAAAATGGTAGCATTAGGGTTTCCAGATGTTTCTATAGACCTTATTTGCACTTCATTAACAAGCGTCTTTTACAACAAAGAAATATGAAAGAAATATCTGATGCAATAGATAATTTCAGATTAAACATTAAAATCTTGTGTGCATGTGCTTATGACAAACCTCATTTCAGGCATTTGTCCATCATGCAATTATACTTTGAGCTTGAGAACCAGCAAGTGCTAAATGCTAACCCCCTCTCTATGTTCATGGATTCATTTCTGCACCACTCTATAGCCTTTGGGATAATCAGCTATTATAGGTTACATTTACATATTCAACAAAGATAAAGGACTATAAATACACAATGGCCACTTAGATTTTTCAGAACAAAATCCTGTGCTAGAAGTCCAGTCAAGGTATGAACGATGACTAATAATACATGAAAATTAGCATACTTACTCCCTTAGGCGTCTTTTTTGCTAACATTACATTCAACACATCTTGCTTTATTTCCTTACATCACTATATTTATAATTGTGTGAGTTAAAGTGCTAAACAAGGAATCTGACTGATAGTAAATAAAGCTTTAATAACAAAATAGAACAACATTTAGCATCAGCACATTACGCAAAACTGTTTTTTTTTTTTTTGACGATATACACACACTGATTTGGTGTCACTCTCAGGTTTGTTTAACAGGTGTGATGGCCAGAGGAGCATTGTTCTTCCCATCATGGACGAGACATGGGCTGAAGATGGGGTACAAACTCTCGCTGAAGTTGTGGTCGAAGGTGTAGAGGTGCACACGTGCCTTAACATCATAGAATGAAATATGGCCGCCATCATAATCCAGAAAGATTCCAATTTTCCCCGGCTGAGACGACAGCTGTAGCGGCTGACGTGTTGTGTCCAATGCCTTCACCTCCCCGTTCTTTAGCCACAGGCACCAGAAACCCCCCTCTGGATTCAGCTTGATCTCTCCTTTACGGCGAGCAGAGGCGCTGGCCACGCCCAGCGTCCAGGCCGTCTTGCGTGACACCTCCACCTCCCAGTAGTGACGACCAGAGCCGAGGCCCTCCCTGCCTAGGACGAAGAGGGCGGGGCTGAAGCGCTTCGGACCCTCAGAGTGGAAATTCTTCCGCTCTTCGTATCTCACCTGGCGACCATCATCGGATACAGCGAGGTTCCTCTGAGCGGTGCCGGGGTCCAGAATCACCTCACCTGGATGGAACAAGCATAACAGGAGGGTTTGTTTATCAAAGTTGGCCTGTTGTTGGAAAAATGGATCTTTAACTACCATGTCTTATTTAAAGAATGTACATAAAGAATATTGGTCACATCAGAAAGGGGCCTTAAATTTAATATTATTTTTTAAACTTAAACTTTTACCACAAAACATTCTTTAACCAACTTGAAAGACTTAAAACAGTGAAAGTTTGAAGCATGTATGAGCAGAAGTTTAACAGTGAGTTTATCTCTGGTTGTACTTTTTCATTCATCACAGCAGCGACAGATCTTTGACCCTTTGATTGCCTGCTTGTCTGACAACATTGATATTGTGTAGAGAAAGAGGAACCGCATTTTAACTTGAAAATCTATGTTTTATTTTATTTAACATTTTGTATTAACATCACAATCGATAGCCATTCCGTAATGATTAGAAAGACTGATTTTAATACATTTTTACCTTTAAGGTTTTCCAGGATATTTTGCATTTTCTTTATTTTCTAATTTTTCTATCATTGGACTTTGGTCCTTCCTGGATTTTCAAGGTTTTTCAGGAAGCATTAACAATCTTCGTCTGGAATCGTGCTTTAGTAGTACTGTTATGTACATGAAACGGAATTGATGCTAATGCTAAGAATGCTAAGGCTGTTGTTGTGGATATATGTTGTGGTATACAATGTGGTTTTTCGCCATTTCGTCCCTTGACATGTTGGCACTTTTAACTGTGAGAAACAGTATGCAGGCTAGATTAGTCCAAAGCATACTACTAATTTTTCCTAATGTAAACTGACACTTCGTTCTTGGCCTCATTTAAGGAGCAATGAGTTCGAAAAGGGGGTAGGACGCTCATGCTACCAGTGTGTTGGTCCCTGGTCCTCTTGGTACTGTAATTTTCTTGAGACCTGGACATTGACTATCCGCAAGAAACACTAGCAGGACTCTGTGACTTCCAGTTCACACATTTTTGATTATTGGAGGGCAAAATGGAAAATGGTCACATCAGAGATTTGTCATAAATTTAGTATTAATCAATATACATCAACTTTAACTGAATTGAATCGTTTAACCAATATAAATCTAAATGTTTTCAGACCTTTAACTCTTTACATTCTAGGTTTACAATGTATAATTGACATTTTTTCTATTTATTTATTCATTTTTATTATTCATACACTTTACTTTATTTATTATTTTTATTATTATTATCACAATCCAATCCATGATGATGAAAAGTTTATTTTAATACTTTGTTACCTTGAAGGTTTTTTTTAACTTCTCATGTTGTTCTATCGTAAGACGTTTCTTCCTAGATTTTCAAGGTTTTCCATGAAGCATTAACATTCTTGGTCTGGAATATTGCTCAAGTCTAAACTTAACACTCTTGACCCAGAAGTGAGAGTCCGTCTCTGCTTTGGAGAAGTGGCACCACCCTGTGGACATCTCTGGGAACTTAACTAGAAATTCAGCTTCATGCCTACAAAACCAACTCTACTTAAAGCTCCAACAGCAGCCAACTTTCCCATAACAACAAACTGAAAGTTGATAGTATTTGTGGACTATTTGGAAATAAAATAAATTCATACTCACTTGAATAGTTCTGAACTTTCCGTAGCTCTGTGAGAGAAAGCAAAAGCACAGAAAGAGAAAGCATGTCAGTGAGTCATTGAACTGAACAGTCAAAGTCAAAGCAGATGGCACATGTAGGCGTAAACATGAGGACCTAAAGGGGAGCTGTAAATGCACCAGACATGTGCTGCTGTCACTCAGAGCTCTGCTGCTTCCTCCTCTCTGCTGACTCTGAAGGCTTCAACAACATCTCCATCTGTTCCACCATCTTGTGAATGTGTGAGAGAAAGGGAGGGTGTTTGGTGCAATGATGAGTCATTTTTCTATTTCAAAGTGCTCGTACAGTGACCTACATATGCTTGTTGTGAACAGTAAGTGTTGTTGTATTACACAGAGGGAGGTGGGACTTAGTGTAACTTCACAGAGATGATTTACAGAGGCAGATGCTGATCTGAAATCAGAGTTGTCTCCTTGTTTACTGCTCTCTGCGTTGGCTACAAAATTTCTCCTTCTTTAATCTGATAGAGCAGAGGTCCCCAACCAGGCTGGTACAAGCAAATGGATAGTTGAAAGAATGACCACAAACATGCATGCCCGTCTTCGTGTCCGACTGTGCAGACTCTACACTCAGGCTCTTTGTCTCTGTTGCCGCTGTGATGAATGAACAAGTACAACCAGAGATAAACTCACTGTTAAACCTTGTGCTCATACATTCTTCCATCTGTGCTCTGAATGTGTTGTTAGTATATTTTGCTCTGCGCGCTGGTGGGACTGCAGGACTATTGAGGCAAACAACACCTTTTCATTGTAGAAGAATTCAGTTCTAAGCCAGAACTAATAAAATACCCCATTCTTGGTTAGGTTTAATTAGTTACTGGTTCATCTTGTTACCTTAATACCACTTCCACTAGAGCTGGGAAAAAATCAATTAAATCAATTAATTCAAATTATTTTCTGCAGAAGATTTAAAAAATCAAAAATCAAGATTTTTTTTTCTTGCCAAATTCCAATTGTAAGTAGTTTTAATTTTTGAAAAAAATTACAATTTTCATGATGGTCGGCCTTGTAGGTTTTGCACAAGCATTTTTAAAGGCTTGTGTTTGTTATTTAAGTAGATTAAATACTGATCAGAGAGTTTCATGCTAATATTGTAAAAATACTTCAGCCTTTTAGTGTTTATGTAGACAAACGTGCCTACGTAAATACTACATAATCAACCTTTTATGACCCAGACTTTGACTTTAAGAGGGAAACATTTAGACAACACAAAGGCAAAACTTGATTTGTTTCAGTTTTATGTCACTGGGAGTTTTGTTTTCTTTAGTGAGGGAAAATTTGATTAAAACCATAAATCAGTTGTTGTGGAAAAAAATCTGGGATTTTATTTCTTGGCCATATTTCCCAGCCCTAACTTCCACACTAAAATCAGTTGGTCAGTGCATTTTTTTTTCAAAGCCGGTAAACCTGCTACCAATTGGCAAGTGACTTTTTTCCCCACTGCCAGCAGACCCGGGTCTGAGCTGTGTGGCTGTTTTATTCCTCTGGCGCATCACGCTGATGTTATCACATTGATGACATCATCAGTGCGATGAAACACATAAACAACAGAAAGGAGCATGGAAAATGTGGACAAGGTTTTCTGTACTCTTGTCCCTCTTGATACAAAGGTAGATGGAATATGTTGCTGAGACAGCAGAGAGTCACGTAAGTTACAGACGGAGGGGACGGCGCGATGTTATGCTGTGGGCATGTTATGGCGACGTCATCAAAATATTGCAAATAAATCTTGAGGTATGAAAACACTATTTATTAATGATCCCATTATTTTATCAGCACAGGAGGAGAATGAGGGATCTTCACCTTTCCCATACAGCCGTTTCAGCTCGTCCTGGAACTTAACCATGAGGCTGCTGACGGACGTGCGGATGGTCCCCAGGTAGAGGTCGGTGTTGATGCAGACCGTCGACCAATCAGCAGGCTCGGGCGCAGGTGACAGCGTTGTAATGTTCTGAAAGAGGAGGAAGGTTAGCTGAAATTTAAATTTGAAGATGCTCTGTGAGGATCTGAGTCTTTAGAGGGAGAAAAACAAACATTTGCAAATCCTGTCGTGTTGGTTTGAACAGCTTTTGCCAATTCTCTCTCTTTCTCTCTCAAATAAACAGAGGAGGATGTTGTCCAGATGAGCCCATTTATTACTGAGGAGCGAATGCAAATGTCTGCTCAGCCTCTTGCTTGGAAAAATTCTGATCTTCAAAGACGTCTTTCATGAGAAAAATCAACATTTATCCACATAAACAGTCCAGGATGAATCCACGAGGGGAATACTCTCCAACAGCTGGCTCTGTTCAGATGCTTTTGATGTCACAAATCTCCAAGAAGATCATGAAGGTCTGCTGGATAATTACTGTTTTTAAGACTTATTATCATGACAGATTAAGATTATGTGTAATCTAAATAACATGTGGTAAAGGCCTGATGGGTAATGTTAACAAAAGCAGGATTTAAAGGTAGATGTTATTGAGTAACACATGAGTTCTCTGTTTGCTAATTAGCTCTCTCCCAGTGTCCTAAATGCATATCAAGTGCGCCTTGTGTTTGTGGGCTACATGCTGCAAAAATGTCTAATTAGTCTTACTTCAAATACCAGCATGCATTTTTAAAAATTACTCTTGGTGTGTGCTCCTAATTTAGAGTAAAAGTGAAAAAAAAACTGGAACAGGACTTCAAAAAAAGGCAACAAGATGGAAAATAGAGGGAGTGAGTCTGGTGAGTAATCGGGATTGCTCTATATTTTAAAGGTTTAGGAATATAGGGTTATTCTTAAAATATGCAGACTAAATGGCCATTTTAACAGTTACAGTAGTTTATCCATCCGTCCATTATCAATGTTGTTTATCCCTTCATGCTTACACTCTTACCTAAGAGCTATCTGGGGCCATTAATTAACCTTAAAGTAATACACCAACATTTGTTTTGTTTTTGTTTCTTGCCTCACCCTTTACCCTCAAAGCAGATAGACACCATTCTTTTGAGTGATCTTGCAGTAACAAAGAAGAAATGGGCAGAGCTCATCCACTGCTAATTAGCTAAGCTTAAACACTGGGAGTCTATGGGTAGCATTAGCTCATAAAATAAAACCCTCCAGCAGCTCTAAACAGTCTTAGATTGTGACTCTCTTTTTACAGTGGTGTGTTAGTTTATTTTTAGATGAAGATTAGCACTTAATGTAATTTTTGAAATAAATACAAACAAACCACTGACATGCTCGTGAGTAGGTCGATAAAGCAAAGCATGTCTGCGGTTTAGTTTTGGAAGTAATTAAAAAAATACATTAAATGCTAATGTTAGTCTAAAACAACATGGTAAATGAGTCGCAAAAAGCACACAAGACCATTTAGCATTGCTGAAGACTTTAACTGATGACTGTAAGCAGAGGCAGGCTAACACTACCCATTGACTACCAGTGTTTGAGCTAAGTATTTCTTTCAAAAATTACATAAAGTGCTTATCTTCATCTAAAAGTAGATAAAATAACACAACGTAGTAAAAAAAAGAGTGAAAACAAGCACACAGGACTGTTTAGAGTCCTTTAGAAGAGTTTATCAGATGAGCTAACGCTACCCACTGACTCACAGTGTTTAAGCTAAGCTAGTTAGCAGTAGGTGAGATCTGCCAATCTCTTCCCTGTTACTGCACGGACAGTTGAAAGAATGATGTCTATCTGCTTATCATGGACTAGGGAGTGAGGTAAGACACAATATAAATAAGATTTTGGTGTATCCCTTTAATGACCTGTGCCAGGGTTTATCCATATTTTAAGGTATCAAAACAGAGGAAGCCTCCAACTATTGAGTTCCTTTGCCTTCCACTTTTGCTAAAGTGACAAACCAGTCATTTAAATGCTTTTTTTTTTTTTTTTTACAAGAACTGGATCACAGCTTCATGTTACTAAATGAAACCTTTGCTCACAAAGTCATCCTAAAATGAGGGTAAACAATAACCGATTAAGAAATGACTCTATGCCCTTGATTCTTAAGTTTTCTTATCTAAATATGTTCCTTTATCAAACCCTAGATGTCATCTAAAGTACAAATTATGACATTTGCCTTCCATCATGGCCGCTTGATGCTTTGTTATTTCACTGAAGAGCTCGTAGTACCTGCAGGAAGATGACTTTGTCCTGCGTCTGTGCGAAGGCCTCCAGCTCGTTGCTCCTCCTCCTCAGCTGGCTCAGCTCGTTCTCCAGACCCCGGGCTAATTCCTGCGCGTGTCTCTCCGCCTCCCGCTGCCTGGTGGATATCAGCTCCACCAGCTCCGCCTGACTCTGCTCCACCAGCCGCTGCAGCTCGGCGTACACCTGCCAGCTCTCCTCCAGCTCCTTCTGAGCGCTGGCCTGAACACGGAGGAATGTTTTATGTAACTTTGGTCTGAAGGTGCTATCCAAAACCGCAGAGACAAACCCTTATTATGTTAACCCTGTTTTCTTGGACTGGATCCCAAGAGCAAAGATTTACGATAAATGTTCTTTATCACTTTTATTAAAAAAGAAACTATTTTCCTCTGCAGGGAATCCTTAACCCGCTATACAGTTTAGTTATTTAATGTTTGCTCATAAAAAAAACCACAAAATCTGGCAAATTGTTTTAACATCGCTGCTTCCAAAGTTTATGAAAAGCTGAAAAGACTTGGAGACTCAATGAATGCACAGCACAAAGTATGTGTGTGTGCAGCGCAGATTACTTTCCTATTTTCCACCTGATGCAGTTTTGTGGGCCCACATCAGGCCCTTTACAGCTTCCCATCCCGCCCCTTATATTGTCGTCTCAGAAAATGTAAGGGGATTTGTCATGGTTTTAATCTTTTTATTGTTAAATTCTACAAACTATTAATGCCAATACAATTTTTTTATCATATGTGACCTGATGTTTAATATTTTTTTAATAAAAACATAAACCACCTACATGTAAAACATTGAATACTTTTTTTTAAATACGTTTATCTTGAATTTCTTTTTCTATTTCATTTTAACTAAGACACAGAATGAGCAGTCTTGAACAAGAAAATGAAAATTCAGTATGAAAAATGTCTTATCAATTTTATTTATTATTAAAAAAAACAGCATTATTCTGAAAATGAAAATGCATTTCTATTAATCCATTTTAATTTGGATTTTGGTACTTCTTCGCTTCATGGCATATGGCCTTGGTCCACCAGTTGCCCACCCCTGGTCTATGTATTCCCGCAATTTGTATCTTAATAGGCAAATTGGCTTTAATGGGTGCGTGATATGCCTCATGAGTTATAAAATGAATGGTACCAAATCATGCCACGCCTTGACTTTATGAGTCTGTCGTCTCATTGTTTTCATATTCTGCTCTACACTGGGTTACAACCTCCAGGGTTTTTGCCCTAGACAACACAATTAATAATACAATCAGCCTGTAAGATGGTTTTGTTTTGATTTTACAGCTCTTTAATCTCCTGTAACCTGAGCTAACAATGTGTCTGCTCGTAAAACCTGACAAACAGGCTCTAGTTAAGCCCTGAAGGGTGTGAAGACGACACGCTTTGTCTCAAACTTAACAGGCAAAAAGGTGTTGATTTTGTTTTTAGCACCACACGAACCAGCATGATAAGTAAAAATGATGATTGATTCTTGTATGAGAGGTCAGTTTTTTGTCAATGTTTCTTTATCTGTGCTCATGTGTTTACATGGTACAAACACAGACAGGTGCCCTGATGTTTAATCCTTTGGTAAATGAGTTTGTGTTGTATTCAAAAAGCAAATACAAATGTCACCAAACAGGAAACCTGACACAGCTGTAAAGTTGGGAAATTTTTCCTTGTCAGGGGAATCATTAAATCTCTCAAACACAAATTTAAAACTTCAGTTACATCCTTTTTTCTCTGATTTTACTCTTTTCCTTGTACAAAATTTCCCTTGTTGGTTACAAAGAGGGTGTGGGAAACTAAAGGTAAATGTTTAAACACTGGTCACACCAGTTTGACAGCCTCACACCGGCTCTAATGTCCGAATACGTAAGAGAAAAACAAACAGCGTGTACGGACCGCCTCCTGCTCAACTGCAGAGCATAGGAGGTATGAGAAAAGCAGCATCCTTGCAAAAATGTTTCAGATTCTGAAGCAAAAGAAAAGCTAGTCTCATGTTCGTGAGAGTAAATGTAGCACTCGTCTATGTAAGCTGTCTTTTTATGTTCATCCGCTTGAGCTGAGAGCTGATTCAAGTGCAAACAAAACTTTGAACCTTTGAACATCAGAGGAAGCTAGGTGAATATTAAACATGCAGGAGAGCAGCCATAAACCGCCTGATCAACACAGATACAAGGCACATGATATCCAAGTACAACCTGCTATAGCTAGGTGAGTATTTAAAGTTGACTAAAAGTACATTCAATTTATAAAAGTCAAGAAAGTTTAAGTCGAAACAAGAAAAAAGTTCAAATTAATCACAGTTTGGGGTGAGTTTGATTCCAAATAACATCTCCCTTTCCACTCAGTACTTGATATGTACTGTCCTGTGAGCTTTCTGTGGCACCATTTTTAAATTACATTAAATATGCCAAATTTTTACAAGATGTTTCCACTGTGCGCTTGTCATTGTAATTAGCCAGGTAAACACCTCAGATCCAGAAGAAGAATCAGAAGAAGGAGATGTACTTCATTAATCCCTCAATTCTTTACTCTGTTGTTGCGCTGAAATTAGTATGATCATGTACAAACAGGTCCTTCGATCACGTATTAATGGAAAGGGTGGCAAGGGGATGGCTTGCTGCTTCTGGAGAAGTGCTTCAGAGCAGTTTTGGTGTCAGTCCTCTCCTCCAGGAAATTTTGGCAGTGAATCAGCCATCATCAAATCCCCAACCCAACCCAGGTCCTTTTGAAGTGAACTACCACCATCCCAAGAGGCAAACAATGGGGGGGATTTGTAGTGTACACATGAGGTTATTGTTCATTACCCCTTTTTTCTTAATTGAAACTGAGAAGTGTCTCATTTTGAAGGAATGACTGGACACATTTCCATCTCTACACTAAGGCTGTCTGTCTCTGTGACAACTGGGATTAATGCAGAAGTACAACATGAGATAAACTCACTGTTAAACCATGTGCTCATTCACTTTTGTCCCTGAGCGCTGGATGTGGTTGTAAAAATATTTGACTGTGCACAATGTGTGTGACTGGAGGACAGTTGAGACACACAAGAGTGACCATTTGGACCTTAATGCGAAACGTGCACGTGGTGCAGGAATAAAAAAAAAAACTTTTACAGTGATGTCAGTTGTGGTTCTCTAAACTTTCAAAAGAAATTCATAAGACACTAAACTGCAAGTTGTATTTGCGGACCACAGATGTGCTTGTTTGGTTGACTTACAAACACATCCATGGTGGTTTACACATGCACCGTATGGTTTAGTTTTGTATTATATTCCTTTGCAAATTACATAAAGTGCTAATTTTAGGCTAAAAATAGAAAATGTAAAATAACAAAAAAAAAAATTTAAAAAAATAGTCACAGCAAACATATTCAGGATCATTTAAAGTTGCTGAAGAGTTTATCTGATGACTGTAGGCAGAGGCAGGCTAACGCTACCCATTGACTCCCAGTGTTTGAGCTAAGCTAATTTGCAATGGGCAAAGTCTGTCCGTCGCTTTCTTGTTCGAAACAGTGGTGTCTACCTGCTTGTCATGAACAGAAAAAATGTTGGCATAACCCTTTAACATTAACCTTGACTAGATTGTAGGAAAAATAATAAGAACAGTTGAATCTGTGATTATGTTTCTTACTTGTGTTTTCTGCTTTTGACTGACTCACCTTGATCACCTTGATGGATTGTTTGATCTCATCCAGCTTCTTTACCCTCTCCTTTATCAGATGTTTGACTTCTGATCTCTTCTTTCCCAGATTACTCTGAAAGAGGAAAATCAGGACTTTAAACAAGCTAAATATACAAAAACACTGTTAATTCCACAAAACTTGCATTGAAGTCTTTGCATTGGGTTCTTTTAAAGCTCATTATGGAATCAAGACCAGTTCACAAAACTAGCTGAGTTCTCACCATTTTCTTCTTCCACTCGTGGTCAGCGGGGACGATGTCGTGAGATTTGTGTGTAGCCTCAGCGCAGGCTGCGCAGATGCAGGTGTGGTCGGTGCGGCAGTAAACCTCCAGGAGTCGCTCGTGTTTCTTGCAGATCTTATCCTCCAGGTGGAAAGTGGGTTCGATCAGACGGTGAGATATTAGAGATTTCACCTGGAGGAAGGAGAGCAGTGATTTCAATCCTGAATGTTGATATTATGGCCAGCAAATGTCCTTCAGTCTCAAACATTAAACCATATAAAGGGTCGATAACTAAAGGAGTGAAGTGATTATGAAACTCTTCATCATAAGAGGTGAACTGACCTTTTTGTGATGTCTAAGATGGGCCTCGCAGAATGACCCCGGACAGTTCACACATGATTTCAGCGCCTTCATTTTTCTCCCGATGCAGGCGTCACAGGGGACCTCCCCAGCCTGGGCAAAATCCCCTGTGTCAACCCCTTGGGAGCCCCCCTGACCTGCATTTGAGCTCAGGTTCAGTGTGGATCCTTTTGAAGCTGCCCCGGTTCCCCCTGCTCCTCCCGTTCCTCCAGTCGTCATCAGCCCCTGAAACTGGGAGGAGATTTCAGCCAGGACTCTGTTGACGCTCATCTCGGGCCTCTTGGCATAGCTCTTCTTGCACATGGGGCATAGATACTTCTTGCTGTGGTTCCAGTATCCCTGCAGGCAGGCCTTACAGAAGCTGTGGCCGCAGGGAGTGGAGACGGGCTCCACAAACACCTCCAGACAGATGGAGCAGCTGAACTGCTCCTCTGAGAGGAGATTGCCTCCTGAAGAGCTGATGCCTGAGAGAGAAGAGACGTGAAAGAATTAGAACCAGACAGTTTTGATTGTTTGTAAGCAGAAAAAAGGGCCATAAAGACCCAGCAACTTCATTTTCCCCTCCCAGCCAACTGCATCCCAACGTCCAGCAAAACACCAGCCAAAAAAAGCCCCCACACATTTCTGGGGTTCAGTTAATTTTCCTGGGAACATGCCCATTCATGTTTTCGCAGGTTGTCTTCATGAGATGATGCTAGAGTAGCTGCCAGATTAACAGAAAGCAAACTTAACACCACAAATTCACAAACATGGCCTAATGTTTATGATTTATCACTGTCAGGGAGCACATGCTATGGACCAGACAAGACCCTGTGAGGAAAGTAAGGATGTTTGAAGAGGCTGAATCTGTATTCTGCATTCAAAATAAACACATTTCAAATGCTAAAGTTGTAAAAACATATCACAGAGCAAAAGTAAAATGGTTAGTTGAAGTTGTTGTGGGGTATTTGGGGGTCACTTTACACAGCAAATAGCTCAATATGTACTATCTGGGACGCTGCCACTAATTGTTAATCTTCCACAGAAGCTCAACTTGCCTGACTCAGGCTATGTTTACACAGAAACTCCTGACTTAAAGATGCAAATATTTTTCCTTTGCGTTTTAAAATTCTTCTGCGTTCATGCGACAACACTGGAGACGAGTGAATCCGCTGTAGTGTGCATGCCGGTTCAGTAGATGGCAATGTAGGTCTGCAGAGAGGCAGCGCTGCTACAACACACATACGAAGAAGAAAAACTTTTCACAAATAACAATGTTGAGTGGACATACAGAGACACAGGAGTTTCTTTTCTGGACAACAAATCAGTTTGTACAACAAATCTGTCTGGATAGTTTTTTCTGGATAACAAACCGAGCACGGTAAGACGCTCACACGTTACTGGGCAGACAACCGAAGCTGTTGTTGTTCCTGGTATGCGTGCGCAGCCTTCATGTGAAAGAGTACTGCGCATGACGTCAGCGTTTCACCCTGAAACACTCTGATAGGGGTTTATATGAAGCTGCATGGAGAGCGTTTTGGAAACTTTCCACTCAGAAGCCCGTTTTCAAAAGTTTCCGTTTCAAGACAAAACGCAACGCATTTACATCTAAATGCAAGGCCAAAATGCAACGAAAACTTATCAGATTTGACCGTTTTCGGCACCATGTAAACACAGCCTCAGTGTCTGTAACCAGGCAGACTCATAGAATGATTGTGCACAATTAGCCTAATTTAAAGCTGTGGTCTACGATTTGAAACCGCAGCCTGCCCCCCCTTCCCTCACATCTCCCCTCCCTGTTCCAAGATCCCGCCCCCAGCTCGTGTCGCCTCGCCTCAACAAGCCCCTCTGACAGAGCTACGAGCGACTAGCATAATATATCAGCAGCAAACTCAATAAAAAAACAGCTCAGCTCAACTGAAAGTATCAAACACGACAGACATCCCCCTTGTAACACACAGCAGTAGCCATTTCAACTGGACCGGCGGCAATGCGGGTCTGGCGCTGCCAGAGCGGAGCCGAGTGTGGGGGAGGATTTATCTTTCTCGGCCTGTCCTACCCAGCTCAGCTTACAATGCTAATGATTAGCGGCTAACAGGCTAACCCGCTCCGCTACAAGTCATTAGCCAGGACAGGCACAGACTAACCAGAGTTTTTCAGCAGACATCTCCCACTGTAGTAAACAAAGCCATTACCTGATCAACCAGGGGTGAAACGGCCGATGCTGAAGGTCTGACAGCCGGCTGAGGCCATTCGTTAGCCGTTAGCCCGCTAACAGGCCTCAACCCGCAGGCAGAGCTCCGTTGGGCCCCGCGGGAGAGGGAAGCGGCTTCCCGGTTTCGGCACTAGGCTTTTCCGGCTCTATGATAGTTCAGTAGCTAACGCTGCTAGCTGCTCACTGGAGGTTGAGGGGAGGAGGAGGGACCATGGGCATGACCCTGCGTAGTGAGGGAGACAGGGGATTGGATGGACTCACGGACCAACTCACGGACCAATTGAACCTAACAGGCTTCTAGGCTTGATTGGTCAGCTAGTATGCAGCTTTGCAGCGGATATACTGAATGGATTTTTTTCGTTCTTTTTGGTCTTTATACTGTGTAGATAGGACCATAGGACCATAACAGCCTTATGAATGGTGTTATTAAGATATACAAAGCTTCCAAATCGTAGACCATAGCTTTAAGGTGGGAGGGAGTGAGATGACAGCAGCAAGTAACTGTTCGTTCAGAGATTAGCATTGATGCTAACAGCTATAGTATTAGTTTTATCAGAGCTGAACTACATTTCTTTGTTGCACAAAAAAAATTAAAAAATTCATTGTTGTTGCCAATTATTGGCATATCCCAGACTGACAGCCTGTGCAAAAAAATCCACTTTGCTTTCCTCACAAAGAAAAAATTATTACTTTTTGTGTAAAAAAGATTATATTATGTAAATCGACTGGAATTTGAAGAGTTAAAACTCTTAAGATTTATTTATGTTTGATATGAGGACTGGATTAAATACCCCCAAAAAATTTAAATGGAGGTTTTTATGTTTAATTTTCTGAAATATATGCAATGTCCTAAAATGGCCTTAAGGGTGGAAGTGTGAGTTTATGGTATTTTTTTGTAATTGCACAAAAAGAAACAGTCTACTAAAATTAATGTTGTAGCTAATCATTAATATATACCAGATTAATAATAACTTAACAAAAAAAATACCCTTTGTTTTTGTCAAGAAAGTTGTAAATCAACAAGAATTTATTTGGTCAAAATTCTGAAAATAAATTTTTGTTTGTTATTCATGATGGGGACTAGAAGAGAAGGATAATGTTAACTGGACAGTCTGAGGGCTGAGAAAACATAAGAGATCAAGATTATAGACCGTTAAAGGGATAAGAAGTCTGACAGAGCAGTTTGAATTTAGGTTTGGTCTCTTGTTGGGCTTTTGTGTTATCGAGTCAGTGGGTCAGCGCCAGGCTCTTCAGGACACACACTTTCCCCTTTGTGCTTGGAAAATTTAAACAAACATGACCTAATATTTGTCCCCCATGTGGTTTACATAATAGTTATTATATTTCTATCTGAAATTTCTTATGTTCAAGAGAGCTTGTGTGCTTATTTCAGTAAACCCAGTGTCATGGTGTCACTTTAAATCATCACCTTAAATAACACACCCTCCTTAGATTCCTAAATGACACATACTTGATCCTCATGGTCTGTTTGCGGAGCCAAATGCTGTGATACAACGACTGACACAGATAACGTGATAGAACTCAACCTTCCTACACATGATATGATATACAGATCATTTACAGTAAGAAATGGGCCAAGGCTAAGTCGTCTTTGTCTGACTGCAGGGTCAATGGTCAGTCTGTGCGCGGGTATAATCTGCTACTGTGCAGCCTGAATTAGGTCACGCAGAGTCACGACAGGAAAACAAACAGCAACAAGGCCTTTTTCTGACTCATACAATCTGTTTGTGGTTTGAATGAAGAAGAACTGATGGAGATTTTTCTTGTGTTTAATCCATTTTTGTAGGCGTAGTGTGAAATGGTTTAAGGGAAATGTGATTGAGGTTGTGATGATACATTTAAACCCTTAGTAGAAAAATCTATCAAAAAATCAGACAATCCAGACTGTCCATGTCCATGAATATTAAAGGGACAGTTCAGTATTTTTGACAAAGGGCTATACAGAGTTTATCTCAGTAGTAGATCGATCAGATACAGTGATTTTGATCAGTCCTGTCCCTGTAAGGAGAGAACTGGAGCAGAAATCAGGTTTTACATGGCTGCAGATGGGGCCTAAAGCTCTTGTAATATATTGCATTGTAGGCAAAAGAAAACTAAAAAAAAACCAATGATGGGGTGATTGTTATTTGTACTGAACACATTTCCAGTGTTTAATTTTTGTTAGCAGCCCCTTTGTTTTGTTTTACCTCACTCAAGCAGTATAGACTATGTAGTTGGCTAATACCAAAGCAAAGATGCTTGTCAACATAAAACTAAAGCTTTTGAAATGCTTTGTGTAAGGGTAACAATCACCCAGCAATGTTTCTATAGCTGGATTTTCTGTAAAATATAGTAAATAATGCAATCTCTTAGCCCCATCTGCAGCCATGTGTAGCCTAACCTCCACACCAGTTCTGTTCTTTCAGGGGAAAAGTTGATCAAATCACCATAGCAAATGTGTTACATAGCTAAATTTACCCCAAATAACATTGTTTTGTTTTTGACTTGGTTAAAGTTCCAGGCAAACTCCCACACACTGCTGTCCTGACACACTGAATAGGCTATTTTAATATGCACTACGCGCAGTATATATGTCACTAGTCCATCTAGATCATCCTGTCAATTACATTCATTACTGGTTGATCAAATAATGCAGTAGGTTACTGCTGCGGTGTAAAGTACAAAACATAAGCCTTTTTTTTTTAACAAACTCTCATCAAAACATGTCAGTAGTGGAGCAAGAATATTTCTTTCAACAAAGGCTTTAAATATAGTTGTTTGTTTTCATTTAACAAAGAAATGTGGTCTTGATCTGAAAGAAGTGGCTACTGAAGCTGTTAGCATCTATGCTAATGTATATATGTGCAGTCTATTCCTGTTGCGTGTGCCTCACAGTAAGAAGATGCTGGTTTGATTCTCATTCTTATGCACGAGTGTGAGCATGATAGTTGTCTGTCTCTCTATCTAACCCTGCAATCAGCCGGCAGCCGGTTCAGGGTGTATCCCACCTTTCACCTAACGTCAGCCGGGATAGGCCGGGATTCTCTGACCCCGAAACTTATACAAAGTATTGACGATGATGAATGTGCTTTACAAAGCATTAGTCAGCATTCACGTAACAGGTTTTTATATAAACTGTATTGTGTCCCAGCCCTCCTGACAACCACCTAATTTCTCAGGTGAATCCCAACTGTTCCTTACGGTACGTTCCAGTTGTACTGGTAAGTCAGGATTTCCGAGTTCTGAGTGGAAAATTTCGGAAGGTCGGAATTTCCTACTTGGGACTTGGGGGATCCTCACCAACCCTGAGTTGACGTTAGAAGATGGCTGCCCCAATGTAAACAGTTATTAAGCTCCTGTAATGAGCCATTTATCTGCACTTCTGACTACTTTGTGCTACACTACATCAGCTGTATACACAGTATTGTTCAACTTGTGTTTATGGAAATGCTGCTATAGTGTTATTTACATTCTTCATGTGGTATTTAACGGCTAACACAACAGCTAACAATAGCCTGGTAGATGGGCAAATTTTTTCCGACTTTGTAACTGGAACGCTGATAACTCTCCACTTCCCTCTTCCCTTTTCCAATGTTGATGGAATATAGCATTATCCCTTCCCCTTGGCCTTCAAAACAGAGGGTCAAGGCAAAGGGATAAAAACACACTCCGAAGAATGGAGACGCCACTTGATTTCCACTACGTCAGTGATTCCCAAACTGGGGTACGTGTACCCCCAGGGGTACGCGAAGTGATGTAGGGGGTACGTGAAAAACTGTCAGGTCTAAACAGTTGTTTCAGTAGTTCAAGTTCAAACTGATAAATGTTTGTATTGTGAGCTCTGATAAAGGCCTGAAGTGTTGGCAGAGAGGCTGAGGCATCTTGGAGAGGGAAATCTGTCCTTAATTATCTAAGATTCTTAAAATAACATACAGTAAGTTCAGTCAGACAGCCTTTAAATTAAAGCCTTAAGTTCATTAATGAAAATGTTTCAGAAATGTACATTTGTTTTTCAAAAGTGGACTGGTGTTGCCCACTGACATTGCTGGTAAATCAATCTATTTAGTTAGAAATAATTCACTTTAATAGGTTTTATTTGTATGTTATGCATGTAAAATGTGGGAGGTCGGAGTGCGGCAGGCTTAAACATTTATTTTCCTCTGTGTTATAAGTGCATGAGACGTTGGGGGTACATGGCTGGAGGTCAAGTGTCGGAAGGGGTACAGGCTGTGAAAAGTTTGGGAACCACTGCACTACGTCATCACCCAGAGCCGCTCGCTAGCTGTGTCATAGGCAGTTACGTCAGTAGCTGTAGCTATATCTGCGAAAGCGAGCTTGTTATAACATGATTTTAAAATACGACCAACAATTCAAAACATGATTAATATTTACTTGATGATTAAATAATTAGTTATAATTATGTGCTTCTTTCAGTCTCCGCTCTGCCCTGTTGTCAGCAGGCGTGGCGTATTATGGGAAATTGTCATACTCCTTCCTTTCAAATGAAGTCCCAGTTTGTCTTCATTTCAAGGGCTTTGGCTTAGTCCTACGGAGAATTGGGACACCACCTCACTAGATGTGAACTTGCTAAACTAAGGGGTAGGAGGTAGAACTGGGACAGACCCATAAACTTTATTTAAAAAAGTGACAACGAGGGGCAAAAGAGACTGATCAAATATTGGACCGTATTTGCACAAAGGGTTTCATGGAAGACTCTCGAAACAAAATCATACCAGCACAGTGTTTTTTTATTCATTTGGGAATGTTCAGATTTTCCACCCCAGAGAAAACAAAGCCTCTTTTTCATAAAAGCAGGAAGTGTTTTTGAAAGCATGAGAGGAATGTAGAAACTCAGGACGGTCCACTTCAGAGCACCTGTTTCAAGGTTTAAAAGAAAACATACAACACCCTCTGTGGGGCTACGCTGGCCTCATTACGTGGCTGAGATGATGGTGGTGTCTGACAATAAGTTAAAGAATTAAGAATTAAACTTCATAAAACAGTTTATCGCCACTGTCAGTTGTATGTTACGACTCTTTGTGTAATTAAATGGAAACCAAGTCTATGTGTTACATAAGAAGCCTCTAAATAAAAACATGTCAACCAAGTTTTTTAAAATGGCTTTCCATCCAGAGCGGGCCATAAAGGGGGATTAAGGGTGTAGCTTTTATAGGGCCGTAGCCATGGAGAGGCCTCTAAAGAGTAATCAAACAAATGGTTCACCCTGAATCCAAGCTATACATTGTTAGCCAAGTTATTACTGAAAATGTGGAAAACTGCCATGTTCCAAATGCTAACAAATCCTTGAAAAAAATACAAGTATCCACATACAGATTTGGATCTCCACTAATATCTAACCAAGTCTTTCTTATATCATGATCAACATTCCCTAAAATCATCAGCAGATAAATGGAGAACTTATTGACTTACGATTAAAAAAGTGGAAAAATGTCCCATTTCAAAATGTCAATGAATCCGTAAAAGATTCCTACATCTGCATCTGATGATCATCACCAAAATCAAATCACTCCTTCCTTCTGCCATGACCAACTTTTCCTGAAAATTTCATCCAAATCCAATCAAAATCTTTCGAGTTATCTTGCGAGAAGTCAGACAGACCTCCTTAAAAGGCTTTAAAAGGTAAAAAAAAAAACGTGTATAAAAATAATAATAATGGCTAATGTTGTGAGTGTGCGGAAGAGCATTAGGGCTTTGTCGATAAACATTTCAAGAATAAAGTTGAAATGACACAAATAGAGTTGAATAACAATTTCATGATAATAGTTGAAGTGTCAAGAAGAAAAATGACACAATGTATTTTGTCTTTATTCTCAACATTTTTGCTTTTTTCTGGACACGTAACCTTTATCACGAAATTTCTACTTTTTTCTTGATATTTCCTCTTTTATCACGAAATTGTTTTTCAAATTTATTATCGTCACTTCAACTTTAATCCTTAAATTTCCACTTAAATGTCGATTTTCTCCATCTCATATGGCCCTAATACTCTTACTTATGAGTGTGTTACCAATTTCTGTGTAATTTAAAGGAAATTAAGTACATGTTTTAATAATATGCTTTCTTTATTTCGAGGCTCTAAATCAAAACACATTCACCAAGTTCTTCAAAAACCTCTTTTTCCCAGGGTCACCCATAAGGGGGGGATACAGGGTATAGCTTTAATAGGGCCCATGGCCATGGGTTGGCCCCTAAAAGTAATCAATTATATGTTTCACCCAGAATTCAAGCCTTTTCTACCTTTTAGAAAAAGCTGAACCCTTACGTTCACTTATTAATTCAACAAATGTATATATTTCCAGTGTGAATACTTAATCCCCTTTTGTTTTGAAGATGGTTTAACCATTTACTTTTGATGTTGTTGGGTGGCCTTGGGTGGCTCACAAAAACATAAACTTGACTTTTGACTCAGTGATAACTAACATATCCAAGTGGTGCCTTTATGGGGCCTCTTCAGGGCCCAGCCACATCTGTGGGCACCCCTGCTCTGAGATCTGTTTTCAGTCATGTATGACAAAGAGATTTTGACATTTAAAGCTGCTGTTTTGTTTTTCCTTCTACTCTAAAGACAGAGCATGACAAAACAAACGACACTGAAAATGTCCTCCAAATATTAAATAGTAAAACAACATCATGAATGAGTTTATGAGAAATAAAAAAGGACTTACTCTGCATGTTTGCTTCTGACGTGGATTGCTGTAGTCCTGCTTCTCTGTGTACTTTCTTATGAATCAGTCCAACAGGTGATCCGCTCTTCCTGAAACTTGGAGTGGCCCTCCCACTCTGACAGAGACACACCCAGACCTGTCCTGCGCCTGTTTGTGTGCTCTGATGATCTCCTGGTTGTTTTGTTTCTGGGATTAGGTCGACAAGAGGGACACACTTATTTCGTCCTCAATGCCAAAGGGTCAAAGAGTTTCTATTGAAGGATACTCTAAAACAGAGATGTCAGACTCAATCAGAAAAATCAAAGTGCAATATAAAGTCTGATCTGTAGGACAAACACGATCAACATTTACTGAATTCAAAAACAGACTGTGTGTTTATCAGAAATATTTATTTATTTTCAGGCAGGCTTAAAGCCATGGTTAAAGCACTGACCACTGCATTAGAGTTATGCTTCTGTAAATTAAATCAAACTTTATTTATATAGCACTTTTCATACAAAAAATGTAGCACTAAGTGTTTTACAAACAAACAGATGAATTAAATGAAGGATTTATGACCCAAACCCACTCCACCCAGCCCTCGAACCCACCCACACTGCAATCCGTACACAGTGTTGATAAAAAGCATCCTAAATAAAAATATCATATATAAAAGATAATAATAAAACAAACCCCGTACGTACTGAGGAAACGCCATCTCAAAGGTTTAAAAATGAGAAAACACTGGAGGTTAGGTTGAAGTGTAAAATTAAATATATCATAAAATAATATAAGCAAAATATGTTTTTTAAAATAATAAGAATAACTAATACATTGAAAAGAAGTTAAAACATGGAAAAACGAGACAATAAAATAAGGAAAAATAGAAAAGATTAAAAAAAAGATGAAATAATGAAAAAGTGGGCTGTAATTAGAATAAATAAAAACACTAAAAGGTAATTCAGGTAAAAGCTAGACTAAAAAGGTAGGTAGGTTTTGGGAGGAAGAGGTGCATTGCATTGTGGGACTTATAGTTTATGTGGTGGAAGCGCTATTTAATGGATGGCCATTAATAATAAACAAATTAAATTATGTGTGGGCTATATTAAGTTATATCCCAGGCCAGATTTGTCCCACAGGCCTTGAGTTTGACATGTCTGCTGTAGAATAAATAACAATCATGCATAATTTAGGAACATGATTCATTTTGTAGCTGTCAAAAGGCAGATTTGAATCATACATTCATTTGTCAGCAGTTATACAAAACAAAAATGAGCAAACACAAAATTCAAACCGGTTGCAGGTACTTCGTTAATGACAAACCTTTGAATTTAATGAGTATTAGTAAGTTACTAATGCAGGACACAATCATATATCTCTATTTTTCATTATATACATTTTTTCACAAAACAGTGTTGCTATTATCTTCTGTTTTGTTGAGTTGTTTTTGTAAACTTTTAACCAAATTAAACTATAATAAAGTATTTTCTAATCAGGAAAATACAAAATCATTCATTCAGTCAAACAATCCATCTTATTTGTATCGCGCCAACAAGTGTTATCTCAAGACTCTTTACAGAAGAGCAGAAAACCCTGAATCCAAATAGCCAATCATGAATCCCTCCATCATGGCTCAAGAAAAAACCTTCTGTTCAGCAGCAGGAAATCCTGAATGTGGATCCCAGTCTCATGATGAACAGCAAATCCACACGATGCTGTGTTGGGTGTGAGGGGCGATGGAAGGGAGGTAAGAGGAGACAAGTGGACTAAAGTAAGAACTAAAGTTAGTGACAGATCCATGAACCCATCATAGACCTGACGTCATCAAATTTGTTTCTGCTGAAAACAAATTTATTGGAGGTTTGCCCTTCGAGGTGCAACAAGCTTAAGAAGTTTGTTTCTGACAGCAACTATATTTACTTGCATTTCTTTTGAATTTACTTTTTTTATGCATTGATGTGCAATCATTTAGTTTGACCTACCATTAAACAACTGTAATCTGGGTTGGGACACATGAGACCCTACATCTTGCACATGTGGCTCACAAGTCAATTAGAATATCAATACGTTATAAATATGACAGAAAATATGACAAAAACCTTCCGTTTGAATAAAACACATAAAATATGTATATAATTATCTTTGGTTATTAGAAATTATATAGTTCATTGGAGGAACTGGGCTGAGTAATTTAAGTCTTGTTACCTTAAAAAAATCTTTAGCAATGCTTAAGGTATTTTTATATCTACAAACTTCCTTGTTAGCCCCATCACCTTTTTTTCATCTTCAGATCAACTGACTTCACACTTTCAAGCAGGTTGTTCATATTTTTGAATTTTGTTATTATTATTATTATTATTATTATTATTATTGTTATTATTATTATTATTATTACGGCTTTGTTCAAAGTTGCTGTGGCATTCTGTGGCTTGTATTGTATTGCAATGGGACTGCGTACATGAGTGTGAGCACAATTTTTGTGAGCTGGTGAAGGGGTGGGAGGTGTGTGGGAGTTGTGGAAGTGTGTTTTGGCTTTGCTGTGTATTACTGTAATGTACATTTTGTGTTTTCTGTGTTTTACCGTTATGTATGTTTTTGTGTTATCTTTGTAACTTTGTTGGGACCCTCTCGAAAAGGAGATGCTGCATCTCAAAGAGCTATACTAAATAAAATTCAATTAAATTCAAAACTGCCCGTAAGTAGTATATCTGAAAAACTCTACATATTATGTTTATAACACTGAAAATCAGTTTATTTTGGCTTGAATTCCATATTAAGCTAATTTGATTCACTCTATTTTTTTGCATTTTATCTCAAAAATGTAATGTTAGAAATTAAATAAACTAAATGTGTTCCTTTTGTTACATTAGAAAGCACATATGTCAAACAATGAGTACCTATTCTGCTGTTTTTGGTGTGGCCCTTCAACTGTTTGCTAACAGTAATGTGGCCCTCTAGTTACTGTAGTTGCCCATCGCTGACTGAAATGATTAAAGAAGATTGCGTTTTCCTCCTACTTTTATTCCTTTTTGTTTTTTATTATACCACTGTTTTATTCTGTCTAATATTCAGGGTGTCCATTAAGTATATCTACAATTTAACAATTTATAATAAAGACAGTTGATGAGATATTTAACGAGATTTGTTTCATTTTATTCAGTGTTTATTAAAGTTTTTATTCACATTAAAATTTGGTGTTTCAGATATTCTGTTCATGAAAGGAAAGGCTTGTCTTACACAATTGATGTTTTCCTCAGATGTTCTTGGTCACCCACTCCTCTCTTTATCCAACACTGTCCCTGTCTCCATAAATCTCTTGTGCCATGTACGAATTGAAGGACGTGATGGATAAATAAACCAGGATACACATTGTGCCTTCTCTTTTATAGGCATTCATTTAACAGCTTTCCTTCCATTAACAGAATATCTGAAACAGAAAATTTTAATGTGAATAAAATACTGATTAAAATAAAACAAATCTGGTTAAGATATCTCAATATTTTTTTTAAATTGTAAAGAGACTTTATGGACACCCTGTATGTTTATGTATGTACTTAAGTGCTGTCTTGTCCCATGTGCCGGTGAGCCAAAGAAAATTTTCCACTTCGGTGAACAATAAAGAATTAGGTTTTCTATTTTGTTCTATTAAGATCATTTTCAAAAATCAACCTAAACTATGAAGATAACCTGCACTGTGTTGCAGATAATGTGCCGCACTTCTTTATCCCTACCACTAGTGGGCAGCATTTGGCTAAAACTGAGGCAACAGCAGCCACTGCCAACAGGCACTTTACATTCATGTTGCATTGTTACGCTATACTGTATCTGACATTGTAATCCGTGGTAACCTATGAGCACAATTACATCATATTGTTAAGTATTAATGTCGCTGTAGATGCCTCACAGAGTGAACGCTGGGAGTGAAACCTGCTGCAGATGCCAAACACTGCAGAGCCAAGATTACAAAACCTGCAGAGCTGGGATTGTGACCAAAACTCATGGAAGACTAGTTGGCTCGTACCTATTTCTTGTACTCTGGCTCTTTATGTAACAAGCCCTCATAAAGATTGATCCCTCGCACTGCAGCATATTGACAGTCACTCATGTCAATAGGAAGACGAGGGGGCTCTGTTCTCGAAATGACCACATGTGCAGGTCTCTGGGATGCTATCGATTATTCCCACTTCCTGCAAATGTCACTCCATCCCCACTTATTTGTTGCAAACTATTGATCCTCTCGTGTCTTCATTTTCCTCTGTTTCTATTGAGGGGCTGCTTCTTGTTTTTGTGGAATAGTCGAATTTTCCGTCTATCAGAATTCCCCAAACTTGCAAACTTGTAATCCCTCTGGTCAAAATGCAGATCTAATGGTGTTTATGTGTTTTATTGCCGCCATATGTGCATTTGCATGCATTAATTTCCTGCATATAGCCCCCACAGCACTGCAGAGATTGTGTCGCATGATGTTATGGAGCTACAATTTCTTGGAGTGGGGGATTCTGCTTTCTCTCCCTGTCGCAGTGTCAGTCAAGGTAAATGTATTCCTCCTCCCCCTCTTTTTTCTCTCCCCCTCTCTCCCTCTCTCTCTCTCTCTTTTGCAGCCTCAGTTATCAGCAGCTTGTCTCCTCTGTTTTTGTTCTGCCCTCTTTATTTTTTTGTTGTTTCATTTTCCATAACTTAATCCAAAGATTCTCTTTCTGGCGTGTATAAATAGACCCTCATCCTTTTTCTGTCTCTCGTATTGTTCTCTCTTGTTTTTGTTCCTCTCCTGCAAACGGAGATTCTGCTGGAAGCTACGCTGCGCTGTGTTTTTCCTCTTTCATCCACACACCTCTTGCTCTTAACTCTTGCATCTCCTGCAAATATGTCATTATTTTAGGAGGTGTGAGAGAATCCTGCCTGCACATGAGTGTTCCCCTGAATGCTGTAACTGAATGAAGCTTTAGGTTTCTTACTGGGTTTTTGGTCAGGGTACCAAAGTATAATGTGAAGCAAAACAACATAATCTACTTGTACCACTGCTACATCATGAATACATAACTACTAAACCTAGTTTTTGTTGTAATAATGTTGGTAGTAGACACTAAGATTACATCTAACACTACTACTATCACAACTACTTCTCACACCCTTAACAGTGCATTATAACAGCTTCTACAACTACAACTAGGTCTATAACTACTACTTCCTCTACTCTTTTAGCAGAACTACTTGTATCAACAATGACAGTACTTCATAAGGTTATAACCAATAACACAATGATTCCTCCAGTTTCTTCCAAAACAGACAAAACCACTACCACCACTGATTCTACAACCTCCACTACTACAGCTACCATTATTACCAACAACACTACAACTATTATGTTTACTGCTACTTTAACTTCTACTACTTCTAATACTATTACAGCTGCTATTTCCAGCACTTATGTTCCAATTACTTTTACCACGGACACTGAACTGTTACCAGTATGGTGGCATCGGTGGCGCAGTTGGATAGTGCGCTTGGTCAGTGATCGGGAGGTTGCATGTTCAAGCCCAGCTCCGGGTGACACATGGCGATGTGTCCTTGGGCAAGACACTTAACCCCAAGTTGCTCACACTGCTGCGTCAGTGGTGTGTAAATGGGCATGAAAGGGCGTGAATATGTTAGAGATACTGATGGATAACTAACATAGATACTCTGAATCCATCAGTGAGTGAATGTGAGTGCGAATGGGTGTGAATGGGTATGAATGGGTAGATGTGACCTGCGGTGTAAAGCAGCTTTGAGTAGACAAAAGACTAGAAAAGTGCTATATAAGCTCAAGTCCATTCCATTTACCATTTAGTATTGCTACCATTACTACTACTTCTATTATCACCAACACTTCTACAGCTGCATCTTCTACTAGCACCACTGCTATAGCTACCAGCAACACCACTTATTACTTTATAAATCCAACTGTAATATCAGTTATTACTCATAACGATCTTGGGAATACAAAACTTCTCGGGCACATCTACTGGCACATTAATCGGGTGGTATTTAGCCAACTAGCTTGCTAAAGCTAATCAGCAAATCCCGGATTGTTAACTGTTGTTTCTATTTATTGAGCTATCTATCAAGCTAGCTAGCTCTTTATGCAGCTTGCTATCTAGCTATTCATGTTTCAAAACTGACATTGCCACTGCACAACTACTTCCATTGGCACATAAACTTCCACCACTACCAGAACTTCAATTGCTTCATCTACCATTATTACCAGCAAATACTACTTTACTACTATAAATGTTACTTTACTACTTTTTTTCAGCCCTTCCAGTGCAACCGGCACTATAACCATCACCGTCACTTTTAATGCTATTACAAGTAGTGTTTCTTACATTATTACTTAAATTATTACTCATAGTAGTAATATTATCAAGCTATCTAGCTAGCTATCAAGCTAGCTATCAAGCTAGCTATTGACTTATCTATCATACTAGCTAGCTCATTATATAGATTATCTTGCCACTACACCACTACTTCACTACTTTAGCATGCCAACTTCCACCACGACCAGAAATACTTCAGCTACCATTATTACCAACAACTCCACTACTATGACTTTTACTGCTACTACTTTAAATATTATTGCTGCTACTACAAGGTCTACCACTATTTTCAGCACTTGTAATGCAACCAGTATTATGACCGTTACTGCCACATTTAATACAATTACACCAACAGCAAACTATCAACCTCAGCTCAGTAAGTAAGGTTATAAATGTTTCTACTACCACCACTACTTCGATCAGCACTACAACCCAAACCACTACCAGAGCTACCACTGTTACATGTACTGTTATTCCTGACAACAACTATTGCTTTTTATTCTACCAGCATTTTAACTACAGCTGTTATCAACACCATACTGGCAGCAACACTAATGCTCATATTGTTTCTACCACCACCACCACTACTTCTAATACTGCCACCAACAACCCAACTGCTACGTCCACTACAACCACATTTACTACACCAACAGTCTTCTTCTACTCTCACAGAGAAGGCTCAAAGTGCTCTCTCCTTTTGAGTTTGTCACATCACAGCATCTCTCTCCCTCTTCATGTGCCATCGTCCTCTCTCCTCCTGCTGCTCTTTGGTTTCTCACAGAGGGTATCAGCGCTCTCGCCTCCCTCAGCAGATACTGTATCGTTCATTTGTGAGTCAGTGCGGATAGTGTCACACTCTTTATGTTACCGATAACCCGGCTGTGCCCTCGTAACCCGAGCGCAAACCCCACTGCTGAAATGATGCCGCTTTGATACGGTTATGTTGCAGACCTCTGTGGGAAAATAGCATTACACCAGCAGACTTTACAATTCCAAAAGACAAATTAAGCAAAATACAGCATCAAGGATTTTAAATGACCTTAAATATTTCAAACAGTCCAGTGATTTATGGTTTTTAATTTTTAATCATCATTTAAGTAGATGTAATGGCCACCATGACAGAGTCACCATGACAAGACACATTCAACGCGTTTTGGCATCAAGCCTTCATCAGGAAGTCATGCCAAGTTGTTTTTAAGGTCTATATGATCATGCAATTAAATAAAGGCATTTTAACCCTTTAATTCAATAAATTCAGGTACATTAAGTGTGTTAAAACTAACACTTCATTGTTTGGTTCTGTAAGTGTTTTAGTATACAGAAAAAACTGTAAACAAAGCAAGAGAATTGTTACTTTCTCTGTGAGGATCTAGAGGTTTAAAAGGCTAAAAACTAGTAGTATTATTACCATCATTATTAATATTTTTAATATGGAACCATTTACTGATTTGAATAGTCATATATGTATATATAATCTGTTATTTCTTAAATTGTTATTTATTGTTTGCCAAATTCAGTATCATCTGCTTTAAGTTATTTCTGATTTCCATTTTATTTACAAACTTTTCCACCATTTCTACTAGATTTTGTCCCTAAAATTTGAATTTTTATGTCATCACATAACTGCTATCTAAATCCCCACCAAGAAAATATCGGATATTTGGTTGGCTTGTTTTCTCTGTTCCCTGAAATGTTAACTGAATCAACCAATGGTTTTTTATGCTCTGTTTTTTGAAACTGAATTTATTGATAACCGCTGCCAAAAAGTTGAGCTGGTAGTTAAAGGGTTGATAGAATAAAGAGTGTCTTGAGTACATATATGTATATGTGTATCTCAAATGTGTATATATTAGGGGTGCAACAATACATGTATCTGTATTGAACCGTTCGATACAGTGGCCTTGGGTCGGTGCACCCTATGATCTGAACAATTCACAATTTTGTATTTATTTATTTGATCAACTTCTGACAAGGTGCTATGCACTGAAAGTTCAGTGAATCTGCGTTCAACTACTCTGGGCTGCATTGTCGAGCACAGATCCACTGAGCAGTGTGCACAACACCTCCCCTTTCATTCGGCCAAGCTGCTGACACAGAAGAAGCTACATACGCTAGGGCGCTACAACATGACGAGCGCTTTACCTTCAGCTGAAATTGAAGACCCTCCCCTATCATTCACATCTGGCATTTGGGACTACTTTGGCTTCTGTGTTAAGTATGACCCTGATGGTAAGTGTGTCATGGACAAAAACACAACAGTATGTCGGAGGTGCAACACAATGCTATACTACGTCGGTGGTTGTCAACAAACATGACAACACATCTACGTCGATATCATCCCGGTGTTAAAACAAGTGGAACCAGGCAGAAACAACAAGCAGCACACATGCTACAAACTTTACCTGGGTCATTGAGACAGCCATTAGCACATGATTCAAAGAGGGCAAAGGAAATCGACCAGGCAATAGCTACTTTTCTTGCTGTCGACATGAGACCCTTATTGTGGATAACCCGGGTTACAGGACATGGTACGGACACTTGATACACCTGTAGCTAGTTCTTTGTAATATTTACTCTGCTGCTAAGAAAACACCACATAAGATGGGTGAGTTCTCTATTAGATACATTTATTTTTTACTCATTCTTATTTTTACGTGGTGATGTTTTTGTTCTTCATGATTCAAAGTATGAGCCTGGTTTAGCCGCAAGAGTTACATTTAATTCAGTTTAATGAAAATATACTCTGAATTGAAGCAAATGCTGGTTATTTTAATAAACCACAAGTAAAAAAGGCAGTGAAATTTCTCATATTTTATATCGAAAAAGTATCGAACCGAACCAAACCGTGAATTATGTGTATAGTTGCACCCCTATGTATACGTACATATACAGGTATGTGAATCCATAAAATGAAGAGTTTTATGCTCTATTGTAAAGAGTCTTGAGATAACATTTGATATGAATTGATGTTATACAAATTAAGATTCATTGATTGATTGACTGAAGTCTTATCTTTTTATTTTAAAGCTAATTATCATTGATAGTAAAGGTTATCGAAGCTTTTCTTATAATTAAACATTTACCAATTACTCATTTAAGAATGTGCTTTTTTGAAACACAAATACAAACGTTGCATAAAGAAGCAGAAAAAATATTCCAGATGACTGTACCTCTATCTTATTTAAAGCTCACCGAAGCTGAGTTTGTAAAATGTAATGTGTTGAAGATCAGCAGATCTAAATTAATGGATAAACTGAACAGACTGTAGAGGAGAGATCAAGTATAAAAGTCATTAAGCCTTCGTTGTATGGAATTGTATCATATTTCACTGAAGTGCTTCTTGTACATGGACCCATCATATCCTATTGCACCTTTTCTTGGCGCGTCATATATTATTGAATAGCATAATGTTGTGTTGTATTGCATGTCATAGTTTAGTTCACCATCCTCACCAGTGTTGTAAGTAAAGTGTGATTTCCACCCTGAACAGATTATAGCTGTTGGACTTAATTAGGGATTGATCTCTCAGGCTCGGGACTCATACTGCGTGTCTTGCTCAAAAGCATTCAGGCAGAACAGCTGCCCATGCCTCTACTTTGCAGAACTTGGATCAGAGCTTGATTGAACCAGCCACAGCTGAATGCTTATGTAAGTAATCTTTGGTGCAAACTGATCGATCGATTTTTCCAGAGGGCTGCTGTGGTTCAGCTGATCTTTTAATCAGTGACATAATTTGTACACTGCAGCTGTACAAATGGGCTAATTTCAACCAAGGTGCTTTATACTAGGTATGGACTGGCTCTTGATGAATATAAATCATTGATTTTTACTTATACAAAGTCAGCGAAGAGTCTTAAATGAATACATTTACAAACTTTTAAAGTGACTTAGGAGTAACTTGGTCAGTTTTTTTGAATGCGTATTTTTCAAAACAATGGAAAAGAAAACACAAGCATGCTTTTATTTTTGGCATTTGATCCAAAAACTGCCCCAAATCATAACTATAAATTATAATAAAAATACATTTTATTTAAGGGTGCCTTTCATGACAATCAAGGTCACCTTACAAAAGGTAAAAAGTGCATTAACCCTTTCATGCATGGTGCCCACTACAGTAGACAGATATTTGGAATACATTTATACCCTTTAGGTTGAAGTACCATGTCCAACTACCAGGTGGTAAATTCCCAAACCCTCGTCTTAAGCCTCATAAAATGTTATCCTTGCACATTTTTACCAAATTGAGATATTCCATCATATCCAAAATAGTTGGCAAAGGGTAAATTGGACATTATGCCTGTATTCAGATTGCACATACAGTACTTTTTTTATTTTTTATTTTAAATTTTGGTGCGATTCACAAGTGAAGAGTTTGATAAATCAGCAATAACACATATCTTCAGATATACACTTTTTTATTTACTCTTAGTAAATGTTTGTCAAAGACATTACTTTGTGGATCTTTATTAAGTTGCACTAAATTACTCAATTACTATCTATACCACAGATGCATGGTATCTACTGTAATGGACAGATGCATAACTCCCTCAAAATAGAACATTGAAAAAATGAATATGATTTTTAACTTCTTTGAAAGTAAAAACAAGCATTTTAAAAAGTATTCCTGTTGTGATTTACTAATTTATGCATGAAAGGGTTAAAAAAACATAAATACAGGTATAAAAAACAAACAAAACAATGAAATTGACAGTGCAAAATACCAGATGTTGTAGAAGAGCTTGAACAGATGGGTTTTGTTTTAAAGATGATTAAAGACTCAGTGTTGCAGAGGTCAGGGGGGAGTGAGTTCCATAACTGGAAGGCGCCTTTGTGACACCCAAGGATTTTGTACAAATTAAAAACAAAAAAAAAAACAGAGAGCAGCAGTAACCAGTTATGCCAGTGTCCACTCACCCAGAAGTTGCAGAAAAGGAGACAGGAGGAGACGAGAGGGAAAGAAAACAATTCCAAACTACAAAGCACTCGGAGAGTGCAGACCTCCGCCAGTGCCACAGTCCTCAGCCATATTGTAATTTTCACTATAAATATTAGTCCTACCTTTATTTCATCTAAATATTTAGATTCCTTGACCATGAAAACATACCATTAGCAACTGGATTAAAAATGATATCTATTTTATTTCAGTAGTTATTCACTGAAATCCCATTTTTCGCCATGGCGGCCAGATGCTGATCCCGATCAACACCAAAATCGAATCAGTTCTTCCTTTTCCCATACTGAACATTTCCTGAAAATTTCATCCAAATCCGTCCATTACTTTTTGAGTTATTTTGTTCACGGACGGACGGACAAACTCTCCCGAAAACATAACCTCCTTGGCGGAAGTAACTAGGCACCTGTCAGGGGAGCACAATGTGGGATTGGAAAAAAACACTTCAGCACATGAGCAACATATAACAGCAAACACAGAGACGAGCACATGGGGAAAAATAAGGCATTGAGTTGGAAGAGAATGTCTGAATGTGTGCCATAGTGGATGTGTAAACATAAGCCTGTGACCTTGACTCGGCTACAATCCTGCTCATAGTCTCTGCCACCTGATAAGTGCATGGAGACAGCGTACCAGGCAGATATGGGCTTTTGCAAGTTTTATTATAACTCAAATGTAAAAGTTCAGTGATGGATTGATAGGTTGCTCAATGTTAAAGTTATTTTGGGGGGTCTTTTCATGCCTTTAATCAAAGAGGAGAGTATAGTGAATAGAGTAGGAAATGGGGAAAGAGTGGGGGAATGATATGCATTAAACAGGCAGGATGTGAACTCAAACCACTTGGTGGCAAACCTCATGGGGCATGACCTAAACCACGAGGCCATCTGTGCCCCATGAAAGTGAACCTTTAAGTCTGAATGGACATTTGTGCAAAGTTTTAAGGAAATGCCTCAGAATTGTCCTGAGATGTTGCATTTGCAAGTGAGGAAACGTCACAGGATACCATGACCTTGACAAGTTTTAAGAAACATGCTTTTGATCATTCTTGGGATGTTCTATTTAAAACTAAGGAGACACCCTGACCATTACTTTTGACCACTTTCGACCTTCAAAATCATGAAAGCATGTCCTTAAATTGGGATGGACATTTGTGCAATTTTAAGAAAATTCCACAGTAAATTCTTGAGATGTTCAATCAAGTGAGGAACTCTCACAGGATACCATGACCTTGACGTATGACCTTTAAAATCAGCAAAATGTATCCTAGAGCCTGATTGGACATTAGTGCTAAATTTGAAGAAATTCTGTCCAATCATTCTGGAGTTTTAGTGTGAAACAGAAATATTTAGACTGACTTCTGGTTAAATAGATGAACAACTTAACTCAATGCCCACGGCCTCCGCAGAAGCCATTTTGAATTCATGAAAATCACTTCATTAGACTCCTTTAAATTGAACCCTTTTCCTCCAACACTGCCTCTTTAAATGCTGAAATGCATCATCTCTTGTGCATGAGGAGATTTTCCCAGTGAAGACAGGCCCGCACCACCAACTGTACACTTCAGCAGATTCAGCCTTGTAAGGGTTGTTGCATCACGCCCGAGGAGCATTTGTCTGCAGCTGTGCTGAAGTGAAACAAACCAAAATTTCAACATTGCTTCGGAAAGCACTATATTTCTAGCGGTAGACTCACAATATGAAGCATCCTCTTCGTCCCCCTCAAGATGTTTTTCTTCCCTCGTATCCTTGGCACAGAGGCACGTGCAGCTGAAGGGAACCTACAGGAAAAGCTGCAGTGCTTCATTCACATGCAGCACTCAATTTGTAGATCGCTCTATTCTATCACAGCTCCTGCCTGTTGCTGCATGTTTTATGTATGTGGGTGCCCATGATAGATCCTTTCTTCCTCAGATGAATTCTTTCAACCGGGGAAATAAACCTTGAAATTGCCTGGATTCTGATGTTAGCATTTCAAGATTTGAAAAGTACTTGAATCTCCAGTAAGGTGCTTTTTATTGTAATTATTGTCTCTGCCTGATTGGAAAATTGTTGAAAATGGAAAAATCTAGTTAGATAGCAGGGGCAGTTTCAGTTACTTGAAGGACCTGGGCAAATAACCAATATGAGGCCCCCCATCCATTTAGCTAAAATCAGGTATTGGATATAATAATAAATAAATGGATATAAAATGCTTATGCTGCGTTCACACTCAAGCGACCCAGCTACCAAAATTGTGCCTCCCACTGACGTATCGTCACGCATCCATAAATACCTCATTTTGGTCACCGTTGCCGTTGGCCGTCGCTCGGTGACGTCACGTCCGCTCGAGTTTCACCGCGATCATATCATATATCATATAATAGGATGTATAAGCAGACATTATTCCAGCTGTATCCTTTTCATTCACTTATCAACCACAAAACACTGCAGCTGCAGCAGCATTATCTGTGAGTTTCCCGCGGTCCGTCAAGGCGGAACTAATGTCCTCACTGACTAATGTTTCCCACATGGACATGGATTGTTACTCTGGAGTCCAGATGAATAACTGTCTGTCTAGGGTACTTTCACACATGCACACACCGCTGACTTTTTTTTACTTTCACATTGCGCGACAAGCTATGTGGTAGTGTGAAAAGCGGCTGTTGGATCGCGGGAGGGTTAGCTCCGCCCCATTGCGGCTGTACATTGGCTTTGCATGGAGAGTGATCGCCAAGGTAGTACAAGTAGCGTCCGGTGTGTACGCACATTTAGAGGCTAATTGGGCGGGTTGTGAAATACAAAAAGTTTAGTCATACAGTATTTTAGAGTAACTAATAAAAACGAACCACCTAAAAAACAGTTTACATGACAATGTTGTCAACCAGAAATGGAAAGGTGTTTTCTTTTCATTACACAGTACAGTGTGAGAATGATGTGTGTTCACACAGATCTGCGAAAACAACTGAAAATGTGGAAGAGGACATGCCAGGCCAGTAGTTGTACTGTCCTTGGCTAGCATAACAAATGCACCTCCACTGGTCAGAGTAGTCTGGAACTCTCTCCCTCCAGATCTCCGAAATCTGAAGTCTTGTTCCCTCTTCAAATCAGACTCAAATCCCACCTATTCAGAACTGCACACTACATTCAACATGAATTTGTCATTAGCTGGGTCTCCATTACAGTTTTTCGCAAAATAAAAGCGATATTCCTAAAATTTCGACGAAGTATATTTGCGCTTTGAACGTGTTTCCATTGAAGGTTGTTCTAGGCAAGAGCGTTGTAACTCTCACTGCAGGAAGCTGGATGCCAAGGCTTGTCGAACCCCTTCTACCTTATTTCCGTTTCTATCTCCTTATAACACTCTGCATTCCTCTGTTGTTTGCAGATTAGTATGACGGTTGTGTTTTTCTCAAGAATAATGGCAAGAAAAGTCTCTGTCTCCTCCTCTGTCCAAACGTACCGTGCCATGTTTACTCCGAGAAAGTGTTCATGTGACCAGGTACGTCATGTCCTGTGATGTATAATTGTGGAAAAAGTGTTGCCATTGCGCTTTTGTATTATATCGAAATGTCTGAAAAACCACCTCATGAAAGCGTAAAAACTTTTTAGCAATTTTTTAGTGCTTTTCGAAATTCAGGTGTTTCCATTACTAGTTTTTTATTGCACTATTTACATTTTGCACATATCCAAGGGTAATGGAAACGCACTTATTCTTATCCACTTATCCGTCATTGCCTGTTGTGTTTTGCGAACTTTATAATTGTATTGTTTTGTTGATTTTATTGTTGTTTTTATCCTGAACAGTTTTCTTGAGTGCCATGAAAGGTGCTTTTAAATAAAGTGAATTATTATCATTATTGATGCAACAAATCCACATTTTGTTGGACGAGCGATAACAAAATGAGCACAGTTAGAGGCACTCATGTCGCTCTGTAGTCAGCCATAGCTGTTGTTGTTGTTGCCCTTAGCTCAATGTAATCTTCATCTGACACGTCAATGTTTTCCCTGTCAATGCTAATTCCTGTTTGGATGGAGATGAACGAAAACGTTTTCAGAACTTTTTTCTCTAGACCCTGGTTTCAGAAGTTTGCGGCACTCTGGGCGCTATTCTCATGTCAACAGAAGGCACAAACGCAGCGAAAACTCTGTATTTTCAGCCAAGAAAACTGCGCCCCTAATCAGTTTCTAACTTGACACTGCAGATGGACTGTTTTACATATCAGTGGGGTGTGTTTTGAGTCCATCTGGGCAACCACCTGATAGGCAGGGGTGGGGAATGTGAGTCCAAGGTGCTTGAAGAGAAGAAGAGAAGAAATCAAAAAAGCTCCAGCAACACTTGTAGTTCAGGGAGCAATATTAGTTTAGTTAAAATGTTTCCTATACAAATCCTGAAAAGAATCTTGGGATTTAACAATAGCAATTTTTATTTCATTTCTGCAGGTGAGGCGTTATATCAACAGCTCAATTTGAAAGACTCAGAATGCGTTTGAGAATGATCTCCTCAAAGTTTTCATCAGTGCCTATAAGAAAGACTCAGGACTTAAAATAATTTCAAAAATATATGGAGGACTTTACAATGTCAAATCAAAAAGCACCCTACACTGATACAAAGGTGGGAAAAATACTGTATTTTTCAATGGAAAATTATAAATTCAACTTCTTGGAGAGCATTTGGGATGAAGAGTTTTCATCTGTATCAGGCCTGTCCCACAGCCAATTCTGGCGAGATATAAAGAACTTAAATTATTACAACACACTACACTTTCTGGTGAAGACAAACTTTATACAAACAACAATGGCAAGTGGACATAAGAGGAGGTTCTCCACTGGACAACAAGTCTGTCCGGATAGTTTTGACTGGATAACGAACCGTAAGCAGCAGACATGTTGCTAAGACAGCCGAAACTGTTGCTGTTCCGGGTATGCGCGCGCAGCCTTCTGGAGAAAGAGTACTGTTCATGTGATTACATCAATGCTGAATCCTTCGAATACACGAAGCTGAGCACCGATACGTTTACAGAACTCTCCACTCTGGACCCTTGTTCCAAAAGTTTGTGGATTCAGGCACTCCAGGCACCGATTTCATGTAAACAGGAGGCAAAAACAGAATTAAAACTCTCCGCATTTGGCTGAATTTGTTGTTGTGTAAACACTACCTAAGTATTTGTTTGCAGTGTTGAGTCACTGCACAGAAGGCAATCACAAAAAATGGCTTAAACAAGGCGCTTACAAACGACTGGTAAAATAAAATTTATTTAAAATATATAAAAGAACGAATTACTTGGTTACTGCCGTTTGAAAAAAGAAACTTCAAGATTTGTGGTAAAAATGGAAAATATACTGTATATCCTTTGTAAACGCCCTTATTTTGTTTAAATTCATATTTATTTTGCAGACATCTATTTGAAAAGGTTTATTCTTGTTTATTTGATAAGAGACACCCAATGTTTGAATGGTTTGTGTAATTTTGTGTTTGTTAATTTTTCTCTTTTTGCCTTTGTTTCCTTTTATACATTGTTTTATTCGGTTGTTAAAATGAAAACAATAAAAAATAAAGGTAATAAAAAAAATAGTTTCCTGAAGTACAAGTGTTGCTGGAGTTCTTGTGATTTCTTTAAAATCTTGACAATGCAATCATCTTTTGAAGCAGCTTCAGTCCTGGAAAGAGTTTCCTCAATTTTTTATACATAATTTTCTGTCAGTTGGTATCATTACTACATTGAATCATATATTAATGTTTCAGATTTAGACTTTTCCCTTTTATTTTGTTCACCACCACCCAAACAGAAGGTAACACCTACAGCAACAATTGATAATCACAGTATTATATCATAATAATGGATAAATAATACTATTCCAAATTCATTATACAAACAGCGCAGCAAATTTCCATAGATACCCTTGAGTTTACATTCAGAATGTATATCTCCATTATCTAAGTATCATTGAAGTAAAGTAAATCAAAATAAAATAGGCATCAAAAGAAATAGCTTGGCTTTCTGTGTCATTTGTCAGATTAATTACCTCCACCAAGGAGGTTATGTTATTGCAGGTGTCTGGTTGGTTTTTGTTGTCCGTTTGTTTCAATGTTAGCAACTTAACTCAAAAAGTTATGGACGGATTTCGATGAAATTTTCAGGAAATGTCAAGATTGGGATTAGAATGATTAGACTTTGGGAGTGATCTGGATCACTGTCTGGATCCTGGAATTTTTTAAATGATTCTTTAACATTGCAAGATAGGACCATTTTCAGCATTTGTGCATATTACTCCACCAAAAATAGTCAGGGCATTTAGGAAAGAAGATACAGGACAAGTTTCCAACAGGTTCTACAAGAAGTCTACAAGACTGATCCGGATCCTGGCAAAGTTCCTGATTCTCTGATCTGGAGCAAGAAAAATTTAGATATGCTTGGAATTTTTGTCATAGCAAGGGAACATATCAAGTCATAGTCTTACAACGAACACCAAATATAGCCAAGATACTGTGGAATCTGGAGTGTTTAATCGGATTTGTTGTATCTTCAAAAACTTTGGAGATAGATCCAGAAGAAAAACGCCATGACGAAAATGCGATTTTCGTGAATAACTACTAAACTAAAACAGATATCATTATGAATCCTACTGCTAATTATATGTTTTTATGGTCAAGGAAGCTAAATATTTAGATGCAATAAAGGTAGGACTAATATTTATGCTGAAAATCACAATATGGGGAAGGACAGTGGCTCCGGCGGAGGTCTGCAAACTCCGAGTGCTTTTCTAGTTTAATTTTAAGATATATATGAAAAAGGAGAAACTCAATTCTTCTTATATTATTCCACGTTTACATAGTTTTGTACTTTATCCAAAAAGTGGTTTCCTCAATTTGTTACATGCATCTAAATGTTTGATCGTATGTTGACATCTTTTTGAGGGCTACAAAACAAGACTACGTTTTTTTTGGACTTTATTTTCTGTTTTTATATGATTAAATAATAATCCTTAATGGTGTACATTTGTTTGAATAGATGCACAGTTCAGGACGTGGTTTGAGTCTTAGCTTTCAGAAAGTGTCCAATCACTGCTGTCTGTCATGGATCATATTTATTCTGTGGTGTCTTCTTACTCAAATGTGTTGAATATAAGTTAGACCTTAATATCATTTGCATTCACAGCAGAGCTCTTATAAAACCATATTGAGCCCACACAGCGCTCCGCCTGACAGCCTCTTGTAGTCCCTCTCCCCTCAGATGTGACGTGATCTAATCTGATCCCATCTGATCTGATCTTGTCGCTCCTCATCTCGCAGCGGGTTTTTGAAATATTGTCCACATACGTCTTAATAAAGACGCTGAAAGATGCAGAAGACAAAAGGCGCTCGCCCTCGACTCGGTCTCTCTGGGAGATCGGGAGAGACATTTTGAGGCTAAAGCTCGTGTGGTTCAGTAAACATATGAAATCTCATCCCCTGAATTATGGACTCCAAAAAATACAAGAGCTCTAAACAATGATTCATTTTTGCTGCGGGATTCTCCTCATGAATGCAAGATCAAATGGTTCTCATTATCCTTACCCAGCTACATATCTGACTTCATATCCTTTTTCTGTATGCACTGACCAAAAATGCTAAAAAAGCTGACACAGACTTTTAAAAAAATCTTTTGACCTTTCTCTTTTCACTCGAGTCAGTGTCTCTATCTTCTTTGACATCCGTGTTATTGACCACAGCTTTGAAAGCATTCTTCCTTGATGCTTTATTGACCAGTTATTGGGAATCTGACAAAAAGGGACATCAATCCTGAAGAATTACAACTGATCCCACAGAAAGAAAGTTCATTGAAGAATTGATGTAACTCTGAAACAAACAGAGAATGAATGCAGCACTTAAATCTTAAGAGTCCCTCTTCTTAAGAACAATCAATAGACTAAAACGGATTGATTTGACATGTGAAGGTGCATTTCAAAAGCAGGTTCTTGGGACCTTTTTGGGAACTGTGAGCATTTTAATAGCCAGGAACTGGGTCTTAATTTAGCTCTGGGATTAAAAATAATTAATCAAATTCTACCTTTTGAGAGACTTGGGAGCTTTTGGAGGTGTGGTCAGCAGGTCTGGACTTTTCTGATTGGTCAAATACTTGCAGTGTTCTATTCACTACTGCAATTACAACATGAAACCAGTGATAAATGTAATTTGAACTTAATATAAAGTAGGAAGAACCTTCCAAGATGTTTCCGTAATTTAGTGTTTGCCTACAGTCCATACATGGGGCCAATATGTAACTAGTTTAGCGGCTAGCAGCACCCCTGTAACAGCTTTTCTCCCTTATTTTACAATAGATTTGAATTTTAGTGACGCGATAGTTAGCAAATAAATCTTTTGGGGTGCTGGTTAGATTAGAGCAACAAATAAGTCATATTTAATATTTGACCACACTGGGTGGTAGCCTCTTTAGCCCATGGCTAATTCTCTTTTATTTAATATGTGGCCTTATCATCACTTTTTTCAACCTGTATGACCACATATTTTCCTGAAATTATTATTTTTTTTGCTTTCTTTGATCTATTGTTTTCCCTACATTCTTTTGAATAATTTAAATGTAATTTAAATTTAGATTTATTAATGTATGCATATATAGAGTTTATGTCTGCTAATTGTTTTTACTTTTCTACTTTTGATATTCCTTGTTCTTTTATACTTTTGTACAATTTTATTTTTAATTTATCATCTTATTATTATTATTATTACTGTTGTTGTTGTTTTATTATTATTATTATTATTATTATTATTGTTGTTGTTATCATTATTAATTATTTAATTAGATTCATTATTATATTATATTGTTTTTTTCCCTTTTTGATAACTTGTGTTCTTTTATACCTGTATACTGTAATGCAGCTGGAATATCAAGTTGGAGTCCTGTCAAGGGAAAAAGACAGTTCAGTCTAATCTAATCTAATGTTATCTAATCTAATGTAATCTAATCTAACATAATATAATATAAACTACATAACGTAATAGCAGTGGTCACAGATTTTCCCGAAACATTCATTTTAATATGTAGTTACCAAAAAATCCTGCAAATTTTTTTGCTTGACAATATACATATTTTTACTTCATTGTTGTAAAGGCACCTACCCTTTGACAGCATTCTCTGACATTATTACTAATACAGAAATAAAAAATGCGGTTGTTGATGGTTTCATTTTTAAACCTCATTAAGACACATCTGTGGAAATTTCAGTTTGCTTCAAAAACTTCGAACACTCACAGGATCTTTAAAATGAAAAAGTTTTTGAGTGAACTATGATAATTGCTGAGGCTGTAATAAATGCCGTCCAACCCACATAAAAATGTTATTTTTGTTTATTTTTTCCATGTCAGGACAGTGGGGAAAGGCTTTAAGTTGTTTATTTTAATACTTTATTTTTTCACTCTTTCTTTTAAAAGAAAATCTTGTGATTATTCAAACCTCACTCTCACGGGTTTCCTCATTGTACTTTTCGTTGACCTTGAATATCATGAATGTGTCTGACAATCTTCAATTCCAGGAATTATTGTAATCTTTGAGTTATATTTAATTTGGTCGCCTGCCTTCTGGGAAGACACTAGACGAAATACCAGAGATTTGGAGAACGTCAGTGAACTGTAAATGTTATGGCTGTTTCATGTGAAATTACATAAACATGAAGATTCATAATATTAACAAGCCTTTAATGCATGACCTCTTCAGTTAAGATGATTTCAATGTGAGTCACAGGAAGACGGAACTTCATCTGTAACAGTGCAGGACTTCATCTCCCATGATCCTGTGAACGTCAATCATCAGTAATCTACAACTTATTGATCTGGAGACATCTAGAAACAAAAAAAAAACTGTACCATAGATAGATAGATAGATCTAAAAACACGACACGTTTTTAAGCTATAAACATTTCCTTATCTATTTAGTCCAATTTTATAATTAAATATTTGTCAAGTAGCAATAGAAAGTGCTAGTTATTTTTGTGTTATCAAATTTTGCAATAAGATATGCCATTTAAGTTTTTTTTTTTTTATTATTATCATTTCTGGTCAATATTCCTAACCCTATTGCTCAACAGCTTAATGTTAAGTTGGACAAAGGAAAATAATTGTTCAATGGGCCCTTTTAGTCAAAAATTTCAGGAAGTTTTTGCCCTGAAGTGAACTGAAATAGGAAATTATTATCAACCGAGCTAAACCGGCTGGGGCTTCTACTTCTGTCTGTTGTTTTCACCGAGTCTGTTGCCGTATTCCTACATTTCCCATAATTCACCTGACTGCAGTTACCGCATCCGACTTTCAAGTATTTGTTGAATGAATAGTATATCAGCAACGTATGCCAAGTGGACATCTTTTTGATTTTTTATAAATAAATAAAAAATAGACATATATATTTTTAAATTACACTGTTTTTAATGCGCTATTTAATGCGTATTTTATGCGCATGAGTCGTGATAGCCGTTGGTACTAACTACTTCCTGGACGAGTGTATGGCGCCATTTCTCCCCTTTAAGTGTGTTGCTTAACAACCAAAAGTACACTTACATATTCAAGTATAATTCAAGAGTTATCATGAGTGACAAAATCTCCAAAATACTTGATTGGCTTATGATATTCAGCTGGATACAGACTACTTACCTTCATGTAGTATTAAAAGTAAAGTATATCGTTTTTGTAATTAGGGGAACCGACTAATTGCTGCAGTATGAAAGAAACACCTGATATGAGGACAACTGTACAACACCGGAGGAGGGAAACATGGACGTTAAGATGGACTTCTGCTTCGTTTGTAAGGTAGGAAAACGTTTTGAGTTGAAGTTATTTCTTTCTTTTATTTACTGTGTTGCTTGGGGTGGATGTAATTCATTTGTTGGAACTGTTGGACAGGGCGTTGCTAGCTCCTAAATCACTTGCAACGCTTTTTTTGTTGAGCTGTAATGTGCGTGATTCACAATTTAAAGCTTATTTATGACTGTGGGGCATTAATGATAACGCATCCCATTAAAATAATAGCAATTAAAATAAAAATAGATCAAAAGACATGTAAAATAAAAGGGTTAGTTCATTATACTGATTAAAAACGTCATATTGGGATAGGCATACATTAGATTTGATAATTCTATTAATCCCTTTGTTAAACTCCAAATGAGTAATTATAATTCCAGTTACAGTAGAAGGATAGATGAAAAAATATATTTTAAAACTAGATATGAACAAAATAATAATAAATATGAAATGAATAAATATATGTTTATGTATATGTATGTTTTTTAAGTAATAAACATATGGGTACAGGTGGGCTACTGCTGCTTCCTGCTCTCTGTCTTTTTGTAACTCTACCCCCCAGAGAGGAGTGAATACGTGAAATATATGACAGACGAAAATGTAAAGAAATTTGTGTTGTTTTTTCGTGTCCTCAGGTTCCCCTGTATCCCCTGCATCTCTCAAACTTTGATATATTTTGCAGCAATAACCCACAGTTCAGCATTTCTCCCTGTAAATATGGGACTTAATGAGTATTGCTTGTACATTTAAACTCTGTGGGTGTGTGTTATTGAAAGCTTGATATATAAAGGAGCTCTGTATATCTGTTGGTGTCGGTGGGAGCAAGCTCTTTTTGTGACGGCCCGTCTCTATAGCAAACCTGTGGTCAGTGCGTCTTTACATCAGGTCCTTACTCTGTGAGGATGTTTTCCAGAGCTTATAGCTAATCCAACCACTTCTTTACTTACCTTTCTATCTATTGCTTAATAAGTTGGTCTAAATTGAGGGACCTTAAGGTCCTGCGCCATTTTTGACTGTAATTGGGTGGTTGCTGTGGTCCTGGGGCTGTCCAGGTTGGTTCATGTGATCTCAGAGAAGCCTTTGGACCAGCATTTTGAGTTTTTTTTTCTGGCTTCAGCTCTCAGCATCTCAGAGTGATGTCATAGCAGGACTGCTAGTAAAATTGAAGTACTCTTTTTTTAGAAATTATCCAAGATCTGCACTACCTGGGTTATCTGGGGTCTCTCTTTGTTTAGGAATTTTGAAATAATTCAATTATTGTTTTGTCCTATTCGTCAAAGTAATAAATAGTAATTAATTAATCTTCTGAGGATAGCTTTAGCCATGATTTCAGGTTTTTACCTGGTGTAACACTGAAACTAGCAACCGTGTTCACTGGGGACCTGTAGCTGATTGTGTCCATGTTTGCTGTCAGTATTTTCTCATTAATATTTAATTTAAATTACACTCAGGCCATCAGTCTGTACAACTCCTCACTCTGGGGGTGGAGAGGTAACAAGAAGAAAGAGGACGGTAGCCGTATTTTTTTTACTATATAGATCTGCAATTTTTTTCTGCTTTCTGATATCCTATTTTTTCAACCTTTAATGTTCAAGTTCAACCTTTAATGCCATTTGAGAAGTTAATTATTTTATGACAAAACAAACATTAATTAGTAAAAATAGAGATTTATTTGTAAGTCGCCATTTAACATGGTCACAAATCGCACTACAACACCTGCAGTCATGCCCTTTTCTCCCTGAACATTAAAATTGCACAATCGACACTCAAATGAACATAACAATCAATTAATTAGGCTCTCCAGGCGCCTGATGCTGTAATTATTTGACCAACCAGACACAAAGTGAGTGTTTGCAGGGACTGTTGATATTCTGGTCAACTGCATGTGTCCAAATTTAGGTGTATTACAAAATAAATCGCACCACATTATGCGTTTGCACTTTGAGAAACCACAAAAATAGGAGGCATAGCTCAAAAGTTTGTTGGAAAGACATAAATAGGAAGGTTTAATGAAACTAGCAGTAGAACAAGTGGCTGTTTTGGTCATTTAAAATGCCAGTTAATATATGCTTTTTTAATAAATTCTAAAAAAATTTCTGGGGTATACAATCTAAATTAAACTCCTGAACCTAACTCACTAATGTTTGAAAAAAAATATTAGTAATCCATGTAAGACCCTCCTGCTTCATGTGGTTTAAAATCGACATGTGTGTCAAGGGGATACGCAAAGACAAAGCGTCCTATTTACCCCGGGTATAAGTGAGCGCTCCAAATTCCTAATTTCCGGCACAGTAATGAAGAAGTCATGCTCTGTAGAGTCATCCGCGAGCCTGTTCGAACTGGAACAGCACCCAGAGGGGAGGAGAATGAAACCAGCTCCTGCGGGGGTCCTGATAGCAATGGGAGCATCCCCTGAAGGGTCCGGGTCAGGATGATATTCTATCGACTGTACAAATTGATTTCTCAGCTGTGCTTGGACTGTGTTGCCATTTTTCTGTCAACACCAAAGAAGTGACACATGTTATTCTTCCAAAGCATGTGCTTGAAAATACATTTTTTTGTATTTATAGCTCTGTTTTTTATTATACTGTTAATAATAAGTTCAAATTTGACTCAAAATAAGGGTGACATGAAATAAAATCACACTAACATCTTTTTATAACCATTTAATCAGTACTATTAACTAAAGCAATTTTGGCCCCATCAGTAGGGATGTGTAATGACATCCTAAATATTATGAATACACTTCATAAAAAGCCAAGCTGTGTAGATTTGTAGATTTTATCACAACTTTAAACAAGGGATGTTCATTAGAAATGCATGTTTAAATTCCATAAGCTGATTTGTGTAATGCTGGGTGAAAAAGCCTTAATTAATGGCTATTATTTGAACACAAATTAACCGTTTCAGCTGTTAAATACGCGCTGGATATTGTTAAAAGCCTCACAATTTGATTCAATTTAGATTCTTTGGGTTGCGATTCAATTTAATATTGAGTTAAATTTTTCAATGTTAATTCAGTAAAAAGTAGAAATACACAAATGATAGGAGAACCTGTTAGCAATTTTTAAATATTTAGTTTTATGCCCGTGTGGACATGTGTGGTATGTCACCTCACGTTTTTGAGAAAAAAAAACATCTGAAAATAAGAATTTACGTTAATTTGCATGAATAACTCATTCCAATATTACAAAAGTGAAAAAATAACAGGTCTGTATTAACACTGAAAAGGTAAGTTGCGTCTGAACCTAAAAACTATTTCTTTCCTCGTGGAAAATGTGATAAAATTTGCATATGCACAGTGCCTCCTACTGGCCAGGAGGTGAATTGGCTCAGAGGATTTGCTTAATCTATACTGAGTTCAAGGTGGAAATATAACAGTGCTGTAATTAGGGCTGAACAATTTGAGAAAATAATCTAATTGGGATGTTTTTCCCCAATATTGCAATTGCGATTTACTCTGCGATTTTTTTTATGTTCCTCATCTTATGTATTCTTAAACAAACATAAGCAGTAGATCGTTTTATAACCAATATGACATTAAATCAATCTAAGGATAAAAGATTTGAGAAAAAGTGGAGAAGTGAAGAACAGAAGCAAAATAGGTATGAAATTGTAAAAACTGGGTAAAAAAAAATGGTACGAAAGCGGAAAAAAGTTAAGGTGCAAAATAGGTATGAAATAAAAAAAAGCCAAAACAATTAAAAAGTGACTAAGGAAAATTGATTATAGCATCAAAATTGAGATTAAATTTCAAAAGCAATATAAAAATTCAAAACATGGTTTGACAGTGGCCCAAAAAAAAAGATGAATGGGAGCAAGATAGGCATGAAGTTGTAAAATCTGGGTTAAAAAGGTTAAAATAGGCATGAAATTGCAAGAAACTACATCACAATGCCAAAATGTTCAACACATTTCAGGTTAAAAATATTGCACTGTCTGCGATTTGAAATTGCAACAAGCCATATTGCGATTTAATCTAATTTGCAATTCATTGTTCAGCCCTAGCAGGAATGAATCGATATTTTAACTCACCCCTATGGTAAATGGTGTAAAATTGGCTTGCTTAATAAAGCTAGCATTAGCAGTGCTAACACAGGTAGCCTTTGATTCTTGGTGCAGATTAATGTCCACATGTCCGCCAGAAATGTACACCCAAAATGCTGCAAAATCGCCCTGGTGCTTTAAAATGCTATTAAAAATATTCTTTAAGTATTGTCCTATGTTCAGCTCCATTTCAGTTTAGACAGAGCATTTGACCGGGATATCTTGCAAAACTGTGCTGATGAAATATTTAAGGATTTGATTAACTGTAGGGAGGCATTATATTATTGCAACAATAATGGTAACAGAAGATAATTGCCTAAAAAGCTGGTTATCAGGCAGGTATCACATTTTTTGCTATGGTGTACTATTGTCAACACATTATTAGTAGAAAACAATGATACGGATTCCCCTTTTCAGTTTTGAAAGCCTTTGACACCCAAATTGGTGATGTCTTGTTTTAAAGTGTCAAGGGTGTCAGGTTAACTTCTGCAGGCTGGCTAAATTGCACTAAATTGGTGATGTTTTTCATTTTTGTGCAATTTAGACAATATGTATGAGTGTTTGACAGGGTAAGTGCTCTCCATTGCTCCAGTCTTGTGGGATAGATTTTTTTAAAGCTTTTTTTAAAGTACTGTTTGATGCATTATCTTTCATTATGTAACTGTTGTTCTATTGGTTTATAACAGAAGCTATCAAAAATGAATCAGTCATTTCAACAACCTCAATTGGATGTTGTCTTACATCCAAGTCTTTTGGATTTTATTACCTGATATTGGTAAAAATGGACCAAAGCAGAGCGAATAGATTTCAAAGCAATATGCAGCAAATTTTTATTAAGTGCAGAAAACACAGTACAGGGAGTGTTATTGTGCATTCTCACTTTAGCCACCATTTCTGAAAGTCCAACAACACATCATAAGGTTGAAATGTCAAAATACACAGAGGGAATTTATAGCTTAAAACATACAAATATGGATTTCACATGCCGTCACATCAGGAACACAACAAAACAAACCGTAGGAGTTACACAAAAACGCAAGAGTACACATAAATAATCAAAACATAATTCAGTAATAAAAAGAGCAATAAATTAAGCTTAAGAGGGAAAAGTAGTAGTTAAGCGGCAAAAACATGGTTTGGTGGGTCGTGGGATGGGGGCCCTGTAGAGCTTCCTGATTGGCTGATGCCTCCCTGAATGGACGGTGGTCAGTGATTGGCCACGTTGTGAAAGGGGAAGCCCACACCTTTTGAAACGCCACATTGTGAGCGTACAATCATCTCGGAGAAGTAAATCCCCCCCACTTTACATGCTTTCTGCAGGGTTTGTTCTCCTTCTGGGCTGCTTGACTGTTTCTTCACGGCACTACAGACGACATAACAGAAGGGATGCACAAGAAGAGATTATCTAAATATACATGTTTTTGTTCTCTAAAGTATGGCTTTGATGTCTTTTCTAGGCTGTAAAGCTGCACCCAAATATCCGCTGCCGGCGTACCGCACCAATTACTTTTCGCTACCGAGTACATTATATTCTTTTCAAGCATAACAAGAAGTGGATGTAGATAAACATATACAGGCAGAGGACGGGGGTATTAAGTTAGCAAGCGTGGATTTAGGGAGACATTGTACTGACGCTGGAGTGTACAAACGGTATGTACAAAAAAAAGCTGCTTTCTTCTGCGGTGACGTCAAAGGAATACGCAGGGACTTTATTTAAGCCATCGTGGACAAACTGTACACGGCTTTGCTCCATTCATGATCACAGCAGTGAGACAGGCTTTTCCTTTCACTCTCATTCACAGGGACCATGCTGCGTTCGCCGTTAACCATCATTTGGTCGCCTTCGGGGGAAGTGAAATGAGGTCAGGCTAACAAAGCAAAGCAGAACACAGCAAAGAAGAAAGAAGGACCAAGGTACTTAAATGCCATAATGTGGAGTTGTATAGTTGGGGGGGGGTTGAAGATGACCCTGTAACTTGTATTGATGGTTAGGAAAACAAAGATTGGATGTGATTCCTGGGATAAATAGCCCTGCAACGTCCGGAACAACATGCAATGATAGAAGCATGTGTCATCAGTGTACAACAGTAGCTGTATTATAAAATCATTTATTAGCTGCAGGCTGCACTTGTACCAAAATCCTTTCTCCCCTCTTGTTGGCATAGCTTACACTGAAAACAAATACAGTCTTCGTAATTGATGAAAAAACAAAAGAATGATCATAGTTTTCAAGAATTACCTGAAACAGCTTGCTAAAGTAGAAGCATTAGTCATCAGCGTAGAACAGCGGCCATCACAATAAATGGCGTATTAGCTGCTAAAAAGCGAGGAAACTTGAGTTATTTGATTTACTAAAGTTAAAAAAATATTAAATACCTGTTAGAAGTAAAAAGTTGCACACGGAGATTCAAACTTCATTTAAGCCTCTATTATGTGCAGTTCAGTTGTAGGGAACTAAATCAGCTTTCAATTACAAGATGAATTTGTATCAAGGTTCTCGTCTCTGACTGGCTTGACTCATCTATAGCTCTCAAAAGTGTAATGGTGTACATGGCTGTGGTTTGGTTAAAAAGGAAAAATACAAATGAAACTAACCTTTCGTAAATTAAAAAATAAAGCATCTGACACAGCAGGCCAAAGTAGAAGTGTTTGTCATCAACGTAAAGCACAATGAATGGCATATTGGTTTAATAAAGAGGGACAAAAGTTGGAGAATTTGATTGGAATTGCTTACAGAGATTGCAGCGTGGTTCAATTTAATCGTAAAATTTTCATCATCAGCTGAATTTGTGTTAAACTCAGTTCTCCCCTCTGACTGGCGTAACCATCACTTGTTAGTGGACCTCTAAACAAGGATGATGTAGTTAGATGTCACAGAAATCATGGTTGTGATCTGCTAAAAAAGAGAAATTAAGGAAATGAAGTACTTTAGTCTTAATTCTGTTAAGTTAAAGGGGTGCTTGAAGTCTTAAATTCCTCTAATCTGTGTATACTGTTAAAAACAACAAAAAAGGTTAATCAAAAGAATCTTCAATATGCTAAAGTAGAATCATTAGTCATCATCATACAACGTTAGCCATAGTAGGAAATGGCTTTCTGGATACTAAAAGAAGAGATAGTGGAGTTAATTAGTTGAATATTGTTGGAAAAAGAAACTGCAATTCCCTGGCAGAAACATCTAAATTTGATTGTATATTTCGTCATACTCCATGCCCACAAAATTGTGTTTCAAACTCCTTATACTAGTTTGTCTTACATTGACCTTTAGCCACATAAACAAGGTAGGAATAAAGGAAATTGTTGTTAGAGGTCACTGTAAACATGGCTGTCAGAATCCAACCTTCCAGTTTCAGGGTCACCTCTTTCTAACCACCTCCTAATCCACGAGGCTTATCACAAGTCCCATTTCACATTGAAATGACCAGCTTGCCGTTACTTTCTCAGAGTTGTGTCTGTTGCCAGGCAACATTAACCCTCTTTAGATTCTGACAGGTAGCTATTTACAGCCTCCAGACACAAGACTCTGTTTTCAATTACACGGATCTGGCTTCTGAACAGGTCTTCTAACAGCAATTCAAAGTCTTCCCACTTTCTTGTATGCATGTTTTGCTCTCATTTGTAGTAAGGTTTTAAACAGTGATTGGACTTCAGGCTGAGTTGAGACTTCTAAGGTTGGAAAGTCATAAAATATGACATGGTTCCCTGACAAATTAACCTGAAACATGTTGAAGTACAGTATGTGCTAAAGTAGAAGCATTAGTCATCGGCGTACAACTGTAGCCATATTCAAAAATGGCTTATTAACTAAAAACATTGAGGAAAAAAGTTTAGCAATTCTTATCTATGGTCAAGAAGATCTCTGCTATATGACTTATTAGGGCATCTGAAGAGATCTGGTGACCCAAAGCCACTCTAAAGACACTGAAAACACTAAATTTGCGGTTTAAATTAACCAAACCTAAACCCATATAATAAATTAACTATGATTAAATGCAAAGTAGAAAGAAAAACATGAGGTGATCAGTAAGGATGCAAACTCACAATTCAGCTAAATGACCTTTGTATTGGTTTGATATGCTTTTAACACTCTTAGTCTAATTAAGATCATGCAGCAATTAACCAGCCAAAAAAATATACACACAAAAGCTAAAAAATCCTGATGACCTGTCTTGCAATTTTAAATACTGCCTTAAAATAAAGTAAGCTGTGAAGTCATGGAAAGACTTGGAGTTTAAGTGGTTGCTTGACCACAACAGTAAAGACCAAGTTTTGTATTTGCCAGCTTTTGGTTTCAGTTTGAAGTTCATAAAATTCACCATTTCGGAAAATGTCATTTGTGAACTCATAGCCCAGGAGCTTGGAGAACTTTTTTCCCACTATGTTGAAAATACTCAAAGGTGTAAGTGTTTTTGTAATCTCTTCTTGTCAATATAACCCCATTACGAGGCACCATAAGGCTACTGCTAGCACTACTTCTAGCTAGCAGTTGCCCACTATTTTTAAGGACAATTTTGTCATTTTTTTGGTTAGTCTTCCTCCACGGTAACCTTAGTCTAGAGCAGGGGTGAGCAATTTCAATTACTATGTGGGCCACAGTGGTGTTATTCTCACTGTCCAAGGGCCAAGAAGGATATTCTATATGTGATCCCAGAATGCCAATAGGTGGCAATTTTTTCAGGATTTATTTCTTGTTAATTTACGTTTTAATGCTCGACAACAAACAGAAGGGCTAATTAGCTTGAATGTTTACAAATGGCAAAGCTAAGCAAACAGTAAAGCGAATTAGCTTCACTGTTCAAGGTACTGTTTAAATGAAATAATCAATGTGTACTGGTTATTAAATTAATTTGACGTACTTCTTCTACATTGAAGACCTTTCATGGAGACTGTAACTGTTCATTAAAGCATTTTGCCTTTGTACATGGCATCTTGGTGGAAAACTACGCTAACATGCCTCTTTATGTCTACAGTTTTTTAGAAATTTAAGGGTGAAATTTAGAATTGGTGGGAGTGGCCCCAGACTGCTAGTTGCCACCCTTGTCTTGATTATGGTATGCTAATTACTAGTACTGAGCTAGCTTGGCTGTCTCCATTGGTTGCATGATGCTAAAATGCAGACTGGCAATAAAATGTTGAATGAGAACCTTGGTTTTCTGGACTTGACACTTAAATCAGAGCTTATAGTAAGTGTTCAGGTATAGAAGTGTGATGTGGGTTGCGTTGTGGCTATGTCAGATTAGCTGATTTCTTGCTCAAATACAAACGTGAATACAAATCTTACGAATTAAGCTTGAACTATGGTTTTACTTGAGGTGGTACAGACTGAGTCAGATCCACGTAAATCTGTATTTCTATTAGCATAACTGTTTGAATGCCATGCTAAATCCAGTTAGCCAGGAGAAAGGAATTTCAACCACAAACTCAGGTGACGTTACGAGCAAGCCATCCCTACGCTGTGAAGAAGGAAGAAACAGTCGTATAGAGACAGAAAAGAGCGAGTAGGCGGGGGGCGGGCGGCTATGGTGGCTGACTTGTGCTGGTTTGCTTTCTTTACAGCCTCTTCCTGTCCTTGAAATAGAAAAGAGGTTACATTCCAATAATAATTCTAGTAATTAGTGTGAGTATTATTAAAGCGGCGTAGAATAAGTCTGGCTTTATAGAAGCAGTTCAGTGTGCTACATACATCGAGTGGGGGAGTGGGAAGGGAGGATTGGATAAAGAAGGAGAGTGAGTGCATTTTAGTTGTCCCAAATTCTGTACAATAAGACTGTACTGCAAGGATTTATTCCAACTGTGTGCTTCCTTTGTTCTGCAGCTAATATTTTCCCTTTATCTTTCTTGTTTTCTTTCTCTCCGTCTCCGTCAGACAGCTGCAGTGTCACCCAGTCTCTCTTTGCGTCCGATCTAAAGGTGACAGGGCTCAGGTTCATGGCTGGCATCTGCTCAGAATCATTATCAAGTGTTTATTTAAGGCTGCGGAGGTTTGAGTTACCCACTGGGGCCACGGCGCAACCCGACACTCAAGAGCTCTCAGCCATGGACAGACACCGTGTAAATGTCGTAATTGCGACTTAAGGCGGAGGAGCAATTTGATGCCGACTGTATTGACAAGCAAACGTCACTCTTTTAAGCGGCCTCAGGACTGTTTTTTCTCGTCGGATGGAGGTTACCGCTATTTTCGGTTGTGTTAAGATAGTAGAAAGGTATGGAGGCCTTGAGTTGTGGCATGAAAACAATGCCCAGTGTCCAATTTCTGTGTTGTTTTGTATCCATTTTGACAGGTTGTGTATCATTTAAGAGCCACTAATCTATCTCTAATTTATTGATAGGGGCAGCACAGCTTATTTGGTCCAGTTTGACTGAGAAAAACATCACTCAAGGTCCCCTTACTAGCTTTTCCAGAGCTTAAACCACATCTTATTTTTCCTGAGTGGATGGAGTTACTCCATTTTAAAGGACAAAGCTAAATCTCTAGCAGACTGTCACATCACATTCTCAATTATTCATGAGGAAACGCCATCCGCTGAAGAAAAGTTGAAGATTTAGTTCAAGCCTCAGAACTGAAATAAAGTAAACTTTAGGAAAAATGACCTCATCTATCAGTTTGATGGCAAATTTGACTTTTGAAATATTAAAGCTCCTGTTGAGTACTTTTCAGTTGTGTGAATTTGGCGACCCCAGTTGATCGACTGGCTTGTATTTTCTCCCATTGATTTCCACCTACTTGAAAATTTCTTACTGCTTTTCTTTTGAAGTCTAACATGCATTTTTTTCTAGTCTGACGCCTACCCCGCAGCTGCAGTGACAAGACTAATGAATACTACACCTACTAAAACCATCAGTCTTGTCCTTATGTGCTTGTTTATTTTTTTTTGCCTATAAAGAAGGATCAGTATCAATTTCAGTCTGTTTCAAAACCACTTCACTGGAATTTTAAGGTCAAAAGTAAATTTGTGCTGGCTAACAGGGACTTGTTTGCAGTACAGTTTGATAGCTTCAAATATTTTATTTATCTTTCTGCTGATGGTTTGATTTGTTTTTAAAGCTCATAAGAAGCTACCAGTAATAGTATCAGTTAGTTTCAAACCCAGTCAGTATCATCCAACAGGAGCTTTAAAGTTGAAAACTGAACTATGTAGCATTAGCTTTCGAGGTAATTTAATGTTGAGAACGTCTGTTAACAGTAACTTGCTTTCCAAAAAGACAAGAACAGGATTTCAACCTTCTTTTTAAAATTTGTTCTACAGGCATTATTCTCTGCCTTCCACCTACCCTGTGGCAGCAGTGACAGACGTAAAGACTAGCTTTAAAATAGTAACTTTAACTTGCTAATGGTTTCTTCTCATGGGAGCTTTAAAGTTAGAAGATAAACTATGTAGCATTAGCTTGTAGATTCATATTAGCTTAAAATTTATTTTATTTATTTTTAGTAGATTTAACCTTTTACAAACAGGCCCAATTCTGTGTAAATATCCACTTAGGGTATTAACAGCATGAGCCCGCTACTAAGCTAGCAATGTTAAAGCTAGCTGGCTAATGCTATAAAACAGCGTGTGACAGTCATTTCAAAGTCAAAAATGGAGGGTCGCTCTTCAAGAATGTGAAGCCTGCTTGTGCCTAACTATAGCTGACACCTTTGGCTCTTTGTCTACAAAAATGTGAAGAATTTCAAGGCTAGCCAGCGTCACTTAAAGTCTGTCTTTGTGACCAGTGGACTCGAGACACCTGTCTCCAAGTTCAGCGGGAACAAAGGGGAGTCAATTTACAACCAAGACGTGAGAAAGGTGATGTTATCGTGCTTTACCTGGCTTGCCCTCTCCACTGTGGTTCCTTTAATCAAATTAAAAGATACAGTGAGAATTATTTATCCAACAATCTGTCAGTGGACTCTCAGAGACAGAGTTGGTGGGTTTTTTTTGGTATCAATGTTTGAATGATTTTCCACCAGGCCGTCCAGCCTTCATTGATATTAACTGGCATCAAGTATCACTGAGGGGCCGCTGTCGACGCATCAACGCCCGACAATCACTAATGTGTCAATCAACGGGCGTAATAGTCGAGAGCGGGCGTTAACGACTCCTGCGAGTGCGCCGCGTGTCTGCCATCCGTCACACATTGATCCCGCCTGCGGTAAATTGCCTCCGACTGTTGCGAGTTAGCAGCCAGTTTCCATGACCACCACCTCCGTCACCTGTGGGATCAGGCAGGCAGAGGCAATCCAATATCTGGGCCTACATGGGAGGCAATACGGAGGTGATTTTACACCCGAGACTGTTCCTCGGTGTTATATTCAACCTTGCAGAGAGAGAGAGAGAGAAACTGAATAAAAAAAGGGACGCCTGTGATGGCGAAGGAGGCGGAAAGAAAGAAACTGGAGTGTGCTTCTTTTTTCTTTCTTGTGCGTCTTCTCGTTGAAGGACGTGTGCTTGTTCTGTCAGTCAGCAGAGAGAAGCTGTTTGTAAGTTCCGTCTGCGTGTGCGGCGGGCTTTTGTTGCTTCTGTAAGAGTATTATAGACACAGGGGAATGTGGGAGCTGAGGGACACACAGGGAGATATATGACGGGATATTTGCGAAGGGTAAATTTGGTAACGGGAGGTTACAGTATTTCGTCATGCTAGATTATAAATTCCAAATCTTTACCTTTTTCTTTCTCATCTTTCTTGCCCTTAAAAACTTCATCATCCTTTTATTTCAGTCATGCAAAAAAGGCGTTTCCTGACACTTGCATAATATCTCAATAAGTCCTGAACAACTCAAATCCCTTCTCCATAAACCCCCCAAACATCTCATCTTGATCCTTTACTTTATTTCTGTACATCGGCGGATTTTTTATCTTTTTTTTTTTGTTTGTTTGTTTGTTTTTTTTTCCCTTTTAATATTCTTCAATAATCACAGTCACTCTACTTCTTCTTCTTCTGGAAACGTCTGAACTGGTTCTGGATGGCGAGCGCTGCCTTCTCCGTCTCGGGCGCCTCCAGGTCAATGTCGATCTCCTCCTCCTGTTCCTGAGGCTTCGCCGCTGCCTTCTCTGGAGAGGGGATTGGGGGGGCAGAAGAAGCAAGAGGGGAAAAGGGTTGGAGGTTAATACACAGCACATCGCACAGGAAGTGGATCAATCAAACCTGGAATTGATCCAATTAGAGGGAAAAATGCAACCAGAGTTCAGGGAGTGACGCCCGACTAAGACCTTGAAATCCCGTCAGCCTCGGCACCCCAGCTCCAATTTAAAGCGAATAAATGAGGACAAAGACAAAGAAAATCGACGGTATAAGAGCTACAGACTCTAAATGTGCCCATCTGACAGTGCTTGATGCTGCTTTAAGAACCACACACCATGACGGTCTAATCTCCGGTGACTGCTGCAAAGAGTCGTGTGGATGAACAAACAGCACTTCCTTTTGATAAGGGCAGTCATGCAGAATGATCTCTTCAAGTCTTGTTTTTGTTAAAGACAAAGGAACATTTGAAACCAAACATATCACAATAGCTTTGTTTAGTGACGAGGAAAGACTCATTCCTTATAACAATGACCATATGAATTATTAATTGAACTGGAAATGTCCTTACTGACAGCGACTCTCGGGACAGAATTACAACTTGGGTGTTGAGTAGAATTCTGAGGGTAGGAGTTCTGCAGGCATTTAAATAAGAACATGAGAAACACAATAAAAATGTGCTACTGCAATAGAATATAAATAATTTGAAGGAGGTTTTCACACCTACAGCTTGTTTGCTTTGTTCCCATCCAGCTGAAAAGAAAGCTACAAATTTGCATATCACCCTCGGATTGTTTAATATTCACACAGCAGTATTTCTGAAAAGGACTGAGTCCAGACTTAGTTTCACCAGCACAAATTTGAATTACATTAAAGGCCAAAGCTGGCCTCATGTAATTATGTTGCAGCCATAGCTGCTTTGACAGCAAGCCACACCGTTATAGCTAAACTATTTAACTGAAATTAAATAGTAAAGATAAAAGCAGAGATTACAAGTCCAATTCCTAATTTTTCCCCTTCTAGCCAGCTGCCTGCCAACTTCCAACCAGGCACCGGTCAACTTACAGCCTCTAGAAGAACCCCTCCTCTCAAGGGTTGTGCTTACGTTCTATTGAAAAACACACCCACTCACACTTGCAATAAACCCTGAATTTTACCTGACATTATCAGGGAGAGCCGTAAGTGTGAACACAAACAGACGAGATTTTCACTCTGATTTTACCCAGGTAGTTTCCACCATGTTTGTTTGCAGTAACATCTCATGAGATCTTGTTCAGTAGAAAGCAACGCTAAACGCTGATCACACGGGACTAGCAGGGTTGATACCACAGGCTGCTTCTCTTCACATCCAAAGAAGAAAAAACTACCCAAGTTAAAAGTTCGATCTTTGGATTTTATGAATCAACAATTATGAACCAGTTAAAGGAAAATTGAATTAAATCAAATTTTTTTAACCCAGCCCTAATATCAGTGTTCCAGTTACAAAGTCGGAAAAAATTTGCACCAGGCTGTTGTTACCTTTTGTTAGCATGTCCTGCATTGTAGTTCAAACAAACTACATGAAGAATTTAAACAACACAATTGCAGCATTTCCATGTATATATTTACGTCAAACAGTGCTATTTATATGGCTGGCAAACACTAGTCAGAAGAGCTAATAAACTGAATATTACATTAACTTAACTGTTTACACACCGGAAGCCATCTTCTTTAACGGGAGTGGTAAGGATCCCTGACTTCCCAGTAGGGATGGGAATCGAAAACCAACTCCAGTTGAGAATCGTTAACAGCTCCATCAAAGAAACAATATCATGAGTCTTTTTGCTAATCATTTCCCTTATCAATTCCTTCCACTGACAAGGTTCAGAAGCGTCAGAATTGTGGCTTAATATTTTACCAAAGGTGCCTATTGCACAACCTTAAGTGAGCGGAAACACCAGCAGCTTGCAGAAACAGTTATCTATGCTGTGACATGTTTGACGTTGTTGACACTGAAAATCTACAGACAAGTATTTGCCCACAAGGAGAATCTATAGGAATCAATAAGGGAATCGTTGAAAAATTGGATTGATTAGCAGGATCGTTAATAGCACTGGTGTCAATAAAATCTGATCAATTCCCACCCCTACATCCCACAAGGAAATGTCCGACCTCAGGGAGTGTTCCAGATCAAATTTCCCACTCGGAACTCAGAAATCCTGACTTCCCCGTATAACTTTGACCTACAACTCTCAAAGTCTTATCAATTCATTTTTAAAGGTGCTATGAGGAGAATCTATTTCGGGCGAACATAAAGAGACTAGGGATGGGGTGAAATATCCTTTGGCAATATATCGCGATACAATACATGACGAAATGCATCAAGTTTGAAAAAGATAAAGACGTCATGTCCAGTAATGACCAGAAGTGACGAACATAAACATTAGCACCAACTACCTTGCCTCCAAAAAGCAGAATGATGGAGTCGAATGAGGTCGAAATTGAGGACGCTCCACCTGGATACAAGTCATCTGTCTGGCAGTATTTTGGCTTTCTCATTAAAAAAGGCGAAGATGGCGAAAACCAGCCTACCGCTCGTGAGCATACACTCTCTCTAACCTCTCTAGGGTTAGAGAGAGTGTTATTGTTTGTGTCTGGCCTGTTTGGCCTTGTGTTTTCCTGTGTGCAACTCAAACTAAAACAAATAAGTTGTAATTACACAGTAATATTTTTTCTTTTTTACTTTTTTCATATTGTATCATGAAGTATCGTATCATGACCCAGGCATATCGAGGTGCAGTGTATCGTGAATTTAAGTGTATCGTCCCATCCCTAATGAGCAAGCACTGCGACTGTCATAAAGACATGACCCAAGCCAAAGCGTGCATTTGTTGTGATGCTAATAAATGCAGCTTTGACCTTCCTCAGAACTCTGCATTGCTTTACAACTTCTTTTTTCAACAACTTACAGGATGCAAAGTGACAAGGTAATGTGTCTCTTTCTCGTTGCGTAGCGGTAGTTTTTGATGTGTGACAACAAGCAATTTTTGGAAAACTTAGTATCGAAGTTTTGTAGCCGGCTATATATCGCTGCTTACAGCCCGGTGCTCGACGTGTCCCAATAACATAAATTTGCTCTAGTTTTAATTGTCTTGTTCCTGAAGTTGAGTATCCAGGCCAGTCTAGCCCTGTCCGATCCGATCGCGAAGCTAAGGAATAGCATTTATAGATAACCTATTTTGATGCTATAAAACTCATCTTAAAGTGTGTATTTCCATCAGGCATATATCTAAAAGTGAGACTTTTTTGTAATTACTTAGAAACTCCTCATAGCATCTTTAAGTCAGAGTGGACGTTCCTGAATACTTTGAAGAAAATCCCTCAAGGTGTTCTTGGAATGTGGCATTTTGCAACAATGGAGAAACATGAGGCCCCATTACCTTAACCTTTTGACTTTATAATCCATTTGTTTGATCCTTGAGTCAGAGAACAAATCCCTCGAATGATGTCAGAAGTTCACAAGTTTGGCTCCACGAGACTAAACTTGGGGCTACAAATCAAAGCAGGCAACTTACGAGTGTGTTCGTCTATGTTTAGCCTGAATGTGTCCAAAGTTCTTGAGCTTAATTCTGTGATCTTTGTGCATACTATATTTAAAACACATTCAAACTGAAGGGGGAGTAGTAAGAAAAATGTCAGGAAATAAAAGGGTGAAGAAAAGAAATATTTCATGTTCTCCCAGTTTAAAAGAGTAATGCTGAGACCCCAAAGGAAAGGCTCTTTTGAAGTTTTCGTGAAATATTTCATGCTACACAGATGATAAATATTAATAAAGAACTCCCAATGGATGGAAGACAGATGTACAAAAAAGGAAATATGCGAACGCTGTTTCCTGACAGGCCCCCTCATCAACCCGGCTGACCCAGGCTGGTGGCGCATTGATAGATGGTAAATTCTGCAGTGCTGAAATGGGTTATTGATGAGCAACGTTGCACAAAAGTTAGGCCGTGGAAGCCAACTTTTTTTTCCTGGCTGACAGACTGCCGATTCCTGCCAAAAAAGCTGCCTTCTCTTGGTTGCTTTGCTCATGGAAAATCAGCGGTCTGACCTCCATAAAAACAGAATGTCAAGTTTTCTTGCATTGCGGAGGCTCGGAGAGTCAGAGCAGGGCAAAGGAAGAAAGAAAGGAGAGATAAACAAGGGAAGTGAGGTCGAGGAAGAGACAGATAAACAAGATGCCTCTCAAACACGAGGCCACTCAGCAGCTCTGTCTCAAGATTTAGTGATGTTTTTTTTTGGTGCTTTTCCATAAGTGGCACTGGCTCAGCAGATCTTGATCTACGAGACTGTGCTGGGATTGGGACCAGGCACTAGGACTGCGGGAATCTTTAACCCTTAGAAGTTAGATCAAGATTTCCATATATAAGTCTCATGAATGAAAAAGAAATACATCAAAAGTGGGAAGGCGCTCAAAGTAAAGTCATTGCTTTTGGTTCAGACCAACTGAACTTTGGTTTGGGGGATTTGGCCTGGTATGGAAACCTCACAAGATCTCATGAAGAATGAAACTGTGGTCTGCCAAAAAACAGCGCCTCCATTCCCAGAGTTCAGTTCGCAGTAGGCCTAAAAGCCATCTAAACCAAACAAGGACCGAACAAGGTAAGCCAACCAAAAAGCAGGACATTTTGGCTTTGTTTTGGCTGAATACTTCAACAGCAAGCAAGCTAGCCTGGCTCTCATTATCAATCAGGGAGTGGCTAACGTTCCCATTTCTAACACTGCCTTCCAGAACTTGAGCTTTATTGTAGAACTTAGAATACTGCCCAGCTCAGGTTAGGGAGCACATGCCGGGTTGGTACCACTGGCACCATTAACCCTAACTCTGAGCTTCATCTGAGCTACTTCATTATTTGATTAGCTCTTAATGAAAGCAATTGACAGAACGATCGTTCAATCAACTGCTGGATATGCTTTTGAAAGGTTATACCCATTTATAAATAACTTCTGTGGGTTTCAGAGTCTATGTTAAAAGGGCAACTGGACTTGCTAGAGGTTCATAAAGACGTTTTGTGTCGAAGGCGAAACGTCTACAAAAACCTCTACCAAGTTCAGCTGCCATTTAAACGAGGAATTGATAACCATGACCTGGATGAATGTGAACATATACAGACATCTTTCTATTATCTCTTCTCCAGACAGACTAATGAAATACATTGAACAGTCCACTGGTGAGTAATCGAGCTAATGATCAGTTAACTTAACCCACTGATTTTATTATTCATGCCCTATGATTCTTACTCAAGAAAAGTAAAAATCATGCAGAAAAGCTGTTAGAATTCAAACAAACCTTTGTTGTCGGCTGCAGTCGTCTGGCTGCTGTTAGCAGAGTTGGTTGATGCAATCTGTGGAGGAAAAAGAGTGAAACTTTGAGTTGCATGTTTGGTCATTGTATATTATACTATAGATACATCTAGGCCTGTCACAATGATCAATAAATCAATTAACCGTATATAAATAAAAACGTCCTCAGTAAGTTTGCCGACCTCGATAAGCTGACATGTGCATGCATGTTTGCTTTCCTCCTCTCTTTCTAACAAACAGGCTGGATGAGAAGATGGGCCACTCTGTGCTACTTTCTCAACACCTGGGTGTGTTGGTTCTGTAGCAGAGTGAGCATTTGTCATTCATTCAATCTTTGTGGGGGAGGCGGGGCTGCTTACGGGTGCAAACACAGAGAGCTGACGTGAGCGTTGTGAGGAGTAACAAGGAAACAAGGAAACAAACACAAATTTTAATGATGGCACAAAAGCGACGGTTCCCAAGCCGAATGCCACAGCCCATGTGGGAATATTTTGGTTTTAAACAGAATGAACAAGGTGTGAGCCCATGAACACCGACGAGCCGATATGTTGTTTTTGTTTGAAAGTAGTGGTGATGAAGAAGGGGAGGTGCAGCGGAGCCTTCATCCTGACAGTCAGCGCTTACTGAGGCGATTGGTCTGCAAAGTAAATATAAATAAAGCAGCGCAAAATAGTGTGCGCTCACAGACAATGTTGTTTGCTACATTGCAAAAGAAAAGTAGCCGTTCAATACGGTTTAAAAGCCAGCAATGTTACAACTTTTGACAGACAGTAGGAATTGACTGGGAGAAAGTACATGTCACAAACAATTCCTGTATTAACTCCATTTTATTTATAGTTTTTTATTGTTGTGTGTGTTTTTGTTGGAGTTTTTTTTTTCTTTACAGAGACAGGGTCTACTTTTTATTGTTTTTGATTAGTATATTGATTTTTATTTACATGCAATTTTTCCCAAAAGAGAGTCCATTTCATTTTCATTTTTTTCTCTTTTTTTGTTTGTTAAATTTGTTATATTGGGTAATTTAATTTAATAAAAAGCTCTCGACCTTCCAATTACAGTTAAATACTCTTAGTTTATTGCTTTTGATACAGTGTACTCACTTTATTATGACATATATTATAATTACATTAATGAAAAAAGGATGTTTCAAAACAATATTGACAATAATATAGTTTAACGGAAATAGTTTTTTGGACATATCGTCCAGCAAAATGTGTTATCGTGACAGGCCGAGTTACACTGCATTGACTTTTGTTCCACTCTTTAAATTGTTGAAAAGTTTGTCTTTGTCATACTTTTCCAAATACATATGCATAAGGAACATTTTTCAGAGCGTTCACATAATCACACTCTTACATAAAACATGTTGTATAATGCGACATATGCACACCAGCATCATCATCATCTCCCTGATTGCTAAATTAGAGTGTTTTGGGTTATAATTGGACCACCCCGTGTGTCAGGCTTTTATTAATAAATATGGCTGCTCCCACACACTCTGTGGATAAATTTGCTCTCATCCCTGCAGTCTTCTGCCAAAGAGCGCAGCCCGTTTGAAATAAACACTCCCTGGCAGACTGAATCTAAGCTGAAAAACTGTACGGTGTCTTTTTGCAACTGTTCAAATGGCTGCGAGGGATTCGGCATGACACATTCCCTGAGCTGAATCACAGGATGCTGAATGTGTGTTAGCCAGGTTCTCCTACGACTTGTCATACGGCACATTTGCCACTAGTTTACTGTCAGCAAAGAAAAACAGAACAAGGCTGGGGTGAGCTCTAGCTAACAGCTCTGTGTTCTCCGGATGACAAGCGATCTAATTTTAGGATCTTTCATCTGTTTTTCTCTTTTGTTTTTCTGTCTCAATAAAATCCAATTTTCACTTGAGCCATCTGTCTCACTTCCTCTCAGGGATTGCTCTGTTTGTCTCTTGGCGTGTTATCCTCCATCCATTAGCAACACCGCTTAGCCTCACGGGGAGCTGGAACTGATCCCGACCAACAATGGGCAAGAGATGAAATACACCTGGATAGATTAAGTTTACGAGAAGGGTGACATATTCACTGATTTGACTATTTAAAGCCTTTCATTCCTTTCATTCTTTGGAGTACCTGAAAAATAGTGAAGACGTAGTAGCCACCATTTGCCATAATTTCCCACAATTTTAACTTAATTAGGCTGCTCCAAATGTTCTTCTCTGACTAAGACTGCCTCTTTTTGCTCCTCGAAAGAAGCAGCATTATGTTGTCCACTGGGGCAGAATCCCACACATCCTGGAAAACCTGGAAAATGATTGACCAATTTCCCAGTCATGGGAAACATAAATGAGAAAAAAAGGGAAAATGTTCTGGAAAAGCTTAAATTGTCCTTGAAAATTAATTATATTCCTTCTAACTTGTTCATGAACAAAAACTAAACATAGAAAATGAAGTAAAAATGTACTTGGTAACTAATGCACAGTTAGCCATGAAATATGAGTAAATAAAATGAAGAAAGTTGAGGAATACATTATTAAAACTTAAAACAATGGTGGCAAAAAAGAAATAAAAAATGACAAATTGAAATTTAATATACTTAAACAGTGAATCAACAAAATCTATTTATAAACAAGCAAAATAATAAGTATAAACCATAAATTTGTAATACTGAGACACTACATAAAAGGCAGACTAAAAAGATAGATAGCAGACAATGTTCATGCTCTAGAGTTATAAATAAATAATTAAGTACACCTGAGAATTGCCCACACCAGTATTGTTCAGTTGGTTCGACACTGGAATCTGTGGCTGTCATTGTACTATTTCCAAGAATATGTGATATTTCATATATTTCTGACAACCATTGACTGCTCACCTACCACTAATTAGCTTAGCTCAAACAATGGGAGTCATTGGGTAGCATTAGCCCACCTCTGCCTACAGTCATCAGACAAGCTCTTCAGCAACTCTACAGTCTAGTGTTCTTGTTGTGACTCTTTTTTTTTATGGTGCTATGTTAGGCTATCTATTTTTGGACAAAGATTAGCATTTTGTGTAATTTTTGAAAGAAATAAAAAATAAGCTAAACCACAAGCTGCATGCGCAAAACCACTGCGGACATGCTTGTTAGTAGAACAAAACAAAGTATTAAGATCATTAAGTCTCTTTTCCAAAACTATCATCTCAAACCGCTCTGCCATCCCTCTTACCTCTGGCATTAAGAAGGCATTTTTACCCCAAGAACTGCTGCTCACTGGATATTTTCTCATTTTCAGACCATTCTCTTTAAACCAAAGAGATGGCTTTGCATGACAATCCCAGAAGATCAATAGTTTCACAAGTACACAGACCACAATGGCTGGCACCAGGAACTTGGGCTGAAAGATTTATTGTTTTTTAATTGCAGTTGGCATTTTAGTCAACGCAATCTTGTGGTTTTTGCAGCTCTCCTGGATCTGTTACGTCAACTATTCACACATACTATTTTACATATTTGCTGGCAATTTGCATTTAAGAATGACTCTCAAATGAACAACTTACTCTCAACTAAGAATTGATGCTAATTGACTAATTATTCAGAATTAAATGATTTAGAATCAAATTTTCTCCTTCCTGTTTACATGGAAACTACTTTTTTTTTTCATGCTTAAAACAACCGGAATTAACTTAAGGCATAATGAACGTTTACATGATTGAGGAATTATTAATTTCAGATTTAAAATCAGAATAAACCAGCCACGTACTTCGGAATTAATTTTATTTGGATTTACCATTTACATTTGGAATTAGGTGTTTACATGGTCATTTTTAATCTTGAGGATTCAAGTTTTATTTGGAATTGAAGGGGAATTAAAGTTCTGGTGTAAACATGATAATTGTTTACTTCGAAGAGCAGTTCAAAAGAATCGACTTGTTTGTGAACGTCATTTCCACTGCAACAGTGCTGGTAAGCAAGTCAACACAAAGCCTCTGTTTAGGAGTAGAAGTTGGAGTATCCCTTTAAATAACAAAAACGGATCATTTATCATCAATATTAGATGATGAATGTTTTATGTGCTTTTGATCGTTGATTTCTTTACTGCTGTCTATACTGTAAACGTAGTGACTATTGCTTTAAAGCTTGATTTTTGAGGAAATCGTGAATCAAATTAAAATTGCAACATCTACTAGAAAATCGCAATTAGGTCTTTTCCTAACATCATTCAAACCTACCAGCAACCACCCAGCATTTTCTCCATTATGAGGCTGAATTTACACGGGCCAAATACGGTCAGATCCCATAAGTTTGTATTGCGTTTACATTGAAACTCTTTGCATTTTGTCCGAAAATGGTAACTTTTGAAAACGGGCTCCAGAGTGGAAAGTTTAGAACACGCTCTCTATGCAGCGCCATGTAAACCCGAATCAGTGCATTTCTACATACCAGGAACAACAACGGCTTTGGCTGTCTGCTGAGTAACGTTTGAGCATCTTACCGTGCTCGGCTTGTTATCTAGACAAAACTATCCAGACAGATTTGTCGCCCGAACTGATTTGTTGTCCAGAAAAGAAACTCCTGCGTCTCTGTGCGTCTGCTCGCCATTGTTGTTTGTGAAAAGTTTTTCTTCTCCGTACATGCATTGTAGCAGCGCTGCTCTCTGTAGACCTACACTGCCATCTACTGAACCGGCATGCACACTACAGCGGGTTCATACGTCTCCGGCGTCACCGTCTTAAGAATTTAAAAAACGCAAAAGAAAAATCTTTGCGTTTTTAAGTCAGGAGTGTTCGTGTAAACGTAGCCTCTATCTCTTTTCAAACTTCAGCAGGCCACGTGCTTAAATGCAATGAGTTGCTGCCATGTGTTTAGTTGCCTAGCAGCTAACATCAAAAAGTAGTTGAACAGGTGTACACAAGAAAGTGGGCAGTGGGTTTAACTTTTTGCTGCTTTACCGCCCCAGCAAAAAAACATTGCTATTCATAGACACCTCACTGTAGTTGAGGCCTCATCACTGTTGTGTTTAACTCGTGGACTGTCCTGCTCTTATATAAAGTTTCATCAATTTTTTAGCAGCTGATGTGAACCACAGTTTCCTCTCTGCTGCCCTCTTTATTACTTAAACACTTCTTTGCTTCACTTGCTCCCCTTGTTAAAAAGAAGTTATTTTTAGGCCGACCATTAGTTGTCATATTCCTAACAGCTTCTCTGTTCCCTCTTGCTTGTCTTCCCCTCTTTTTTTTCCAACTTTCTCCTTCCGCTCCGAAAGCTTTGCTTGCCTTTCTGCCACCACACCATTAGTGTAACTCTGGTGGACATGTGAGTCAGTGATACAGGGGAGGGAAGAGTGAGGGGAAGTGACAGAGCGGGACACGGACGGAGAGGGCGAGAGGGATTCAGACAGATTCTGCGATTATGCAATATCATGTCAGATGGAAGTCTGTGCGCGTCCAAGTGTGTGTCTCCATGTGTGTGTGCATGTATCCCTGCTTAACTCTGTCCTTATTGCATTTTGTGATCCACGTAGCAAATGGCCCGTGCATAACCCGATCTCCAGCAGAGCGTGGATGGGTCGTCGAGGAGAGCCTTGTCACTCCAGGCCTGCCAATAACTCAGCAAGTGTCTATGTGTGTGTGTGTACCTAAGTCTGAGAGCATGCATGAGTGCAAGTGTGTGCTGATGTGTGGATTTGTGTGGGTGTTTTTTTTTTCCTTTTTTCTCTCCTTTGCACCGCGATCATGCAGTCTGTGAGCATGAAGTGTGTGATTTATGTGTGTGTGCACACGTGCAAAAAGAAAAGCGTGGGGTCAACGGCCAATCGGGGGGCCCACGCGCAAAAACCCAGACACGAAAGAAGATGAATGTTCGCTGACTGTAAGTGTGTATACTTTGAGTCTGGTGGGAGAAGGAACTTAAGTGGATGTGTTTGGCTTAAAAAGGGAAAGGAGATGGAGAGGGAGGGTACAGTAAAGGTGGGAGAGACAGAAGGTTTGGATTGAAGAAACCAAGATTGATTTCATTCCTGAAGTTCAAGACTCGGTTCAGTTTGAGGGTGAAGTTGAACATTGGTTCATTTTTCATTTGGTTTGGTTTTCTCTCCCTCTGAGCTTGATCAGCCGGACCAAAGCCTGACAAATGATGCATGATATAGCCACCTGCCATAAGTGGGGACTGTAGCTGCTGTCTTTATTTCTACCATTTGTCCAACTGTTGCATTGCTGGTTTCAAGTACACCACTGCGCAACACAAAGCGAACACTGCTTTTCTGTTGTGATATTTGTCCAAGTCCAAGCCACAATTTACCCCTTTTGGTTTGCATGCCTCCTTTGGTCCTTGTTTAGTTCAGATTGCTTTCACACCCATCAAAAACCATCTTGGTTTGTTCAACTCTCATATTTTGGAGGACCAGAGTTCAGATCTTTGTTCAGCACCATAGTTTGTGTATGCTTACACACCAGCCTTAAAGAACTGAACTTCACAAAAAGGGCACCAGAGTTCATTTGGTCGGACTCAAACATGCTGAAAGCACTTTAAGATAGCCTTCATACCTGAAGTTTGCTGACTCAGTTCAGTTCTACTGCAACTTTGAGTCTGGTGGGAGTTGGGTTTGGCTTTAAAGGGGAAAAGAGAGGGAGCAGGAGGGTACAGCAAAGGCTGGAAAAACAGAAGATTTGGATTGGAGAAACCAAGATCGTCTTCATTCATACCTGAAGTTCGGCGGACTCGGTTCAGTTCGAGGGTGAAGTCGAACATATTTTCATTTTTCATTTGGTTTGGTTTTTGCTCTCTCTGAACTTGATCAGGCGGACCAAAGCCTGTCAAATGATGCACAAGTGGGAACTGTACCTGCAGTCTCTATTCCTGCCATCCAGTTTGTTGTTGCACTATAACCAAGAAATGCACCGCTGGCTGTGAGCAATAATGCTGTGTATAGCTCAAAAAAGTTTGAAAGTACTCTGTGCCTTCAAGTAATGCTGCTTGTAATGCGTCAGGTGGCACTTGCATATTGACTTTAGTGGGACTGTGCTTAAAATATCGATACAGCAAAATATCGTCACACGCTCCTTGAGATACATGAATCGATATGGATTTTACAGAATCAATTTGGCCTCAATGTTTTGACAGTTGTCAAGGCTCTTTGGGCAATGTTAACAATGGCACAGTTCAAAGTAGAAGGCAAACTACATGATGTTCCAAAATTTGAACTTAGGTCTACAATCATAATTTCCTAGAATATGTGATATATCATATATTTCTTAAGATGCAGAATCATTTAAAACTCTTCCTTGTTTTTTTCCTTCTTGTTATAAAAACAAAACTTGTCAAGAATTCTGAAAAAAGCATAGTCAGTGTTTACAATGTACGTGTATTGGGAAACGTATTGTATCGTTGCCTCAGTATCAGGATATGTAGGGTATTGTGACTGCTGGAAATACCCAGTGCTGGACTGTAGCCATGCATTACCATATCCTGCACAAATTTGTTGATCACAACGAGAAATGGAGGCTGGCGTTACTGGAATTGATATAGACACTTGATCAGGATTAAAACAAATCATCTAAACATGTCAACCAAAAGACTCTGGTTCAGAAGATCTCATTTGGGAAGACGTTTTATTCCGAATGAGGTGGTTTATGCCATTTGATATTTCAAACAAGTCCTCCTAGTTCACTCTCTCAAGTCTAGAGTGACTTAGATATGCGCAGTCATGAGGGGTGTGCCCAACTCTATGATCTCAGTAGTCCTTTTCTACAGTTGTTACCAGTCTGGTCCTACTATAGACTGTTTTATCAGCTATCAAGCCTTTTCTTTGCCTTTTGACTTTCAGCGGTTTAGTTTCTTAAAAGATAGCAGGAGGAAGATGCCTGAAGAACACAATTTTTGGTACCTTTCAGAACAGAAAAAAAAGATGATCAGAGTCACCGACTGCAGAAGGGAAATTAATCCTCTGTCCCTCCATACGGAAACATTATCAACGGAGAGAGATTTTTGTTCATTACTGAGGAGTTTGCTTTTGCTCAATAACTGTCTAATAATGACATCAACATGATTCCGAGTGCCAGGTGTGGGTTTTCAGGATCAAGGAATCATATTATGATGGTAACTTTATCATGGAACTATTGCTTATAGACGTAACAGCGATATGTGAGCTAACTTGGTGGAGGTTTGCTTTCTGTGTGTGCTTTCTTAACTGGGCCCTAATATTGGAGAAAACCTTTGTCACCATGTAAAAAGAATCATGTACATGTCTCTTTCATATGGTTGGCGGCTGCCATTATGCTGTTTTTTAAATAAATACTGACCGGAAATAATTTTTCTCAAGTTAAAGCTTTCTTTATTTAAAGAGTAAAGATGCCGCTTCTTTTGCTATCTCTAAGATTAGGCCTTCTGGACATGACGCAGTAAAATATCTATGTAAAGACTTAATTGGAACTTTTTTATTTGAATGATTTCAATCAGACTGATGAAAGTGCAACATGGCTGCAAACATGAATATGCCAGAGATAGTGATGGTAGAAAGAAACGTACATCCCTACAAATCCGAAATTCTGTTGAAGTGGAACAAAGCAGTGAGTTTCCCTCCAGATAAACAAAAGTAACCTCTCCACGTCACTTTCAGGCAGCTAAGTACCAGTGAGCTAGGTGGTCCACGAGTGTAAATGACTCCCAGCTGGTGACAGTTGTTTGAATCTCCTCTTAAACTTTAAAGCACATTATATCATCACTTTTTAAGCCTACATTAAGCTCTGAATCAGGACCTCCAGGATTTGGGAATGTAAAGCGGCTCTTCCTGTCCGCCTCTGACGCTAATGCGTTAGCTTAAGCGGCTAAAGTGTGGAGCTGTGAGCATCAGCATTCAGTGTCCTCAGCTGGAGTGTGATTTTAAAATATGTTTGGACATGACTGTGCCCAAATTTTTGTATTTGTTGCTATTAAAAGTGATAGTGCTATTATACTGAGCAGCATGGCGTGTAATGCAGGCGTCTTTGCCTTATTTTTCAGCAGCCACATGTCGTTTTTCAAAGCAGAACTCTCTCTGCTGCTGATTAAAGTAAAGTACGAAGCCCTATGTATAAGTCATACCTTTTTAAGTAGCTTTAGTTGTGGCTTTTCTTTTGTTTTGCTTCAGGCAGAGTGGACTTTTACACCCAAGTCCCTTCACTTTAATCCGTCAAGGTGAGTAATGAGGTCCAGCTCTTAGCCAGGACCCCAATTTAAGTTCAGCAAATTTGGGCCTGAGCAGTCAATCATGATCAAGAGTAATCATTTTTGAAGGACTAGGTTAAATCAGTTAACAAGAAAAAGTCCAAAAAAGCTAAATTATGAGGGACTAACTAAAGGCCTCCATCAGCCAATTCTGCCCTCAGTTCACCTTGGTTCTCCTTGCTGTTCTGTTAATCTCTGTGTCTTAATCTTTCCTGATTAAAGTAATGTGCCAAAATCCCACCTATAAGTCCTACCTTTTCAGTAGCTTCAATTATGGCCTTGCTTTGTTTTACCTCTGGTACAGCAAACTTTTAAGGCCCATCATTTTAATCTGTCAAGCTGATTAATGAGGTCCAGCTCTTAGCCAGGACCCCAATTTAAGTCCATGGTGATGCTGCTCTTTGCCCGGAAAGGCAGAACTGTGTTTGCCCCTCGATGAAGCAGCCCCACGGGAGTTGTGCATGCGCAGTTTGCATTGTTTGTTTGGCCTCTGAAAGTACAGCAGTTGGAGCCTTTCTCAGACTTACAGTTATTTCCACTCAAAACAGCAAAAGTCTAAAGTCTGGTCGAAGTTTGGATTTACAAGGATGTCGAAGGGAAACTGATTGACAACAGTCACCCTGTCTAAAACACGAAGCTGTGGTGACAGACAAAAATGCACCTGATTAAAACTGCTCCAACTCCTTGAGTAAACGAGCAGGCTGAGAGAGCGAGGATTCAGTGAGCTATATCTGAGTGAATAATAGGAGGTTTATCAGTGTTTTCTGTGCAAATAATGTATAAAGGTTGTAAATAACAGCATTTGTATCATTCTGCAGTGTGTTCTTGCCGTTTTTTCGGCGTTTATTCGCCGTGTTACGCTCATCTTTTCCATCGTAGTTCGTGTTGTATCGATCTAATCGATCGTAATTTGGAAATATTAAGGAAGAAGATGTTGAGGCCACTTGTCATGGAAAGGGGAGACCAGAGGACAGTCATCAAGGGCATAAGGCTAATCGTTATTAAAACATAACAAAAAAAAATGATTTTAAAAAAAGCACCTGGACATGGTCTAATATAATGAGCTGTAACATGAACACTAATGCTGTAGGCGAAGAAATGTGTGAGTGTGCGTAAAATATATTAAACTTATTTTGGCCATCTCAAAACTTTGATCATGTTCATTTACAATTGTTCATGAAGAGAAACCTGTTTAGAATTCGACTACGTTTTTTTCTTTTCTTGTTATTACGCACAGTTTAAGCATTTATAACATAATAATGACAAATACTTGTCAGAATTTTTTACTTCTATTTCTAATGAAAAAAGTTCAAACACATTTGCTTATAGGACATTTCCTGACAAAGTTATTGACAAGAAAGACAAAAGAACTGATAAAATTATAATAGTAAAGGGGTTAAATGATTTCAAGACTGTGTTAAAGTACTTTTTGAACATTTTGAGCACACTGCAACAATACCGCGATAATGAAAACCATGATAGTTTGGTCACAATAACGGTGATATGAAATTTTCATGCCGTTACATCCCTAGTCGTACCTTTATAAGTAGCTTTAGCTCGGGCTTTACTTTTGTTTTGCTTCAGGCAGAGTGGACTTATACACCCAGGTCCCTTCTCTTTAATCCGTCAAGGTAAGTAATGAGGTCCAGCTCTGAGCCAGGACCTCAATTTAAGTCCAGCAAGTTTGGGTCACAGCAGTCAATTATGATCAAGAGTAATCAAGTTTGAAGGACTAGGTTAAGTTTGTTGGGAAGAAAAAAGGCCAAAAAAGCAATTTTGATGGACTAACTAGAGGCTTTCGTCGGCTATCTGTGTCCTCAATTCACCTTAGGTCTCTTGCTGTTCTCTGAATGTTCTCTTAATCTCCCTGTCTTAATATTTTCTGATTAGAGCAATGTACCAAAATCCTACCTACAAGTTCTACCTTTTAAATAGCTTCACTCCTGGCTTTGCTTTGTTTCACCTTTTGCACGACAAACTTTTAAGGCCTAGCACTTTAAAATGTCAAGCTGAATAATGAGGTCCAGTTCTTAGCCAGGACCGCAGTTAAAGCCCAGCAAGTTTGGGCCACAGCAGTCAATCATGATCAAGAATAATCATTTTTTTAAGGACTAGGTTAAGTTTGGTGGGAAGAAAAAAGTCCAAAAAATGCTAAACTTTGCTGGACTTATTAGACGCTTTCGTTAGCTAAGCTAACTCTGCCCTCAATTCACCTTGGTTGCCTTACCGTTCGCTTAATCTCAATGTCTTATTTTTTCTGATAAAGCTAATGTACCAAAATCCTACCTATAAGTCCTACCTTTGAGTAGCTTCGCTCCTGGCTTTGCTTTGCTTCACCTCAGCCACAGCAAACTTTTAAGGCCCATCACTTTAATCCGTCAAGCTGAGTAATGAGGTCCAGCTCTTAGCCAGGACCGCAATTTAAGTCCAGCAAGTTTGGGCCACAGCAGTCAATCATGAAGTGTCTAAATGAGCTCAATACAAAGAGTAATCGTCTTTGAAGGACTGTGTATGGCACGCTGGCAAAAAAAAATTTGATTAAGTCTCAAGTCTGATGGACTATCTCTCGAGGTGTTTGACTAGCTCTGCCTACAATTCACCTTGGTTCTCGTTACTGCTACGAGAGAAAAAGCCTTAAATCACCTCTTCTTTGTTGCAGTAAAACAGAGTTTGTTGCGTCAGCTATAATAAATCAACAATGTCAATAAAGATTGACCGTCTCTTGGAGCAGCATAGTGCAACTTGCTGTGTCTGCAGTTGTTTTTGAGCACTAAGAAATGGATTTTCAGGTTAAACAATATAATCAGTGTTGATTGGATGCACAAAGTTGCACAGTTGAAGGAAATCATGGTAATGCTAATGGCATGGCAGAGTGACCACGTGTTTCTTTGAACTACAGTCCAAGGCTACAGTCTCGCTGGTATTGGACACAGACATGACTGCCATGCTACTTCTGCTGATGTTTTTCCTTTGCAAGATGTGGATGCAGATTCATGTGACAGGGCAGAGAAAGGCAAATGGGTTTTGATGGGAACACAACAATGGCAACAAGTGTTTTAAGGCCGGACTCGTGAAACTTATTGTTCCCTGTGTTTGTGTCTGTTTAGTTCATCAAGCCCTATGTCAACCTCTGTTTTTAAAGATGCAATATACTTAAAGCTATCATTACTATCATCTATTTTGGGCTGGGCAACTTTGATTACCAAAAGGGCTGCGTACACTTTTTTCAGTGCCCAGGGGTTACACAGTTACATGTTGTCCGGCACTCTCAAAAAGGAAAGAAATATATAAGACAAAACCAGCAAAATAAAACTTATAAAAGGATATACAAAAAATATATATTTTAGCTCAAGCACAATAAAAACCTACCATTTTGTAAGCATCACAAGTAAAGCTAATTTAAGCCTCTTTTTAATGCTATAACGAATTAATGTTTTTCAGTTAATCAAGCACCTTTACCCTTGGTTCCAAATACAATGTTCACTAATATTATATATAAGGTGGTAGTGCCTCGTAAAACATATTTAGAGATACAATTATAGCAAAGTGAAGTCTTTAATGGCTTGTAAAACCAAAGCATGTATCTGGGATTTAAGGTTGATAGAATTGCTTCACCAATTATCCATTACTGTGCTGCTTTATTGTACTGGTTACTCAAAATGAATCATTTGTTTCAGTTGAAACAAATTTCATATTTCCATTTTTTTTTTTTTGCTAACATTCATGGTTGGAGGGAAAAGAAAGCAGAGATAATTAAGGACAGACCAGCCTTTTGGACATCTGTCTGAGAGAGGTAAGGTCTGGCCAAAATGTGGGTGCGCGTTATATTTGAGCACAGCGTTTTTCCTGGAAATGGCGAGAAAAATGGTGTGCGTGCTATAATTGAGTGCGTATTTGAGAAATTACGGTAGCTCACGGAGATGACTGTCCCTCTACGTCAGAAATTGAATCAGCAATGACGTGCTTCCTGTTCAGATGTTTATGCATCGCTGCCATACTTGCCGTGGAAGGCAAGTTCTGCCTTGTGTTTTTACATTTTACATTCTTCTGTTTTGTTTTGGTAAAATGCACCTCCCTCGAGCTCTGTTTCTTGCTAGCCATGATACTGTTTGGGCATAACTCTTCTGGTGACATCTGACCCGATTACCACTACTGCGTAGGCCTGTCGTAATAACAAATTTTGCTGGACAATAATTGTATTATTGTCAATTTTATTTTTAAACATTAATTTTCATTAATGTTATTATAAAATATGTAAACATAAAGTGAGTACACCGTATCAAAAGCAATAAACTTTAATTTCTTAAGAGTATTTAACTGTAATTGAAAGGGCAAGTGCTTTTAAATAAAATAAATTAAACAAACAAACAACATAATGGATTTAACAAACAAAAAGAGAGAAAAAAACCAATGAAAATGAAATGGACTCTCTTTGGGGAAAAATTGCATGTAAATAAAAATCATATTACTAATCAAAATCAACAAAAAAAATAGACCTTGTCTCTGTAAAGAAAAAAAAACAAAACTCCAATAAAAACACACACAACAATAAAACAATAAATAAAATGGAGTTTATACAGTTCATGAACTGTTTGTGACGTATGTTCCTCTAGCCAATCATAATGTCTATCAAATGTTTGTAACTTTTCCCGAAATGCTGGCTTTTGAACCGTATAGAAGGGTTGCATTTCTTTTGCAATGTAGCGAACGACACTGTTTGAGAGCGCACCATTTTGCGATGTTTTATTTATATTTACTTTGCAGACCAAATGCCACAGTACACGTTGACTGTCAGGACTAAGGCTGTGCTGCACCTCCCCTTCTTCGTCGCCACTACTTTCAAATACGACATATTGGCTTGTCGGTGTTCATGGGCTCACATCTTGTTTATTCTGTTTAAAACCTAAAATATTCCCACACTTGGGCTGTGGCTGCCAGCTTAGGAACCATCGCTTTCGTGCTATCATTCATGTCAGTGTTTGTTTCCTTGTTTCTCCTCACGACGCTCTTTGGCCTCGCCAAAGATTAAATAACTGACAGATGCTCACTCTGCTGAATCCTCTACATAACCAATGCACCCTGGTGTTGAGACAGTTGCACAGAGTAAACTATCTACTCATCCAGCCTGTTTGGTAGAGAGAGAGAGGAGGAAAACAAACATGCAAGCAGGTGTCAATTTATTGAGGCCGGCAAACTTACCGAGGACGTTTTTATTTATCGTGCAGTTAATTGATTTATTGATTATAAAGACAGGCAGACAAGACAGTGGAAGTTACAGCAGCAGTTTTGAGAGAAAACAATGCTTCAAGAACAATCAACGACATTAATTATTAAATTAGTCATCGACGATTTTGTTCATCAACGTCATCATAACTTATGGACAAATCTTGGCAGCCCTAATTGGAATGCAACATAGTGCAAGTTGTTTAAGTATTAATATTCTCTTACATTCTTAAAAAAGTGGAAGTTACTGCCTTAAACTGCTGTCAGGAAAGCAGAAACACATTTTGAATAAAACTGAATGTTAAAGCAAGGCGAAATCATCCCAACGCCCCCTCCCAGCACCTCTCACGCTCAAGTACACATTGAACCCTAACACTGGGGCAGTTTGCACTGAAGAGAATATTTTAGAAACAAAGGGGGTGCAGTCTGTCCAACACTCATCAGTCGCCCTAGTTTATCCGATATTACTGCTGATAATTGGCGTTTTTTAATTCATTTTTGTTTCACACAAATAACTGAAGCCTTTTATTCAGTTCTCCAGTCTTATTTCAAGCAGAGCAGAAAAAAAGAAGTTAGTACTGCACCACTGCAGTCGAGCCAAAACCATCAAGGTACCCGTCTACAAAAACGAGAGTAAGGTGCCGAGGTGCTACAGAGAGAGAATCAGCAGGAACAAGGGGAGTACGATAAAGAGGAGTGGAGAGACACGGCGAGGTAAAAACGAGAGGGAGAGAGAGAGAGAGACTGCAGAGATGAGTGAGTGTGTCTGCAGTACGAGGCTGAAACACTGCAGAGAGGAAGAGGGAGGCTGTATGTTCAGCATTAGTACACATCACACAGAGAAGTGCAGCAGCTTCCACTGAAAGAGGTATTAAAACAGAGGATTCGCTCTCCACAGCGAGCCTGCTAAGCCGGGGAGGAGAGGGAAGGATCAGGCTGAATGTGGCCTTGACAAACACTGGGATGAAACAAAATGAAGGTGAAGGTGCGGGAGAAAATGAAGATGAAGCATGAAAGAGACAAACAAATACAGACGCATGACAAACTGGATCTGCCTCATTCAGAGTACAAATTGTCCCCGAGTGTGATTCCTTAAAATCAGATTAAGCCTATTGAGGCTTCCCTTCCACGCAGCAAACGTCAGCATCTTATTTGGCAGCAGATGACAAATAATTTTATTTGACAAGTACCCAGAAAATAATTTTAAATTGTTGTAACATGATTACGCAGCTCAGAATTAAAGCTTGACATAATACACCTATGAGGGCTGTCAGGGCTGATTATCATTATCAACTTCTCTCCCCTCTCCCCAGATTCCCTCCCAGAGTGTTTCTCGCCTTTTAGTGCATGACGGGGCATTATTTGTACTTCAAACTGAACACGAGCACAGTATTAAGTAGTGAACAAAGGGGTCATGATTAAATAAATACATGGAGGAATGATAAAACCTCAACCAAAAGCGAAAATAATGCACAGCAATCAATGGAAACAGCCACAAGAATGGCTCTTTGTTAAAGTAGAGGCTCAACATACTTTAAAAAAACACCCAAGAGTACCATAATATGCACCAAAGGGTACTATAAAACTGCAAATTAAAATTGTTTTGGCACTAGCTCAAATGGGAGACCCAAAAACCCCATGAGAAATCATCCACCTAAAACAGAGGGTGAAGAGTACCTCGAAACAGCTATTAAAGGGATTCTTAAAGATATTACTAAAGGTACATTTAAACAGATCCTCAGGAGTACCTAAAACAGGCAATAAGAGTCCCCTAAAACTAAAGATTAAATGTATCTTAAAATAGATGCAAATATATTGATACCTTAAAGGTGCTATGAGGAGAATCTATTTCCGGCGACATAAAGACTCTGCTACCCATGAGCAAGCGCGGTGACTGTCGTAAAGACGTGACCCAAGCCAAAGCGTGCATTTGTTGTGATGCTAATGGATGCAGCTCCGACCTTCCTCAGAACTCTGCATTGCTTTACAACTTCTTTTTTCAACAACTTACAGGATGCAAAGCGACGAGGTAATGTATCTCTTTCTAGTTACGTAGCGGCAGTTTTTGATGTGTGACAACAAGCAATTTTTTCGGAAAACTTAGTATTGTAGTTTTGTAGCCGGCTATATATGGCTACTTACAGCCCGGTGCTCTAAGACGTGTCTGAATAATATGAATTTGCTCTAGTTTTAATTGTCTTGTTCCTGAAGTTGAGTATCCAGGCCAGTCCAGCCCTGTCCAACCCGACCGCGAAGCTAAGGAATAGCATTTATAGATAACCTATTTTGATGCTATAAAACTCATCTTAAAGTGTGTATTTCGATCAGGCATATATCTAAAAGTGAGACTGTTTTGTAATTACTTAGAAACTCCTCACAGCATCTTTAAGCTAATGTTATATTACCTTCTGGACAGATGCTATCAAAATCTTCTGAAGGTATCAAAAAGATGTTAACTGAATATTTGTCAAAGTAGATGATTAAGATCACAAACAAGATGTTAATAAAAGTTAAAAGAAATGCTAATGACAACTTCTAACGGATACTCAATGTCTACCTGAAAAAGGGTTTAGGTTTCTTGAAAGTTTCTAAAGAATGTACCTAAGCAAAATGACAGATATCCCCCCAAAAGATGCTAAAGTACTTTTTAAAGGAGATGGTGAATGTGCCTTAAAAATCATGCTAGCATACCTTAGAAGTGATAACAGATGTTTTTAAACAGATGCTAAAAGCACTTTCAAATAGATTTTTTAAAAACCGAAGACCACACCTTGAAAAAGATAGAAGGTACCTCATGCCTAAAGCACCTTCAAATTGATGGAAAAGGCACTCAAAATCTGATGCTAACAGTAGCTCAAAGCAAACCTTAATAAAGTTGCTGAAACACTTTGAAAGAGATGGCAAATAGACTTTTAAAATGATGCTAAAAGTATCTTGAAATGTTCAAAAAGTACCTAAAACTGATGCTAAAGTACCTTGAAAGCAACTCTTCATGTTCTCCGAAACAAAGCACTTTGAAAAAGACGTCAAAGATGCTTAAAAAGAGGTGATGTACTGTTTACAAAAGCAGATGCTATAAGCTAACTTCAAAAGAAATGATGCCATGTACCAGATGCTTCAAAAAGATGAAAAAGAACATATTCAAAATCTGATGCTAAGAATACTTTAAAAGAGATGGCAAATGTACCTTAAAATTAATGCTAAATGCATCTTGAAAAGTTGAAAAGGTAGCTTAATAGTGAAGTGTAAACCTTAAGAGAGATGCTAAATAATTTACTAACTCTTTGCTAACCTTCAGAAAGACTAGACAAAGGTACCATGAACCAGAGGCTTAAAACATCCTCAAATAGATTAAAAAGGCCTCAATACCTGACGCTATAGTACCTTGAAAGAGATTCCAAGAGTACCTTAATAAGGATGCTATAATACCTTCAAAAGATGGCTAATGTACTTAGAAGTCATCCGAAAAGTATCTTAAGAAGTTGAAAAAAGGTACCTTCAAACAGATTCTGGCACGCCTTAAAAGTGATGCTAATGTTGTGCAAAACAGCTGGTAAAAGCACCTTCAAAGAAACACCTAACATGAAACAGGTACCCTCTGCTACTTTGGAAATGACAAATCAAAGATTACATAAACTAGAAGACTTAAGCACCTTCAAAAAGATGGACGAGGTTTTCAAACCTGATGCTAAAATTACCCAAAACAAGCTAAAATAAGAAGCCATTGGGTACTGAAAAAGATGCCTAGAGTGCAAAAAAAAAATCCTAAAATACAACAGAAGTAGCTTAAAACAACTGCCTAGATGACTCAAATGAGTTACTTAAAATAGAAAATAAGGGAACTTGTAGGTGCAATGAACCTAAAAAGTGATGCTACGAGTACCACCATGTAAAAGCTAATTTGTGTCCAAATCAAGTGCTTCAGGATTACGGCTGAACAATTAATTGCAAATTAGATTAAATCGCACTATGGCTTGTTGCAATTTTCAAATTGCAGACGGTTCAATATTTATAGCCCAAAATGTGTTGAACATTTTGTATTTTTTTGCAATTTCATGCCTATTTTTACCTCCATACACTTTTTTTTCCCACTTTTGGACCATTTTTTACCTTTTTTCACTCCGTTTTTACAGCTTTATGCCTATTTTGCCCCCATTCATCTTTTTTGGCCACTGTGGGAACCATTTTTGGAATTTTTACATGTTTTTTGAAATTTAATTTCAAATTTAATTCCCAATTTTGCTGCCATAATCAATTTTCCTAAGCCACTTTTGGATTTTTTGCCAATTTTTCCCCATTTTTTGGAATTTCATACCTATTTTGCACCTACTTATTAACCTTTTTCTACTTTCATACCATTTTTACCCAGTTCTTACAATTTCATACCTATTTTGCTTCTGTTCTTCACTTCTCCACTTTTTCTCAAATCTTTTATCCTTAAATTAATTTAATGTCATATTGGTTTTACTATGAAAAGATCTACTGCTTATGTTTGTTTAAGAATACATAAGATGAGGAACATTAAAATGATTGCAGAGTAAATGGCAATATTGGGGGAAAAAATCGCAATAAGATTATTTTCTCAAATCATTCAGCCCTATTCATTATAAAAGGTCCCTAAACAGATGCTAAGACATTATCAAAAGGGATATTAGTAAAACTAAAGTACCAACAAATGCATCCTAAAGGGAGCTTAAAACAGATGATTTTACTTAAAGAGATGCTAAAAGGACAATTAAATAGATGCTGAAGTTTGATGTCAGACAGCTGAGGCTCCTTTGAGATAAATACTGAAGGAAAACGGAAAACAAAATCCCAAGGAGCACACTTAAGAGTTAGCAAAGGTACCATGAGACAGCTGCTAACCTTGCATTAGGGTCTCAAAAGGGCTTCTGTGGGACAGTTATGGAAGTGTATCTAGGATGCAAGTAAGTTAAGGAATGCCTAAGGGGGGGTTATGCACCTTAAGGGAGTTGATAGTTCATGACCTTAAATTAAGAGCTGTTGACCATGTAAGCAGGTATTATCCAAATGCCTTTGTCGTCTTCAGATATCTGTTTCCTTTCTTCACTGTCATGCCTTTTCTGCTGCAGAAAATTAGTTTGTGTAACTCTCTGTGGACAAGGTAGCCTGTAAAATCTCCTTAGATATTTGCAAAAACATCACCAAAACACCAAACTAGGTCAGCTGGAAATAAGACATGCTCATGGCCTTTCGAACATTTTACATTTTGACCTTTTAGTTGTAGCCTTACCATGATGGCGGTAATAAACAGAGCTTTGAAAAAGGTTGGATGGTGTTGAAGCTTTTTCTGTGGTTTTCACATGTCATTGACGCAGAGGCATAAATAGCATCCTTAATTATCACCTCTCTTCCACAACAAGCTTGTGTTTATGGTCTTTATGACAAAAGTACTAACACGTTTACTCTAATAGGAGTGTAGGCATCGACCATTAGACGTGGATCCCAAAGGAAGCGGATGTGATTCATTCGCCAAGTGTGAATATAAACAGTAGGTTTCCCCATTATCCACAAATTACAGCAATTTCTTTCCATATCTCTGCCTCTATTATCGCCTCCCTGTCAGCTGCCCACACACTTGTCTTTCCAGTTAGTGTTCACTTCACGGTTTCTGTCCCCTCCCTTTAAAATCTCAAAGGGTCAAAAAAAGGGCTGGGACATCAGATTTGTAGGCTATATCAACACATAGGTGAGGCAGTATTTTTGCTTTAAATTGCCTGGTAAAACGGTTGGTTACAGTAATAAACACTGGCAGTAAATGATTATTCCCTTCAGGATGTCTGATTGAATACTTAGGCAATATAGATGGCCCTCATTTTAGTTATTGTATTTTAATTTAATGCAATTTTACTATTAACCAGAATAAAAAATGTAGTCCTAAACACTTGGTATTGTGTGATATAGTGTTTTAGACAGTATTTCTACCTTGACAGCAGATGGACTGTTCAAATGTTTCACCGTTTTATTCAGGAAAGAGCTCATAGAAGGGGTTTGGGAATGGGCTAAGCCTTTTAAAAGCATATATGGAAGGTGACTGGCCAATCATTCCATCCATCACATTCATTTCGGACCAATCAGATCTTGTAGTAGGCGGGCTCTGCTGCCACGGTGTACAGCGTGGAAAGGACTACACTCTCCAAAACATGTTTAAAGTTGAGTCTTTCCTATTGCGAAATGATTTCAGTGTTGATATTTGTTCATTAATTACAGAAATGTGGTCATAATCTGAAGCTGTTAGCATCTATGCTAGTCTCACTTCCTGCTGTTGTCTCGATCGTAGCTCCTTCCACTTTCTGCTCTAAAGGACGTTTATTGGGCTGCTTTGGGCCAAGCCCAATCATTGTAGATTGGAGCTTTCAGAGATGGTTTTGTCCAGTTTCAGACATTTAATCATGCAGATCCAGCTTCACTGCAAGGTTACAGTGGTTAAAAAAAACAACCAATTTAATTTAAGCTCTGCAATTTCTATTCAAAGCACTTTGTAAACCGTTGTATTTAAAAGTACTATACAAATAAAGTTTATTATTATAATTTTTGATACCACTGGAATAACAATAAAAGCCCTTTATTCTAAATATTCAACATTAACCGTCCACTTTTTAGGTATGATAATTATATTTTAGAAAACAATAGAATAAAACTTTATTTGTCCCACACTGGGGAATTTGCAGTCTTAAAGCAGCAAATCCAATCTTTCCAAGCAACCAAAGTAGCTGTGATTGGATATATTCCTAACTTTTCTCTAATTTCTACACAACCAAATTAGCTCTGATTGGATTAAGTCTCTGTCAAACAGTTTCGTGTAGTTTTTATTTGCTGATGAAAATGTCAGTTTAGTTTTAGTTTTTGTCCATGTGCACTTATTTGTATTAGTCTAATTTGCATCAGGGGAAAAAAGATTGCTGACGAAAACAATTGGTCAACAAAATTACCACTGTCTGAGTGTAGGGAACAGGTCTTTTTTACGTGAAGACTGCATACTTTTATTAAAAAAATATCTGCATTAACGATAATGAGCTTAGAATGATTGTCTTTTGGCAAAAATCCAATATCGTGCATCCCTTAGAAAGAAAAGGAGTGCGTCCTGGACACTTTGTACTGGGTTTCACACAGTCAAAGACACTCTCTTTATACTATTAAAATTCCTTTATTTTGAAAGCATGGTCATGTAGACCTTGAAAACCAACTTTCATCATCAGTACTTAAGCATAAGAAAGTCATGCAAACAGATACTGGGCTGCAGTAGTCCCTCTTAGCCTCTTAATCCATCCCTAATTGAAATGTTTCGTGAAATTTAGTGAAATTTCCATTAAATCTAAATCATTGCAGTTGTCCTGCTAAAATCAAAAAGGTCTTTTTTTTTTAAGTTTCCCAGCCCTATGGATAACTTATTGATGTAATAAAATATAAGTTGCCGCTTCTAACTCAAGCACTGTATGCTATACTGTATACTACCAGCCCATCAGATAGGAAATATACTCTGTTCTGTTGATTTGGTTGGGTGTCATGTTTTGTTTGGTTCACAGCTATGGTCACGAGTACCCGTCGTGTGCCTTCGGGTAGGTCGTCAGTCCGTGTCTTGGTACCTTCTGGGATATTCTGCTTGAGAATGGCGTGCGAGAACCACTCTCCCCTCTCCCCGCCATTAGTCTCGCAGGGCACTTAACCCCCTTTTGCTCCAGTGGAGCTGCAGTGTGATCGACAGAAGATTAATGTTACTGTCCACAGCAGCTTCCTGTATTCATGTCAGCTTCATTTACCTCTAATTCAGCACTTTTCCACTCTCAAGAAGTTCACAGTGTCAGACAGTTGCTCGCAGGATTGACAGAAATCAAGTTTTAGTTTGATTACGGAGTGGAAAATTGTCCACCTGACTGTCCATCCATCCCTCCGTCTTATCCTGTCTTCATCCCCTCTGATCCTGTCTGCATCTGCCTTCTCTATCAATAATGTAAAGGGGATCTGAAGGTGTTTGAGTTTTCTGGACAACTCCTTATTTTTTACTGTCTTTTTGTTGTTGTTGTGTTTTTTGATTTGCATTTTTTAAGTTGCTGCCGAGTTCTGTGACTATTATGTGGGTGACTTTTTTTATTCTACTTGTCTGGTTTAGTGACACTGTCTGGTTTTGTTTCTTTTTCGTGTGTCGGGGGGTTATCTTTGTTCTGTTGTATTTTTGTTTTTCCTGTTTGATTTTGTGACAATTTGACTGGTTTTATGTTTCACATGTGTTGTTTTTCAAGTTCATTTTTTGGTTTTGCTATGCTTTTTGTTTTTGTTTTTTATTTGTTTTTCTTGTTAGGTTTTGTGACAGTTTCTTTTTAGTGTTGTTTGCATGTTTTAATTGGGTTGATTTGTGTTTTTTGTGTCTCATTGTTGCATTTTTTGTTGTTTTGTCTTGTTTTGTTTTTTGACAGTTTGTCTGGTTTGTGTTTTGTTTTTTTGTTTCTGTTTAGCTTTGTGCTTTTCATTGTGCTTGTTTTGCTGTTGTAATTTTTTTGTTGTTTTCCTTATTTAGTTTTGATGTTGTTTTTTATGTTTTGTTTAGTCCTTAATTCTTGCCTCTTACATTTCTATCTCTTTTGAGATTTATTGTTGTGTTCTAAACCTTAAGTCTTTGATTATGTTTTCTGTTTCATTGTCATGTCTTCCGATCTTTCAGTGTTTTTATTTGTTGAGTTTTGTTGCTTTCAGTTTTGGTTTCTTAAATGTTGTGTTTTTAATTTTTTTGTTATGTTTTTAGATTTGATGTTATGTCTTTTGTTGTGTTTGATTTGTAGTTTGGTTTTGTGATTTGTTGAAGAAGAGTATTTCTTTGTAAAAGTGTGTTGTGGTTTGTTTTAGTTTTTGAGTTTTGTGACTTGTCTTGTATTGATGACCTTTTTGGGTTTTTTTTGTTGTTTTTGTTGTCTGGTTTGGTGACAGTTTGTCTGGTTTTATGTTTCTTTGTGTGTATGTGTGTTGGGGGGGTTATATGTGTTTTGTTGTACTTTTGTTTTTCCTGTTTGATTTTTGGACTGTTTGTCTGGTTTTATGTTTCACATTTGTTGATCTTCAGTTTTTTTTTGTGAGTTTTTTTTCTTTATTATTTTTTTCTTGTTTGATTTTGTCCCAGTTCATCTGTTTTTTAGTTTCTTTTTTATTTGTATGCTTAAATAGATTTTATTTATGTTGGTTAATTTGTTGTTCTATTTTGTTGGTTTTGTGACAATTTGTCTGGTTTTATGTTTATTTGTTGTATTTCTGTTTTGTTTAGCTTTGTCATTTTCATTGTGCTTGTTTTACTGTTGTATTTTTTTTGTTTTGTTGCTTTCTTTGATTGGTTACAATGCTTTTTTTAGTTTTGTGACAACTAGTCTAAAATTTTTGTTTCTCACATTTCTTTTTTTTAGATTATGTTTGTATTCTAAACCTTGTGGTTGTATTAAGTCTTTAGTTACGTTTTCCGAAATATTGTTGTGTCTCTTAATCTGTCTGTATTTTGATTTGGTGAGTTTTGGTTTCATAAATGTTGTGTTTTTAATTTCTGTTGTGTTTTTGGATTTACTGTTGTGTCATTTGTTGTGTTTTGAGTTGTTTTGTGATTTGTTAGAAGTATAATATTGTTTTATCCTAGGTGTGTTGTGGTTTATTTTCGTTTTTTTCTACTGTATATTCTTATTTTGCGTTGTGCTTAATGTTTGTGATTCATTGTTTTGCTTTGCCTCTTTCATTGTGCTTTTTCTTGTCACTCCTTTTGTATTTGTCATTCTTCCTGGTCTTTATTATGTGGCTCTTCGGGGCCCTCATATAATTGACTCTCACTTCCCCCCCCCTCTGGAGATGTGCTCTTATCTCCCCCCTCCTCTGCCCTCAGTCCGGGATTTCCCTCTTTTACATGTAGTAGTTAGCGCTCTGATTCATGAGCAGCGAGCCTCGGAGAAAAGGCTGAGAGAAAAGAGAAGGAGGCAGAGGAGGGGAGGAGAGGGAGGGAGGGTAAGGATGGGAGACAGAGACAGATTGCAGCATTTAACAGGCTGCCCTGGGGAGCCGCTGAAGGTGATAGAGAGGGAGAAAGACACATATGGAGGGAGAGGGAGGGCTGATAGAGAGAAAGAGACATGCATTTTAGCAAGAGGGTGGTAAAAAAAACCAAGACCGGCTCAGTGAGAAAGATTGGAACATACACGGCCTATTCAGAAAAAAACACTCGTCTGGCATAAATGGAGTGCAGATGGAGGCCTGTGCGCACATGCTAGTACTGTACACACATATACACAAGCACAAAAAACACACACTGCCCCTACCCTCCCTCCTCTTCCTCCTCTCCCGACACTTTCTTCTTCTCACACAATGCGATGCACTTCATTTACAACAAGGTTTCCCTCAGGGGTGTACACCTCTCCGCGCTGTTTTCCTCACACTTCTGTCACATTTCTTTATCCGCTCCTCTTTTTTTCCAGCCTTTAAAGCCGAGTCCTTGTGGGGTAAACGTAATAAATATTAGATTAGTTATATAAGGTCCTCGAGAGCTGCCTGCAATCGTCACATATGATCAGATTCAAGAACAACCCGCTGTTTGGGTCTGTTGGAAAGGACGGAATAAACAGCAGAGTTGAGTTGGTTTGAAGGTGATGTGGGGTCACCGTTCAAGCCCTGATCCCACTAAACGATCAATCCACTGCAGAGCTGCCAGGTTTCTTTTGAAAAGTTGCGATTAAATATTAGCAGTTGCGGTTGCATTTTGGGGGTTGTTCTCAAAGAGCAGTTAGTCATTGGCCACAGTTACATGATGTTTTTAATTACCTCCGCCGGTGTCTGTTTGTTTTTTCTTTAGTTTGTATGTTTGTTTGTTTCTCTGTCAGCAAGATGAAAAGTTATGGACAAATTTTGATGAAATTTTCAGGAAATGTCCAGATTGGGGACAAGGAACAAATTATTAGATTTTGGTGTTGACCCGGATCAACGTCTGGATCCGCCATGACGAAAATGCAATTGTTTTGAATAACTACCGAACTAAAATGGATATCATTATAAATCCAATGGTATGTTTTCATGGTCAAGGAATCTAAATATTTACATGAAATAAAGGAAGGACTAATATTTATGGTAAAAATCACAGTATTGGAGAGGACTGTGGTGCTGGCGGAGGTCTGCTTTCCCTGAGTGCTTTTCTAGTTTTGAGCTTGTTCTCAAAGAGCTTTTGGTCATTCGCCACGGTTACATGATGTTTTTAATTACCTCCGCTGGTGTCTGTTTGGGTTTTTGTTAGTTTGTTTGCTTGTTTGTTTCTCTGTTAGCAAGATAACTCAAAAAGTTATGGACGAATTTTGATTAATTTTTTAGGATATGCCTGGATTGGGACAAGGAACAAATTATTCCATTTTGGGAGTGATTGTCTGGATCCGCCATGACGAAAATGCAAGTTTTGTAAATAACTACTGAACTAAAATAGATATGATGAATCCAGTTGCTAATGGTATGTTTTCATGGTTAAGGAGTCTAAATATTTACATGAAAGAAAACATTGGACTAATATTTATGCTGAAAATCACAATATGGGTGAGGACTGTGGCGCTGGCGGAGGTCTGTGCTCTCCGAATGCTTTTCTAGTTCGGAATGAAGCATTCAGAATTAAATAGTTTGGAATAAAGTATTCTCCTTTGTGTTTACATAGAAATGGTCATTCTGATTTGAGGTTTACATGTAAAACACGTCCATTCTCCTGTAATCAATTTTGCTTAAGGTCTGGGGCATTGGAATAGTTTTTATTGGACAGGGGTGGACGTTACGTATTTACATCTACCAGAAGAATACATACTCCTGTTCAGTGTCTCCAGCGTCTCTGTTGGGAAACCTCGTCCAACTTGGATGCTTCAACTACAAAGTCCTGCATTTTTATGCTTACGTCCTTCCACTCTTTCATCATTTCCAAATCTTCTAAGGCTCTAATTAAATAAATTGTCTCGGCTCGAGTCCAATATCTGCTTCGGGTAACACGACAAGGGAATGAGCATTTGCAGAACTACTGAAATTAAAGTGGAATGAACGTATACATGATCTGGGAATTATTCAATTTTGGTTTAAAACTGGAGTAAACCTGCCACAAACTTCAGAATTAAATTTAATTTGTCATGGTCATTTTCATTCTGAATTAGGTGTTTACAAGGTTGTTCTTAGTCTTTTTAAAGGGGGTTTAAGTTTTATTCTAAATTAAAGGTGAATTGAAACTGTCATATAAAGACAGCCATTCTGGCTTGTGCTCCCAACGCCAGGAGGGATCTGATACTCGCTCTACTACCAAAATAAACTAAATTCAGAAGTTAGATTTTGGTGTTGATCCACACTCAAACACAGTAACAGGAACTGAACTGGCTTTGTCAACTTTGACTGACAGAACAGTTTTCTGCATTCTGCTTATTACCCCAAAAATTCTCAAAGGATTTTCTTGTCATTTTCAGGGAATATTGTTCATGACATAAGAAAGGAGTGATTAGATTTTGTTGGTAATCTGAACTGGATGTGGATGCAGGACTGTTTAAAAGGATTTCTTAACATTTTTAAAAAGGGCAGTTTTCCACATTTCGCTAAAACTCAGGAAGTCTTGAACACATTTTCCATTTATTTTTTAGGGAATGTTATTCATGACCAAAGGAAGAAGTGATTAGATTTTGGTGTTGCTCCAAACTCGAATGCAGTTACAGAAATTTTCACGGCTTTGTCAACTTTGCCTGATAGAGCAATTTTCTGCATTTTGTTCATAAACCAAGAAAATCTCAAAGGATTTTCTTGTTATTTTCAAAAAATGTTGTTCATGACACAAGGAAGAAGTGATTTGATTTTGGTGTTGATCTGAATCCGGATAGGGATACAGGAAATACGAAAGCTTTTTCCACATTGGGTGATTGAACAGTTTTCTGCATTTTGCTGATAACTCAAAAAATTCTCAGAGGATTTTCTTGTCATTTTCAGAGATTGTTGTTCATGACACAAGGAAGAAGTGATGTGATTTTGATGGTGATCTGAATCCTGATGTTTACTCAGGAATTTTAAAGGAATTTCCAAACATTTTTGGATAGGGCAGTTTTCTACATTTTCGCTAAAAACTTCAAAAAGTCTCCTACATATTTTCCCCTTATTTTCAGGTAATGTTATTCATGGCACAGGGAAGAAGTGATTTGGTTTTGGTGTTGATCCAAACTTGGATTCAGTCACAGTAAATTTCACAGATTTGTAAGCTTTGCCTGACAGAGCAGTTTTCTGTATTTTGCTGATAACCCAAAAAGTTATCAGCATCATTTTCAAGGATTGTTATTTATGGCACAAAGAGGAAGCGATCAGATTTTAGTGGTGATCAAATCTGGAAGGTGCTAAAGGTGCTATGAGGAGAATCTACTACTGGCGAAATAAAGACTCTGCTATCCATGAGCACGCGCGGCGACTGTCGCAATGCTGCGTTCCAGTAACCTCCGAAATGGGAGTGACATCATCTCCGACTTATCGGCGTTCCAGTTGAAGTCAGAAAAAAACATGCCGATCTATCAGGCTACTGTTAGCTGTTGTTAGCACGCCCTGCGTTGTCGTTCACAAATATCACATGAAGAATGTGATTATCACTATGGCAGCATTTTTGTAAATATATGTCTAACAATACTATGTATACAGCTGATCTAGAGCGACACACCCCAGTCAGAAGTGCAAATAAATTGATTATTACAGGAGCTAAATAACTGTTCACACTGGGGGCATCCATCTGCAATTGTCAACTCGGGGGTGGTGAGGTTTCACCGACTTCCCAGTAGGAAATTCCAACTTCGGGGAACATTCCAGTTGCAGTTTCCTACTCGGAACCTGGAAATTCCTACTTCTGACTACAACTGGAACGCACCAAAGACGTGACCCAAGCCAAAGCGTGTGTTTGTTGTGATAAATGCGGCTCAGACCTTCCTCAGAGCTCTGCATTGCTTTACAACTTCTTTTTTTAAACAACTTACAGGATGCAAAGCGATGAGGTAATGTATCTCTTTCTAGTTACGTAGCGGTAGTTTTTGATGTGTGACAACAAGCAGTTTTTGGAAAACTTAGTACTGTAGTTGTAGCCATCTGTATATCGCTACTTACACCCCGGTGCTCTAAGACGTGTAATATAAGTAATAAAATATTATAAATTTGCTCTAGTTTTAATTGTCTTGTTCCAAAAGTGGAGTATCTAGGCCAGTCCAGCCCTGTCTGATCCGACCGGAAGGCTAAGGAATAGCATTTATAGATAACCTATTTTGATGCCATAAAACTCATCTTAAAGTGTGTATTTTGATCAGGCATATATCTAAAAGTGAGACTTTTTTGTAATTACTTAGAAACTCCTCACAGTCTCTGTAAGGGTTTTTGTACCTGAATATGTGTGAAAGATCATTTTATATGGATTTTATCAATTAAAACTATTAAATTTGATTTTTACTTTGCACAGCAATTTCTCACTTTCTTTTTGTTTTTGTTTTTTTTTTGTATTTGGAGGAGGCTTGACTCCTTTAAGGCACAACAAGGAGGAACCAGCGATCACTGCTAATAATTGGCCAAAACTGCCGATAGATGATGGCTCGTAGTTTTGAGGAAATGACATAAAGAAAACAGACCCGTCTCGTTGTTCTCAGTCTATACAGTAATAATACGCTCCAGTCAGTCGCACAGTAAGGAGGTTGACAGCACGTCCCCGAGCTGACTCAGATGTCAGTCACACGTTGTCACAATAAACACCCACCCAGAGGCTCCAAGCTTAGATGGAACGAGTATGTGCAACAATGTTTTTCATTCTCACTGCTGTGTCTTTATATGGTCGGCATTTATAGCACCCAAAATTTGAAGCAGGCAAATTTCTCTTCAATTATTTATGGCTCAGCGCTGATAACAGCCAAGGCCAGAGGAATTATGTTTTAGAGATGTCTGTCTGTCCGTCTGTTTGAGTAAAGGTAGCACTTTAAGATTTTTGCAATAACTTCAGTCCTTATGGACGAATTGATTAAATGTTGGAGGTCCCAGGTCAGGAGTGAAGCTCATGAAGCCTTATTGTCGTCCATTTACTTCAAGCCTTGCATGAATATATGCTCTAAATCAATATAAGTTCCTCTTATTTTGAAGGTTTAAGATCATAAGCTTGTTAATGGAGTTGCATGTTCATCTGTTCTTTTTGAGCAATAGTCAAAGGACACTAAGACACTATGTTCTGCAACCTTGGCATAAATATACACTCTAAATCAAGGATAAATTGCTCTGATTTCAAAGGACGTTGGTCAAATATTAGTTCATAAAGCCTCATGTCCATCCCTTGCGTGTAAGAGCTTTATCTCAGGACTCTTATGCTGCGTTCCATTAACATCGGAACTGGGAAGAGGGAAGTGGGAATCACGTCATTCTGAGTTAGCAGCGTTCCAGTTGCAAAGTCTGATAAAAATGTGCCATTCCACCAGGCTATTGTTAGACGCTATGTTAACTGTTGTTAGCACGCCCTGCGTTGTAGTTCACAATTACCACACGACAAATGTAAGAAACACTATAGCAGCAGTTCCATATCAGTTGAACACTGTGTAGCTGATTTGGTGAGACAAACATAGAGCTGTCACGATAATCAATAAATCAATTAACTGCACGATAAATAAAAATGTCCTTGGTAAGTTTGCCAGCCTCGATAAATTGACACGTGCATGCATGTTTGTTTTCCTCCTCTCTTTCTACCAAACAGGCTGGATGAGAGGATGGGTCACTCTGTAGATCTGTTTCAATGCCTGGGTGCGTTGATTTTACAGCGGATTTAGCAGAGTGAGCATCTGTCAGTCATTCAATCTTTGTGGGCGGAGGCGGGGCCGAGCGTACACACAGACACAGAGAGCTGAAGTGTTACATTAATGGAAAAAAATGTTTCAAAATAATATTTACCATAATATTGTTTATCGCAATCATTTCTTATTGTCCAGCAAAATTTGTTATCGTGACAGGCCTAGACAAACACTAGCCAGAAGCTAAAAAACGGAATATTACAGGAGCTTAATAACAGTTTACACTGGGGCAGTCATCTTCAATTGTCAACTTACGGTGAAGATCTCTCAAGTTCCCAGTAGGAAATTCCGACCTCGGGGGGTGTCCGATTGAAATTTCCCACCCTGAACTTGGAAATCCTGACTTCCCAGTACAACTGGAACGCACCATAAGTAAATCATTGGTTTTGAAGGGTATAGGTCAAAAATTTAGTCCATGGAGCCCCATGTTCATCCTTTGCTTGTAAGATGTATACATTTCAAGGATATATGGACAGATGTATTTCAAGCCTCGTATGAATATACACTCTAAACAACTGATAAGCAGCTCCTACTTTGTAGGTTATAGATCAGAAGTTAGCTTATGGAAACTCATGTTCATCCCTTAATTGTGAGAGCTGAATCTCAAGAATGCTTTGAAGGATTTTCTTCAAACTTCGTAATAATATACACTCTAAGAAAAGGATTAACTGCTCCGATTTTAAAAGTTATAAGGCAAAGGTTAGTCCGTGGAGCCCAATGTTCAACGCTTGCTTGTGAGAATGCTTCGAGGTTTTCGTTTAGCCTTCAACTAATACACACTTCTAGAAAAGGATTGGTGTTGAAGGGTATAGGTAAAATATTCGGTCAATGGAGCTCCATGTTTATCCCAAAGAGCTATCTCTAGGAAACCTGACAGAGATTTACTTCAAGCCTTGTATGAATATATGCTCCAAATCAAGTATTAAATCTTATTTTGAAGGTTGTAGATCAAAAGCTCGTTAACGGAGTCACATGTTTATCCGTTGCTTGGGAGAGCAATAGCTCAAGGACACAATGAGGGATGTTCTCCAAACTTTACATAAATATACACTCTAAATCAAGGGTAAAATGCTCTGATTTTAAAGGTTGTAAGTTAAAGGTTAAGTTAGGTCAAATATCAGTTCACGGAGCCTCATGTTCCTCCCTTTCTTGAGTAGTATATCGCAACAACGCTTTGAGGGATTTCCCACACGCCTTGGTTGAATCTAAGCTCTAAATCAAGGATAAGATGTTCTTATTTTAGAAGTTTTATGTCAAAAGTTAAAGGCAAAGGTTAGTCCGTGGAGCCCAATGTTCAACCTTTGTAAACACTGAATTCCAATCATAAGACAAGTTCTTTGATTATTTCACAGATGTTTTTATCAAAGCTGAACTGTTTGGACGTTAAAGGTTAATGTTCTTTCAACTCACCTCTATACCTTTTTTGTCCTTACACTAACCCTACTTGCCCTTACCCAGACTGACCCTAACTTCCAAGCCACAGCTTTAGTTTCTGCAAATGAAAAAGAAAGAAGCATGTACCTTGGTATGTCTTCTCTCAAAATAATCCATCTCTGTCATCCCTGGCTCTTTTTCACTCTCACTTACATAACGCCGGCCAATCAGGGGGGGAGTTTTCATCCTCCTTATAGTTTCCACGAGTGCGTTCGTTTTTAGCCTAGGTGAACTCGTGCTCTTTTTTTCTTTTTTCATCTCCTCCTCTGTCCTCTTTCGCACTCTCCCCTTCAGTTTTTACACCCACCCAGTCGTTGTTTCCATCTCATCCATCCCCAATTGCTCTCCTCCTCCTCCTCCTCCTCCTCATCATCATCCTCTTCGGCTCTCCACAGAGCTTCCTCTCAGAATGCTCGGCTAACGGTCTGCATTCGGGCCCGGGTCACCAGATGTGCGTCGGTGCTGAGTGTGTGCTACTGTACGGGCTGAACATCTGCTCCAAGCTGCTCCGACTGTACATTAAGTGGACCAAGCTGTTCAGCTCAGTAGTTTCGTACACGGAAACTGCAGTCTTAAAAGCCTAATTACTGATTCTGTTGGGTTTTGATTGGCTATTAATTCTGATGACCTTATGAATCAGACGTGGACTGAATCTGTCTGAGATATAATGGGTGCAACGTTTAAAAGATTATGCTTTCGCCATGAGCTGTGCTGCTTTCACTGCTGCTCTATAGTCTTTTATTGTGAATACTGTAACGCTGAAGAATCTAAAGTTAGGTGACACAGTTTTAGCGTTGTAAGTGTTGTCGTTTCCCTAAGCTGACTGAGATGCATTGTCTGCCTGAGTTTTTTGGCAGTGTAAAGCAAAACCACTGAAGTGAAGAGCCAAATGGAGTGGAACGCAATCCAGCGTAATGCTACATCTGAGTCCTACAGCTATCATCCAATAACCAACTTCTTTTTCCAAATGGCAGACTGGGTCTTAAAACAGATGCCAGCAGTACGCTTCAAACTCGCTCTATGAATAAACCACAAAACTATACTGAAATATGACCTAAATCAGGTGCCACAAGTTTCTTAAAAGGAGTAAAAAGTACCTTGATAAAGCTTTTTTGAAGGTTCCTTTAAACAGATTATACAGAGTATTTTAAACCTTAGTTTCAGGGCCATCCAAGGAGGTGCCAGAGGGTCTTTATGGGATGCCATGCTCTGTCGGCATAGTGGTTGACAAAAATCAGTTATCATCTTAAACTTTGGTCTACACACTTAACCAATACTGTCATCATAGTTTTTTAAATACAAGAATAGGTATTTGTAAGCCCATTTTATCCAGATTTAAACCCTTTAACTCCCAGCTCAACCGCTTGGTTGACCAAACTTGGAGTAACTGTGTCTCATTCATAAATGATTCAAACTTCTTAAACCTGATTAGGCCATCTTTTTCGTGGGGGTTGAACAAAAGAAAAAAGCATTATGTCTTTATCAAAGAGGCAATTTCCAAGACAGGCAAACATAGTGTTATAAAAAACAAAAACAGTCAGAAAAAGAAAATAATGCTAATATGATTTGAATATGACATCCATAAAGTTATAAGCATTGTTCAAATGTGACATTTTACCTGATTTTTGACCTCTTTCAGCTTCTGCAACGAAAACACTTCTTCTACTCTAAACTTCCACCTCAACCATTTGGCAGAGGTTTATGGTTTGTAAATAGTTAGCATGTAAAAAAAATGTTGCATTAGTGCCCCAATATGTCAAAAAAAGACATTTTTCCTGGCTATTTTTATGAGGAAGTTAAAGGGTTAATATAATTACAATTTATGTTTATTTTGCAAACCAGTGGATCACTTTTGGTGTGTAGGACCCTCAACAGCTCAACCCTTCCTCGTCACAGCTTATGGGGCTCTGGGAGGAAAAAGTCAGGGCCTTATTTAGACTTAAGTAGATACATAAAAAAATACAACAAGGTACCTAAAAGCTGTAGGAAAGGAGCATTTACAGGGAATTCTGCACTTATAGGAAGTTGTACCTCCTGAATGTGTTCACTGAAACATTTTCAATAATGTCTTCAAGAGGTACTAAATGGTATCCAAACTCAGGGGCTGTGGGAAGCTTTAAAAAGCTGAAATAACTGTGACACGAGGTCCTTTAGAGGTAGTTCGAGACCTATCCGTAAAGCCCTGGTCACACATTCCTATTTCAAATGGCGTTTGTGCATGATTGACATAATCCTAATGAAACGTGCTTTGGTTGTGGTGCATGTGCTACTTGATCTGGATCAGCGTTGTACAGTCCTGGACGAACACCGGGGAACTGGGAAGAGTGCCGACCGTTTTGAACTGTTCAAACTGTTGTGGAGAATCCATGCTCTCAGTATAGCAGGGTGGAAGCCTAATGCAGTCCAAAGGCGAACGATATTAGCGTGGCATGTCTGGGCTCGGTCAGGAAGATTGTGGCTCAATCCTGACAGCTTTCTGAGGACAATTGACAAGGATGTATCATACTGTGCCCCAACTGTGTTCCGTGAGAGGCGGCACAAGCAACGGGGCTCAAACTGGGTTGATGTCGTGTCAACAGGATGGAAATTTGTGTAATTCCTGCTGTTTTGTTGTATTGACCTAATTGAAATGGGACAAATGCCCCCAAAGCGCTGTAGAAGTTTTACTGATAGTGTATTTACGGGGTGTGTCCGGGGCAGAGTCATTACTTCACGTATCATGCCGATCAAACCAGCCTTTCCAATCATGTACAGTCGTGCACAATGACTGGGACACAAAGTTACACCTACTGATTATCAGATGATGGTAATCTAACACCCGTGTTGAAGAATGTCTTTAAAACAGCTTCTTATAATTTATGAAATTGATGCTCAAGGAGGCCTTTCAAACAAATAAAAAAGTACCTTTAAGTTTGCTCAAACTGGCAATAAAATTGATGCAAAAACTTAAAAGCGTACAACAAAATGGCCACCCACCGCTAGTTTGGGCTATAGCTGCGGTTTCTGTGCTTGTTGTTGCTCTGTGACCCAGAAACACACTACCGCCTTTAAGTGTCAACATTGTTTGGCTCAAAGCAGCTCTGCAGTATTGTGAGTGAGAAAATAAAGATAAAGTTGCATCAGGCTGCTTAAATGAAAAAGGCATTTTTGCCAGAGGGATTTGTAACTTCATTCTGGATGGACTTGTAGATGTTAGCCTGTTTAAAGAACAGGAAGCTAACAGTGGTAGCAGTTTTAACATTAGTCGCACTCTGCTTGATATTGTTAGTAAACTGTGTTAGCTTGCTGACTGTTAGATATTCCTACAGATTTAAGTCGCAATGTCTATGCCAATATTCACTTCTCTTCTTCGGTCCTTTTTTTGTTTAGATGGCAAACCAAACTACGGTTTGCTTAGCGAATCCCCTGTTTTCAGGTGGACCTTGTTTGTTTCTTGGGTCTTTACCGGAGATTGTTGGACTTCCAAGTAGGGGAGTTTGTGGTAAGGATCCTAGATAGTTGTGTAATGTGGAGAAGCATTTATGTTGATTTGAATCCAGGGCTAAGAGAGTTCAGTAGGGTTTCAAGGCAGTGTTAATATTTTTGACTTATTATTTTCTTCATAGTTTTCGTCAACAACCTTTTTTCCCCTGAAGAAAACTTAAAACAAGTGCACATTGACAAAAAGTAAAAGCAAATTAACTGACAGCTTCATCAACAAATAAAACTAGGCACAAATGACTTAATCCAATCAGATCTAATTTCCTTACGTAGAAAGTAGGGACAAGTTAGGAATATATGATGTAGAGTAGGTTCACTGTTTGTTGTCAGTTCTGGTGTTGTAACTGAGATGCTCTGCCACCTTAATACAGGTAACTGCATTTAACACAAAAGTTTGTTTGTTTGTTCATTTATAAATTCAAACTTTACTAGCATTTAATTAAGGATTATTAGATGTTTCATTTTTTAAACATAAAAAATGTTGTACACTTTACACTTCATATTTTAGACGACTAATTTACAGTAGATTTTGTCGACTTACATGTTGTGAGATTTTATTAACTAAAACTAGTTTCATTTTAGGCAAAAGACTATAACTAAAAATAAATTAAAAGGTGTTGTCAAAATGTGCACTGTTTCTGGGGAACACTTTAGAAAGAGTTCAGCTGGGCTGCTGGTTTGGCGGAGTTGTTAGCAACCAGGCACGTCCCGTATAGATATTTCTGGGTTTGAATCCAGCCTGTGGCCAGTTTTCAGATTGTCTACCCCCACCCTTTCACAAGCCTATCCACTGTCATTCTCTCCTATCAATAAAGGCACAAAATGCCCCCCCCCCCCCCACACACACACACACACACACACTGTCAGGTAGATAATAGGATAGACATCTGCGCTGCATTTGCGCCAGCTGTACAATCGAGCCCTTGTCATGGCCCTGTGCTGTATTTTCAAGGTAACCTTAACCAGAGTGATATCTAAACAATATTGTTCATTCTTGCTCCACCTTAGAAACATATCAGCATGTCTTTAAAACTCGATATCCCCCCCAGTACTTACTTGACTGTCTCTCTCCCATCAGTGCATCATTGTTGTTAGAAAGAGTTGCTCAATAATGCACCAAAAGCCAGTTCATTTTAGGGTCAGATTGGGTCATGTGTACTTGCGAATTCTGATACTGATACTGATATTGATACCGATGATACTGATACCAACACTGATACCACATTTTAGGCTCTACTGGAGGTCAGTGCAGACACTGGGATGGCTATTGGACACCGGTATCTAATAGCAAGTCCGCCATGAATATGTTGTGTTATTAAATGTGTTGTTGTCTTAAGAGCTTACTGACCTCAGGCTTAAGAGCTTAACCTGTTTGCATCAATGCTTTAGGTCACTTTACATCCATAAGCTGTCCGTCCAATCCATCAGAGAATAAAGTGATCAGATCGGCATCATAGTAGGCTTACATGGACTAATACTAATGTCGGTACTTAATCCCCAGACAATCATGTAAAATGAAGTCTTTTGCTGCGTTTATCCATCCAGTGCACTCACTGACATCCCCGCGTTGACTTTTTGACCGCTTTCATTTTTAAAACTAGTCTTTTTTTATTTTCTCCATCTGTTAAATTCATCATCTCCCCTCAGCCTCTGTTCTCCAGCCGTAACCATCTCTTCATGCTGAAACACACTGTACCTGCCCGCTAAAAATAGCACAATGCTGGTTAATGGCTTTATATAAGTCAGTGGGTGTGGGTCTGTGTGCTGGAAGAGAAAGAGAGAGATTCAGGAATAGTTGGGATTCCTTGGGGGGTAGATGGGGATAATGGCTGGTGCCGTGAGAGGGATCTTTCTATGGAATAAGAAATGATGAAAGAGTGCTTTAGAATCTATAGAGCCAAGTGTATGAACCATTACGCTTTTATTAGCAGACATGGAATATGTTCACATGTTGGCAGGTACTTTTAAAAGCAAGTTTCTCTCCTCCATTTGCACAAGTAATCCCACCCACTCATGTGAAATCATCCACTGAAAAACAAAATAATTAGGGATGCATGATATTGAATTTTTGCCAGTACTCAATATGCTGATATTTCTGAGCTCATTATGGCTGATACCACTACTTTTGTCAAGAGCACAAAGCCTCCAGTTGACAGTTTATTTGCATTCGAAACAGATAAGAAACTAGAAAAAAAATATTCTTTTTCAATGTATTTTTGGGGCATTTTGTGCCTTTATTGATAGGAAAGAATGACAGTGGATAGTAAACATGCACCGACTATTCGGTGACCGAATATATTGGGCCGAATATTGCAAAAAAAGCCATATTTGGCCTTTGCTGTACTGAGGTAATAGCAAGGCAGAATGACGCAATGACAAAATCAAATACGTCATTGTGTGTGACTGTCGCTAAGCAGACTTAAATCAACAGGACAGTAATTCATTTATTGCTGGTTAACTCACTTCAATGCACTTTAATTTCTTATCTTAATGCACGTTTTGTTTTGTTTGAAGGCTTAATATGAATGAAAAACTTTGTTGTGCTTTTTTGGAAAAGCAAAAGCTACTGAAATATTAAAAAATGCCATAACATTCAATAAGCAATTACTTTCTTTTAAAAGCATGTCTAAAAATGTATTCTAAGCTGTTTATGCATTATTAAAAAATAAAGTGAACTACTTAGTCCCTGCATTGGATATTCAGTATTTGGCCAAGCATTTACATTTTATTCGGCTTCGGCCACAAATTTTTATTTCGGTGCATCCCTGGTGGATAGGCATGTAGAAGGGAACGAGAGAGTAGGGGAAGACACTCTGCAAACTGGCCACAGGCTGAATTCGAACCCAGACCGACAAAGCATGTACATGGGACGTGCCTGGATGCTAACCACTTCGCCAACTGGGGCTGGGTATTTCAAGCAACCCCACGATACGATACGTATCCCGATACTGAGGCCACGATGCAATATTTATCCTGATACAATTAAGTTGTTAACATGGACTGTGCTTTTAACAGAATTCCCAGCAACTGTTGTTTGTATTACAAAAAGAAAAAGAACAAGCATCAGTTTTAATAATTCTTCAACTCAAGAACTTTAATTCAGGTCCCCAAAGGTTGTAGACCTAAGTTTAAATTTGGGACATGTGTTGTATCATGTCTCTTGGCTTCTACTTTGAACTGTGCCATTGTTAACATTACCCAAAGTGTATTTACAACATCTGTCCAAACATCACGGCTGATTCGATTCTGTAGAATCTGTATCGATACACGTTTCCCCAAGAAGTGCATGACAATATTTTGACATATCGATATTTTGAGTACAGGCCTACCACCAACCCAGCACCCCAAAAAATTTTTTTTCTTTAATTGTCCCAGCTTCATTTAATCGCCAGTACAACTAACCGACAGTCACAGGGTTCCAGGACCGGTTAGTTATGAAACTCAGTTATTCCGTCTCGTGTGGAGTGTCATAGTGACCAACAACAGATCAGTCTGAGGCCCCGTTTACGCAAGAACATTGTCACCAGATACTTACAGTTTTCCTTTGTGTTTTTAAAAGTAGTGCTGTCAGGAGATTAAGCAAACCGAGAGATTAGTTAATTATGACTTTTAATTATTAATCTAATCGCATTTTTAATCTCACTTTCAAAATTGCTGAAAAAGCCTGAACTTGAGGTGTTTTCATTGAAATTCATTAGATTATTGTGGCATAATGGCATTAATGTCACATGTTAAGTGGCTGATGATACATCTATGTGGTATAATTAAATGTAAGAGAAGACGATAGTCTAAGGACTGAAGTTCTTGAAGTTTGAGCTAAAGGCTAACAACAGGGTCGAGCTGCTACGCCAAACTGTGGCTTGATGTGATTGGTCTGTGGTGAATGTGGCCAGCAGACTGATCGTCTAGTCGCCAGCTGCTCTGGTATTTTAAGGTTCTGCCCTCTGAAAATACTAAGACATAGAAATGAGATTAATGCTATTAAAAAAAACATAATGTGTTAACTATGGCTGTAATTAATTAATCACAATTAATGCGATAATTTGACACTTCTTTTCAAAAGCCTTCGGCAATCACATGGGGATGCTGTGAAAGCAGTAACTTGCACATGGATCCGTGAAACATCAGTGTTGCAATATGTTTATCCAATACATTTTGTTGGAGGAACTTTAACAAACTGATAAAGGTAAGCAGCACACGTGTTGCTCGGTAACTTGCCATAGGTGTTGTCCCCATATTATTAAGGGTGGGCTTAATCCAGGAGCAGCTAAAGGTCAACAAGGGACAAGATAGTCAGCTCTCAGAAGAAGTCAAGAGAGGTCAAAGACTGGAAAAGCGCTATATAACTTACATCTATTTACTATTAAAAACTGCAGTCACCCAAAATCTGTATCATTAGTGTTTGTAGTGGTTGCTAATTTACGGCATGTCCTTAGAAGGGCTTTTGTGAGAATTAACTATAAGAATGGCAAGTCTAAAAGACTAAGATAAGAGGTACATGCTGGCAAATGTGAATAATAAAAAAGCATTTCATAGGCCTGAATTTACTCCCAACATTAATGATTCTTGTGTTAGAGGCAATCACGCCCCTGTCAAACTCTTCCATATGTTCTGATCTTGTCCCAAGCTGAAAACCTTCTATAGGAAAATTGTCAACACGACAAGCAAAGCATACGGTCAGATTATCCCTTCTAATCTGTTGTCTGCCATTTCTGGTATTGATCTTGACACAACCCCCCCTGCAACAACAAAGCGTGCACTTGCTTTCATGACCCGGTTAACCCGACCACTGATCCTGCTCAACTGGAGACCCACCTGCCCCACTTTACAAAGCTGTTGGATCGAGGATGTTCTCTACAGTCCAGAGCTTGGAAAACTCAGGGTCTCACTTGAAGGCACTGTTAAGATGTTCAATAACTTATTGGACCCCATCTTCATTTGTGCCAACTCGCTTCATTTACCATAGATAAATGGACTTGAGCTTATACAGCACTTCTCTAGTCCTTTTAACGGTTCAAAGCAGCTACCCATTCACTCTCACACTCACTAACTGATGGTTGGAATTTCTCTGTCAGTGTCCATCAGTATCAGCTCACACATTTACACCCTTTCATGACCATTTACACGCCACTGATGCAGCAGTGGGAGAAACTTAGGGGTTAAGTGTCTTGCCCAAGGACCCATCGCAATGTCGACCTGTAACCTTCCGATTATCAACCAAGTACACTTTGTCACCAAAAATATATTCGCCAACCAAGAGTCCAAAACCTAAGGGATCTTATTTATCATCAGAAACTAAACAAAAAAGCTGTGGAATCTCAGTTTTATTGACCAGAACCTTTTTGAGTTTGATGTTTTATCCAGAAGAAATATTTTATGCTAGCAAACTGAAGCCTTTTTTCCGGTTAGCCTTACTTATCAGCGGTTCTCTTAAGGCTACACAGCGGTTCAGTCCCAATCCCATGTGTTCCCTTTACATTGTACATGTGGTAATGTTTTTACTTTCGCTATTAAACAATCCCCTGGGTTTCACCCCGAGATTCAGGTTTATAATTTAATTTCAATCCAGAGTGTCACGGCCATTACACAATCTGTTTCGAAATACAGGGCATCGGCACGGGCAAGCATCCGCACCGTACTTCCCTGTCTAGACGTGCATCGTTTTGCAAGTAGCGCCTGACTTGACCGGTGTTTCACACACGGCGGCTCAGTTGAACGCGGTGATATGTTGGTTACAACGAAACTAGACAGCAAAGCGGATTGGGGATATGTGTGCTAATGAAGTCCGGGAAATTTCATGATCTATTTAGCATTAGCTAAATAGTTGACACTTTAACAAGTTGACAATTAAACAGTCGTTACCAATTGTGACCCAGTTATTAGTTGGTCCTGATGCATTTTGGAGGAACGTGAGATGATGATTTCGACATAGGCCTGCTTCAAAACATGAAAATAAATTTGGTTGTCATATTACACTGGATGGTTTGCTTAGACAAAAGGGGCATGTGTGTGATTTCAAACCTGATTAGTCAGACGCTGGTCTTCAGCCATTTTTGAACTAACGTGTAGATGATATTTGTGAATCTGTGCTCTATTAGTCTCCCTCACGGGCACAGATTACCTAATGGCAGTGCCACTGTGGATTGAAACTGAATTGTAAACCTGAATCCTAATTTTGTGAACTGGAACTGTTTTCTGTGCTTTTGGATTTAAGGTATAAAAAGAGTTGAATTTTCACAGGTAAAATACAATTTCAAAACAAATCACATCCAAATATTAACTCTGATTACAGATCAAGCTTTTCAAATTAAATATTTTAATTTAAATTCAGTTTCTTGTGGCACAAATCTAACCTCATAGGACTTTTTTGACCTTATTTCTTACTTGAAGACGATGGTTGCCCACTATCCTTCCAGTTTTTAATAATGCGTTGGACAGTTCTCAACCCAGTTTTAGTAGTTTCTAGGGGTGTAACGAAATGGTCAACTCACGAAACGATACGAAATACAAAACAGGGCTCACGATATGAAATACTCATGATACAAAATAAAGGTTATAAAAAATCCCCAACAGTAGGAAGTTGTGCAAAAATCTCATTTTCTTTATTTTCTTCCGAATGCAGACATACAAAAATATTGCTGCATCAGTACAAAATAAATGCTCTTTGAAAAAAAAAAAAATCTCAATAAAAAGTGCTTTGTTGTTGTAACAATCAGGATAAGTACATTCTTGAATGAAAAGGAAAACAAATAGCAGTCCTCAGAGCTGCAGTTTAGACCTATAAATGTCTGAACTATGAACTATAATATTTAGCCTATAACAGAGCATATACTTCTGATCTTCAAGTCTGATCAAATTCTGTCAACTCAACAGTAGATGCAAAAATCAAATATTGTTTTTTTATGCAGACTTACACAAACATACAGTTGCTGCCTGTCTCCAGTTCAAAGCAGTTGGTAGTTGGTGGTTGTACTCGCCACAGCATACGGAGAACTGTAGTGGCGTATTTTGCACATGGTTGTTGTTTTGTCCTCAATCTTCTAATTCCTCGAACTTGTCTTCCTCCATTTTTAAGTGAGTGTTTTGCTACGGTAGGCGTGGAGGGTAAAAAATCACCACTCTCAGTGGTGCGTGGCGCCCCTTTGTGTTTTTTATTTCATGCTTTTATTTTGTGCATCTTTGAATTTTATTTCGTCATTTTTTATTTACACCCCTAATAGTTTCTGGAATCTCCTTAGATGTTTTCTGTGCTTGATGCCAATGATTTGACCCTTCTTAAACGGACTAACATCTTTTCCACGACCACAGGATGTATGTTTCAACTTGGTTCTTTAATGAATGAGAAGCTACTCGTTGCATCAGCTGGGGTTAAATAGCGTGTTGCGAGCTGAATGATAATCGCCCATGCAGTAATATCCAATAGGAGGCTCGTACCTGTTTGCTTAGTTAAATCAAACTGGCAAATTTATTTTTGGCCAGGCTGTGTATTTCGCAGAAGGAAAGTGTTCAAGGAAAAGATGCAATGTTTCCCAGTATTGTCAAGCCCTATCATCATCAACATTTGTAACTCTCCAAGAATGAACTGTCAAGGATTTGACTCGATCCAGAGTACAATCAACCAAGCACTATTTAAAATTTTCCAACACTAAAGTCTTCTCTAGTTGCTGTGGAGCACAATATCGTAGTTTCTACATGATAAATTACGTTTGCTTGTTAGGAATAATTGCTGCTGCTGCTGTGGAGGGAAACTCGGCGATGGCTCTGACATCTTCAAAGTAAGCTGCAATTGATATTCAAAGCACACCGCTCAGTCATCAAACATTCACTTATTCACATTTCAGTGTTTGATATCGGATAAACACTCACAGCTTCACGCCCGCGGGGAGTGGAAGCAGGTGATTGGGTGGAAGACCGAAAAGGAGGGGAGGGAGCAGTGATGGTGTGATGGAATAAACCGCTGCTAATAAGCGGAAGCAACAGCGCAGGGACCGGACGCTCATATTTACTAGAGAAGAAAAACACACCTCCCCGCCTGGTTCTTCCTTTTCTTTGCTCGCACTCGACTCCGCTCGAGTCTTTGAAAACACACGTACTGTACATTCCTTAAGCCAAACACACGCGGCTTAGCGCTGCACTCGCTGTCAGAAAGATGGGAGTGGGGGGGCAAGGAAGAAGCAGAAAGACTCGAAAAGCTCAGCAGAAATGTATTTATAGACAGAAATAAAAGGATTATACCTCCATGAAGGAGTGCGGGGAAAGCCAGTGATTTCCACACATGCTAGTTGGAGGAAGGGTGGGGGGGGACTGACAGATGGAGAGACACAGATTGACTCAGAGAAACAAGGATTGGTGCTTTCTCGGTTTTACTTCGCTGGCTTCGGATTGGCCTCGGAGCCACATCAGACCCGGGTAATTATCCCCTGCCAGCTTGCGAAGGGAGAGGGTGGCTTTTTGTGAAGGGAAAGGGGGGGAGGTAAGCCTGCTAAGTGATAATTACCAGCATAATGAGGAAGCTACCTTTCTCTTACTTTGTGTGTAAATGAAGGCACTTTGGGATTACGGGCCTTATTTTTTCTAAAAAAAACAGTATTAAAAATGTTATTCGACTGCGGGTTTCGGAGCTCAGATAAGAGAGGGGAAAAATCCACCAAACAGCTGTCAAAAGTAGAACCGGTGCCAAACACGAATTACATAACAGACGCGTTTAATTCCCTGCATATTCCATTCATATTCCTACAAATTAAAAGCGTTCAAACCCTTCCCCTGCACCCCCTTTTAGTCCTCTGTTGTTTCAAGCTGCATTGTAGACTCAGATGTGATACAACACCACGGGGCAGTAGCTGTAAACAGGGCTCGACATTTGCCACTAAAAATATGACAATGCGAGTTGTGATTTGCATTTGGTGGCACTACAAAAAATGAGCGTTCAAAGCATGTTTTATCTTGTGTTGAATACGTTGGTAGTTGTGGCCGGTGGTATTCCTGAACGCAGCCTCTGCTGGAAACATCTTCAGCTTTGAAACGTTTGCTTTATTGACCTAACTGCGCGCTAGCTAGCCTTCGGTACCCCTGACATGCCTGCGCCGCCCTGCGCGATGTACAGGCGAACATAAGCAGGCGCTCCCAAAGCCTCATCTCGACCAGTCACAGTGCATCAGTGGGACTGGTTGCCAGGCAACATACACTGACAGAACAGAGAACGACATTTTAAACTATTTTAAAAGAAAGACCAAACGAGCAATAACATAACAACTATGAAGCCTATCAGTTAATATTACCTCCGCCAAGGAGGTTATGTTTTCGGAAGAGTTTGTCAGTCTGTGAACAAAATAACTCAAAAAGTTATGGATTGATTTGGATGAAATTTTCAGGAAATGTTCAGCATGGGAAAAGGAAGAAGTGATTCAATTTTGGTGTTGATCTGGATCACCGTGGAAATAACACATGAATTGAAGCTTTTTGTTGTTTTACCAAATGTTCCTCCTTGTTAACATTAATGATGTTGAAGAGCAGTAGAACGGTGCTGGTCTTGATCGGTCTTGACGGAAAATCCCGAGTCTGGCCAGTCCCAAACCGAGACAAGACCACGTTTAGGAAAATGGCTTTAGGAAAATGCTTTTCATTATCTTGAAGATTCAAACTCAAGGCAACATCCAAGAAGTGTTCAGTTCACTTGCCTTGATTTGAATCTTCAAGATAACCATGACCTGGATGAATGGTAATCTACTCAGAAGTATGCTTTTTATTATGTTTTCTAATTTTTTTTAGTCTTGTCATGCCCAAAAAAAAGACAAAAAGCTGTACTACAGTTGAAATATTTGAAACATATTTTAAGTGTTTCACCCTAACCATTTTTTCTCTTTATGATCATTCAAACAAGTCATGGCGAGTTTTCCTTTAAAATAATGTTTAATAACTCCTAAAGCTCACAAAGAAGATAAAATGATGTAACCATATTTCTACTTGTTTAATTATATTATTTTTTAGTCAAGCTGACAGTCTAAAGATGTGCCATTTTGGTTTGATTTAGTGTGCAATGTTTACCCTGTTACTGCAAAGCCATATCTTGATATTAAGAACTGTCTGAATTATTCAAAATGCCTTCATTAGTTGCTCAAATGTTTTCTTATTTAAGGGTTGGTTCAGGTTTTCAAAAGCTCAATGCTTTAAAGAATCTTACTGTCCTTTACCGATGTACTGATTTGTTCCATCCTCTTATATCTCCAGGACCAAAGCTTGCAGGTCTCTGTGTTGGCAAACATATATTAGTACCATGGGCCTCAAGCAACCCCACCTAAAAAACACAAACCCTTAAGGGTCTTTACACACCACAGTTAGGAATATTTCTGAGGCAATATTTGACACGTCTTTCTTAAACTGAAAACAACACATCTTTGATTATATATTCAGTATGATACTTTACAGCAGAGCCCCCCAAGCCACCAGGCTGCAGACCAGTGCCAGGGTATGGGGCATTTAGAGTCCAGTCATACAGCAGTACTTTTCAGGCTATTTTTGCTCAAGGCACTACTAAAACAAAGCCCAAATCTCGAGGCACACTGTATTCATGTCCATGCCAAATAGCCTCTTTAGTGTGTGTTATGGGATCTGTTCGGTCTGTTCCATATATTTTTATCCACAAATGCCTCATAAAATATTCCAAACAACTGTAATACTGATTAAATATTTATAAACAAAGTCATTAAACTTTTATAATCAGCATAGTGCTGGGTGATGTGGCCTTAAAATAAAGGATTTAATCCAATTTTTCCCTCTCAGAGAAAAAAAAACATCCTTTTCCAGCTGGGAGGTTGGACATTTCTAGCCTTGCAGAGCAGACAGATCTGCCTGATTCTGAAATCCTGCAGGTCCGTCTTGCCAGCTTCCGTTGTCCAACGAATCCACTCGGCCGAATTCTTAACAGCCCAATCAGGGAAGAGAAGCGGGAGCAGCAGAATGCAGACGTGACAACAACCGGAAGTTGAGAACTGGAAGTTGAGAACGGACGTGCTTATTGGCCTATTGTCCTCATGGCTACTTTGTACAACTTGGCGAAATCTGCCCTCCTCAGGAGTTTACTTGTAGGGATTGTCTTTGACGAGGTTCATGTTACATATAAGTGTTAAATGAATCATCTGTGTGGTACAATTTAGTGTAAGACGATAGTAAAAAGCCGTTAGCAGTTAGCGGCTAACGGTCATTAACTGTTGTTAGCTGTTAGCGGCTAAGTTAGCCGCTATGTCTAACATCCATGAACTGTTGTTAGCCATTGGCTGCTACATTAGCCGCTGTGTATGCTACATTAGGCAACCCTGCTTGACGTGGATTGGTTTGTGATGAATGTGACGAGCCAAACGATTGTCCAATCACAAGCTTGTGTTTTTTTTAACGTTCTGCCCCTGAAAACAAATTCAGAGGGCTCCTACCCAGATGGACTAGTGAAATATTTCTGTGGCAGATATATGGAGCTGTCCATCTGGCTTTTCAGGTTAGGAAACACCTTGAACCCATCACCAAACAATCACAGGGCCAGAGACAGACTAGTGATGCGAATTGATATGATTTTTTTGATGCCAATGCTATTAGCAATCCTGCAAATCGATCCAATTCTTTAACAATTCCCTTTTCGATTCCTGCAGATTTTGCCGTGTGGGCAAATGTTGGCCTGTAAGTTTTCAGTGTCAACAATGTCAAACATGTGTCACAGCATAGATAACTGCTTCTGAAGTTGCTGGTGTCTCCACCCCCTTAGGGTTGTGCAATAGGCGCCTTTTGTAAAAAATTAAGCCACAATTCTGACGCTTCTGAAACGTGTCAGTGGCAGGAATTGATAAGGGAATTGATTAGCAAAAAGACTCATGATATTGATTCTTTGATGGAGCTGTTAATGATATGTGGGGAGGGCAAACCAGAAGTTTTCTTGCCAAACACCAACCTATGACACACTTATCCTTCCTACTTATATTCAATTGAGTACATACGCCAAAATATGCAGGAAAGGCAACAGAAGAAAATGTGCTATCAAGAAAAAACACTCTCTATCAATAAACCTTTATTCCGGTGAAGTTGGGACGTTACGTACAACAAAGAAAAGCAAAATTGAATGATTTTCAAATCCTTTTTTAACCAGGTATTTACTTGAACACACCACAAAGAAGATATTTAATGTTCACACTAATAAACTCTTTAGTTCCTCTGGAAATTTTTGCTCATTTTGAATTTAATGCTTGTAACAAGCTCCAAAAAAGTTGGGACATAAGCATGTTTACCGCTGTGTTACATCACCTTTTATTCAACAACACTAAACAAGCATTTGAGAGCTGAAGACACTGATTGTTGAAGTGTTGTAAGTGGATTTTTTTCACATTCTTGCTAGATGAATGACTTTAATGCTTAATGCTTTGTTGTCATATCTTGTGCTTCATAATGCTCCACACATTTTAAGTGGGAGACGGGTCTGGCCAGTCTAGGCTGTTCTAACACATTCAAAATGTTTCTTGGCATGGTCTTGCTGACAAAAGCAGGGACATCCCTGAAAAGATGTCTCTTGGACGGCAGCATGTTGCTCCAAAACCCGTTTGTACTTTTCAGCATTAACGTTGCCTTCGCAAATGTGCAAGTTACCTATGCCATAAGCACTGACACACCCCAATAGCATCACATTTGCTGGCTGAGCTTTGCAGTGTTACCAATCTGGATGGTTGTTCTCCTCTTTCGCTCAAAGGACACGACGACTTGATTTCCAAACCAGTTTGAAAAAAAAATTAACATCAGACCAGCCCAGGTAAGCCTGCAGTGTTTTTTTTCTTTTGAGTGATACTGATATTTGGCTTTAGCTTTTCATGGTACCGTTTTAACTTGCTCTTGTAGAAGTAGCGACAAACTGTGTTAACCGACAATTTTTGTTTGTTTGCCCGTTGATGTTTTGTTGTATTTTTGTCTTTGTGCTTTTGGTGTGAGCTACTCCTTAGCCTTTTAAATTGCCCCTTAGGGATAAATAAAGATGTTGAATTTCATTTTGTGTTTTCTGAAGTATTCCTGAGTCTTTACGGTGGGTAATTAACTTTGCAGAATGATGTCCATTTTTGAAGCAGTACTGCCTGAGGGGTTTAAGGTCACAGGCATTCAGTGTTAGATCAGCCTTGGCGCCTTAGAGATTTCTCTGGATACTCAATCTTTTGATGACATTATAGACTGTAGATAATGAAATCACAAAATAACTTGCAATTGTACATAGGCCTGGGAAAAAAATCGTTACGATTTAAAAATCCAGTTGGCAAGTCAAATCGATTAGTTTTTCCTGAAACTCGAGTTTAACGATTTTTAAAAAAAAAAATTCAACCCGTTCATTTCACATTCACACTTAGAGGCACTTTTCCCATTATTTTGTACACTTTTACATTTTTTACAACAAGAGTTGAGTTTTCTATTGAGGTTTTTACTTTTTTACAACAAGCGTTACCACAGGCATTTTGTTATCTTCATAGTTAATTCAAACAAGTGTTTAAAACTACAGTGCACAGGAACTTTGTGTCGATTTCTGTGTTTATTTTTTGACTTGGAGGCACTTTAAATGTATATTTTAAGTATAAATAAATGTATATTTTGGAAATAAATTTACAGTGAGCAGTAATATCGTTTTAAATGGGGCAGGGGCATTGAATCGAATCGTGAATTGATTTTTTTTTTTTTTTTTTTTTTAAATGGCACAGCTCTAATTGTACGTTGAAAAATTATCTTAAACTGTTGAACTATTTGCTCATGCAGTTGTTCACAAAATGGTGAAATCATTGCTTCCTCCAGGATACTCCAGTCGTGACACCAACCTGTTCACCTGTGGAATATTCCGAATGTTTTTTGTTTTTTTAACAATACTCAACTTTGTATTGTCCCAGCTTTTTTGGCACATGTTGCAGACATCAACTTCAAATTGAATGGATATTTGCAAAAAACAATCAATTTTATTCGTTTTAACATCAAATATCGTGTCTTTGTAGTGTATCAACACAAATAAAGGTCAATAAAGATTTGAAAATGATTAAATTCTGTTGTTATTTCCGTTTAAACAACATCCCAACTTTACTGGAATTGGGGTTGGTGCAGTATCTTCAGGTTCTGTATTATATCATATTTTATCACATCTTGTACAGCATTGCAGCCTCCTTTAATTCCCTGCATATTCATTCATATTCCCACAAATGAAAGCCCCCCGCTCACCCTCCCCCTCTCTCTATGTTTTTTGACTTCTTCTGCGCCTCACGCTGTGCAGATGTTGGCTCCCGGATGTGCGCATGTAAGTGTTAATACCCTGCCTGATTCCCCTGCTCCCTCTCTCTCTCTCTCTCTCTCCCTCTCTTGCTGTTGCTAAGGAGAATACAGTCGAGCCTTTAGAGAGAGAAAAAAGCAAACAGAAAAGGGGGAGAGCGAGTGTGTCGAGGGGGGAGGTTAGATGAATAGAAGCTCGTGAAAAGAAAGAAGAGGAAATGAGGCAGTGGGTGACAAGATTTCAGCTGGAGGAGACAGTCTGTCAAAGCAGGGGGGGAAGGTGCAGTGCGATCGCTCATCGCCTTCAGTGACTTCAGAGTGAGTGTGTGTCGCTCACAGAGAGGCTGCCGAGTTATGACACACACACACACTCATCTTCCTCTGCAAGTTCAAAGAGGAGGAAGTGCTTATCAAGATCATCTACTGTGTGATCTTCCTGCTGTAATAGAAACGCCATTATAGGTTGTAATCAAGTGTGGACACTTAATGCAGCAACTAACAGGAGAGTAATTTGACGACGTGGATTGGTTTGCAGGCGTTAGTGTAGAGGTAGCATCATGAGGTTAAATGTCTTCAGGGGAACAGTAAGGTGGAATATATTATGAATACAGTGTGATACAAAACATTTTTAATAATATATAGTGCACCACAAAATCAGTGATCACAGAATCGGGGATGGAATCACGGAATCAGTCATTAAAAGCGCAATTCATCATAAACCTGGAAATCATGGAAATGGCGGACATTTTTCTTAAAAGTTTTTTTTCGCGACATATCTCATGGAAGAGTGCTCTGAGGAGTCTTTAAGGGTCCATCCCAGTTCTACGCCTTAGCCCTTGTCTTTCCCCTTACCCCTTGGTTTTGCGCGTTCATGTCTAGAGAAAGGGTGTTCCAGTTCTCCGTAGGGCTACAAGAAGGGCTAAAACGAAGGGCTGCACAACCCTGAGAACGAAGACAGACTGGGATCTCAGTTGTAAGGAAGGGGTACGAGAATTTCCCATAATACAGTGCGCTACTGACACGAGGCAGAGCGGAGAATAAAGGAAGCACAAAATTATAATTAATTATTAAGTCACTAAGTAAATATTAATCATGTTTTGAATTGGTGGTTCTATTTAAAAATTTATCTTTATAACGAGCTAGTTTTCGCAGCTGTAGCTGCGGCTATTGTTGCATCTGTCTACATCACAGCCATACATTCTGCTGTGACCAGTGGGCATGGCATTGTTTACCTGTGCAGTGGGAAAAGCAGGCTGTGACATGGCGTATTATGATATTATAAAGTATCATATCACTCTTTAGTGTATCATAGTAGTATCATCCATTATCTATTCACTTATTCCTTTTGTGGTCATGGGGGACTGTAGCCTGTCCCTGCTGACATCAGGCGTCAGACGGGGTACACCTTGAACCTGTCACCAACCAATAGCAGGGCCACATACAGAGACAAACAACCATTCAAACTCATACCTGAAGGAAGTCTGGAGTCACCAGTTGACCTAATGAGTATGTTTTTACTCTATGGGAGGAAGCTAAAGTGCTCGGGGAGAGCCCATGCATGCATGGGGAGAACCAGCAACTTTCATACTATGAGGCATGTGCAGCGCCTGCTGTGCCAGTCAGGTATTTGATTGTAGAATAGAGTGGTGCAGGAATGTAATACAAGGAAGTGAGTTAGCATTTGGCACTTCCTGGTTCCCAGCCCTCCAAAGAAACTGTGATTGAGAATACTGGTTTCAGATAAGTGCCTGAAAAAAAGTTCATGGTGAACTCATGTTTGAGATTTTTAATGTTTAAGGGGGAAACAAATACAACTGATGTTCCCTGCTTTTGAAACTTTGATTGTTGTTGTGGGTTGCTAACTAACTGCTAACAAGGACTAAAAAAATGTCCGGGGACCCAACGACAAGTAATTCATACACTATTGCCACATGAAGAAAATCTCAAACAAGAGGTCACAAGATGTAATATATCGGAAGTATTGTAGTTGCTTCAAAGCTGAACCGCCATATTGTAGTTCCCTAGTACCTCACTTATAGATTTTACCTCTCACCAATTACATTTAAGAGTAAGTTTTCGTCAAAAAGTTCTGAAAAGTGGGTCCATTTTTTAGGCTTTTGTCTTTTTCTTTCTAGCTTATTACCTCCACCAGGAGGTTATGTTATTGCCGGCTGTTTTTTTGTTAGTTATTTGTTAGTTTGTGTGTTTGTTAGTTTATTTGTTCCTCTGTTTGCAAGATAACTCAAAAATTTATGGACGGATTTTGATAAAATTTTCAGGAAATGTCCAGATTGGGACAAGGAACAAATGATTAGATTTTGGGAGTGATCCGGATCACCGTCTGGATCCGCCATGATGAAAAATCTGACTTTTGTGAATAACTACTGAACTGAAATAGATACCATGATGAATCCAACTGCCAATGTTATGTTTTCATGGTCAAGAAATCGTAATAATATTTAGATGAAATAAATGTAGGACTAATATTTATGGTCAAAATCACAATATGGGGGATGACTGTGGCGCGGGCGGAGGTCTGCGCTCTCCGAGTGCTTTCCTAGCTATTAGCTGTGAAAAATCTAACATGCTGTAATATGCTTGCAGTCGAGGGAAACAATGTGATGCTAACTTCCACCTAAAAAACGTGGAACTTTGATGTTGTGGTAACTTTATGCAGTTTCACTTTTAATAGCTGCAAGACAGTATGGATTAATTTTGATTAAGTTTTGATCCTGAGTTTCAAGGTGCGATTGATTAGTTTTAAAGTTAGCAAAAAAATATGTCAATAATCACTTCTACTTGATCGCATGAAAGAATATGTTGGTTTTCAAGCTCCTTTTTTGAGGCTTTGAGACCATCATGGGCATTATAGATGTTAATAATTTTGCCTTGTTAAGTACTTAATTTGATAAGTTCTGATGTTGTGTCTAGATCCTCCCTATTTTCTCTCTTAAACCTCCACTTTGTCTGAGCACTTTGCGTCCACATAACATGGGTCTGCAAACCACATGTGTTCGTATGATCTAATGTTGGATTAAATTGGGTTTAGAAATGAAAGGAAAGCCAAGAAAGGCTTTTTACAGTCCACTTAGTGCCCTGTTCATCGGGATGGGCCACGGTCTAATGCATGAGGTCACCAGGGGTTCAGCTTGATCTGTCCAAATGGCGTGCGTTAGGAGGAGGATGGCACGGATGGTCGCCAGAGATTACAGGATGGTGAGAGTGACCATTGCGTACGCCTGAGGTCTCCCATTCCAGCAGCTATACGGGGCAGGGCTGCATTCAGATGGCATTAAATATTTAATGTTTAAGGGCCAAACATAGATGCAGAGATGACACGAATTCACGGTTTGTGCTTTTGAATGAGAGGTTGAACATCAAAGGGAAGATAGATGCATGAAAGTCATTGATGAGTGCAAAAGCCTCAACAGCAGTGGATGGTCTTCCTCATTATTAAAACATAAAAAGTCTGTTGTTGAATCTTTAACATGTTGGATTAAAAATAAGAAAATAAGCTGGTCGGAGTGATTTGTTGCCAAATTCTTGTTTTTGCCTTAGGACCTTTTGCTATGGCATAAAATATATGTTTTAAAAACTTGAAAATTATAATTTTGCCAAAGAACTTGAAGTCTTGTATGATTAAATTGTACATTTTTGTATTTTTCCTTTGAATTGTTTCATGAACACTGCAGTATTTGTAAAGGCAGCCAAAGCCCACAACATTGATTGGTTGTCCCTCCTCCATTGTCACAGCCTGCTTTTTCCACTGCACAGGTAAACAATGCCATGCCGACTGGTCACAGCCAACTCAATAACTATTCTAGCAAGATTGGAGAAAAACACAACATGCAATACTACGATAACAACATGAACTGCAATAATTCACAAAAGATAAATAGTAAGCTATAACTTAGTGTCCTGGGCTATACTTTTCTCCCTGTGTAACACTTGCAGCTACAATATAATTGTTCTGAATCCACAAGAAATCAAAGAAACTTTATCTTTTCCTGCGCTAACTGGTAGAAGTGATGGGGAAAAAATGATTCACTATGGTCTTCAGCATCAGCTATTGAAGAGCAGTCTAAACATATTGTTCGAATAATCTAAAAACACAAAATCTTCCATTTTCTCGCATTATTATAATTTCATCACTGCCTGGACTTAAGATGTTTGCCTGGGTCTGATGACGATGGCTAGCTGTTTTGGCTCCTATGGCTATGTGGTAGGGTAGGTACAATAAAGTAACAGTTACTACCAGCATAGTGGACAATGTAAGTTAGCACAAAGAGAGGTGGCTCTGTTATGCCAGAGTTCACCAACCACCGCCTTGATGTGTTGTGGCTAATTGGACTTTAGAGGTCCCCACCTGATTATATCATTGTCACAGCTTGCTTTTCCCACTGCACAGGTAAACAATGCCATGTCAACTGGTCACAGCCAACGAAATAACTATTCCAGCACGATGTGAGAAAAATGATAACAACATGAACTGCAATAATTTCACAAAAGTTAAAGAGGAAGATGTAGGTTAGTGTCCTGCACTATGCTGTTCTCTCTGTTTTAAACACCACAGCTACAATATAATTTTTATTGAATCCAGAAGACATCAAGGAAACTTTTTTTCCCCCTAAATAGTAGTGAATCAAAAAAGTTCACTTCGGTCTTCAGTATCGACTATAGAAGAGCAGTCTGGTGGTCTGGTCTAATAAAAAATTCATGGTCCAAAACCCCAAAATCTTTCATTTTACCATTACCTGGAGCTTGCATTTACAGAGCCTGGGTCTGTTGAAGATGACTAGCTGTTTTGGCTCTTATTGCTATGTTGGTAGGGTAGGTGGGATACCAGAATTCACAAACTACCACTTCGAGGTGTGGCTAATTGGATGGTACACTTATGTCAGAAGGTCCACCTGATGACCCATGTTTTGGCATGTTTTTGTTGCTCGTGGGTTTAGGGTTTCTTTCAAGTGGTCTGAAATACAGAAAACTTCAAAATTGTGCTTTGCCTGAAAACATTTAAGGCCAAACAAATTCAGTCTCCAAAAAATGCAGATTTATGGATTAACTTGTAATTTTTAAGATATTAAATGAAGTGATTTAAAAGACATTTTAACCTCAACACTGTTACATGGAGGTCTTCTTTGATGCTTTGGTATCTGCTATCTAGGGCAGTTTTTCGACAGGTATTACATACTGTATCTCTTTTACAGTAAATTCAAACCGAAGTCAATGAGTTTCATGCTTTCTAATTTTAGCCCAGTCCATTTTTAGTCCTCTGAAACACGGTGAATTCTTGGTTTCACTGAACTGCAGAGCATTTGTTCTTCCATCTATCACTCTGTGTTTACACTTCACAATCTCCCATGTGCAGCAGTGGCATCATCTGCTACGTATCACAAGACTCTGACACTCTCCATCTGCCCAGGGCCGAGGAGTGAGCGGCGTAGACCGTGGAAATACTGTGAACGGTCCCAGTGGAGCGATGCTCTACTTCTGTGAAAGAGAGGTGAAAATAATCACTCCGCTGGGACCCCCGTGATGTTACTTTTATCGACGTGGGATTGATCAATTGAGCTGCAATCCCTGCTCCTCCTGACAAGATACAGTGGCATACATAATATGATCGCTTTATGTTTTTATCTACCTCATCCTTATGTAAGGACACCCTACATACATGATTACCACACAAGCAGGTCTAATATATTATTCCCCCCATGTTCATTGTAAAGCTGATTCTGGGTCAACCCCCAGGTTAAACCTATAGGATTATGACCCAGGAATAATGAAGCTCAGACAGAGAGCTTAAAAAGACACGGATCTACATTAGTCCTACAAGGAAGATTAGATTCACATTTGTGTTGTAACACTATTTTCACCTCTACATCTTTGGAAAAACAGCTGAGAAACACTGTTTTCAATCAAATCTGAAAACTGGATCCAGTTCAAGGCAATAGTCTCAGAGAGGAGAATAGAGTGTATCTGAACACATCTGGTTATATCTTACCTAAAGGAGCACACTGTGGCGTATCATATTGTAACTTGACACTGTAGAGCAGAAGTCTATAATTTATATACATGTATATGAGCGCAGCAGGTAGTAAACATTAGGGCTGGGTATTTCCAGCAACCTCACGATACGATATGTATCCCTGACACTGAGGCCACAATTTACCGTATGTAATGTGATATGTATTCCGATACACATAAATTGTGAACACCAACTACGCTATCAAAAGGAATACCCACAAGTTTTGAATTTCATTACAAGAAGAAAAAGAACAAGGATGAGTTTTAAATGATTCTACAACTTGAGAAACTGAAACTGAGGTCCTCAAAGATGGTAAACCCAAGTTCAAATTTGGAACATCATGTGGCTTGGCTTCTGCTTTGAACTGTGCCTTTGTTGACATTAGCCGAAGAGTATTGACAACAACTCTCAAAACGTTGAGGCCGTGGGGTGCTGGCTTAGCAGAGTGGTTGGCAACCAGACATGTCCTATGTACCGAATTTTCCGCACTATAAGACGCATCGTATTATAAGCCGCACCTTCAATGAATGGCCTATTTTAAAACTGTTTTCATATATAGGGCACACTGCATTATAAGGCGCATAGAATAGAAGCTACTGTAGTGGCCGCGTTATGCATATACTAGATGGAGCTACGCTAAAGGGAATGTCAACAAAACAGTCAGATAAGTCAGTCAGTCGAACTTTATTAATGGAATACAAACCAGCGTTCTGACAAATCTGTTCACTCCAAAACAAGTTATTGCATTCACAATATGGTACCATATGTACCGGTAGCTCTTATTTGCACCGCCCTTGTTGAAAACAATGTATTTCCAACTCCATTTGTCACAGTTTAAAGCTACATGAACAGCACTCGAGCAACGCCTCCTTGTTCTTTTGCGGCAGGATCCATAAACACGCCTCTGGCACACATGAACCGCTGTTTTATTTTTTTTTTCCCTGAGGTAATGTCAGTGATGTAGTATTTTCGCGACACAGTTTATCTTTTACCAACCGCAAGGTATAACAGGTAGTGCAACTTTTTATCACGTAGTTTGTGCATTCACAAACATGGAGGGGTGCTTTCCCGTATTCAGTAAACACGTAAAAGAAACAGTCCGACACCACTACAGTAAATCAAACGATGCATACATAAGGCACATCGGATTATAAGGCCCACTGTAAGCTTTTGAGAAAATTGAAAGCTTTTAGGTGCGCCTTATAGTGCAGAAAATACGGTTCATACTTCTGCCGGCATAGGAATCCAACCTGTGACCAGTTTGCAGAGTGTCTTCCCTTTTCAGTGGATAGGCTCGTTTCACAGGCCTATCCACTGTCATTCTTTCCTGTCAATAAAGGCACAAAATGCCCCAAAAATACATTAAAAAAACAGTGAGAATGTATCAGTTCTCCAGAACCCGTATCAATACATGTATCCCCAAGGAGTGCATGAGGATGATTTGCCGTATCGATATTTTGAGCATAGGCCTAGTGCATGTGCCTCACTGGCTTCCTCCCAAGGACCAAAAACCTGCTCATTGGGTTGCCCTTAGGTATGAGTGTGGGTGTGAATGGAATGACCAGAGAAAAAATAGGTTTGGAACCTGAAAAGTTGGTTCAAGACTGCAATCAATATAGTTTTCAAACCGTGAAATCATTGGTGGACTCATTCGAGGAGGTCAAGCAAGTAGAAGAAAATGGAGAAGAGCTTGCGGTGGTCAAGTGAGGAGACAAAATGTTTTGTGTTTGATTGCTGGATGAAAACAAAAACCTTCCGTTAAGTTACCACTGTGCTTAGAATTTTATTGCGATTCACCATTTTGCCGGTGTGTTGTTTACTTCCGTCTAATAATGCCCTCCCCCTCCCGACCTGGAAAGGGATAAGCTACGTAGATAATGGATGGATGTATTAATATGTCAGTCTAAAGGACACATCATTAGTCATGTGTTACTTTTCCAAACTGTGTTTATTAGCTTTTGACAGTTAGATCAGTCTTTATCACCTTTACAACTGCAACCACTTGGGGCAGATGCGATATCTTGGACACTTCTTTATGGGGCTTGCATATTTGTTATTACCAGATTTGTTGTCTTGGCTAAATGTTGGTTGACAAGGATTTCTGTAAAACCGATCACATTTGAAGTCATTCCTGATTACAAAGGTTTCAATCCCAATTATTTTGTTGGTTGCTTCACTAGTTTGGGGGATTTAATGACAAAAACCATATATTTATGACCCTGAAATGTTTTCTGAACTTGATAATAACTGTTAGTTTAATCGCCGGCCTTTCTGTGTGGCTTGGGTGTTCTGCGCGTGCATACATGGGTTCTCTCCTCTTCCAACAGACCAAATCATGTTCATTAGGTTGATTGGTGACTCAAAACTGCTCTTAGGTAAAAGTGTGAGGTTAGGCCTGTCACGATAATCAATAAATCAATTAACTGAACGATAAATAAAAATGTCCTCGGTAAGTTTGCTGGCCTCGATAAGTTGACACATGCACGCATGTCTGTCTTCCTCCTCTCTCTCTACCAAACAGGCAGGATTAAAAGATGGGTCACTCTGTGCAACTTTCTCAACACCTCGGTGCGTTGGTTCTATAGCGGATTATAGCAGAGTGAGCATCTGTCATTCATTCAATCTTTGTGGGGAAAGCTGGGCCACTCGTGCGTACACACAGAGAGCTGAGTGAGCGTCCTGAGGAGTAACAAAGAAACAAACACTAATATGAATGAAGGCACGAAAGCTACGGTTCCTAAGCTGAACGCCAGAGCCCCAGTGTGGGGATATTTTAGTATAGTTTTAAACAGAATGAACAAGGTCTGAGCTCATGAACACTGACGAGCCGATATGTCGCATTTGTTTGAAAGTAGTGCCAAGGAAGAAGGGAAGGAGTCTTCGTCCTCACAGTAAGCGCTTACTGAGTTGTTTGGTCTGCAAAATCATAAATAAAACAGTGCAAAATGATGTGCGCTCACAGACAGTGTTGTTCGCTACATTGCAAAAGAAATGCAACCCTTCAATACAGTTGAAAAGTCTGAATTTCGGAAAATGTTACTAAACTTTGACAGACAGAAAGAGTTGACTGGGAGAACATACATGTCTAAAACAATTTCGGAACTGTAAAAACTAATTTGTATTAATTGTTTTTTATTGTTGTGTGTGTTTTTTTTTTCTTTAAAGAGGGTCTATTTTTTGATTGTTTTTGATTAGTATAATGGTTTTTATTTGCATGCAATTTTTCTCAAAAGAGTGTCCATTTCATTTTCAGTGTTTTTTCTTTCTTTTTTTGTTAAATGCATTATATTGTTTGTTTACTTTATTTTAATAAAAAGCTCTTGACCTTCCGATTACAGTTAAATACTCAGAAGAAATTAAAGTTTACTGCTTTTATACTCATTTTTTATGACATATATTACACTTACATGAATGAAAAAATGATGTTTCAACACAATTTTGACAATAACATTGTTTATCTGCAATAATTTTTTGGATAATTATCGTCCAGCAAAATTTGTTATCGTGACAAGCCTATGTGATGTGAATGGCTGTCTGTAAATGGATGGAAGTATATTGTTATGGTGTTTCCAGACATTTGAAATTGTTCAGAAATAAACCGTACTGTATGATACTCTTTTACACTGTATCCACACGAAGATAAACTCTGTAAAGGGACGTTTTAATGATGTGGGACTGATTGATTGCAGCTCCCTCTGACAAACTAGTGAGTTATATAACATGATTTCTCTGTTTTCGATCTACTTTGACCCTGCATTAGTCAGATTAGATCAGGTTTGTATCACAGCACAGCTCTCAGTTCACAGCTCAGCAGAAACAAATGTTAAAAAACCCAATCAAAGAAGAAAAAGCAGATAAATAAAGCCTTAATATAAGTAAAAAAATATCTTTACTACAACCTTCATCAACACGAGGGATGGTCTGCTTGGTGCTTACAAATACTCCTGCTGTACTTACACTTGACCACACACCCCAAGTCTTCCCCCATTACCTCTGCCTGCCTGCAGCATCATCATCATCAGCTCCACATCCATTAAAAAATCGCTGCTTTATTATGCAAGGGCAAAAAAATGTGCACATGCAGCCAGTTTTGGAGTATCCATGCAGTGGTTCTTCAGGCTATAAAGTATTTCATATACTGCATGATTAATGTAGAGTAACCCTTTATACCGCAGTGGCATGGGCTCAGTGTGGTTCATGTTTCTGTTTTACACAAGGGGAAGGGAAGCAAGATGGGCTTAAACTGGGCCGATTGATTTTTAAAAAAATTATGGGTAGTATTTAATTAATACAGAGACCCTAATTATCATATATAAGTGGTTATTGATTTAATAGCATCTGTATAGAATATATTTATCTTTAAGACTATTAACACTTTCACAATGTGACCAATGTTAAAAAAGTAGTTATTTTACCCAGATCAATAGAATAAATTATAGATAAATAACCATACACTGTGTTTTAAGCAGTTGCATTAAAATATATAAGTTGGATAAGTACCATTAAAGACACATGGACATCATAAAGTGCAGTAACTGTTCTGACTTCATTTTATTATGATGTGAAAACTGTGATTAAAATTACAACAAGCTATTGTCCTTGGATTTGAAAATCTTTTTTTTTTTTTTTAATAAAAAATTGAAATTGAAATACAGGCAACATTTTCTATTAGTAGACATAAATGGACAAGAATTATGTCAAAATTGTTTTATTCATTTTCACTAAAAGGTCAATGAGTGTTATATCTTTGCTCCCAAGTCAAGAGGATAGTGTCACCAAGTTGGAAAGTTGCTTGTGGCCCCGTTCTCAGCATGTCATTCCCACTTGCCTGACATGTCAGATCGACAGCTCAATGCACTTTATGGGATATATTTCTCTTCTCCATCTGGGCAACAGCCCATAGAAAGTGTTTGGGGAGGGCAGAACCTTTTAGAAACCTAAACTGAAGTTGATTGGACGATCACTCTGTCAGTCAGATTTATGACGGACCAATCAGATGGTGTAGTCAGCAGGCTCTACCCGCAGTTTAAACTACAATACGTGAGCCAACTCATACAGGAAACTCACGGCAGTGCATGTCAGTTGTAAATGAATACATCCTTTCTCTAATGCCTTCAATGTTTGTAATTGTCTTTTATTCCATGAAAAAAATCAGTCCAGATCTGACAAAACTGCCACTGAAGCTGTTAGCATCTAAGCTAATCGATGTATAAGAAGTCGCTTCAAGAGCACTGATATTTGAATAAAATCATTTAAATGCTGATGGTCTATCCCTCCATGTTTTAAAGCAATAGAAAGATGACATCAGATGTTATTCCTGGAAAGTGTAATTGGACACAGCACATAAAAATATACACCGAAAAAGATTGGTCTTAAACAGATGGGTATAAAGACAGGGCAAAACATATTGTCATATTTTTTGAGGTGGCATATAAAAAAAATGTCTGAACGCTGAAAACTATTAAGAAAACAATCTCAACAGTTGTCATAGAATTAAACAAGTCATTAAACTTTTTTTTTTTTTTACTTATTTTTCTATAATTTAAGACTAAATCACAACCCATAATATCAGGATGACAATCAAAATATCAAAATATTTTGGGCCATCTGTTGTTCCAACGCGGCCTCTCGTTGGTCCGCGGACCCTACTTTGAGGGAACCCTCCTGCTCTACTCCAGCAGCTGTTCACACTGCCTTCTGGCTGTATGAGCTGGTGTCACTGCAGTGCTTCTGACAGACTTAAGAGCATAGCCAAGACTGAAATACACTCACTGTTTTGTGCCATTTATCCACATTTTCCTGGTGTGTAAAGGCTGTTAGACTAAACCAACCTGTTTTGTGCAGGGCTGAAACAGAGGGGTTTGTTGGCATGGCAGATTCTATCTTTCATTTCTTTTTGGGAAGGTAACATGTAACAAAAATCCCTGGCCATCTTTGACCAGGGTATAATTGTTTGAAATAATACACAAAAAAATCTCTGAAACTGGCTGTTCTGAGCAGGGCTGAAACAGAGGGGTTTATAGGCATGCACGTTTTTTTTTTTTTTAAATACAAGTATTACCAACATAAAAAAAAATCTGACATGTTCTCTTTCCATCTTTGACCGACACAAATTTGTTTAAAAGAGTGAAATATGTGATCTTTAAGGACCCTGTTTCATAATTCATTTCAAATGAAGGCTTGAATGATGTGAAAAGTAAGCTAGTACAGTTTTAACTTACCATGCCATTAAACTTTAATTTGCATAATTTTGTTTAGTTTTTGATATTAATAAAGACCAAAATCAAAGCCCATCATATCAGGATGACTTGTTAAAACATCTAAATATTGCAGACCTTCTGTTGCACCAACGCAGCCTCTCACCGGTCCGCGGACCCTACTTTGAAGGAACCCTCCTGCTCTACTCCAGCAGTTGTTCATACTGCCCTCTGGCTGTATGGACCGGTGTCACTGCAGTATTTCTGACAGACTTGAGAGCAAAGCCAAGAGTGAAATGCAGTGTGCCATTTATCAGCATCTTCCTGGTGTGTAAAGACTGTTTGACTAAAACAGCCTGTTTGAGCAGGGCTGAATCAGAGGGGGTTGAAGACATGCCAAATTCTACCTTTTTTTTTTTTGAGAAGGTTATATGAAGGAAAAAAATCTGTGGCTGCCTTTGACCAGAGTAAATTTGTTTGTAAGAGTACACAAAAGATTATGTGAAACTGGCTGTTCTGAGCAGGGCTGAAACCGTGGGATTTATAGGCATTCAAATTTATTGCTTTTTTGGTTTATTTGGGTTTTCTTTAATATCATTGTTAAAAAAATCTGACATGTCCTCTTTTCATCTTTGACAAAATAAATTTGTTCCAAAGAGTAAAATATGTGATCTTTAAGTACCCTGTTTTATAATTCATTTCAAATGAAGACTTGAATGATGTGAAAAGTAAGCTCATAAAGTTTTAACTTACCGTGCCATTAAACTTAAATTTACATAATTTTACTTAGATTTTGCTATCAATAAAGACCAAAATCATATTCCATCATATCAGGATGACTTGTTAAAACATCTAAATATTGCAGACCGTCTGTTGCGCCAACGCGGCCTCTCACCGGGTCCGCGGACCCTACTTTGGGGGAACCCTCCTGCTCTACTCCAGCAGATGTTCACACTGCCCGCTGGCTGTATGAGCTGGTGTCACTGCTGCTGCTGCTGCTGCCTCTCATTGCGGCGCTTCTGTCAGACTTGGGAGCACAGCCAACAGTGAAGAGTAAGAAGCGCTGCGCTAAAACATCCTGTCCTCGTATTTTTTTTTTTTTTTTTTTTTACCGCACCTTGATCCGGCTGCGGGTTTTTAACTGCGGATATTACACAGCAGATGATAATGACGCTGAGTGCGCGAGCCAAGTGAGAGCTCTGATGGGGGTTAATGCTGTACAGGTGTTATAATGACTCGAGCACGAGGCGATTAAAAAAAAACACTCAAAACTGCGCCGTAAACTGCTGGCGCGCACTCACCTCGCTCATGTTGGAAGCGCGCGCGGTGGGGAGTTCTGCAGCAGAAAGTGGACTTCACTGGCTTGCTCCTCGTGCCTCAGAGGTGCCTGTCAGAGCCGGAGTCAAACCGTAAGAAGAAGATGAAGGAGAAGAAGTGCAGCCTGCCGCAGTGTTTGTTCGCCGGGGTTCAGAGAGGAGAGCAGGCGGCGTGCTGGTGTCGACGCTCCGGGAGGCAAAGTGAAGTGATGCTCGGTTCAGATGATGGAGGGATGGAGAGCTTCAGAGCCTGTAACGGTGGTGCGGTTTATGGGCAACAGGATCTCTCTCTCTCTCTCTCTCTCTCTCTCTCTCTCTCTCTCTCTCTCTCTCTCTCGTCTCGCCCACTCAGTCAGCAGGGAGCAGACTACTGCCCTGCTACAGAGATGTAGGCTAATAGGAACATAATAAGAAAGCTAACCCTGGAGCCTCCAACTCTGCCTGCCGCTCTTAATTGATGTTCTCTGTTCGTTTATTTGGTCTGAATGGAGAACATGTACCAGCCCGAGAGCTAGCTCAAAAAGCTACATGAAGTTGTAGAAATCTGAGGTTTACTTCCTCTCTGGTTTATTTTGAAGCTTTTCCTACTCCCTGAGCAACAGGGCTGATGTTTCTACACCACAGCAAGGGGATTTAATTTTCCACATGCCGGTTTAGTGAAGGTAGACAGGATTAAATGACTGATTTCCTGTCAGGACTTTCAAAATAAGTCACATTAAGGAAGCTAAGCAGAATCTTTAAAGCAGGTAGAAGGGTGAGCCTCTACTCCAGAGCCGGTCCTTCCCATTGTGGTGCCCTGGGCAAGACTTTATATGGCACCCCCCTCCATCTGTGATTTACATAGATAGATAGATAGACTCTTTATTCCACAATTAAAAGTCCTAATCGTCGAAACATAAAATTATAAATGTTGATAATAAAGTAAATAAATCAAGATACAGTTACTCCAGCGTTTCCAGTGACTAAAGAATTGTCTATTATCACTTAACCCTTTGACTTCCAAACTATTTGTTGGTAAAATTGTGTTCCTTCCTCTTCATTTAGCAACATTTCAGGTTTTATTTTTCTTTTTTTTTCAGATTACCCAATCAGGAAGCGTCAATGATAGTCGATCTGCTGGTTGCCTGTTAAGGGTTATACTGAGCATAAACGGATTTCTCTCATTTCTGAAAAACTTAAAAAAAAAAAAAAAAAGATTAGATAATAAGAAACTTTTTTATAGGGGTGCACAGTATTGGATTTTTGCCGATATTCGATAGGCATCTTTTAAATTCGTCATTGCTGATACCAATATTTCAAGTCAAGAGCACAAGCTCTGTATCAAAAATTGACTTTTTTATAGTGTTACAGTGTATTATCACATGAACAGATGTAAAACAAGTAAAACAGCTTTTTACTCTTGCAAAAATGAAACCCCCGATATTTAAATGTGTCCATGAAGTGATGAGAAGGTGTAATCAATATTATGCATTTGTATAATTTGCTGATATTCCAGATGATATGTGGCAGATATGCATGACCGATACATTGGCTGTAAGTGTCTGCAAAAATTTCAATATCCACCAATACCAATACTTAACAGTTTAGGCTAATATCAGCCTAAAATCAAAATGATAATATCGTGCATTCCTATTTTTTTTATCATCAAATTTATTTTCTTCAACAAAATTATTATTGCTAAAGGTTCTTAAAATATGTGGAAAGACGTTTTCTTACTTGGCTGTATGCTATTACTGTTGGATTTCTGAGAGGCTGTGCAGCAACAACTCATTTCTGATTTTTTTTTCTAGTCTTTGAACTGTTATATTCATGTACAATAGCGCCTTGAAGTAAATACCTATCTTGTTACAAACACTATTCACAGAGGTGAATAAGGAAAAACGGAGAAAGATGGGCTTTCAAAATGTTAAATACAGTGGTAATGCAACAAAAAGTCAACCACACGGCTACAATGCCAGTCAATGGGTTAATGAGGGTTGAGTGAGTGATATAAAATTATATTTTCTAAAGCAGTTAATCGGCACATAGGTCTTTAGATGATATTTTTTAGCACAGCATGAAAAGTACACGTTCAAAAGACATTGAAAAGCCTAGTTTTAACCGTTGTCTTTAATTTATAAAGTAACTTGTCAAAAGTCTGAGGAAGAGCGGTTCTGCTCGAAACGTCACTGTTTAAAATAAAACATTTTCAAGGGAGCTACTTTTTGGTGTGCAGATCTCCTTACACATTTTTCATGCTTAGAATCTTTTGTATCCAGCACCCTACATAGTATGTGTGTGCCCACCCTGTTTATTCTTCAACTAAAGTAACATGTCAGCCAATTAACTTATTTGGTATTATCATATAATTATCTATCTTAATCAATGGGAACTTTTCTATTTTAAGAGTTAAGACTGATGACTAGCTCTATTAATACTGATATGTATGATAAAAACTGATGTTTGTTTAAAAATAATATGTAAAAGAAAAGAAAATGACACTTTTAAAAGCTTGATTTTTAGAGTACGTTTTTGTGTGACATCTTTTATGTGAGTATTTGACATTAGAAAAAATAATAATACATGAGGGAGCTAATCTTCAGTTTGAACCAGGCTGTGATAATTAGACAAAAAACAATCCACTTTACACAAAGTATATTGAAAACAAATTATTTATTTTGTATTTTAGACCAAAAAAGGGGCTGAATGAAGAAAAAAACGTCATTTCAGTGGATACAAATGTGTAACATCGCATTCTAATTCTAATTTTTTATATGTTTTAGAAGGATATATGTCATTTTGATAAATAATCTTAAAAAAATGTGTGTGAAAAATTGATACATTTGTCTGTTGATTTTCTATGAGCATGTTTTTGTGCAAATGGACTTTAACATGAATGTTTTTATGGTGCATCAGAAAGTTAAGACAATTTCCCTTTGAGGAAATGTAGCTTTTCTATACTTTTAATTATCATGTATTTAATTAATCAGATCATGTTTATTATGATCAGTAGTACCAACAAGCAGAGACACTGATTACTAATATTATTAATGAAGAGACAAATGACTCTAGACCAGGGATCAGCAGCTGTGATAACCAAGCGGGCAAAATTAATCATATTTTCACCGAGGGCCAAACTGTAGGATACTTAAAACAGGGAAAAAATTATCCATTTAAATATGCAACCGAGGGTTGACCAGTTTTTCAAAATAACATTTACTTTTAGTGTTTTTATCCAAATATGTTTTTTACTTATACGCTATATTGATCTGTAAGGCTTCAAACTTCTTTAAATATGTAGAAAAAACACAAAGCAATCTCAGGTCAGACAGAAAGATGTATTTGCTTTGAATTGGTCTCGGGTTGAATCACATTTGCTGAATTTTGTCAATTTTTCTTTACATTTACAATTTTTAGATTTTTGGAATGGGAAGGAGTGTGTAATTTACCCTTTTCCAGATGTCTCGACATATTTGTGCAATTTAGACAAAAGAAAGAAGATGATCTGCATTTTTAGGATTTTAAAGCAGGGGTGTCCAAACTGTGGTCTGGAGGCCAAATAGGGCCCACTACTCATTTTGAATTGGCCCCTGAAACAGTTGAACATTTTGATTACAGCCACAAATACCATTAATCATTCACCTTTCGTCAGTATTTACTAGTGTAGTAATACACCAGTTTCATGACGATATGATATGATCTCTGTTCTTTTGGACAATGATAAGATATTTGTGGATATCACAGTCTGCCACGATTCGATTCAGGAGCCTTTGATCGATTTAAGACGACGTTATGTTCTCACTGAACACAGTCAGCTACTTTTCACTTAAAACAAGAAAGAAATTCAAAGTAATTTTGATGTTTTGACAGTTTTATTACTGAACGTGAAACGATGTGCTAACTTCCTGTATGATCTAATGGTGTTTTAAAATTAAAATTGGCCTTATTAGTAGTCCGCTGCTTTTTTTGCCTCCACAATTGCCACATGGGTCTTTTATTACATTGTAATGTTTGTATATTATATCAGCTAATGATGTAAAACAATAATACAAATTATTGAATTATTATTTTTATTATTACTAACATCCAACATTTGACCATGCTCTATCAAACTTAAAATGTGTAATTTTGATTTTAATTCCATAGAAACATTTCTATTGTTCAAAACAAAACTATTAACTAACTCAACATTGATGATTTACTGTGATGCCTGTTAACCACAGTTTGTATGTAAATGTGATGAGACTTTGCTTCACTGTTTAATGGTCGGTGTGGAGGAAGAATAAGAATAAACTCTGTTTTCCTTTCATAATACAGTTGTGCCCAAAAGTTTACACCCCCCAGCAGAATTTCTGATTTTTTGGCCTTTTCTCGGAAAATATGAATAACACAAAAACCTTTCTGTCACTCATGGTTAGTGGTTGGGTGAAGACATTTATTGAAAAAATGATAAGTTTACTCTTTTTAAATCATAATGACAACAGAAACTTCAAAATTACCCTGTTCAAAAGTTTACACCCCCCAGTTTTTAATACCTTGTATTTCCCCCTTTAACATCAATAACAGCTTGAAGTCTTTTGTGGTTGTTGTGGATGAGGGTCTTGATTTTCTCAGATGGTAAAACTGCCCATCCCTCTTGGCAAAAAGCCTCCAGCTCCTGTAAATTCTTTGGTTGTCTTGCATGAACTGCACATTTGAGATCTCCCCAGAGTGGCTGAATGACATTGAGGTCAGGAGACTGAGATGGCCACTTTAAAACCTTCACTTTATTCTGCTGTAGCCAATGGCAGGTTGATTTGGCCTTGTGTTTTGGATCATTGTCATGTTGGAACGTCCAAGAACGTCCCATGCGCAGCTTCTGGGCAGATGAGTGTAAATTTTCCACCAGTATTTTCTGATAACATGCTTCATTCATCCTTCCATTAATTTTGACCAATTTTCCTGTGCCTTTGTAGCTCACGCATCCCCAAAACATCAGTGATCCACCTCCGTGTTTCACAGTAGGAATGGTGTACCTTTCATCGTGGGCCTTGTTGACTCCTCTCCAAATGTAATGTTTATGGTTGTGGCCAAAAAGTTCAATTTTGGTCTCATCACTCCAAAGGACTTTGTTCCAGAAGTTTTGAGGCTTGTCTGTGCTGTTTGGATTGTAAGCGGAATATTTTGTGGCATTTGCGTAGAAATGGCTTTCTTCTGGCGACCCGACCATGCAGCCCATGTTTCTTCAAGTGTCTCCTCATTGTGGATCTTGAAACAACCACCCCAATTTTTTTCAAAGAGTCCTGTATTTCAGCTGAAGTTATTTGAAGGCTTTTCTTTGCATCTCCAACAATTTTCCTTGCAGTTTGAGCTGAAATTTTTGTTGGTCTGCCTGACCGTGGTTTGGTTTCAACAGAATCCCTCTCTCTCCCCTTCTTAATTAGAGTTTTAACAGTGCTTCTTGGCATCCTCAATTCCTTGGATATCTTTTTAAATCCTTTTCCTTTGACAATTCTTTTGCTTTACCTATGACACAGAAACCTGAAATTTCATCGCAGTGAAAGATGCACATGTCTGTCAGGAGCTCAGAAACTCACTGAGCTTTTATACACACACACAGTTTACAAGCTAATAGATCACAGGTGAGGATGGTTACCTTTAGTAGACATTCAAACCCATTTGTGTCAAATTTTGTGCATGTTATCAGGCCAAAACTGCCAGGGGGTGTAAACTTTTTAACAGGGTCATTTTTGAAGTTTCTGTTGTCATTATGATTTAAAAAGAGTGAACTTATCTTTTTTTCAATAAATGTCTTCACCCAACCACTAACCATGAGTGACAGAAAAGTTTTTGTGTTACCATTCATATTTTCTGAGAAAAGGCCAAAAAATCAGAAATTCTGCTGGAGGGTGTAAACTTTTGGGCACAACTGTATATGTGATTTCATTTATCAGTGCACTACAGAATCATACAATGAGATAACTTCCTGTACACGTGTGGTTAGACTCTCCCGTTGTGTTTGCAGGTTGCATCCTCTGCTGTTAGATCGACCAAATCTTACCTGGATACAGCAGTGCTATTTTTTGGTTGGCTGTTATGTCAGCTCCCTTTCAGCTTTGTGATGCTCAGAGCATCTTGCTACACGTTCCAAAGTGCATACAGCGGTGTTATGCTGCATTCCAGTTGTGCTGTGAAGTCAGGATTTCCAAGTTTGAAATTTCAAATGGAACGTCCCCCAAGGTTGGAATTTACAACTTGGGATTTAGGGGATCCCCATCACCCCCGAGTTGGCAATCAATGATGGCTGCAGCCAGTTATTAAGCTCCTGTAATATTCTGTTATCTGCACTTCTGACGAGTGTCTATGGCTCTAAATCAGCCGTATACACAGTATTGTTCAACTTATATTTATGGAGATGCTGCCATACTGTTTTTTACATTCTTAATGTGGTGTTTGTGAACTACTGCGCAGGGCGTGCTAACAACAGCTAACACAGCGGCTAACAATAGCCTGCTAGATTGGCAAGTTTTTTCCGACTTTGTAACTGAAACAATGATAACGTGGAGATGACATCACTCCCACTTCCCTCTTCCCAGGTTAATGGAACGCAGCATTACTTGGTGGGTGCTACACAAAACAGGAGAAATCTCTGCCGATCAGGTTAACAGTTTGAATTCAGTGATAAAGCGGGATACGAGTAAGGATGGAAATTGATATGATTTTATCGATACCAGTGCTATTAGCAACGCTGCTAATTGGTCCAATTCTTTATAATTCCCTTATTGATTTCTGGAGATTTTCTGTGTGGGCAAATGTTGGCCTGTAGATTTTCAGGGGCAACAATGTTAAACATATGTCGCAGCATAGGTAACTACTTCTGCAAGTTGCTGGTGTTTCCACTCACTCAAGTTTGTACAGTAGGCGCCTTTTGTAACAAATCAAGCCACAATTCTGACGCTTCTGAACCCTGTCAGTGGCTGTACTTAACAGAAGACCAGCTTTTTTTCTATAAAGAAGGAATTTGCTTGAAAGAGGGAGAAAAACTGCAGAAAAGTGGAGCTGTCAAATGTTTTTAGTGCTGCTGTAAGCCAAAATGTCGCATGAATTCTTGATTTCAGCAAAAGGCAGGCAAAGACATTACCTCCTTAGCAGAGGTAAAAAAAAAAAAATGCCTAAAATAATATAGGTGCCTTTTTGTAACAAACTAAGCCACAATTCTGACGCTCCCGAACCCTGTCAGTGGATGGAACTGATAAGGGAATTGATTAGCAACAATGAAAGGTATCGATTCTTTGATGGAGCTGTTAGCGATTCTCAACTGGAACTGGTTTTCGATTCCCATCCCTATCTAAGGCTATCAATGTGTTAATATCAGACTTCACAGTGGAAGTTCACCCTGCAAAGGGCTTTAGGGTGTTTTCACACCAACCGTATTTAGTGCGCACCAAAGAAGTTTTGGCCCAGGGTTTGGTACGTTACTATCAATGTGAATGCAACCACCGCACTTTAGTGCGCACCAAATCAGCCGGTCAGAGACCTCCATGATGGGGTGGTCTCGATCCGCTCCATCTCCCTACATTTGGTGCTGCTTCACTGGTGTGAAACAAAGTGGTCTGAACCAATCTACTTTTGATGCATTACTTCCTGTTAATCCCACGGTTGAATCTTTTGCTTACTCAATTTGTCAATTTGTTTATTCTGGTTGAGGATTACGATGATTTACGAGGGTCCAGAAGGTCGCTGATGCCGTCTCAAACACGATGAAAAAAATACATTTGAAGGAAAATATAGAAGAGAGCGAAACGTAAACATTGGTTGTTTGGTGTAGGAAATGGTTACCATGGTAGCCTTTTCTTTGTTTTCCTGCGTAGCAGGTTTGGTTACCAGTTACGTGCTTATCGCCCTCTGCTGTTTCAAACTGAGTAAATACACAAGTGGGCCCGGGACGGTTTGATGTTGCAAGTGTGAATGCAAGCCAGCGGGGGAGGGGGACGGGGGTCAAACCACAAGTGGGCCAAATGTGAAAATGCCCTTAAATTAATCAAACCAGCACTTTACAGGCTGTACGTACTTAACCAGCATTTTCCTTTAAAGTAGGAATTTGCTGTAAAGAGGGAGAAAAGCTGCAGTAAAGTGGACCTGTCTCGTGTTTTTAGTGCTGCTGTACAGCATAATATCACATGAATTCTCAATTTCAGCAAAATGCAGGCAAAGACATTATCTACTTGGTGGAAGTAAAAAAGAAAAAAAAAAAAAAAACCCTAAGTTATCAGTAGGCACCTTTTGTCACAAATTAAGCCCCAATTCTGACACTTCTGAACCCTGTCAGTGAAAGGAATTGATAAGGGAATTGATTAGCAAAAAGACTCATATCAATTCTTCGATGGAGCTGTTAACGATTCTCAACTGGAATTGTTTTTTGATTCCCATCCCTAGTTACAAGGGCCCCTTGACAGGTGCTAACCCACCCCTAAACCCTAAATCTTAACATAAATAAACTGAAGATGAGGTGCAGCAACTGGCTCAGTCGTCCATATGGCACTCAATGTGAAAATACTTTAAAACAACAAAGTATGCAATACTGGGTGATCAGAACTGAGAGTTTTGTTGCTATGGTAACCAGCATCATTGGATAAATCAACTTAAATGCTGATTCAGATTTATCATGACAAAGAGATTATCAGGGTTATTGTTACTAGTGCTTAAATTTGAAATAAAAAAATACAGTGTCATTTTAAGCCATATTACCTTATCCTGGTTCTGATTTTAAAATAACTCAACATGTCTGAAAAGAGGATTTACTGCACAGCCTTACTGGCAGCATCAAGTTAATTTATTATTTTTCTCATTAACTGTGACGTGTTCATGTCTCAGCCTGCAATAAAAACCAATCAATTCACCAATCACCCATAATTAAAAAAGTAGGTTCCTTTTCTTTACCTCGCCTCGTTTCTCTAATGATCACATCTTTCTGTAATAATGTTGTTTGTGTTTTCATCGTCTCAGGTTCTTTAAATCCAGAGCAGGATCTAACCTGATGAGATATTTAAAGATGTTCCTGTGTGTCTCCACAGGAGGGCACCCTCACATCAGATTTAATGACACACTTACATCACGCCGCTGCTGCTGGTCGGGGGTCTCCAGGCTGCTGTAATCTCTCTCCAGGTACACATAATCAGGGAAGAATTAATTAGCCGATGCCCGAGGACACACACGGGCACACACACAGCTGCAGTGGTCTTTACAGCCAACTGCAACGCTGCTGCAACAGGGAGGAGGACTGAGGTAGAGGGATTAAAATATGAGCACAGATTTAAGTACAGGGACATTATTTCCTGAGCTTTAGTGAGTTTAGTTCAGGTTGGAGGGGTGTTACAGATATTGTCCTAAAATAAAACTAATAATAATATCTTGTAAAATCACATTACAGACCAACACCTACACATTGTCTTTAATGTGCACATACATTAACATAAGCATTTCTTTGAAATGACAATATAAAAGAGAAAAATAATGCATATGGATAAATGCTGCAAATCATCTTTAGTATACACCAGGCTGCAATAGTCACACCATTAATGATCCAGTTTGCATGAATCATTGTGCATCTGAGACTGTAAATAGAGCTGCATGGTGTTAGAAATAATTAAAAAAATAAATAAATAAAAATAAGAATATTTAATATGTATGATAGGGACTAATGCTGGCTTGAAAATATATGAAAAATAAAAGAGAGACACTTTTACTGCTTGATTTTTTTCTATGCACCTTTTGTGCAGAAGGACCTTAATGTGAGTATTTGACACTAAAAAAATTAATAAAGCATATTAATAAATGCTGCTGCTAATCTTTCATACACATCAAACTGTAAATAATCCAGTTAACATGAAATATATCAAAAAGTAATATTTGTTTATTTTAGACATGAACTAGAGCTGCATGATGGAAAACTTGACAATTTATTGGATTAAAATGTATATAAAAAACATTAAATTTGGTATGTTTGGTCAGGACTGACGGTGGCTTTTCAAGAAATGAAAAGTAAAATAATGATAATTTTTTTAGCTAAATTTTTTTCTGAGCACATTTTTGCACAGTGGGGCTTTGATGTGAGTTATTGGTATTAAGATAATAATGCAAATAAGTATAAATGTTTCTGGAAATAAACACAAATGTTTAAGCAAATCTTCTGTGTATCAGGATTAAACAAATTAAACCATGAATAATCCAGTTTGCTTCAAGTATGTTGAAAATAAATCATGTACAGCATATTTTAAACCACATAATTTAGCTGCGGGATGGAAAATACTTGGCAATTTAAAGGTCAAATTCAGTCCTTTTTGACATTTATGGTAGTCTAGTTCTGGTTTGAAAATTTATGAAAACAAAAAAATAATTTCGAACATTTTTATATCTTTATTTTTTTATGGGCACATGTTTGTGCAGAGGACCTTAATAAGAAAATGATAATGCAAACAAATATAAATGTTTCTGCCAATCTTTTATGAATGATAATTGTAATAATTAAACCATGACACATCCAGTTTTCATAAAAAATAATCAAAATTAATAATTTATTTTGTATTTTAGACCCTAGAATGGTAATTGATTATGGCAAAACTGGGTAATTAAAGGGTTACAAATTTATTATTATTATTATTTTTATAAAATAAAATAAAATAAAAATTAATATACTTTATTATTATAAAAAAGAATTTTTAACATTTTTATGTTTTTTTTTAATCATCACATTTTTGTGCAGAAAAACCTTAATGTGAGTAGTTGACACTGGAAAAATAATCATGAAAATAAATATAAGTGTTGCTGCCAATCTATGTATATCAAGCTGAAACAATCAAACAATGAATAATACAGTTTGCTGGAAGTATGTTGAAAATAAATCATTTACAGCATATTTTAGACAATGAAATGGAGCTGGATCATTCCAAAAAATTGGTAAATTAAGGGTTAAAAATGTTGAAAATTCATTCTTATTTGACATTTATGGTTAAGACTGATACTGTTTTTTTGACATTACGAAAAAAAAAGAAAATAATCTATAACATTTTTATATCTTGATTTTTTTTACGAGCACATTTTTGTGCAAAGGACCTTCATTTGAGTATTTGACACTGAGAAAATACTACGTATCAATATATATGTTGCTGTCAGTCTTCCATGTATTAATACTGCAATAATCAAACCATAAATGACCCAGTTTGCATGAAGTATATTGTAAATAAATAGTTTCTTTATGGTATTTTAGACTATGGAATAGAGCTGGATCATTCCAAAAACTGGTTATTTAAGGGTTAAAAATGTTGAAAATTCATTAATATTTGGCATTTATAGTTAAAATTGATTCTGTTTTTTAAAATTACAAATGAAATAGGAAAATACTAAGTAAAACATTTTGATATTTTATTATTTAAACTGACTTTATGTTCATAGTAATAGTTTGAGAGGATCTAATAAGCTCTGGATTCACTTTGGGACATTCATGGTTTTTGTCTTTATGTTCACATTAACAAAAAAATCATAAACATGCATTCAAAAAAATCCTTTAAGACCTGCAAGACATGTTTGTTCATTTAAAGCACACTTAACTTTATCCCAAATTCAGTCCTGAAGCCAAACTCTTTTTTTTATTTTATTTTATTTAAAAGTCTGTCTACTGCACTTCCAGTCGCTGCCACAAGGGGGCCTCCTTTACTTATATATACATCACTCTCTCCTGAGCAGGAACAGCATTTCCAGCCCCTTGAGTGAGCTTTCACATCAAACTAAAACATCATTAACTTCTTTTAAATAAACCAAAACATACACACAAACAAGAAAGACCCACATCACATGTTTGTCTTCATTTATTTCTAATGCGTTTTATTTTTATTTTTTTATCTGTCCACAAAGTCATATTAGTCACTACTATGTTAGATCAGTTTTCCCTCACTGCAATGGCAGTAAACTACACAAGAGCCCAAACCCAGCACGGGCCCCTCGACTCGCTGGGATTTGTCTTATCAGTAGAAACATGTAGAAACATTTTGAGTATGAAGGATCAGCCTTTGCGATGTCCACGTTATGTTAAATAACCCGATGGACAGGCAGGAGATAAGGTGCAACATTCACATTTGTTTGACAAAAATCACTCTGTCACGTTTTATTCAGTTGTGCAAATGTAACTGGAGTTTTTTTTAGTTTGTCGACTGATGTTCGACTTAGGCAAACTGAAGTAGGGCTGGGCAATATATTGAGTTTCAAGATGGTGCAGTTGATTTTGAACAAGAGAATTTGAAATGAGTCTGAATGCAGTATTATTTTAATTTTATTTTCCTAATCCAATTTCCAGATCATGGGTTTCTTCTCAAAAAAAGCTTCTTCAGGTCTAACTTTTCAAAGGTATATCCAGCAGATGATTGGATGACCATTCCGTCAATCACATTCATTATGGGCCAGTCAGATCATGAAGTAGGCGGGCGCAACTGCCACAACGTAAAGGACTAAACGTAAGACAACAAACTTTTGCCAAAACGTCAGAAGTGACGCATAAATATCCTTTTTTTGGGGGGAAGTTTGCTAGTTGTTATGTGATTTTCATTTAATAAAGAAATGTGGTCTAGATCCAATAAAACTGCTAATGAAGCTGTTAGCATCTATGCTAATCTCTGCACGAGCAGTCACTTCCTGCTGTCGTCTCTCTTGCGACTCCCATTCACAGGCTTTGTACGTTCTCCTCCCAGCATGGCTGGGATGAAAGGTCGACAGGTGAGCCCGCAAATTTGTAAGAAAGCTGCTTTTCACATTACCAACGCACAACGGGGTCCTTTATTTATTTTGCCGTCAAAACTATTTCCACGAGGGCACTTCTCAGATGATTCAGTGTTGTTAAAATCCGCTCGGAGTGGCAACTTTTTGTTTACTGAGGTCAAGAGAGCAGTGTATGTGGCCAGTTTCCTACTCGGAACTCGGAAATTCCTACTTCTGACTAAAACTGGAACGCACCAAAAGACGTGACCCAAGCCAAAGCGTGTGTTTGTTGTGATGCTAATGAATGCAGCTTGGACCGTCCTCAGAACTCTGCATTGCTTTACAACTTTTTTTTTTCAACAACTTACAGGATGCAAAGCGGCGAGGTAAAGTTTCTCTTTCTAGTTACGTAGCGGTAGTTTTTGATGTGTGACAACAAGCAATTTTTGGAAAACTTAGTATTGTACTTTTGTAGCCAGCTATATATCACTACTTACAGCCCGGTGCCCTAAGACGTGTCCGAATAATATTAATTCGCTCTAGTTTTAATTGTCTTGTTCCCAAAGTTGAGTATCCAGGCCAGTCCAGTCCTGTCCTGTCCGACCCGACTGCGAAGCTAAAAAATAGCATTTATAGATAACCTATTTTGATGCTATAAAACTCATCTTAATGTGTGTATTTTGATCAGGCATACATCTAAAATGAGACTTTTTTATAATTACTTAGAAACTCCTCACAGTCCCTTTAAAGTAAGACATTTATCTTGAATGGTGAATCGAAGGTGGATTATAATAAGTGGTTTGGATATTTTTGACTTGAAAATAGACAAACACTGAGTTTTTGCAGTGTATCCGAGTCTTTCTAAGTAGGCAAATAGTCTTAATAATATCTCCAAAAGAGTGAAAATATTTATTTGAGGGCAGCTTTAATCTCTCAAAGAGGACTTTTTTTATCTGTGCAAAGAGTTGGCGAATAGAGTTTGAGTCAAAGGCTGCCGTCGTACATTCAAATCTCCAGAGACCACGTCCACATACACAAAGGATTTATTTTAAAAACTCGTCATCGCCGTGGAAATATCTGTCATTAGACATTACGATTGATTGGCAGGCTGTTTTATTCCCATCTGCCGGCGGGAGGAGTCGAGGGGACCATCGCTCCAGTTTGTGCTCTCTTGGAAAAAAAACAAAAAAACACAACATCTCTAGTGCTATCTGTACAACATTCAACAACACATTTCTCATGTTTTTTGTCTTTTTTTTAAACCATAATGCCAAAAACAATAATAATTATCATTATAAGAAGAGCATTTTTCCATCTCAACGGCATTGGACAAACACCACACAAACTGAAATAAAAATCTAATAAAGGCCTCAATACCAGATAGTACACGTCACCTTCAAGTGGTGCTAGAGATTGACAGTTTACGGACGAGAGAGAGGGGGGAGTGGAGGGGAGCAAGCATGAAAGAGAGAAGAGGAGGGGAAGGAAAAGAAAAAGGGAGAGAAGAGAGGTGGATTATGACGTTTCTTTTTAAGTTTTAGTGTCACGTCGACATGTTTTGGCACCTTATGAGCTTAAATACCGTTTGACGTTAAACTTGGGCTTTGGTTTACAAGGGTTAGTATCACAACCAAAAAGTAGTCCAACCCTACATATATATATTAATTTAGTCTAAAGGTTAGGTAGTCTATTCCTTCAAGCGTCTAGCCATGCTAGCTCGTGTAAGGCCTAGTGACCTTGTTTAAGGCCGGGCGGGCCTGAATCGTAGCACAGAAATCCGTTTCCAAGAGCTTCCCCCGAGGAGAGTGGGGTCAGGAGGTAAAGAAAAAAAAGATTAGGAAAATGAGGTGATGATGGAGAAGAGGAGGAGAGAAGGAGGGAAGGAGAAGGTCAGACAGAGAGGAGAGTGTGTAGATATAGGCTAAGTGCTTTTGGTGAGTTTTACAAAATACACCAGGAAGTGCTTGAAACAGAAGGCACGATGGCGTTGACAGTAGTTGTTAAGGAGACACCACTAAGGGACTTTCACTACAGAACTCATAAGGTGCTCTAAAAAAACCAAACTGAAACACATTAATGCACATTAAGGTGCGGTCGCAGTCATAGAGTACTCCATCAAAAAGTAGTCCGAGATGATAGATAGTGGTTTTTACAGGTGGTGGGAGCAAACGCCACCACCTTAGCTACTTGGCATCAGAATTATTAGCTAGTTAAACGAAAAATTAGTATTTTGATGAGGTCTGCACTTGATATCAGTCATGTAAGGGATGCACGATATTGGTATATCCAGATATTTGCTTAATAAGAGGAATATTAGGGCTGGGTATTTCCAGCCCTAATATAATATAATCCTAATATATATAACCCCGCGATACAATACGATTCCTGACACTGAGGCCACGATACAATATGTATCCCCATACATGTAACTTGTGAACATTGACTACTCTTTAAATAGAATTCCTAACAAAGATGGTTTATTATTACAAGAAAAAAAGTAAAAGGGTGAGTTTTAAATGATTCTACTAACTTGAGAAACTGAAATTCAAAGATGGTAGACCTAGGTTTAAATTTGGAACATGTGTTTCACCATGTAGCTTGGCCTCTACTTTGAACTGTGCCATTGTCAATATGACTCTAATGGCCCTTTTCCATTAGCCCTACTCTACTCTACTCTACTCGCCTTGTGCTGCTTTTCCATTAGCCCCAGTTGCCTGCACAACGGGGTGCAGTGGCTTTTTGTCACAAATCGAGTAAAAAAGGAAAGCAGAAGAAGGCTGCAGGTGGTAAGAAGAAATACCCCTTGAGAAGCACAGGAGAGTTTTGGAAGCTATACAACAGAATGAAGCCGAGGACGAGAGCAATCGAGCTGCAAAGAGAAGAAGTATGACGGTAAGCTATTGGTAGCTACCGCTATCATGCTAGGTCGTCGCGCTCATGACTCATTGATGACAACATTGTCTGACCAATCAGTAGCCGGCAGTTGGTGACATCATCTTTTTAAGTATCGACTCAACTCGCCTTGAACCAGAGCGGAGTAGGTACTAAAACTAGCTTGTTTTAGGAGGTACCAGGCTAGCGGAAACATGCTGCAAATCGAGTAGGGCTGAGTAGAGAAGGGCCAAGGCGTGCTCGTGGAAAAGGGCCAAAAGTGTACTGACAACAACTGACTGTTAAAACATTGAGGCCTTATCGATTTTGTAGAATCTGTATCGATACATATATCCCTAAAGAGTGCATGGCGATATTTTGCCGTATCGATATTTTGAGCACATGCCTATGGAATATCGTATCAAAATTTCTATAGACATTTTGTCCATATGTATAAGCGTATGTCCACATTCATTGACTGTAATAACCAGAGAATGCACGAATGTAGCTGTCACTGTTGCATGGTTACTTTTTAAAAACAGTTGTGTCACCTGTTAAAGAATAAATTGTACAGTATTAATTTTGTTCACTTATTATTTTCGTCATAGTTCTCGCCAACAACCATTTTCTCCTGACGAAAACTTTGACGACTTTGGTCAACAAGTAAAAACACAGACTTAATCCAATCAGGCCTAATTTGGTTGTGTAGAAAGTAGAGATTTGTTAGGAATATATCTAATCACAACTACTTTGGTTGTGTGGAAAGGCTGGATGAGTTAAGAGGGACATCCAATCACAGCTGCCTTCGCTTCATGGTGGTGGGATAAGTTGTGGAATGATCCAATCAGAGCTGCTCTCTTTATGAATTGACATATTCATGTAGGGCAGGTTCACAGTTAGTTGTCAGTTCTGGTATTGTAACTGAGATGCTCTGCCAGGTAGCCTGAATAAAGGTGACTGCATTTCACATAAAAGGTAAATTTCTGTTAATTTATACATTCAAACTTTACTAACATTTAATGAAGGGTTATTAGATGTTTCATTTTATCCAAAAGTAAACCATGATTTCAGAAATTCAAGGAAACATAAATATGCCTTACCCTTTACACTTTATATTTAGTCGACTAAATTTAAACTATGCAACTATGACCAAAACTAAGGTCGAATTTACTAAAGAAGATCCTTCTCACTCTTCCCACTCTTCTTACTCTGGGAAATATCAGCATATCCAAAATAGGCAAAAAAAAAAAAAAATCCAATATCGTGCATCCCTAGATATTATCCTTAAACCAACCCCAACCAGGTTCTGTGGCCACAAGGCCAGATCACTAAGATGTTGCTCGGAGAACATCACCAGCAAACTGTCACTGTTTCAGGTGCTTTTTTTCTGCTACTGTGCATTATTTTCACCCATTTTGCACAATGGAATGTATTAAAAAATGTGTCAAATGGTTCAACCTTGTAGCTTAGCGATTCAAGTGCTTAACAAATGTATTAGACCACCACCAAATATAAGGATTATGCCACAGCTGCCTTAAATTAACAGCACTGGAAATGACAAAAAAAATATTTTTTTATGCTTTTGTAATAGTGAATGTAACAGTATGTGGAAGCTCTTCAACTGAAATGATATTTTTAATCTTAAAATGTAATTACTATTGTTATCCATAGCTTTTCAAATTTGAAGTTTTACAAAAAAATAGAAAAAAAAATTATTTACTTGCATTCTCAAACAGAAGATTACTTTTTAGCAGTTAAATGTGCTTGATAATGTCAGACTTCTCAGAGAAGCCCAGTTAGCAGCTGAAATTTCAGTATAAAAAAGGTAAAATCAGTTTGAAATTGCTAATTCCTATTCAAAATGTATGTCCAATACCAGTAACAATTTTACGTTGTTATCCTGACAGGTTGTCTAATACATTTGTTCAGCACTATTTGTCACAAAAACTGTTTTATGCCCCAAATCTCTGAAGCTGGGTGTAGCTGTCAAACAAATGGGGGTCAATAAAGCCAAACTAGCCTAAATTCTGGACTCAAAGTGAGTTAGTTGATTAAAATCAGTAGAATATTTTTTTTAAATAAAAAGATAAAATAAGTTCCTCACAGGATCTTTAGAGGTTTTCAGAGTACAGTAATTCTAAAACACATCTGATGGTTTCAGATTTAATGTGCTATGAACACGAATAATACGCCATTTATATCTGAACTTTCTTTTACAACCAGTTCCATGGTTGGATATTTGACACACCGATCAACTTCATGATCAGCATAGCTCATTGATGGAGTAAAACTATGAAAACCACAGCTTTACACATTTAAAACGACAACAAAAAGTGACAACTTCCATTGAAAAAACGTTTGGTCTATCCATAAAGTCAAAATAAAAACAACTACTTTGGGAACTCAAACTTTGCACAGTGCTCTGTATAGACATTCCAACTAGTCTTAGCTCACAAACATTATAATCAATATTACCTATATTGATAACCTTTTTCTGTAAGCATCTCGAAATGAAAATAAACAAAAGTCTGCTTTTTTCTTGTCTTTACAAAAGCTACACATATTCTACTGGGATGTCTATGCATTTGTTAGTGTTTTAATAATAACTCCTACCATTGTCTTTTCTTTTCTTATATAAAAAAAAAAAGAAAAAGAGAGGGAATCTACTCGTCTAAAAGTACCCCGAGAGTACGGTTTGTTTCTCAGATTTAGGCAGGGGCACTGCTCTCTTTTTTGTTCTCTACCTGTATCTTCCCTCCAGCAAAGGAAAAAAACAACTTGCTCCTTGTTGACACAGTTACTAAGTCTCTGTCTCTTCAAAAAGGTGTGCCAGGTGATTGTTTTTTGGGGGCTCAGGCGAGACTCCCACTCCATGTTTTGTTCTTTTCCATGCATCGGAGCTGCAACCTGCATTCGGCACCATTGTAAACACTGAATTTTGAACTATTCCCTCTTTAAATCGCCAGCTTTGAACCTCTTTTATCACATTGTACATTATTTATACCGACCCCTTTTTTTCTCTTTTCAAGTTCAACCAAATAATGGCTACCTTCTTCTTCAAGGACGCGGTGCTGCAGAGTAGCTTTCTTTTAAAACTTAACTATTCACAACACCCTAGAACCACTTTGAACAAATATACTGTACTTAAATTGTTTTAAACTGTATATTCAGATAAAATAAATGACCTATCTGAGCCTCGATGTGAAGGATTACCAGAGACTCTCTTGAGAACATACATAAACAGGCACTAACTGAAAAGAAAGAAATGTTACAAACGTTCAGTTTTTCCTTAGGACAATCGTCTAAAAACACTTCACAAGGCAGTGATATATAGTTGAGGAAAAGCACGCGGCCTGCAACAGTAACCTCATGCCTTAAATTAATACCAAATAGCTTAGCCAAGGTTCACAGCTTGAAACTTTTCAACACTTAATGCTCCCCAGATCTGTGCGGACTGTTGAGGAACTTGAAGCTTGAGGTTTCAAACTCGTAAATGATCAGTCAGGGGAAAGCATCTCTTACCACTGGCTTTGACTTGGTCAGTTCTGGATATACAGTCCTTTATAAGTGTTGAATAAATGCCTGTGGAATGATGCAGGATCTTACATAGGTCTTCTTCTTTTATCTAAGAGATGGTCCTCTTCCAAAACATCTATGTTAAAGTAAAAGTGAAATAAGAAGTAGCAAATGTAGCCTCCAAAAATCTGAAAATCCTTGGTCCACAGGGTTTACTTTGTGGTCAACCACTGTCAGAGCTAAGGTAGGTAAGTAAGGGAGCATTGATTTATCTCTCCATCCTTTTTGAAATCTAAGACGATGAGAATCCTCCAGAAAGAAAAGCATACAGGTGCAAAACCCCTTTTCCTACTGCACAGCTACTCCCTCTCTTTTTAATCCCTTGTCGGATGTGATTGGAGAAACCCACCTCTCCAATCAAAACTGATTAATCTGTTAAGACTTGGTCCTCCTCTCCTGCCATGTGGTTTGAGCTCAGGGTTGGTGAAAGAGCAAGGGACATCCGAGGATCCTGGTCCTGCGTATCCTCCAAGCTGCTGTTCTCCAAGTTCTCCTCAAGATCTTCTGATTGGTCAATATCATCTGCCTCCATTTTCTCCAAATCATCTCTGACGTCGTTGGGCATACCGGAGTCTGAGTGGTCGAGGATGTCGTCAAGATGTTCAGCTCTGTCGTCATAGAGTCCATTTAAGGACTGGGCCTGTGCTGAAGGCCATTCCCCTTGTGGTGCCTTGGACTCAACTTCACCAACATGCCTCCAAACTGTCAAAGAGTCGAGGTCAGAGTGCTCTGTCCGTGGCTTAGTGGACTTTGGGACCCCTGCGTCTTCATCGAAGGTAGTGGAAGGGGTTCTTTTGCGCCTGGATTTACTGGTGTGGTTGACCTGGAGATGCATGGCCATCAGCTCTGCGGAAGATGTACGGAAAGGGCAAAACAAACACTGGCTCAGCTTGACCCCTGCTGAACTGTCCCCTCCACTATCCCCAACACTGACAACTCCACCTTCCTCTATACCCACAACCCCATCCTCCTCCATCCCTGCAAGGTTTGGTGAGGTGCGTCGTGACAGATCAAGTGGTTCAAACCCTGCCACTTGAGTTGATGATGCAGGTCCTTCCTTGTCACTTGAGGGCTGAACCATCCTACTTGTGGTCAAGGGCTTCCGACGGGACACTTTTGGGGCCGTAGTTGCTGGAGACTCCCTTATCCAACCACCTTCCATTCCACCTTGATAAAGAGCCCCCATAACCCCGGACAGATACCTGTACTGGGTTTCCAGGTCAACATCCCTTAGAGCTGCAAGGGCCTTACGATGCTCCCTCTGGTCTGGAAGCCCAAGGAGCCAGGACTGCTGACTTGGCCGAGAGGTGGGGGAGTCGGTTTGGGCTCGGTTGATGGGGCAGTGGTTGAGCTGAGATCTGCGCTGCTTTCCGAGCCCGGAAGTTCCAGAAGTCAAACTGTTCATACTGGGTGTAAGTCCAGAAGAGGAGGAATTAGAAGAGGCAGCCAAGGCATTACGTTGCTCCCTGTGGTGGCGCTGGAGGTGGTACTTTAAGGAGCCTGACTGGGTACCCGCATAGTCACAATGGGGACATTTGTAGGGTCTCTCACCTGAAGGAAACAGGATAAAGATAATAAGAAAATGGAAAGGATAATGGAATTACAAAATATCAGGACAAAAAGAATTCTACCAAATGGCCTGGTTTGGATCAGTCCAGTTTGGTTTGGCTTTTCTTTCCACATTTAACCATACCCATACTTTACAGACCACAGAGTAGAGCCATTGGTAGCCAAACAGTAGAGTAACAACAGAGTGGGACTGGACAAATGAGTGATTGTGGTACCATTCCCAATTCTTAGATAATAAAAACACTCAAAAAATGCATATTGTACACAGCCATCTGAACCAGACCTGGTAGAAACAGACCATTAGGTGAACAAATTATTGGAATATTCTTCCCAGGCCATTCAAAATTTACCTGCAATAGAATGAATGTTTTTATATGCAGTTTTTGTAATTTTGTTAAAGATATTCACATGCATTTAGTAGTGTTTTGACAGATTCTAACTGCCATGTTGTAACATTGGGAAGTTATTTGACTATGTTACAGGAAAACAGCTTTGCCTGGTCACAACAAGAACCCAGATATAGTTCCTTCAAGGGAAATTCCTTGACTAAACTTTTTTATATAGCACTTAAGATACATTACTGTTGATTCCAACTGCTTTACAGACTGGAGAATTGTAAAATATTTAAGTCTTGCCATTTTACAATAAAAACAGTAATGCTAAAAAGACAGGTTCAAGATCTTGGCATGAACAATAGGCCTTGGCAAGAGGACTCTAGTTCGCTGACAAGATGATTGGTGCCAAGAACTCTGAGAGTTAGCCAGGGCCATTTAGCACTTTGTATACTTTGTATAACAATTTAAAGTCAGTCCTGAATTTAAGACCAAGCCAGAGTGAAGGGTCAAGAACTGAGGTGATGTGATCTCTTCTTCTAGAAAGTGTTGAAACTCTGGCTTCTGCTTTCTGAATAAGTTAAAGACTGAGAAATACCAAAATACAAGAAGTTGCAATCACTGCACTTTCTCTGTCAGAATCATTGAGGATTGGTTGTAATTTGGAGAAGGAGCTACATAAAGATTAATTTTACAATCTGGTTTATATATCCAATGTTAGATCTGAATTAAATAGGATACCAAGGCTTCTTACTTGACATTCAAAGTGATGGGAAACTTAATTTAGCTTAGGGGAACTGCTATCTATTGAGTGATGTAGACCTGGAATTCAGTTTTGTTTTCAATGACCTGGTAAAAATGGTTGGCCTTCCATAGCTTGAGGTCATGAATACTGTTTTTGAGGTACCATTTGGGGCTTTTCCACTCTGTGGTATCCACTCAACTTGATTTGGCTTTACTGACTTGTTTTGGTTTGACATCTGGGATTGCACCCAGTACTTGGCACAGTTCAGTGGGGTTCAAAGCGAGCTGAGCAAATACTGAACCTAGCATGGAGACACTGCTGACCTCTGAGTGGTCAGAGTATCTCCACAGGATGGGGGTACTGATGAAATGAAATGTTCCTGTTTGTCAACTATGAGATTCTGTATGACTTTCCAATTTTGCCTTGGCTTCAATAGCATGTTTTGTTTACTGCTTGCAACCATCTTTGGAACAAATTGAATCCCCTGACTAGTATAACACAGCATAGGGGCTGGCAGCTCTATTGCCTTTGTTTCCCCAGATCCACTGTGACAACTTTGCCTACCTTGGAGAGGTGCTGATGAAGTCTATGGAAAATTAAGTTGAAAGAATCTTAATCGTGTAGTCGAGCTGAGTTGAGCAGATTCCAAACAAGAAAAGCACCATTCATTTATGTAATTGTCAGGTTTTAGAGGAAGGTAGACCTGTTTATCATCTGCATAACCATGGTAAGATATGTTGTATTTTTGGAAAGTGACAGAGAAGCAGCAAGTAATGGGGAAGAAAACTGGGGTAAATACAGAACCTTGAGGGACACCACAGGGGAGATTTAACAGAACTGGTTCCTGGATTTAAGGACTTGCATCCATAGGTTGAAAGTGGTTTTAGTTTAGGTACATACAGTATCATCATATGAGGTGCTAACCATTTTGCATCCAAGCTAATCAAAACAGAAGAAACATTGATCAAACATGCCTGCTGTGTGACTGACATTGCCTAGTATCAAGTGATATGTGTACCAAAGTGAAATCAGTAGATGACATTGGCTTCATGGAATTTGGCATACAATCTTAAACAATCTACATTGCTCCATTTAAACAATAGATTTCACATAATTGAAAAAGACCTGACCCGCTCTTAAAGACAGTGATGCATTAGAGATGTAATTACACATTTTAGAGGAAGATGGCAGCATTCCATCACTGGTTAAAAGTACACTGCTGATAAAGAGGAGGGGGCATCACACTGAGGCCTATCAGAAGCTGAAAATGTGTTTAATACAGAGAGGGTTTTTTTTGTTGAAAAAAAATAACAAAACAGCTCTACTGCTGGTTGCAGATGCGCATGCATAAGTGTGGACGAGCTGATCTCTTGTCTAAGCAAAAATTATAAAAGGATAAAAATCTCAGGGGGCGATAATCTCAAGCAGACGGCAATATCAAGACTATTATTATGATTTGAAGCCTTCACTTAAATTACTGACCATGTGGTAATCACTTGATGGTACAGAGAAGCAGTAGAGCATGAGAGAAAGAGCTGCTCGCGCACATGAATAATAAATCTGTGATTTGAGAGGTCCTGTCAGCTGTGGATGAGTATTCATAATGGCAAATAGATTTAATTCAATGCGTTTTGGGGCACTGTCTTTCTGAAAAGACCTGGATGTGATCCAGTTACCAGTTGCTGGGGATTGGTGGCATTTCTAAAATGGAAGAGGGGTTTGAATAGTGATCAAGTACATCAAATGGAGGCAAATAATAAGGCATGCTAATGACTCATGCCAATAAAATAGTGTGAATATGGAGTGAGATTGTGTGCTGTGAGTTCCCCATTCCATTATTATGCTCAAATGTTTGCTTTGTGTCTTTTAAGTATTAAGGCAGCGTGCTAAAGCCTGCCTCATATGGCATTTTGGTATGGTTTGAATAACTTAGGAATTATTTGAGGTGATTTAAGGGAAACAAATAACAGATTTGCAGACTTCAAAGACAAAGAGATGTGAATCTCAGAAGGATTAAAGGCAGACATATTCTTGGGAAGAATTAATAAATCTGCTGAGCATTTACTTTGTTGTTTACATAAGATTCAGTCCTCTAAAAACATGTAAACACCCTGTGCCAACCCATTTTCATATGCGCTAAGCTAAGCAAACCCAAATAAATCAGAGGGACTACTTTACAGTTACTTCCTGCAAATGATGACTATGGGGTCATCCTGCCTCAATTCTTTTTTGTATGTCTCTTCTCTTTTGACAGTTTTCATCTGCACTAAACCTAAAAAAAAAAAACTAAATAGCTTAACTTGTGCACTGAAAAACTGGAGTTGTTTTCAAAGCAGGTTAGCCATGGATATGGATGCTTGTTGTTAACCTGGTAACATCACAATTAGGACTGTCAGAATACCTCACAAATACTATGGTCAGAAAAATGTTATTTGAAAAAAACTTAAAAATAAACAATGCTAGAAGTCAAATTAAACTTCAACTTTAAGTTTGAAAGATAAAATTCCAGCATGTTGTAGCTCCATTTAGATACCATCTGTTTTTTAGTTGCTTCTTTGATCACGATGAAAGACCCTACCACCTACTTTAAATCATCTATAATCAAATTTAGACATAAATGGGAATTAACTCACCTTTAATGGGGTATTTAACTTCTTTTCAGTAAAGTTACTCTGGTCCCAGATGTCACCAGAACACTTTCTGTAGTTTCTTGTCAAAAAACCCTGCCAGATATTGGATTTTGGGGTGTCCATAAACCTCACTGTTTCAGCCTTGCGAAGAACAAGCTTTTTTGGTTTACAGTTCTCACCTGCTGTGTTAGGACACTTCTCTCTCAAAAAGTGGACATGGTTCGTCTTTACATTGCTGTGCTCTAATCTTTATTCTACTGCAGCTGTCTGTGTGTTGTATGAACATATTACTCAGGGAACATATCCTATTTGAGACATCATTAGGTGAAATATTTCAAACACCTTAGATCACAAATTTTGATTTAAGGTGGAGCATGCAAAAGAAGTAGAAGAGGGATTTTTCTTGAGACCAAATAAACTTATGCTACAGCTTCAGTAATAAAAATGGATGCATAAATGGCTGCTACACCAAATTAAATCAAATTAGTCTGTGTGTGTTTTTGTGTGTCTGCCTTGCTTTGCAATTTTAGTAACATAAGGGAAAATGCTGGAAACTGGCCACAAAACAAGCTGTAATGATTGACAAATCAGTCTCTTATGCAAATTGTATATGCCTGCCACTTGGCTGTAAGTTGGCTGGTAGTTGGCTGGCACTCGCCAGGCATTTAGCTGGAAGAAGAAATTTTGTAGTGGCTACACCTGTACATGTTTAAATGACTGTTTAAGGAGTTGGTACATTTATGGTCAGTACATAATAGTGAAGCCTATTTTTGATGGTTATTAAAACCTGGAAAAAGAAACCTAGTCAGATAAAAATATTGTCCATATTTAGAAATTCTGCTTTAAATCTACGCACTGTATTATTATTGCTTATTTTAGAGGTGTGTAAAGCAAACAGCTGAGTGAGATAATAACTGAGATTTCAGTTATTTTAGTCCTTTCAGTGACTTTACTTAAAGAGACTACTGTTATTAAACCCTACAGCAAGACATTTAAACAGAAGTTTCTCTATTGGAGCTGCACTGTTGCCTGCAGTCCTGGGCTATGATTAGCACTAGCCAAATCTCTGGGGTGAATGTGTTAAAAGGAGAAAAGCAGTGCTTCTAAGGCGAGGATGCTCAATGAAACCTTTCCAGGGATTTAGAAAGGTTAAAAAAAGGAAAAGATGGTTTGTTAAACTCACAGCAGATCTCACCTGTGTGAACTCTCAGGTGCACTTTAAGATGGTGTGAAGAGCGGAAGGCTTTACCACAGTAGGGGCAATCTTTAATCCCTCTACCACGCACTCGCTCCCTGGTGGGAACTGAAGGTATGGAGGAGACTGATGTTAAGCCATTTTCTCCTGCAAGAGGAAGACGGTGGAAAAATGTAAAGATAACAGCTGGTGTAGAGGCCCCCTGAGAGCTTCTATGCGCAACCGAAGTGCAGTATAAAAATAAAATATACTTGTGATAATAGCACCATTATGTGTGAGCAAACATAACCCTCGGATTAAAAAGAAAAGCATGGATGTGATTTTTACCTTTGAAACTTGAGATGACTGAGTGAAACCCTGTAGCTGCTCCTGCTTGTTGTGAAACACCAGCGTGCAGTTTTGATTCCTGTCTCACGTCTCCCGTTTGTTGGGATCCACTCGAGTGTAGCTGAGAATCAAGTCTGACTTCACCACCTCCTCTTCCGAGCCCTGCTCCTCTTCGACCACCAGTCCCCTCCTCTTCACTGCCACTTCTTTTCTGGGGCCTCTGAGTGTGAACACGAGCATGAATCACCACCTGTTGCAGGCTGCGGAAAAGCTTCCCGCAATCCGGGCATTCCCATGGCCCTCCCGCTCCTCCTGAATCCTCTCTTGGATCCAGGCCTCCGAGGTATGCCCTGACTTGGTCTGCCTCGGTGATCACTGAGCTCCGTCCCTGGCCTCGCTGCTCCTGCTGTTGGCCTCTCTGATGGGGCCTCTGCTGCTGCTGCTGAGCCACTGCCAAGCTGCGAGCCACCAACTGCCACCAAGTTGCCTGGTCCCCTCCCTCTGAAACTGATGCTGTGGCCTCACCCGAACCCCCTCCTCTTGTTGATCCCCCAACACCGCCACTTCCACTGTTTCCCATCTCTGCAACCTGAGCCACTGCTTGAAGTCTCTCCATGCAGCTGGCCCCACTACCATCACTGGGCAGCCCGAGATAGCCCAAGATGGCTGATTTGCCTGAGCCAACACCTATCCTGCTACCTGCTTCCCTCTCTGATCGACCTTGTCCACCTCTCCCACCTCCTCGCTGGGCCAGAAGAAGGCTTGAGTAGAGAGTGTTCAGAGACTGATTACTAGCAGAGCTTTTTCCCTGGTGTTCAGCACCCCCTGGTCCCCCAAGGCCCCCCAGCCCAGCCTTGAGTCCAAGTTTGTTAAGATGTACTTTCATGTGGTTTTTGAGAAACCAAGGCTCCTTAAAGCCACGGCCACATACCTGGCACTTATGGTCCAAAGAGTCCTTGTGCTTACGCATGTGTCCCTTCAGGAACCAAGACTGGGTAAACCGCTGTCCACAAGTATCACAGCGAAATGCTGGCAGTGAGGAAGATCCGGCTGCTGCGGCAGCTGGTGTCAGCTGTGGAGTACCTGGAGTAGGGGCAGGGGTATGGGTTGGGGTTGGTACAGGAGTATCAGGGGTTGCGATGACCGGCCTGGAATTGAAGACTGTTGGCAGAGCAGGTATGTCCGGGGAAGGGTGGCACTCCTGCAAATGAGATGCAAGAATCTCCTCTTGGCTGGCAGAGAAGGGGCAGAGAGTACATTTATACGGGTTGTGGAGAATGCGTACGTGGCGCGCCAACTCTGAAGCCGTGCGGAATTTCCCTTTGCAAGCATGGCAGCGAAACGTAGGTGCTATGGGGGTCGATGCACATTCCAAAATTGCAGAGGAATAGGGGGAGGGATCTTCTGTAAGCGGAGGGGTTAGCGGTGTGCTGTCATCCAGTAAGAAGTTTGGGTTCTGGTCTGTTTGTAGGCCTTCATCTAGACCCTTTATGTCAGCGTCCAGGTCGTCTTCATCAGTGAGATGCTGGATTAGAGTCCCTGGCAGTAAACGCTGGTTTGGATGTCCTCTGTGGTTCTTAATCAAGTCTTTGTGGTTCTTTTGGATTTTGAGATGCTGCTTTAGTGGTGCTGAGGGGAGGCCAGTCCGGTATAGGGCTGAAGCTCGGCGGTCTCTATCCAAACTGTGTGCTCTGGCGTGAAGAGATAGAATACTTTGGAATCGGAATCTCTTCCCGCAAACATGACAGGGAAATCTGAGCGCAGGGCCTGACGAGGACCCTCCCACCCCAGGTACCGCTCTGGTAATGGTGTCCTTCTGCTGGAACAACTGAAGGTCTAGCTCATCACTGCAGTTTCCACTTTGCCCTGAAGAGAGGGCCATCTCCAGGGCTCCAAACCCGAGGGCTGGTGCTGATGGTGTTGCAGGAGGGGAGGAATCCAAACAGGGGCTGCATGCAGTTTCTTGCCCGCCTCCTCCTGGGAACAGAGCGACTGCCGGGGTCGGGGAAGGAGGAACTCCATCGAGCCCTTCCTCTTCATCTTCCTCATCGACTTCAGTTTGATTATTTTCCTCGTTTAGGGGGAAAGGAGAGAGGGGGAAATAGGATGTCGCGTCCAGGCTTTGAGGGGAAGGTTCAGGGCTTTGAGCAGGCACTACAACAGGGCTGTCTGGCAGGGAGAGCACGGTGTGAGGGGAGGAGGCCTGGGGGCTGTGGTCCAGGGACGGCAGTGTTGGGGGGGACGGGGGCTGCTCACAAGAAAGAGACAGCACACACTCTGGCGGAGAATCCATCCTCTATCGACATGAAACACAAACAGAAGAAGAGAGGCAGAAAATGAATTGAACTGTTGACTTAAGAGGAGTAGGATAAAGGTTGAATTTGCATGTTGTGCATATTTATCTCTGACTGTAACATGACCTTGACCAAATCTAGAACACAGCCAAAAAGCAGACATAATGGAGTGGTATTTGTTTGCCAAGTATGTCTGATTCTGCGTGAATGCATATTCACATGTGAGTGTGAATTAGAAGGATGAGGATTACCAGCAGTGCGTGTGATGTTATGCCATTCTTTAGTGTCTCGGCTGATTGGGGACACACTTCTGTGGCAGCCTCCTCCTTTAATTTTCTGGGGACAAAAACAAACAAAATAAATCCCTGATGACAACAAGATGGGAATGAGAAACTTTAATTCGAAGCATTTTTTTAATCAAACAATCCAATGATAATTTACTTAATATAAAACTGTAGTGCTAAGTTTAGTACATCATGTGCTATTATCTGAATATGAAAATGATCAAAATGGAGGAGTGCTGGAAGCCTAGTGGTTATGTGTGTGTGGCCAAGACCCAAGGTGAACACCCCCAAATCCACCGAATCGCAAGCAACATGCATATCATGAAAGGAAAAATACTGTAATTCAAGTATCATTCAGCCCAGGCTAATCACATTCATACACTGTAAAACATATCTACATTCAGCTAATTAGGGATTGGGGACGGTGTGCAAGAAGGTTGCTGGTTCAATCCCCATGTTGGTCAGAGCCTTTCTGTGTGGAGTTGCTCTCCCTGTGCATGCGAGGTTTGTCCCCAGGCATGCACATAATCATAAATAAAGCTAACTGGTAACTCCAAAATCCTGTAGGTATTAGTGTGAGCATGTTGTGCAGCTGTGTTTGGCTGAGGGTGTACCCCGCCTTTGAACAAATGTAAGCTGGGATAGGCTTCAACCCGTGAGCCCAAAGGGAAAGCGGTACAGATAATGGATGGATGATTAGGCATGGGAATGAACTCTGCTTCGCAATTCCTGTTGATTTTCTGTGTGACCTGTCGGTTTTCAGTGGCCAAAAAAAATCACATATGAAACTCCTAACTCAATTGATCACTGAATAAATAAAAGCATTTTTCATTTCAGGGTTACCATGTGTCCTGGGAAACCTGGAAAATGATCAACTAATTTTGCGGTCACATATGGAAAATTAGAAAGTCTTTTCCTCATTAGTAAACGACCAGCCAATCAAATGTGCAAGTTGCCACAAAGCAGTCCCACTACCCAGTGTTTCCATGACTTTTTGCTAGATTTAGCAACTTTCAGACCCCAGTAAGGACTTATTTGTCCCCAAAGATAGCCCAAAATTAGCTCTCACAGCAACACTCTTAAAACTTAAAGTAGAACTGGACAATTAATCGGATTTTGATTGTGATTTCAATTTTGCAATCTGACAATCATAAAAACATTATAATTGAAGAAAAACTATTTATATGCCACACAGTGTGAAGTGCCGTGTATGCAAGTTCCTGCGCTTCATAGCGCTTCTGTGTTCCACGTGCAGCCACAGCGAGTGTGTGTGACTTATGTGGATCAATAATACTGTATGTGCCACTCGCTGGTTCTTTAAAGTTGTGTTTAAATCAATACTGAAGTTTTTAAATAAATGAATAATGTGTGTATTAATTGTAATTTCAATATCACTTAAAATAATCAGGATTTTTATTTTACCATAATCATCTAGCCCTAATTTAAAGTTTGAGTGTTGCTGTGACGTATATCAAATGAGGGGTTTTTATTCTCTTCTCTCTGTCTCGGCTATTGAGTGACGGACAAGTCCTGGAAAACTCCTGTAATATTAATTTCTAGAAAGAGTGGGAGCCCTGAATTTGATGGTGTTTTCGTTTACTGGAAGTTGCACAAAAATATCCTTTTTTCAGAAATTAAGGCAACAATTCTGACCACTTTCAACTCTGTCAGGACAATCAGTTGGTAAGAGAATTGATTAGCAAAAAGGCTAATGCTATCGATTCCTTGAGAGCTGTTATGGTAAATGGACTTGAGCTTATATAGCACTTCTCTAGTCTTTGACTACTCAAAGCTGCTTTACACCTCAGGTCTGACTGACCCATTCACACCCATTTGCTCTCACATTCACTCACTGATAGTTCAGAGCTTCTATGTTAGTTTTTGCATCAGTATCTCCAATACGTTCTCGCTCTTTCATGCCCATTTACACGCCAATGACGCAGCAAAGGGAACAACTTGGGGTTAGGTGTCTTGTTCAAGGACACATTGGCATGTGTCACCCAGAGCTGGGCTTGAACGTGCAACCTCCCGATCGCTGACCAAGCGCACTATCTAACAGCGTCTACGATGCCCCCATTATCAATTCTCCACTGGAATTTTGTTCTTGATCCCATCCCTAAAGCTGATGCAGTGGAAGAAGTTTGGATTTGAGTGCTTTGCCCAAGAATAAATAAGCCTGGAATCTGGGATCAAACCCCTGACTTTAGGGTTGAAAGATGACTGACTCTACCACTGATCCATCATTGTGCCTTCACAGCTACTTCCTCTCCCTCTTCCCTGCTCGCTCCTTATCCAGTTTCCAACTCTTATCTGCTGTGATTTGGATCTGGATAAAAGTGGAAAAGCCCTTAAAGAAATCTGTTTTCAAAAGGGTGCTAACTGAAGGTAGAAGACTTGAGTCAAACTGGATAAAAAAAAAAACAACTTAGTCTTTGAATAAACTCCACCATAAATGCAAATTTCAGTGAATCAAATGCGGCGCCTGTTTTTGAACGCCTTTTAATGCATGTTAATTTAAAGTACAAAGTAAATCTTTATTTGATCTTCATTTCCTCTCCGGTCTGCGTGGGTGTATGCGTACACTTGAATGTGTAACAGGTGTGCACCTGTTCCTCCTCCTCCTCCTCCTCCTCCTCCTCCTCAGTGTGTTCACCAAGCTCTCCGGCAGCATATGGGATGATTAGTCGGAGTGTGAATTTGCACCGGTGTGTATCTGTCTGTATGTGTGAGTGTGTTTAGGAGTTAAGGGCACCACAGGACATGGACTGTCCCAAACAGGATGGGCGCGAGATGTTTTGACTTCCCCTCACACCCTTCCTGTGCACTCATACAGTAGCAGCTTTTTTTGCTTAAATCTGGAGTGCATACACAAAAGCTCGAGAGGGCTGGGCAGTAAACCAAGTTTTTCGGGAAAAAATATATTGATACACTTTTTAACAGGTAAGACAAATTTTAGTTGTAGAGTTAAAGTTTATGTTGGCTGAGAATATATAGATAATGGCTTATTGTAATTAATAAAAGATTATTTACATTTAAAAAACACTAACAAGAATATAAAATATATGTATTTATTGAAGCAATATAATAAAATATCATTTAGTTTCTGCACTATTTGTTACCAACAATAATCAAAATACTTGATGTTTTATCAATGGCCACGGTTACATGATTTTTTGAATTCGGAATTAATTATTCAGCATTACATTATTCGGAATTTAAGTTTTCATCTTTGTGTTTACATGGCAATAATAATTCTAAACTGTTACTTTTTTTTGGAAATACTTCAATTATCACAGAATCCCTTCATCGTAATTACATTGTTATTATCATAACATGTCATATTGTGAGGTGCCCCTTGATTCCCATCCCTAGTTGTTACCAAAAAAGACGGTTGAATAGTCTTATCTCGACATTACGTAACGTGACACCAACAGCTCAACAGCAATGTCTGATTGGTCATGATGGTTGTGTGGGAGTTACAGGCAGCTTAACATGGTGAGCTTTCTAATGAAGTCACACTGACATGTCTTGCGTTCCTACCTTTAGACGAGTTCAAGACAGTTCAGCTACATGCTGCTACATCAACAAAAGTCCTTTCTAGATTATATTCATCATAGATATTAATTTTAATAGTAGAGTAATCTCTCTATGTGGTTGTTACCTTTGCCAATGAGGTTATGTTTTTTTGCACTGTATGCTTGCTTGTCTGTTTGTTAGCACAATTACACAAAATCTATCAGATTTTTCTGAAATGTTCAGGAGACAATGGTAATGACCCAACTTAAAATTGATTTGATTTTGGTGGTGATCCAGATAACTGCCATTAACGAATGATTGTTTTTGCTCAACAACTGTCAAACTAACCGTAATATCAACATGATTCTGAGTGCTACATGTGGGTTTTCAGGGTCAAGGAATCATATTATGATGACGACTTTATCATAGAACTATTGCTTATATATTTAACAGCAATATGGAGGTACCTTGGTGGAGGTTTGCGCTTTCCGAGTGGTGGAAGTTTGCGCTTTCTGAGTGCATGAGGTTCCCTGTAAAAATGAGATGCCACATCTCAAGAGGCTTACCTTTTAATGAATTTAAACTTAATAAATTTGGCGCTATATAAGGACAGTTGAGGACATATTTATGGTCTGGGTGTCCATTGATAGCCTTGCAGAGCAGACGGAGATGCCTGATTCTGAAATCCTGCATTTCCATCTTGCCAGCCTCCATTGTCTAATGGCTTCACTCAGCTTAATGCTTAACAGCCCAATCAGGGAGGAGAGGCGAGAGCCGCGGGAGCAGTGGACATGACGACAACAGGAAGTGACTGCATGTTTGAAAACAATGGCAGCTTCTGAAGCGGTCTCAATAACTGTGTTTTTTTTTGTTTTTTTTAATCAGAAATTGACTAATTTTTTCTTTAAAAGAGATAAAAAAGAATGTCACTTGAAGCTTGTCTGATGGGAAGTCATGTTTTTGATCTTCTCCTGACCGGGGATCACTGCTGGGAAACTGGGAGAGAATGATTAAATCCTCCATGGTCATACTGGTTAGTCTATGGTTGTCACGGTTACTCTGTGATTCTTGGCGAAATCTGCTTAACTAAGGCCCCATCCACACGAAGACAAACTGAGGTCTAAACGCATAAGTTTCTTGCCGAATCTGCGTATCATCCATACGAAGACGGCGTTTTGGGGGTCTGTAAACAATCATTTTTGAAACCAGGTTCCAGAGTGGAAAGATTTTGAAATGCCGTATACGCAGCTCCGTGATTACTGGCTCTCCGCAAGTTTTCAGATACGCTTACGTCATAGTTTCATATCTTCATTGACACGCATGCGCCACATGCGGCAACGACAATGGCGGCGTACGTGAAGCATATGTGCTGATGAAGCTAGTGACACTACTATCCCTGTTGCAGCAAAATCTCCTTCTTCTCAATCACCACCGAGTTGAACAAACAAATATCGAAGACACATAACGCCACTTTATGATCACTTTATCACAATCACTGTTTACAACTTTTGCCGCAAGTGCGCATGTCCACTGTTTTTTCGTCTTTTTCCTCTTGTTTCCGTCATATTGTTACAGCGGCCCTAGAGGTCTGGCATGTGTTTTCACGTGACGTGCACGTGATGTGTATCGAGTGCATTCATGCAGGCGCACACATTTTCTGAGACGCCTTCGTCTTTATGACGATTGTTTTGGAAACTGTTTAGCGTTTTGTCTTCGTGTGGATGGGGCCTAACACGTTTACCGGGAGAACTTGGTAGGAATTGCCTTTGACGAGGTTCATGTCACATATAAGTGTTAAATGATACATCTGTGTGGAATAATTTAATGTGAAACAGTAGTCTTAAGGTAGTTTAAGCTAATGGCTAACGGCCGTAGTGGCTAACTGTTGTTAGCCGCTAGTTGTAGCGGCTTCTTAGTTTTTGTCCCTTTCCTCTCTGCCTGAATGAAAAATATCTTTTGATGTATGCATGTGTGTCCAGATATATTTGTATCTCTAAAATGAAGAGTATGGCTTTGGCGTGCTCTGTTGTAAAGTGCCTTGAGATCACACTTGTTATGAATTTGAGCTATACAAATATCGACTGATTGATTGATACATAACTCTAAATGTCACTAGAAACAGAATCCACAGAAATATTGGATTGATAAGTGGATAGTCTCTTAGGAAAATCACTGATATGCTTTTGTGAGCATATTGCCCTGCCCTAACTTTCACACACATACAGTAAGCAGGCTGATATGTGTAAAATCTGCTGCCTTGGGTGTGGTAGATTTGACCTGCACTCTGCTTAGTCACGGTTACTCCTTTAAGCACAAATGTAAGCTTATTCGAATGTTTTGTTGACTGCAGTGCAGCCGTCACCCCGGATAACAGAGTCAGCTAAAATGTAAAGTGTGATATACAGCATATTGAACACACACAGGCGTTTTGGCAGGGGCACGCTCACACGCCCAAATATTTTGAGTGCGCAGCAGTTTGCACGAGTTAGAGCGGATTTATGCACATGGGCTGATTTCTTTTTTTCCTTCTTTCGTCCATCATTTTGGCTTTGAGTTGAGGAGCGAGCCGAGGCGCCCACAACAAAAACAAAAGGTCATCAATCATTGTGGCAAAACAATGGAACATCTGTGCTCGCAGGTGTGACGCCCATATTTGTGTTCACGCGGCAGTATGTTCACATATGTGTTTATATGATCTGCAGGATTTGTGTTTATGACTGTGTGTCACCGAGCCCGGATGACAAAGAGATTCTCATGTAGCCAGTTGACATTTTAGCTCGGCTATGACTCACAGGGATATCACACCATATCAATCACATAAACACACACCACCGCAGACGCACTCGCACACAGACTCCTTTCTTAATCCACCATTATTGTTCTTTCTCTCCACGTCTTCCTCTCCCTTCTGTCTTTCTCTCTCCCATCCCCCTCTCCCTCTCTCATTCTCTCCCTCCCTCCGTCTATTATTCACTAATTTTCTTTCATTCTCTCCCTCTCTCGCTCTCTCTTTCTTTCTCTCCTGCAGTGTTGCCAGTTGGCGGCGTGCCAGGGAATGCTGATATCAGCTGGTAGATTGGGCCCTGCCAACATGGCGAAGAGCAAAAAAAAAAAAGAGAAAGAAGGCAGACGGAGGGAGAGAAAGAGAGAGACAGAGGGGAAACACACAGAGCTGTTAGAAAACTGGGCAGCGTTGGAGAAAAAAAAAAAACATTGTCAGAAGCCATGTGAATGAAAATGATTTAATGTGATTGCCAGCATGGCGTTGAAGGGGGGAAAAGGGGGGATAAAGGTAAAGAGAGAGACATGCTGGAACAGAGAATGGGAGAGAAATCAGAGCACTGGAGTGGCAGGCTGGGGCACAGCGTAAAGAAAAAAACAACAGCTTTAAAATCATTTGAAAAGTCAACACAGAGCGGGGAGAAAAATCAGAGAGGGTACAAAATGTATCCACAGCGGAGGAAAGTCTGATGGAATTATCATATGAATATCACCATCACAATGCATTGTTCTGCCGTGACGGTGGCTGTCGCCAACCACCGGCCCTGTCATGCCAATAAAGACAATTTAGATCGATGGAGAGAGGGAGATAAGGTGCAGCAGAGGATGCAGGGGAAAAGGGGGTGGGGGAGAGTGAGGGACACAAATCATATTGGAGTCAGGTAGAGCAGATGCACATTAAAGCAAGGTGTAAATGAAGCAAGACAGCAGCTCAGACCTACAGTAACCTACTCTAGAACGGACTTCAGTACATTTAAGCACAGTTTCAGAGCTGAAATCCTAAACTGGAGTCTCTGATGTGCCCCTCAAATACACGGGGTGGACTATGTAACATTTGTGAGCAGTTATTGATGAAAATCATATTTAAATATTAACAATCCATACCCCTCCGTTAGGGCCCAATGAAATCCACAATCACAGAATCGAAGACGGAATCACGAAATTAGGCAACACTGAATTCAACAGAAACATGGAATATCATGGAGGTGGCCGACATTTTAACATAAAAGCATTTTTTCCAACTAAAGCGGGACGTAACTCTCGGAAAAGTATCCAGAGTGAGTCTCTGACACTACGGACAGTACACGCTTCACTTCCCCTCCCCCTCCTTCCTCCCTCATTAATGATGTCAACATGTCTGAGACACCGGCTGACCCAGAGTTCACACCAAAAGCGATCTAAGCATCCTTTGCATCAAGCTGCCATTCATTATCAATGACCGCTGGTGTCGAAGGGCAACGAGCGGCGGGATGCAAGCAGCCTCGATCAGCGTGTAAGTCCACAAAAAAGGTCTGAAACTCCCGGCTAACTCCAGAGTACAGGGCAGAACAGTTTGCCGATGACTACTGTGTCAGGGGATCAAATGTTCTGCAAATTTTGTGAACATACTGTTGACTGGACACATAAAGATACTGTACGATTGAGGACCAACTGAAGAGAGAGTGACTATGTTTCGTACAGTGTCAATTTGGGTAAAATACAAAAAAACATGAATTATCAGACAATCAAAATGGGAAAATCGGAATTTGGGGAAAAAAATAACAGATTTTATAGTGCCCTACTCTAGTATGAGAGCATTTGAAAGTGTATGCTTCTGCATGTTTCTGGATGTGTAGACCGTACGGCTGAATATTTCCAGCAACCTCAAAATACGATACATATCCCGGCACTGAGGCCTCGATACGATATGTATCCTGATACAAGTAAGTTATGAACATTGACTATGCTTTTCACAGAATTCTTGACAAGTTTTGTTTTTAATTACAAGAAAAAAAAGAACAAAGATGAGTTTGAGACGATTCTACAGCTTAAAAAACTTAAATTCTGGTCCTCAAAGATTGTAAACCCAACGTGCTCCATCTCGCAGTTTGGCTTCTACTTTGAACTGTGCCATTCTTAACATTACCTAAAGTGTTTTGACAGCAGCTGTCAAACACTAAGGCAGTATCGATTCTGTAGTCACATCTATACATGTATCCCAAAGGAATGCATGACGATATTTTGCTGTAGCGTCATTTTGAGCACAGGCCTATCAGACGGGTGCTAATCTTGTGAACGTGTATTTGTCTTCCTAATGTGTCCTCGTCCTCAAGACCCCATTTACACAACAACAAAAACAACAAAAAACTGAGAGTTTTTGTTGCCTTCACAACTGGACCCTGCTTTCAAACTTTTGAAAGCAGGGTCCAGAGTGAAAATTTTTGAAAATGTTTTGGTATCTGTCTCTGTGTTAACAGAAATCAGTGTTGTCAGGGAAATCAATGATTCCAGCACAAGTGCAGTACTCCTTCAGATGAAGGTTGCACACGCACCAAGGAACAGCATCCAAACCATGCAGGGCTGAGCAATGTTGAGTAGATACCAAAAGCTCCATGGTTAAGTTCTGCTTAAAGTGAAAAGTGAGTGCAAGCTTCTAATTGGTCTGTAATAACTGAGCAGGTTCTGCACTTCCCAAATAACATCCCGGAGATGTTACCCTGATGGATGTGAATTATATCCTATGTAATTGTGAAACAGTTCATCTGACATGTCGGGTTCAACATTTATTATGTCTTTACTGAAAAAAATACCCAGATATATCTTGTCTAGATTACATTAGATTCAGTAGAACTTTATTTGCCATGGTGGCATGATGTTTTTTTAATTTGGAATTAAGTATTCAGAATTAAATAATTTAGAATTTAAGTTTTCTCCTTTGTGTTTACGTAGAAATAGTAATTCTGTATTGAGGTTTACATTGGAAACACTTTATTCGCTTATATTCAATTCCTCTGAAGGTGTGGAAATTGCGAATTGCTCTTATTGGACAGGTTGTTCAACTTGGACAGTACAGCTTTAAAAAGATCCGTATTTTCATGGTTACATCCATCACTCTTCATTATTTCCAAATTTTCTAAGGCTCTAATTATTAGATTGCTTCAGAGCGACTGGAATCAATCTAAAGTGGAATGAATGTATACATGATCGAGAAATTATTTTATTCCGATTTAGAATCAGAATGAACCAGCTATTTACTTTGGGATTCAGTTTTATTCAGAATTATGATTTTCATTCCAAGTTAGGTCTTTTCATGATAATTACCTCCGCCAAGGAGGTTATGTTTTCGGGAGAGTCTGTTTTTCTGTCTGTCTGTCTGTGAACAAAATAACTCATAAAGTTATGGATGGATTTTGATGAAATTTTCAGAAAATGTTCAGCATGGGAAAAGGAAGAAGTGATTCAATTTTGGTACCGATCCGGATCTGGATACGCCATGATGAAAAATGCAATTTTGGTGAATAACTACTGAACTAAAATAGATATCATTATGAATCCAGTTGCTAATGGTATGTTTTCATGGTCAAGGAATCTAAATATTAAGATGAAATAAAGGTAAGACTAATATTTAAGGTGAAAATCACAATAGGGGTGAGGACTGTGGCGCTGGCGGAGGTCTGCGCTCTTCGAGTGCTTTTCTAGTTTTTAATCTTTTTAATGAGGATTTATGTTTTATTCTGAATAAAAGGTGCTATGAGGAGAATCTATTTCCGGCAACATAAAGACTTTGCTACCCATGAGCACGCGCGGCAACTGTCGTAAAGACGTGACTCCAAGCCAAAGCCAAAGCGTGTGTTTGGTGTGATGCTAATGAATGCAGCTCAGACCTACAACAACTTACAGGATGCAAAGCGACGAGGTCATGTATCTCTTTCTAGTTACATTGCGGTAGTTTTTGATGTGTGACAACAAGCACATTTTGGAAAACTTAGTATTGTAGTTTTGTAGCCAGCTATCTATCTCTACTTACAGCCCAGTGCTCTATAACGTGTCCGAATAATTTAAATTTGCTCTAGTTTTAATTGTCTTGTACCTGAAGTTGAGTATCCAGGCCAGTCCAGCCCTGTCCAACCCGACCGCGAAGCTAAGGAATAGCATTTATAGATAACCTATGATGCTATAAAACTCATCTTAAAGTGTGTATTTCGATCAGGCATATATCTAAAAGTGAGACTTTTTTGTAATTACTTAGAAACTCCTGATAGCATCTTTAAAGGGGGATTAAAGCTCTCATGTAAAAGTGGTAATTACTGCCTTGAGGTAAATCCGGATTCCAGGAGCATTGAATAGAACACAGGATATCAAAAGTAAAAAAAAAAATGCAGAAACAAATAAAAGATATAATTATTAAAGAAATAAAAATAAAAATATGGCAACTGACTGGCTACTGCTCCTTCCTGTCGTCTATCTTCCTGTTACTCCTCCTGTCTTACAGTGAGTAGTTTGTACAGTCTGATGACCAGAGAGACTTTTTTCAATCTGTTTTTGTCAGTCAGATAAAAAATACCAAACAATGAAATTCCATCCATATCACCCAGCCCTATCAAACCCAAATGCCCTCTTTTAAAATCTTTAAAATGCAGACCTGTAGTAGGTAACTACACCCAGAAGTCATTCACAAATGGCCCCTGCAGGTTCTCAACAAGGTGTTAACTGTCAGTCTTTAAGGATCTGAGCGCAGCACAGAGAACTGATGGATGCTGTAGTTCTGCAAGGCAAGGAGAAATCTGATTTTAAAAGCACATTACGGGAATGCATTTTTAATGTCAGGTGCAAATGTGAGCCACTTCAATCTTTCAGTCAAATCTCAAAAAAAAAGGGAGGCACCTGAACTAAAAAGCATTCCCCTGCTCTTTCACTGACTTATTTCCCTCTACATTTTCCCAAACGCTGTGACTACATTTAGAGTAACAGCATCTCAACCCGTACAGTAATGACAGCTTAAAAGCATATCGCTGTAGTGTTAAGCATTGCAGTGTTGTTGTCATTACCGTAATTGCAGCATAACTTTGTAAGAACTAAAATAAGCGATTCAAAGACCTGAATTACGCTCGCTGGAAATGAGTTTTCATGAAAGAGGTCAAAATGCCAACTTCCTTTTTTAGCCGCTCCTTCAGAAATACGCATTGTTTTCTAGCTGACAACTACTTCTGCCATTGTGTCGCAAGGTGTGTAGAGCAGAGCGGGTGGGGGTGTTGCTGAGTCATACATCAGATCCCTTATAAATAGTTGCCAAGGGACCCAGAGCACAATATGTTCAGACAAGTTTATTTTTGGGGGGTTTTTGATGTCATTGTGTAAATATCCACAGAGCGATATCTTGCATTGTGAAGGCAGTTAGTGCAGGTTCGTACATGCCAGCGCTCAACACATCATAATTGTAAATGTGAGGGTGTGAACGCCTTTCACTTTGTGGCTCCAACAGAGAGTTTGTGTGTGGGCTTGAGGCATTAGGCGTATATCTGCTAAGCTTTATATAAATGATACCTCAGTCATTGTGATGTAAGCTGAGTGTCTGCAGTTCTTTGGCCTTTTTTAACCCCATGTCACCTCTTTGCTCTGGTAACTGAGCAGAATGAAGTTTGTGAACTCATTAGATTTAGAATCATGTTCTTAATAATATGGTTGTTTTGTTCCTCTGCGCTCTTGTCTCGTTGCACTTTAGCCAGAATTAACTGGACACTTGAGATGTTCCTTTGCTAATAGTTTCTTGAGTGGTTTATCACTATTTTGATTAAAGTGTTGAACGGTTCTAAGTTTATCCGTTGATCTATCAGTTAAAAAAAAACAAAAAAATCTGGACATGGTCTATATCGGTGGTTCAAAAACTTTTTACAGCCTATTACCCTTCAAACACGTGGCCTCCAGGCACGTACCCCCTTACTCTTTCAGAATTATAGCAGCTAGACAAAGAAATGTGTCTATAAGCCTGCCGCCAACCCCACCTCCCACATTTAACATACGTAAAATGCAAATTAAAATCTCTTAAAGTGAATAATTTCTCACTTACTGAGGAGTAAAAGGGCCATGTAAGATGGAGGAAATGCTTTTGGCATTGTTGAGATTAAAGGTGAAATGATGGCAATAAAGTCAAAGTAGAATTTTGGGATAAAAGTCGAAATGTCGTGAAAATAAGCCGACATGTCGTGATTAAAGTCAAAACACATTGTATGTCGACTTTATTCTCAACTTTCCACTTTGTTTCTTGACATTTCAACTTTTGTTGCATTTCTACTGTTGTCTTTATTCTCGTCATTTCGACTTTAATCTCGACTTCGTCAAAGTCATTTTCTCTATCTAGCATGGCCCTTATACTCTTCCGTACTCACTAAATAGATTTATTTACCAGCTGTTTAGTCGGCAACACCAGATCACTTTTGAAAATAGAAATGTTCATTTCTGGAACATATTAATCAATGAATTTGAAACTGTAAAGTACAAACTCACCACAGCTTTATTGAGAAGGATGTCTGACTGAAATTATGTTAATATAGGAATCTTAGACAATTTGGGACAGATTTACGTCTCTGAGACGCCTCACCAATCCATCCTCCAGCCTCTTTGCCAACACTTCAAGCCTTTATCAAATCTCACAATGCAAACATTTGCCAGTTTGAACTTTTAACAACTGAAACAACTGTTAGAAACCTGAGAGGTATTCGCGTACCCCTATGATACTTTGCGTACCCCAGTTTGGGAATCACTGGTCTACATCAAACTGTAACATGGACACCGAGTCTATTTTTGGTCATCTTAACAACTTTGAAGAAGTTCATTTACAGTTTTTTATAAAGAGAAACCTGTTCAAAGTTAAATTGATGCTTTTATTTTCTTGTATTTACACACCGTTTTAAGAATTTATCACACAAAGACAAATACTTGCCAGAATTGTCTACTTTTACTTCTCATTGAAAAAGTGTGAAAAATTTTACTCAAAAGGACAATTCCTGACACATTTATTGAAAAAAATAAAAAAAGACCAGGCCACCTATTACAATTATAGTATTAAAAGCGTTAAATAATTTGGACTGTGTATCGGTACTTTGTTAACATTTTGACACGCTGCAACAATACTGCAGTAATAATAACTGGATAATTTTGGTCACAGTAATCATGAAATAACATTTCATACCGTTACATCCCTAATTTAGAACTACTACTACTTTTACTATTTCCCAAGATCCTCGTCCTAACTCTGGGTTTCAAGGCCCCAAACGAAAGGCACCGCCTTCAGTCATTTCAATGAGGGAGGGCGGCAGACGGGAAGCGGTTTTAACTGCGGCGGTGGAAGCCAGAAGTGTTTGCTGCCCACGTGAACATGCACAGGTTTTTCCCTGCTCGCAGTCCAGCGTGTTGAACATCCTGGCGGCAGCCGCCTGGCAGCAGCCAATCACATAAAAGGAGAGGGTGAACCCGGAAATAGCAAGCTTCACGGGTCAAAGCAAACCGTAAAGGAGCTCTACAACACGACTCTACCTTCCTATAAAGATGACCAGGAGAAACACTGAAGAGTGTTTTGGGAGGGAGCGTGTGAAGGTCTTTTGGGTAGGCTCTGCTGTGACATTCGCCGTATCACCTCCCAGTCGCTGCCGCCTCAGACTCTATGCTTGTACCAGCAGCCGCTTTAAAAAACACTTTGCATTTGGAGGAACGCCTCCAGCATGGAGGCGGTTTTTGGGCCGGTTGCCGGAAGGGAGATCACAAGGTTGTCAAAAATTTGGTTTACATACAGTATTAACTAAATCAATGACAACACAACACTACATAAAAATGTAGAAGAAAGTGTGTTTAGGTCATTTCATATCAACATTTCTGGAAATTTTAACTGCCAACATATTTGCCGTAGATACTAGCCTTATACAGTTTATCCCATTTATCTGCTGTGATATCCACAGAATGTATGAATGTACCCTAATGCTTCACCTTAGTATCGCTGAATGTTGACATTTAAAAAGTCAAGAGTATCATTTATTTATTATGTAAAGTTTGTTCTAAAACAAAATAGCAATCATAATGACAGGAACATTAATTCTTGCCAAAAATATCAATATCAGCGATAATGAGTTTGAAGATATCAGCAAAAATCCTACACTGTGCATCCCTAGGATTAGCCAACACTGATAGATCCTGTACAAAATATTATTTTGTCAGTGTTGTATGAATGTTGTGTGACAAGGTTAATAAGGCTTTGAGCAGTTATAGGACCAGAAAGAGTTATTCAAGCACAATTGACCATTAAGTTTCACGACCTGTTGAAGCCCTTGAAAATTAGAGACAAAGCCGAATCAAAGAGTGAACTCAAACTGCCTCTAAAGCTTTTGTCCTCATTATACTGTATGTGTCTTTGTTGAGCGTGTCCTTCCCCGTGACCCTTAAAATAATCCCCTCTAAGGTCTCCGGCCTTTGCCTCAGCTGTGTACGTCTTTGTCTTTGAGCCTTACAAGCGTGTCTTTCTTCCAACCATACCTCTTGAACTCTCATGTGATGAAGTTAGTGCGAGGTGAGCTGTCCTTTGGGGATGATTGTTTGTGAGACTGACCACAAAGAATGCAAGTGAAAGCGAGGATGAGCGACTTGAGGGAGGAAGAGAGGGGGGAGTCGGCTCTCCGTGCGGTACTGTATAATTTGGCCCTGTGGTTTTTTATCGCGTGGTCACGTGGCGAACTTCCCCACAGACGGTATTCATTTCCTTTACTTCACCTTTCCCTGAACCCCCCTGCTTCACTCCCTGCTTCGCACCAACTCTGTCTGGCTCTCGCTCTGTCTTCCTCCCTCCCTTCATCTTCAGCTCCGGGGGTGATAAGGGGGAAAGTCTCCCATTGTGCCTCCACCACCTACTGTACAGATATGACAGGTGGTTGTGTCCTTCTACAGAAAGTGCTGACTTTGGAGAAGTCTGTTTGGCCTGAGACTTCAAGGTGGAACATCCCTAAAACAAATGTAACCGTAAATAATTCATTTTTTGTGTACTTCTATGGAAAGCTGTTTGGGCAGTAAAATTGATATTGGTGATATCAAACTGCATTTCAGCTTTGCTAGTACTCCAGTTTGGAGTACGTACTTCATTTTGGTCGGCTAGTGCTTGAGTAGATTTGACAAGGGAAGCTAAAGTATCACTAGTACTATAAGTAGATTAAAAAGGGTCACTTGTACTGCTAGTAGACTGTTTTGGGTCTACTAGTACTAATAGTAGACTAAGTGTGAATCCCAATTCTACCTCTTAGCCCTTTCTCTTCATCGTACCCCTTCCCCCAGCGCAAAAACACGCTCCTGAGAAACAAGACGCTAATTGATTACCACTAAATCATCACCCAGAGCTGCTTGCTGGCTGTGACGTAGGCAGATGCGACAATAGCCGTAGCTACAGCTGCTAAAGCTAGCTCATTACAAGGAGAAATTTTAAAACACGACCAACAATTCAAAACATGATTAATATTTACTTGATGATTTAATAATTACTTAGAATTGTGCACTTCTTTTGGTCTCCGCTCTGCCTTTGTGTCAGCGGGCCCGGTGTATTATGGGGAATTCTCTTACCCTTTATTTTCAAGTAAGGTCGCGGTCTGTCTTCTTTTCAAAAGCTGTGTAACTCTTGGCTTTAGCCCTACCGAGAATTGGGACACCCCTTCACTATAGACAAGAAAGTGCAAAACCAATGGGTTAGGGATAAGACAAGGACTAAGGGGTAGAATTGGGATTCACCCTAAAAAATGTTCACTAGTGAAAGTTAGCCTTACAAGCTAATAAGGGAGCTAGCAAATTCAGGCTTTCCATGGGCTTTCGAAAATATTACAACCAATCAGGGTGCTTGATTTGGTTAGAAATCCTCCTGCTTCATTTGTGTTAGGTCTACTAGTGAATCATTTGGCTTTTCTAGTACTACTAGTTGATTAGCAACAGTCTACTAGTGCTACGAGTGAGATGTTTTGAGTTTAGCAGTAGTGCTATTAACAAAAAGTAAAGTTTTTCAGTGCACTCGTTTGCAAATAAACCTTACTATTAAAGCAAAATCGTGTACTAGTAGATGATTTTGTGTTACTCGTAGTAGTAGTACCCTAATTTCTTAAATGTAATACGCACTGTATTATAGCATGCACCCCATTTTTCATGCTTTTTTCCAGGAAAAACGCTGTGTTCAAAAATACCATGCACCCAAATTTTGCCCAAACCTTGCCCACTCAAACGCCCAAAAGCTTTTGATGTTGGTCCGTCCTTCATTATCTCTGCTTTCTTTTTCCTCCAGTCATGAATGTTAGCTTCACTCACTCCAAATTTCCTACCAGCTTCTCTGTTGCCCGCTGCCTCAGCCACTTCAGTCACCTTTCTTTTGAATGCTGCTTAGTAACTTATTCTTTTTGTCAACATTTTCTACGGTATTATACTGTTACACAATTATTCTGTCCAGACGACACCTTCTGACGATCTTAAGGTACTTGAAGCAGTGACATCATGTCGTATCATATTTCACACATCCCAGCATGCTCAGTCGTAGTGTGCCGACCAATCAGAGTGCAGCTATCAACATAGCAATGTCTTCAACCCATCAGACAGCAGCTACTTTGGTCTCCTCACTTCCAAGATGGCAGAGCCCTATGTGTTTACACGTGAGCAGTTACAAGGAGAATTTCATGACACGAAAGTAAACAAATTAAGACCCAAAATACTGGATTAAAACAGTTTAACGTCAGTTTTGTAAGAATTTCAGAAGTTTGGCAGCCATTTTTTACAGAGAAAGAGAATATTTTGGCTTTTTTATCAGATGTGTTGTAACCCCAATGTTGGCGAGACAAAATATTTTTTACGTTTTGCTCATGCTCATGTTCATGTACACATGAAATTTAGACCTTATTTAAGAGCAAAAAATGTGTGTTATATATGAGAAATTAGAGTAGTCTTAAAAAATTTTTCAAGTAAAAACTCAAAGCTTTACTAATAGATGTTTTTCCTGCCCACTTGTAAGCATATAAGGCTTAATAGTAGCACTGGCTAATGTTTTTAAGTCTACTATTAGTACTAGTAGAGTACTGAAGACTTTCTACTTACTTGTAAGCGTAAAACACTAACATATTACTGACTCAGAGTAAAATGGTTTGATATTTATAAGAGCAAACTGTTTATTAATGATGAACATTTGTATTATGGAGTATCTTCATAGATGCAGCTTCAGTGCTATTTGTTATTGAAACTATCATTGTGTCAAACTCCTTTTTCTATTAATCCAGACTGGACCTCCCTTGGTTATCTTTCTCCCTTCTCCTCAATACCTCCCTTTGTCTCTAGAAAAAATCCTCCTCCATTCAAGTGCACGGGCCAACAATCGCCACTTTTGTCCTTGTCAAGGTCTTTGCAAGCTTAGTTCTGATTTTTGGATGCAAACAATTTTTACAACTGCAGAGCCTATGTTTTTTCTCAGCATTTTGTCAGTTTGTGAACAGAATAACTTAAAAAGCGAAGAACAGATTTTGCTGACATTTTCAGGGAAAGCTGGTTATGACACAAAGAAGAAGCAGTTAAATTTTAGTAATCAGGATCTGGATGAAGGTCCAGGGTTTTATTTTATAGGACTTCTTTAAAACGGCAAAGACTTGTGTCCTCTGATCACTTCTAACCTGGACCACTGAATCTGATACATATTTTTTCTATTTATGAAAAAATCTGCAGTATGAGACAAAATACTATAAATACATTTTTTTTCAAGCAGCAAAGGTGATGTTATTCTGTTCATCACTTTGTTAAAGAAAAGGGTCATACTTGGGCTACAGTGACATTTCAGTGCTTAAGACGAGTGGCCAGAATCACAGACTAATGCCAAGTGTTAAAAACCTTGTTGAAAAGCAGGAACTTTGAAGAAGAAATTTGAAATTACCTGTTTCTGTCTTCACTCAATTACATATTGCCATATTGTCAACAACTCTACTTTCATTCTATGGTCTATCTATGGTCCTGCACTAGGCTTGCCACTTTGAGCCAACTGGCTTTAACAGTCCATTGGCCACCTCTTAACCTAAAACATATTCTGGTTTGTGTTTTTGGAAAATTCTGTTGGTCTGGGTTGGTTGGAAAGCTCACAATCTTGTGAGACAAAAGAACCAAGTTCTGATCCGCCTACAAACAGGGGGTTTCATTTGGCTTTCACGCAAACCAGAGATAGTTTCTGAAAGCCTTCAAATCAAACAAAGGCCAAACACGGCCAGTGAACCAAAAGAGCACTGAATTCTGGCCTGCTTTTAGCTAACTATCCCAACAGTAACCAAGCTAATGTAGCTTCACTTACATTATTAAGCAGGGTGCTGCGGACTTAGCATTAAACACTGCTAGCCTTAGGTTCTCTTCACGGGTTTATGTCGACAAGTCCGTGCAAAATGTGGTTACACAAAATAATTCTAACCTGCTGCAACCAAAACAAAGTTAGTACTTGAAGCTAGTATTCTGAGCAACAAAAGACTGGATGACAGGAATGAAGAGCCGCAGCTTTAACCCCAGCTAGTGGCGGTTAGTTTACGTACGCGTCATTTGACAAGCTTTGGTCCGCCTAATGAAGCACAGAGTGAAAGACAAACAAATCAAGTTTATACTTAAGTTTATACTCCAGATTTTAAGGCACATGTAAAATTCCTGAATGTCAAACAATTTTCTCAATGTAGTCCCCCCCCCCCCCCCAATGGTTACAGGCAGGCTCACCTAAAGTAATGGCTGGGCCCCTCATTTTCTGGCACTGATTTAAATAAATGCGTGCCCTTCACTGTCCTCCTGCTCTCGGACAGGCGTTTTTGTGGGTGCACTTTCACTTGTGCTAGCTGCCTGAGCTGCTTCTTCCTCAGTTGCTAGTCACCTTTGCTTAATTTGGGCTCTGTCACTTGGATCAACTTAGAAGCTGACCCGAAAAGAAAAAGCTTCAGATGATTGTTTGGGTCGAATGACCTTGCCAGTTCCTTTTTTTGCCTCTCCTATTCCCAAGTATCAAAATTTATTTTTAGGTTGTGGCTCTGTTGAAGTTAGTCCAGCATTACTGGCACAAAAGCCTTAAAGCCGTAACACACAAATTATAGCCAGAAAATTCAATGTTTTTGGAGCTGAGATACTGAAATCCAAAGTAAATAAAATTTCCATAAACTTGAACATACATATTTTTTGTACCTCATTTGATTCATTTGGAGTTTTTGGCAACTGATAATCCACTTGAGGACATTTTTAGCATTTATCTAAATGAGTTCAGATGTTTTTTTTTCAGTAATTTTGTGATCATACTAATTCAATAACGGCATCATAAAATTATGAGTCAAATATGATACAAGCTTTAAGAGGTTGAGTTTTTAGGGCTGCCTACAATGCCAACATTAAAAAAAAAGAGAAAGAAAGAGGCTCATGCCATTCAAAAGGAGAATGGTGGATTGTTGTAATTATTATTTGAAATAAATAAATGTATGAATGTAAAATGTAAAGAAAATGTATTTTAACTACCTTAATTTCTCGTTTATAAACAGCATTTTTTGCTCTTCAATAAGGTCTAAATTAGGTTGCGTATTATGCACAAGCACAAGCAAATATGTGCAATATTTCGTCTCCCAACATAACGATTGCAACACATCCAACACAAAAAGCTGAAATATTCTCTCTCTATGCAAACATTACCACCAAACTAGCTGTTAAACTGTTGATAGCTGCTCTCTGATAGGTTGGCACACTATGAATGAGCGTGCGTGGGCAGAAATTGAATAACTGCGCATGTGTGTAGCAAAAGATGTTTCACATCTGGTTGAGAGAAAAAATCATGTACGGGATTTATTGTGAAAATACGGAAATTTCTTTGATTAAAACTTTAAACAAAGGTAATTTTTGAGTTGTCAGAGAGAGTAAGGTTTGGGTAAAATGTGGGTGTGTGTTAGAAACAAGAAACTACAGTAATCAATAAAATGATGTTGGGCATTTTGATTGAAGAAGTGTTCTTGTCAAAGCTCCAGTGTTGTGGGCCATTTCATTGCTGACATCCATGGGCCTCCCTCAGCAGCTGAGCACCGAAAAACGTCCCTCTTTATCCCCCCTTATGTTCAGCCTTGGCTACAAGTAGCTTCTTTCAGACTCACATCCGCCCACAAAGATATGAATGTCATTTGGCATAAGGCCGCATTACCTGGACCTACAGACCTAAGCTACAAGCCTAGGTGGGGGCAAGGCAGAGGACAAACCTTCCAGTTTCCTCTTCCCTTACACTTACATCCTCCTGAAAAGCCACTTCTCCCTAACAATTTCCTCCTGATTTTTAGTATTTCTTCAGGCCAAGCACACCAATTTTCTTCCCTCTGACTCCTCATCACCTACAACTTTTTTATGAATGAATTCCTCCTTCAGTGAACACAAGGCAACATTCGCCACTTCTGCTTTTGTGATGTATATTAACCACAACCCTCCTGCTCTTGTCTGTATTTGTTGTGGTCTCATTTCCCCATCCTCCTCCACTCGCCTCGCTCCACTCTCCATCTCCTCCTGCTCTTTCTCAATGAATCCCGCCTTCAGCCGGGAACACAACCTGACATCTCTGCCTTTGAAACACCGAACACATTTCCACTTCCTGCTGTTGTGTTTCCACGTTTGTTTCTAACTTCCCTGTCTCCTCTTCTCCTCCTCTCACTCCACTCGCCGTCTCCTCCTGCTTTTTTATGAATGAATTCCTCCTTCAGCCGAGAACACGAGCCGACACTTCCCCGCAGTCGCAAAGCGCCAAACTGGGAGATCTGAGCGAGTGCATCTGAAACATCACAGCGGCTCAGCAGAGAAACGGGGCTCTCGCTCGGAGTCATACGGGCCGTGCTGTGTCTAAACCAATGAGCGGAGGCGCCGACTGACTCGTCTGATTCAGGATTTCAAGACTGAGGCCTTCAAAGGAGGATGAGTTTGGAGCATGCAAATGTCAGAGGCAAGACTGAATGTGTTTAGCTTTGAACACTGAGGAGCACCTGCAGGGGCTCGGAGTAAAAGAAGCAAATGAAGCGGTTAAACGATAACACGTGGGATGTTTTTAATCTCTTAGCGAGTTTCTGTTCGAGTGAGAAAAACTGCCGATCAAATACAGAACATTCTGAAACCCATTGTTATAAGTGTCCTTGAGGAAGATGCAAACTACCCTCAATCCCCGGGGGAGGCTGACCCGACACGGCGACCTCCTTGTGGAATATGTGTATAGTGATATTAGCCATGTGAGCACCTATAGAGAAAATAGAAGCTGTTAACACGGGATGATTCTTTGTTCACCCTTGGGAAATTTACACAGAGCATGTGCTCTCTTTCCTGGTAACACCTTTCTTAATGCTCTCTCATTACTCGATTATACGTACACCTGTTTGGTTTGACAGCTAGTTGCACAAGGACATGTTTAGAGGAGTGAAAGTTTGTTTTATTATAACAGCTTTGTGTTGTTTAGTAGAGGTTCCTGAATTTTGGCTGAAAAGTTTCTTTATATATGGTGCATTTTCACTGTGGTACAGGATCAGCTCTTTTTAATAGGATTTTCAACATGGAGTTTATACCTGGTACTTTGTACTTGTTTTGGTGTCAACACTGGTGGAGCCAAGCCAGTACTTAACCTGACATTAACACACTGCCGACGAGTAGAAAGGCCACAAAGTAGAGATGGGCAATACCAGACTTAGGGCTGGGTAATACACTGATTAAATCGATTAATTCAAATTACTTTCTGAGAAGATCTAAAAATTAAAAACCAAGATATTTTTCTTGACTTACTTCAATTGTAAGTTGATTAGGATGATTTATTGTCACTGCACATGTCGCAATTACAGAGCAACAAAATGTCTTTTGCAGCACAACCCGTCCAAGAACATACAAAGACTGTCACAAGCATGGGTCGCCAGCAACAGCACCCCCGTTTTCTTAGATAGGAATAGGGAGACAGAGGGGAGAGAGGAGGAGAAAAAAGGCCGGTCTCACTGTGCCCAGCAGAGCACAGTGTCAGATCAGAAAAACTTTTGGAAATACCATAATTTCTCTCATATAACAGCCCTTGTTTACAACACACACCCCATTTCTTTATGCGTTTTTTCCCCCAGGAAAAAAGCTGTATTCAAATATAACACACACGCACATTTTGCCTGAACCTTACTCTCTCTGACAACTCAAAAATGACCTTTATACAAAGTTTTAATCAATGAAATTTCGATATTTACACAACAAATACCGTACACGATTTTCTCTCTCAACCGGATGCGGAAACACCTTTTGCTTTATGCATGCACAGTTACTCGATTTCTCTCTGAGCATGCTCAGTCGTAATTTAACGACCAATCAGAAAGCAGCTATCAACATACATATGATATTTTTGTCCCCTTGCTCACAAGATGGCAGCGCCCTGTGTTTCCATATGAGTGGTAACGTAACACTTAAAAATGGCACATTCATTACACAGTGGAAAACTAGTTAAGACCCAAAATATTGGATTAGAACAGTTTAGCATCTTCATAAGAATTACACAATTTTGGCGGTAATGTTTTGCAGAGGGAGAGAATATTTCAGCTTTTTGTATTAGATGTGCTTTAATCACAATGTTGGGAAACAAAATATTTTACATATTTTGCTTGTCATTGTGCATAGTACACACCTGAATATTAGACCTTATTTAACAGTAAAAAAAATGCTGTTTATAAACAAGAAATTATGAATACTGAGCATTTTCTGTTTTTATGATAGAAGGCCCTGGTAGGTTTTGAACAAGCACGTTTAGGCTAGTATTTATTTAAATGAGATGAATATCAATCAGAGAGTTCCATGTTAATATTCAGTGAAAATATCCCAGCTTTCGGTGTTTATGTAGACAAACTTCATAATCAGTATTATATGGAGTGCACTTAAACCTTAAGAGGGAAGTTCTGTTTGGTTTTTGTGACATGCTTTTATAACATATAGGCAAAACTTGTGAGGAAAAGGCCAGTTTTAGTTGACTAGAGACTGTGTACTTGCGACCGAAAAATACCCGTATGGACAATAACGAGTCAGGAAATAGTTGTGTATCAGAAAAAAAGGTGAATGTTGTGCATTCCTACTTGGAAATCTTGCTATTTTTCAGACTTTCTCTTTAAAAGAGGGGGAAAGAACGTCACTGGAAGCTTGTCTTCCGGGAAATCATGTTCTTGCTCTTCTCCTGACTAGAGATCACTACAGGAATCCTCCATGGTCATACTGTTTAGTCTATGGTTGTCATGGTTACTTCGTGATACTTGGCGAAATCTGCTCTCCTAAGACGTTTAATGGGAAAACTTGGTAGGGATTGTCTTCGACGAGGTTCATATCACATATAAGTGTTAAATTATTCATCTGTGTGGTATAATTTATGTAAGACGATTGTCTGAGGTAGTTTAGCCTAACGGCTAACTGTTGTTAGCCGGTACGCATAGCAGCTACGTATGCTTCATTATACATAGTGGCGTTGCTTGATGTAGATTGGTCTGATGATTGTGACGAGCTGAATGATTGTCCAATCACAAGCTGCTGTTGTTTTGAAGGTTCTGCCTATGAAAACATTTTCTAATGGCTCTGCCAATATTTCTGTGACGGATATATGGAACTGTCCGTCTGGCGTGTCAGGTTGTTTTTGAAATAGCTGCACATTAGAACTCAGTAAAAATCCAATATTGAGCATCCCTACTTGAAAATCTTGCTTTTTTCTTCAACTTTCTCTACTTAGAGTCGACTCCTGTTGTATTTCTTTCTCCATCTTTTGCAATTCAGAGTTGCGTAAGTCACAAGATGAAGACTGATGCACAGTAAAATCCTTAGTCAACGCCAAACGTGTGTTTTTATAAGTACTCTTTCTGGAGTGGCAACATTTTTCTCATTTTTGGATCTTACAAATATGTCTACAACCTTGTTCAACAGGTAATTTCTTCTTCCTAATAGAAAAGTTCTCTAAATCAGCCAGTAAAACATTGAACTGGCACATTAAACACCTGAAACTGATTCATTTGCCACAGTAAGGTGTTTGTTTTAAAAAAGGGCAGATACTGGTGTTAAGCCAATGTATCTGTGCATCCCTAGAAAGAAAAGAATGTATGAGAACAAAACAATTTCCCCACGTTTTTCTTACACTTTTGTTACACTATACACATTTTAAACATAACCTTTTTCACATTTTTTCTGGTTTTTCCTTTTTTTTCTCCAGTTTAGACTTCTCTCTACTCACCTGGAACAGCTGTGGAAAGCAGTTGTGTAACTATTTTTGCTCAAGGAGCTCCTAAAATCTAGCCAAAAGCTCAAGGCACACCTTATTTATACCAACACATAGCTGCCTGGTTGTGCGATACATACATTATAGTGTCTTATCAATCTGCTCCACATATGTATTTGCATTAACAAACACAAAACATGGCACAAAAACACATTGCTCATTTATATATATAAATATATTAACAGATTTATCCAACATTTATAATCAGAGTTAATGTAGAACTCTTGCATTAACAACTGTTCGGGTGGGCATTACATCATGGTTGTACAAAATTCCCAAGGCACACCTGGACTTGTCTCAACGCACACAAAGTGCACCCTGCCAAACCGTAAAACCACAAATTGATGCAAGACAATAGGCTCGCTCAATTCTGGCGAAATTCATAATCACAGGCATTTCATTAGATGGTGAGATAAGGGTTAAGAAACACGGCTAATCTGATTTTAAAACACAAACCACCTGCTGTCATTGAACATTTATGCTGTTGAGACTTTTATTTTGAACGTTACACTTGTGAAAAATAAATACCTCAAAATATTACTAAGTTAAACATGTCATGTAGCAGAACAGTCTTTTAACTTGTTACTCAGTTTACATAATTGTGACAGGCTTTAATTGTGATTAAGACTGAAGCTCGATTAATTGGTAAGCTCTATTAGACAGCACTTAATTTGCAAACTCCAAATGGCAAGGGCACTAGAGTGGAGCAGAGGAGATGCATTTTTGTAGGCCAATATGGAGTTAGAATTGCACTGATTCCCTCGATTGCAATCTTACTAAAGCCTCTGTGATTTTTCTGTGTTTTAGAACATTGCTGGTAATAAGCTCTGTGGTAAACTAAAACTATTGGAGACTTATTTGTTCTGCTCTTTGTGATTATTTCAACAAAATAACCTACTGTTCATGATTTTTTAATGCTGAAGTGAAACTTATTATTGAGCTACTATGGAGCAACAACATGGCGGTTTGACTTGGACTTTATTTCCAATGTGCAGCATCTTATTCTTGTTTGAGAGTTTCCTCATCATTAAGTGACCTGGTCTTCATGGTTGTGGCAATATTGGATGAATTACTGACTACATAAATGATCAGAAGGGATTTCTGTTGGATCTACAGTGATTCTTGTAGTCCTTGTTGGCAGTTAGTTAGCAACTATCATTTTACACCCAAGCAGGCAACAACAGGTCTATTGTTTTGTTTCCCTATAAAAATTAAAGGGACTGTGAGGAGAATCTGTTTCCGCCGACATAAAGACTCTGCTACCCATGAGCATGCGCGGCGACTGTCGTAATGCTGCGTTCCAGTAACCTCGGAACTGGGAGTGACATCATCTCCGACTTATCGGCCTTCCAGTTGAAGTCGGAAAAAAACATGCCGATCTACCAGGCTATTGTTAGCTGTTGTTAGCACGCCCTGCGTTGTTACATGAAGAATGTGATTATCACTATGGCAGCATTTTTGTAAATCTAAGTCTAACAATACTATGTATACAGCTGATCTAGAGCGACACACCCCAGTCAGAAGTGCAAATAAATTGATTATTACAGGAGCTAAATAACTGTTCACACTGGGGGCATCCATCTTCGATTGTCAACTCGGGGGTGGCGAGGTTTCACCGAGTTCCCAGGAGGAAATTCTGACTTCGGGGGATGTTCCAGTTTTAGTTTCCTTCTTGGAACTTGGAAATTCCTACTTCAGACTACAACTTGAACGCACCACAAGCCAAAGCGTGCATTTGTTGTGTTGCTAATAAATGCAGCTCGGACCTTCCTCAGAACTCTGCATTGCTTTACAACTTCTTTTTTCAACAACTTACAGGATGCAAAGCGACGAGGTAATGTATCTCTTTCTAGTTACATAGCGGTAGTTTTTGATGTGTGACAACAAGCAGTTTTTGGAAAACTTAGTATCGTAGTTTTGTAGCCGGCTTTATATCGCTACTTTCAGCCTGGTGCTCTAAGACGTGTCTGAATAATATAAATTTGCTCTAGTTTTAATTGTCTTGTTCCCGAAGTTGAGTGTCCAGACCAGTCCAGCTCTGTCTGACCCGACCGGAAGGCTAAGGAATAGCATTTATAGATAACCTATTTTGATGCTATAAAACTCATCTTAAAGTGTGTATTTCAATCAGGCATATATCTAAAAATGAGACTTTTTTGTAGTTACTTAGAAATGACGAGATAAAAGTTGAAATACAACTTGTGCTAAAAGTCAAAATGAGAAGATCAAGGTTAAAATGTCGATAAAAAAGCTGAAAAACAAAGTATGACGACTTTATTCTCAACATGTTGGCTTTTTTCTCGACATTTCAAATTTTTATCACAAAATTGTATTTTGACCTTATTCTAGTCATTCAACTTTATTTTTGTAATTTTCAAATTAATTAGTAGTTATTCAGGAAAATCACATTTTTCGTCATGGCGGTTTTCCAAAGTTTTTGAAGATCCAACAAATCCGATTGAACACTCCAGATTCCACAGTATCTTGCCTATATTTTGGCATCTGTCGCAAGTCTATGCCTTTAGTTGTTCCCTTGCTATGACCAGAATTCCAAGGATATCTAAACTTTTCTTGTTCTGGATCAGATATTCAGGAATTTTGCCAGGGTTCAGATCAGTCTTTGACATCCTGTTGGAAACTTCTCCTGTATTTTTGTCCATATGCCCTGACTGTTTTTGGTGGCGTAATATGCCCAAATGCCGAAAATGATCCTATCTCGTACTTTTAAAGAATCCTTGAAAAATTTCTGGGGCCAGACGGCGATCCAGGAATTACCCCAAAATTGAATAACTTGTTCCTTGTCCCAATTTGGTCATTTCCTGACAATTTAATCGAAATCTGTCTTGAACTTTTTAAGCTATGTTGCTAACAGAGAAACAAACAAAAACAGACGCTGGCAATAACATAACCTCCTTGGTGGAAGTAATTAAACTTTAACTCTATTATACATGTACTGGTATACTAAAATCCCTTATTCCTTGGGCACTGGGAACCAGGAAGTGCTAAATGCTAACTGAACTGCGATGCTTGAAAACTCAAACAATATTTCACTCACTTTAGCTTCATCTATTGCAGAATAAAATCACAGTATACCCCTTCTTCCAGCTGTATTTAGACCTGTTTAGCTTGATTTTTTGAAGCACAGCTGGAACGTAGCAATGTAGCTGTCCTACTCTATGGTAAAATATCAGTTTGAAACTGGTCTGCAAACTCAGTACAAGTGGCACAAGTGGCGTACTATTTAAGTAAGACCCTAATGCTCTAAATACACGCTAATCCCGAGCAGCCAGCAGAACTCTCCACAGTCTCAAAATGTCACAATGCAGTAGATTCTCCCTAACTGAGGGCAAGCAGGTGCCTCTCCCGCAGCGCACTAATGACCCAATTATATCAATCAGAAGCCTTGATTGGTGCTACACTCCTCTCCTTTTTACTCTCCCTCCCTCTGTCTCTTTCTCCCTCGCATACAATCTCTTCCCCAAGAGCCACCTGGATGGGGTGTATGTGCCCCCTCGAGTACAGTACAGTGTGTACAAAGATGGGGAGGAGGCGGAGGTGATGGTGGCAGCGGAGGAGGAGGAGGACACTACTTGAGCACAAATAGCAGGAGGCTCTGAATGAAGCCGAACCATTAGACCCTTTTTAACACGGGGACACTACGGTGCATTAGGGCGGTGGGTTTTTCTTGAGTGTTGAGCGTGAAAGCATCATCTTGTATCATAAAGGAGACAACCTGTGGGGGCAGAGGGGATACTGTTAGGAAAGGGAGGGGGGTGCTTTTTCTTTAAGTTTCTCAATATTTGGAGGAGGAGCTCGGTTCATAAAGGGTTGAAGCACACTTTTTAAAGCCATATTTAGGACTTTTGAAGAGCTTTATTGATGCAAAAAAAGACATATCTAGTTTTGTGTCGATACAAAATCTGATACTTTCCCCTGCCAACCATGTTTATCTACTTCACCATTTTCCTATAGCTTGCATTGTCCTTACTTTTTCTCCTTTTTTACCTTTTTACAATGTATTTTAAGTCTTAATTTAGACAGCGCTTTTTAATTTTATTTGTTTTGCCGAACATATCTCTTAGTTTACGTCATAATTAAGCATTCTCAATTGTTTCAATTTTAGCCTAGCTTTAGCTTATGAAATTTCACATTTAGTCGATTAAATCTGCTGTAAATTAAATATGAAGTGTAAAGTGTAAGGCATTTTTTATGTTTCCAAAATGAAACATCTGATAACCCTTTACTGAACTTTAAATGTATAAATGGACAGAAACAAATTGAATTTTTGTTTGAAATACAGTCACCTTTATTTAGGCTACCTGGCAGAGCATCTCAGTTACAATACCAGAACTGACAAGCAGTGAACCTACTGTACGTAAATATATAAATACATTAAGAGAACAGCTGTGATTGGATGTCCCTCTTAACTCACCCCACCTTTACAAACAAGCAAAGTAGCTGTGATTGGATATATTCCTAACTTGTCTCTACTTCCTACATGACCAAATTAGGTCTGATTGGATTTAGTCTCTGTCAAACATTTAGTCTAAGTTTTATTTATTGACGAAAATGCCAGTTAAGTTAGTTTTATTTTTTGTCCATGCGCACTTGTTTTTATTTGTTACTGTCCAGTTTTCGTCAGAGGAAAAAAAGTTTGTTGCCAAAAACAAGGGCTGAACAATTAATTGCAAATTAGATTAAATCGCAATATGGCTTGTTGCAATTTTCAAATCGCAGAAGGTTCAATATTTTTAGCCCAAAATGTGTTGAACATTTTGGCATTGTGCTGTAGTTTTATGCAACTTCACGCCTATTTTTACCTCTATTCATACACTTTTTTCTCACTTTTGCACCTTTTTTACCTTTTTTTTAACCCTGTTTTTACAACTTTATGCCTATTTTTCCCCCATTCATCTTTTTTGGCCACTGTCAGAACCATTTTTGGCATTTTTACATGGTTTTTGAAATTTAATTTCAAATTTAATTCCCGATTTTCCCCTAAGCCACTTTTGGATTTTTTTTTGCCAGTTTTTCCCTCTTTTTTATTTTTTTTGCAATTTTATGCATATTTTGCACCTATTTATTAACCTTTTTCCGCTTTCATACCATTTTTACCCAGTTTTTACAATTTCATATCTATTTTGCTTCAGTTCTTCACTTCTCCACTTTTTCTCAAATCTTTTATCCTTAGATTAATTTAATGTCATATTAGTTTTACTAGAAAAAGATCTACCGCTTATGTTTGTTTAAGAATACAGAAGATGAGGAATATTAAAACAATTGCAGAGTAAATCGCAATATTGGGGAAAAAAATCGCAATTAGATTATTTTCTCAAATCGTTCAGTCCTAACAAAAACAATTCCTAACATGCTTAGTCAACAAAATGAACACTGGTTATATCAACCAGTATTATGTGGTGATATGTCAATTCACAGTGAGTTACGGTGTTGCAGAAGTGCAAAAGAGCACGGCAAAGGTGGACCTCTGCACACATACACTTATTTTCTTGCTGCTGACCCATCTGATGTGTACGCATGATAACCACCACACACCCCCTTCATCGATACAGCATTTGGTTGTTTATGTCATCGAGAATTGAGGATCAGTGTAGAGGCAGAGGAGAGATGAGAGATTCATCACAGCAGCAGGAACAACTAACAGGAAGTTATAACGACAAACTGATAAACCAAAACCACAATCATCAACACCTGAATAATGCGAGACTACACAGACACAAACCTGACAGTTCATCTGGATAACCACAAATTCTCCTCAAGAAGTCAGTAAGCAAGAACATGGGTTCAGTGTAGGAATTCAACTTGTGACCATGTGGAGTTGATGATGATTGTGTTGGTGTGAACATTTCTTTGGCTGTTGTTTCTTACATTTAAGCCACTGAAGTTATTTGACTAAGACATCAACCACAAATCATCAATTAACACAATAACTCATTACACCCTTACACCGAGAAATCTGATGATACGAAGAAAAGCATCAGAAGTAAAGTTCAGGCGATGCTGATGGTCGGTTTATCAAAAATTCAGCAGTTCTAAGACAATATTTGATTATGATATTGATTAATACGTTCGCCAAGAATGTTATGTTTTTGCATATGTTTGTAGCAAGATGACGCAAAAAACTACTCAACAGACATTGCTAGAATTTTAGATGTTGGTAATGGCCCCACTTAGAAATTATGAGATTTTGGAGTTGATCCAGATAACCACCATTAGCTAGCGATTGTTTTTGCTCAATAACTGTCTAATAATGGTATCAACATGATACTAAGTGCTACGTGTTGGTATTCTGGGTCAAGGATTCACATTATGATGGTAGCTTTATTATGGAACTGTTTCTTATAGATGTTACAGCAAAACATGAGCTACCTTGGCAGAAGTTTGCGCTTTCCGAGTGCTTCTGTATGTGGCCCTTGACGGAAAAAGTTTTCAACCCTTGTGACCTGAATCATCTGCATAAAACAACTGTTTCAAGTTAGTATAATATGTCTTATATTTATACATATATTGAGCATTTTATGTTCTGTTTATGTTGCATTCATGTGACAGTTGACATTTCTTATAGAGCAAGGAATTGGTGTTGGATTTTCTCTGGTTAAAAACTCTTGAAGTTATTATTATTAATAACCAAGTATAAATCACACATGAAGCAGCTTTTGTTCACAACCTGGGCCGCATGTTGTCACGAAAGCAAATATATTTCACCTAACTGCAAATCATTTAAAGTTTAGTATTAGAAACATCACAAAGTGTCAAAAGTGAGGATCTCTGCATTGAAAATTGAGACCTTATAAAACATTTTCTCGCCAATTTTAACACTGGAACGCAGGACTTTTAATGATCTATGTGACACTGATTTGAAGTTTTAAGGTAAAGATTGGTGGCAAGAATCTGAGTAATGAAAGTAAAAGGAAAAGCAGTATTTAACTGAGAAAACTGAAGGCATCTTGAACTTTGTCCTTGCTTCGATCGACTGCTTTTGTAAATGTGGTTTTGGGTTTCCTGTTGTCGGGCGTTTTCTGGCATGTTTGATTAAGCTTGTTGCAGAAAACCTTTCCTGTGTTTGGCATTTGTTAATGATGTCCTAAAGAAGACTCAGCTGATTGAAACACGTTGATGCATCCCCTGATAAATGAAGGATTTTACACCAGAAGGCCAGGATTTTATTTAAAATTGTCCCTTTTTCTAGAGCACTTTGTTTACAAATGATTTTGAAAGCCATTATTACCTCCGCCAAGGTGGTTATGTTATTGCCGGCGTCTGTCTGTTTGTTTTCTGTTAAAAAGTTATGGACGGATTTCGATGAAATTTTCAGGAAATGTCTGGATTGGAACAAGGAACCAATTATTAGATTTTGACAGTGATCCCGATTTTTAAAGGATTTTTAACACTAAGATCGGACCATTTTTGACATTTGTGCATATTACTCCACCAAAAATAGTCTGGGCGTTTGGAGAAAAAATACAGGACAAGTTTTCAGTGGGTTCATCAGATATCAAAGACTGATCTGGATCACAAAATTACGGATTTGCTGATCCAGAACAAGAAATATTAAGATATCCTTGGAATTTTCATCATAGCAAGGGAACAAATAAAGGCATAGACTTGCAACAAACACTAAATTATAGCCAAGATACTGTGAAATCTAGAGTGTTCAGTCAGATTTGTTGTATCTTCAAAAACTTTGTTGTTAGATCCAGGAGAAAAACGCCATGTCGAAAATGTAATTTTTCGTGAATAGTTACTGAACTAAAATAGATATCATTATAAATCCAAGTGCTAATGGGATGTTTTCATGGTCAAGGAATCTAAATATTTAGATGAAATAAAGGTAGGACTAATATTAATGGTGAAAATCACTATATGAGTGAGGACTGTGGCGCTGGCGGAGGTCTGCGCTTTCCGAATGCTTTTCTAGTTTTCTTTGAAAACTTGACAAAAGTTTCTGACATTCTTGCAAAGGCATAAACTTTTGAGATGCACAATGAGATATTTTTGCAAAGGTACAATGTGCTTATACTTCTAAACTTATTTTGGCCAATGATGGTATTAGTAAAGGTATACAGCTTTGAAACTGTAAAAATATTCTAATTCCATCCTGTAAAAAAATTCGCATTGGTCTAATTTTGTCACCTTCCACGTTTTGGAAACAAATATATAACAAAGTGGATGATTCCATAACCCACAGTTGTTTATCTTTTAGCTGGCATTTGTCTGTCTGTTAGCAAAGTAACTCTAAAAGTTACAAATTGATTTTTCCATGTAGAGATATTTAAGGATAAAAATGAAAAGTAATTATTTGTATTGTATTTAAAATGTATTTTTACAGTCAGAGTAAAAGTGATTATATGCTCTTTAAAGTACAACAAGCGCACTAATACATCTTGCAGCATGACGGTAAGCTCTGATTAGAACAAAAAGAGACTGTTTTTCTAAAGTTTATGTTTAAAAAAAATAGTTTTTCTCATTGACAAGTTCGAATCCAAAACAAAGAGTTTGAAACACCACAAATAAAGACATCCCTCTGAAGTGCCAAGTTAAACTAACTGTAGTGTAGATATAAATGTGAGTCAATAAATCAGACTGAATGAAGTATAAGAAGTAAGGAGGACAATCAAGTGCTGCATGCTGAACAACACCAACTTTTTAAAAATGATGTGATTCTGATATTTTTGCTGCGTATTTAGTACAAGTACTGATACAATCATCTCCTACAGTTTATGCACAGTAATTATGAATTTGACATTTTTTATTGACCAAAACACACAAGGTGAGTTTCTTCTAGACAATGAAGATTCTAATGACATATTTTTTGATAATTATCCAATGAATACAAATACCAATAAGGAACACATAGATCTGTGATGCACTGATTTATAAATCCTTTTTTAAACTCAATATAATCAAGTCTAAGTTTTTCACAACTTACTTTTACACAAAACTGTGTGCCTGTGGATTATAGAAGAGTACTGTTGATGGGAATGCACATCATTATCCGACAATATCAGTTTTGGCAGAAAACTGCTTAAAAAGCTGATTATCTGTATCAGCAGATATTGCCAAATCATCACTTAAAGTCCACTTCTATACATCAAAGTTTACATTTTTAGCGAATAAATATAATTTTTGTTTCACCATTTCCAGCACAAATGCTAATGAACAGGTCAAGATTAGTTAAGTGGTGACCTTGTGATCTTGAGAAAATAATCTATCAGCAATAATGTTTGGAAATATCTGCATATTGGTTATTGTCAAGAATCAAATATTGTGTAAAACAAACACATGATTGTTCTTAAAGTGGCTGTGGTTCTGTATGGAGATGGACAGAAAGACAGTTTGGAGAACTTCACCACTGGGGGAGTATTTGATACCAAAAGAGTACTTGTAAAAGTAGAAGTTGTAAAAGTAATGCTTCATTTTGTGTTTCCTTCCTGCCATTCCTACTTGAGTTTGTCACAAAACTGTGTGTCTGCGTATAAGCAGAGTACAGTTTGACTGGAACGTACCTTATTATCTAAGTAATTTCAGTATTGGCAGATAACTGCCATAAAAGCTGATTATCTGTATTAGCAGATATGAACACTTTCTTCTGATATATTGGAGGTACAACTTGGTGATAAACAGCTGATTTACTAATTGGTCAAATCATCACTGACATCCCACTTTTATACATCAAAAGTGGCATTTTTTAGTGTAAAAATGTATTTTTTGCTTCATATCTGCTTCCAACACTGATAGACTGTAAATGTTAATGAACGGGTCAATGTTAGTTAAGTGGTGGTCTTGTGATCTTGAGAAAAAGTATTGGTATCAGCAATAATGAATGTGGAAACATCTGCATATTGGTTATCATTAAATCAAATATTGTGCACCCTGAATTGTTCTTTACAGTAGCTTCACCAGTGGGGGTGTATTTGATACCAAAAGAGTACTTGTAAAAGTACCAATACTTCATATTATGTTTCCTTTCTGGAAGTCTTTAGTTGTGTCTGTGTGTAAGCAGAGTACTGTTTGGTAAAATGTACCATATTATCTATCAATATCAGCTGATTTACTGGCGGATAATTGCCTAAAAAGCTGATTATCAATATCGGCAGATATGAACAGTTTTTGCTGGTAATGTGCAAGTACGGGTTGGCAACAGTTATCCTATTTACTAACAGTAGTTTTGGTCAAATCCTCACTGAAAGTCCACTTTTATGAATAAAAAGTAACATTTTCTAGAGAAAAAATGTTTTTTTTTTGCTTCACATCTGCTTCCAACACAAATGGACTGTAAATGTTAATGAACTGGTTAGTGATAGTTAAGTGGTGACCTTGTGATCTTGAGAAAAATACCGGTATCAGCGATGAGTGTGGAAGCATCTATGTATTGGTTTTTGTCAAATATCAACTACAGTGCATAAAAAATACATCAAATTGTTCTTTACAGTGTCTGTGATTCTGTATGGAGATGGAAAGGAAGACTGTGTGGAGAACTTCACCAATGGCAGAGGATTTGATACCAATAGAGGTCTTGCAAAAGTAATAATACAATATTATCCATCAATATCATCTGATTTACAGGCTGATAATTGCCTAAAGGGTTGATTATCAATATCAGCAGATATAAACAGTTTTTGCAGCTACAAGTTGACAATAATATTCCTTATTACTAACAGTAATTTTGGCCAAATCATCACTGACGGTCTACCAAAAGCTACATTTTTTAGAGAATAAATGTTTTGGTTTTTTTTTTTTTGCTTCACATCTTCTTCCAACACAAACAGACTGTAAATGTTGGTGCGGTCGTGTGATCTTGAGAAAAATATCGGTATCAGCAATAATGTGTGGAAATATCTGCAAATTGGTTATTGTCAAAAATCACATAATAAGCAAAAAAAATACTTTAAATTGTTCTTTACAGTGACTGTGGTTCTCTATGGAGATGGAGAGACAGACTGGAGAAATTCACCAGTGAGGTAGTTGTGTTTCCTTTCTGAAAGTCCTTATATAACATATATTTATATACTATATATATATACATGGGTTGACAAGTGTATAAACTATGTACTATACTAACATCTAGATATATCTAATATCTAGATATAAAGCTGATGAATTTATAGCATTACTATTATTATTATTATTGGAGGTAAACAGACTGGACTCTTCGTTATTCAGCACTGGAGAAGGGGTGGAAATTAAAAAGTTTTACTTCATTCCACTCTTTCTTTGAAATGTAAAAGAAGTTAAACTGTGAATTTCACAGTTTGTATTTGTAGGAGTATTTGATGCCAAAAAAAGTACTTGTAAAAGTATCAATACTTCATATTATGTTTCCTTTCTGAAAGTCCGACTTCACTACGGTAGTGTCTGAGTGTAAAATGAGGACTGTTCGATAGGAATGTACAATATTATCCATCCATACAAGCTGATTTACAGGCTGATAAATACCTAAAAAGCTGATTATCAATATCAGCAGATATGAACACTTTTTTCTGGTATTTGTTGGCTATAATCATCCTGTTAACTAACAGTAATTGGGTCAAATCATCACTGAAAGTCCACTTTTATGAATAAAAAGTGACATTTTTAGAGTATAAATGCATTTTTTTTGCTTCACATCTGCTTCCAGCACAGACTGCTGTTATCAGCACTAATGTGTGGAAATATCTGCAGATTGGTTACCGTCAAAAATCAAATATTGTGTAAAACAAATACATCAGATTGTTCTTAAAGTGGCTGTGGTTTTGTATGGAGATGGAGGGACAGACTGTTTGGAGAACTTCACCGCTTGGGGAGTATTTGATACCAAAAGAATACTAGTAAAAGTATCAATACTTCATATTACGTTTCCTTTGTGCCCTTCCTACTTGAGTTTGTCACAAAACTGTACGACTGAATGCAAACCGAGCACTGTTCATTATCCAAGCAATATCAGTATTAGCAGATAATTGCCTAAAAAGCTGATCATCAACATCAGCACATAAGAACACTTTTTAAAAAATATTTTGCAGGTGAAAGTTGGCTACAATCATCCTATTTACTAACAGTAATTGGTCAAATCATTACTGAAAGTCCACTTTTATGAATAAAAAATGACATTTTTTAGAGTATAAATGCATTTTTTTGCTTAACATCTGCTTCCAACACAAACAGACTGTAAATGTTAGTTGTGCTCTGGTGATCTTGAGAATAAATATTGGTATCAGCACTAATATGGAAATATCTGCACATTGATTATCGTCAAAAATCAAATATTGTCGAAAAGAAATACACCAGATTGTTCTTAACAGTTACTGCGGTTCTTTCTGGAGATGGAAAGACAGACTTCACAATATCAATACTTCAATAATGTGTTTTCTTTCTGAAAGTTCTACTTCACTACAGAACTGTGTCTGAGTGTAAACTGAGGACTGTTTGATCAAATGTACAATATTATCCATCAATATCAACATTTTTTCCTGGTATTTGTTGGCTATAATCATCCTATTTACTAACAATAATTGGGTCAAATCATTACTGAAAGTCCACTTTTATGATTAAAAAGGGACATTTTTAGAGTATAAATGCATTTTTTTTTTGCTTCACATCTGCTTCCAACATGAGTAGACTGTAAATGTTAGTGCGGTCGTGTAATCTTTGGAAAAATACTGGTATCAGCACTAATGTGTGGAAATATCTGCAGATTGGTTATCGTCAAAAATTAAATATTGTGCAAAAAAAATACATCAGATTGTCCTTAAAGTGGCTGTGGTTCTGTATGGAGATGGAGAGACAGACTGTTTGGAGAACTTCACCACTTGGGGAGTATCTGATACTAAAGAGTACTTGTAAAAGTAATAATACTTTATTTTATGTGTCCTTTCTGCCATTTCTTCAATATAAGCCAAGTACTGTTTATTAAACAAGCAATGTCAGTATTAGCAGATAATTGCCTAAAAAGCTGATTATCAACATCAGCACATTAGAACACTTTTTTTAATATTTTGCAGGTGAAATTTGGCTACAATCATCCTATTTACTAACAATAATTTGGTCAAATCATCATTAAAGTCCACCTCTATGATGGAAAAGCTACATTTTTAGAGTACAAATGCATTCTTCGCTTCACATCTGCTTCCAACACAGGTAGACTGTAAATGTTAGTAGTATCAATACTTCATATTATGTGTCCTTTCTGCCATTTCTACTTGAGTTTAACAAAACTGTATTACTGAATGTAAGCCGAGCACTGTTTATTAAACAAGCAGTGTCAGTATTTGCAGATAATAGCCTAAAAAGCTGATTATCTGTAAGTAATCAAGTATCAATACTTCATTTTGATAGTCCCATGCTTAGTCTGCTGTATTTCCCACTAATGCATCTGCATACATTACAACGCACAGATAAAACTGTCAATATCATTTAATGTTGAGGCTCAAGCGTCTTCAAATATCCAAAAGAGAGCAGAGTTTGAGACCATCCAAAACATCCCTGTTTATAGGACAAGCCAGCAATGTCAACCTACTTCCACTGAGCACACGCTCTGAAAAGTGTGACATTTCAGCTGGATATAAAAATAGGGCATTTCAGGATCCCTAAACATCTTCCTCTGGATATAGAAAAGGCGACAGGAGTGTCTTCGGTCAACCCAGATGACACGTCTGCGCCTTATCTCATGAGGAATTTCCTCCTCGCCCCTGTGATGTGCGTCAATAACGTGCAACCATTTTCAGTCGCTCTTTCCCCTCTTCTCTCTCGCGGCCATCTCAATTAGAGGCACATTAATGAAATAAATAACCATCAACAAACAATGCACTAATAAACACCCGCGCCAGAACGAGGTTAACCCCCGCTTTGCAGATGTTTAACCGAGGGAAAAAATGAAACGGCACCCGGTTAAAAAAGCACGAGCAGTGGGGACGTAGTTTTTTGGAAGTCGGGGGGTGGCGTGTGTGTGTCATGTCAGCCCATCTATCGCTCTCTCCCCTGCTCCATTTTGTTCTTAAATTTTCTATACAAAAGATTAAGGGAGGGGAAAAAGACGAGCGAGGGGAGAGGACGCGAGGAGGAGGGGAGGAAAAAAAAGTGCCATCATGGATTTCATCTTGTATCCTCTGCCAATCTCACCAGTCCCCCCCTCTTCCCCAAAAAAAGCGACATCTTGTCCAAAAAACGCACATTTTTCAAAGCGAGGGTGGACGAAATAAAAAAAACCCCGGCAACTTCTCCCTTTTTGCTGGATTGAATTTTGGCTACAGCGTCGCACGGCACACTTGCTATGCTACTTTCTGAGCTGGAGGTGATGTTAGGACAAGTAAAGGGGGTTGTAGTAAACATTGTAGTAAAAGATGGGGAAAGTAGAAGGACATTAAAGAAGCCTGTGGATGCGTTTTTGCGCACATGAAAGTGACGGGTGCTTATCTCGAAAACAATGCACTACACAATACCCAACAAAGGAATTAGTCAAGCTAATCGCGTCTACGCTCTGTAAATCAACTTACTAACATGCAAAAATCCACTTTTACGCCCGGACAATATGTCTGCGGCTTATCGAAAATGCTCCCGTTACGCACTGGGAACTTGTCCCTCTTTTTGGTGATAGCTACTTTCTTGTTGCAAGCGACAAAGAGTGATTTAAGGCGAAAAGGAGGTCATAACGCTGCTTCCTATCGAAACTATATATCTGCTAGCATAACAGAACTTGGTTAAAGTTACGCCAATTTGAAACAATACATCTTTAGCCACTCTAAATGACTTTTAAAGCGCCCCCGACCATCAAAAGTCGCCTTTAATCCTCTATCGACTTGCCACATCGAGTTATTTCGCGTTTTAAACCGAGTCTCGCCCGAATTCGCCGACGAAAAAGCCGCATTTCTCCCGTTTTTTTGTCATGTCACGGGCTCCAAGAGGGCTCGTGGGGCTACATGGATGTCGGCCACGCGCGCACATACACCGGCTTACATACATGACACACGTAAAGTGGACCAGAGCGCGCGGTTACATACATACGTACCATATATACCTTTCATGCTTCACGGTATGGTCGCCCATGCGCGCACACAACAATCCTCCAAAAAAAAGCTGGCACAGAAATAAAACAACAACTAAAATTGGCCATTATCCCGAGTGAGGCTCGTGAGCAAAAAGAAAAAAAAATAAAAGGCATTATATTCAACATTTTTTTTCTTGGAAATGTTTCACCCTGGTGTTTCATGGCACCGTGCGTAAAAAGTGTAAATGTAAACAGAGTGTTGCGTAAAATTAAAGTAGATAAATGAAGATACAGGATATATGTTGAAAGTAAAGACTCAGTGTACTTACGGGAGAGGCGGCGAGGAGATTAATGACACGACACGTCATGATTACGTTTCACTTGAATTAAATACATTACGAGTTGGGAAAAAAATGGAAATCAGGGTTGTATACAAGCATACGCCGTTTCCCCCTCCCTCCCTCCCTCCGTTTGGTCACCCTCTCTCTCTCCTCTCTCTCTCTCCTCCTCCATCTCCCCCTTTTCTTCTCCTCTTTCTCTCCTTTTCTTCTTGCATTTTTTCCCATTTATTGTACAGGAGGAGTTGGTGAATAGAGGAGAAGTGGGAGGGAGAGTGATGTAGGTTGGAAATGTTAATTATAATCTCAGCACGGGCACCATTTTACAACGCTGTCATCTTTTCACATTTGTATCCTAAATATGGCATCTGGGGTGGCGGGTAGCTGACAGTTAGAAGAGACATTTTTTTTCAGTAGAAGAAGAAGAAGAAGAAGGAGGAGGGGAAAAAAAAGTTTAGCTCTGATTGAAGTGCGTTTAAAGTGATGACAGGGACAAGAGGCAGCCGAGATGTTGTGGTGAACCAGCCCGGAAGCACTTGGTCACTTTCAGGATGGAAAGAAACAAAGTGCACATATTTGGATGTGAGGTTCCAAACATGAGGCCTTGGGACCTCGTGGAGCACATCTGAAGGCTCCCAAGGGAGTCCCCAGTCAAAATAAAAGTACAGTGTTATAGTTTAGAAAAGCACATGCTCTAAAAAGAAAAAGTTGCATTGTTTCTTTTTGATTTGATGATTTCAAATTTAAACTGACATCCTATTGATTGTCATACAAGTATTGATAAATTAACACTTATAAATCAATCTGAAGGCTCAAGATAAAAGTACAGTGTTATAGTATAGAAAAATACTCAAATTTAAATACAAGAAAGATCCTATACTGAAGTGAAAAACACGAATGTTACATTGTTTCTTTTTGAATTGGTTGAATGATTTCATCTTTGAACTGAGATCATATTCATCTTCATAAAAGCATCGTTATATTAGCATTTATAACAGCCTCCAAGGGCCTTGGAAAATAAAAGTACAGTGTTATATTTTAGAAAACTACTCAAAAATCTAACCCAAGAAAGTACATGCACTAAAGTGAAAAACGTTAAAGTTGTATTGTTTCTTCTTGATTTGATTTGATGATTTCAAATTTAAGCTGACATTTTAATTTTTATGCAAGCATTGTTAAACTTAATCAATCTGAAGGCTGGAAACAAAATTCCAGCGTTAAAGTTTAGAAAAATACTCAAACTTTGAATGCAAGAAAGATCGTGCACCAATGTAAAACCCACGAAAGTTATATTGTTTCTTTTTGATTTGGTGGAATGATTTCAGCTTTGAACTGAGATCATGTTCATTTTCATAAAAGCATTATTAAGTTAGCATTTATGATGGCTTCCAAGGGCCTTGAAAAATCAAAGTACAGATTTATATTTTAGAAAAATGCTCAAAATTCTAACCCAAGAAAGTATGTGCACTGAAGTGAAAAACGTTGCAGTTGTGTTGTTCCTTTTTGATTTGATTTGATGATTTCAAATTTGAACTGACATTTTAATTTTTATGCAAGCATTGTTAAACTGAATCAATCTGAAGGATCAAAATAAAATTACAGCTTTATATTTTAGAAAAATACTCAAAATTTGAATGCAAGAAAGATCGTGCACCAATGTAAAACACACGAAAGTTAAATCCTTTTTGATTTGGTGGAATGATTTCATCTTTGAACTGAGATCATATTCATCTTCATAAAAGCATCGTTATATTAGCATTTATAACAGCCTCCAAGGGCCTTGGAAAATAAAAGTACAGTGTTATATTTTAGAAAACTACTCAAAAATCTAACCCAAGAAAGTACATGCACTAAAGTGAAAAACGTTAAAGTTGTATTGTTTCTTCTTGATTTGATTTGATGATTTCAAATTTAAGCTGACATTTTAATTTTTATGCAAGCATTGTTAAACTTAATCAATCTGAAGGCTGGAAACAAAATTCCAGCGATAAAGTTTAGAAAAATACTCAAACTTTGAATGCAAGAAAGATCGTGCACCAATGTAAAACCCACGAAAGTTATATTGTTTCTTTTTGATTTGGTGGAATGATTTCAGCTTTGAACTGAGATCATGTTCATTTTCATAAAAGCATTATTAAGTTAGCATTTATGATGGCTTCCAAGGGCCTTGAAAAATCAAAGTACAGATTTATATTTTAGAAAAATGCTCAAAATTCTAACCCAAGAAAGTATGTGCACTGAAGTGAAAAACGTTGCAGTTGTGTTGTTCCTTTTTGATTTGATTTGATGATTTCAAATTTGAACTGACATTTTAATTTTTATGCAAGCATTGTTAAACTGAATCAATCTGAAGGATCAAAATAAAATTACAGCTTTATATTTTAGAAAAATACTCAAAATTTGAATGCAAGAAAGATCGTGCACCAATGTAAAACACACGAAAGTTAAATCCTTTTTGATTTGGTGGAATGATTTCATCTTTGAACTGAGATCATGCTCATTTTCATAAAAGCAACGTTAAATTAACATAACAGCATCCAAGGGCCTTGGAAAATCAAAGTACAGTGTTATATTTTAGAAAAATACTCAAAATTTGAACCCAAGAATGCACATGCACTAAAGTGAAAAACGTTAAAGTTGTATTGTTTCTTTTTTATTTGATTTGATGATTTCAAGTTTGAGCTGACATTTTGATTTTTATGCAAGCATTGTTAAACTTAATCAATCTGAAGGCTCAAAAGAAAAGTACAGCTTTATATTTTAGAAAAATACTCAAACTTTGAATGCAAAAAATATCGTGCACCAATGTAAAACACACGAAAGTTAAATTCTTTTTGATTTGGTCGAATGATTTCAGATTTGAACTGAGATCATGTTCATTTTCGTAAAAGCATTGTTAAATTAGCATTTATGATGGCTTCCAAGGGCCTTGGAAAATCAAAGTACAGTGTTATAATTTAGAAAAATACTCAAAATTCGAACCCAAGAAAGCACATGCACTAAAGTGAAAAATGTTAGTTATATTGTTTCTTTTTGATTTGATTTGATGATTTCAAGTTTGAACTGACATCATTTTAATTTTTGTACAAGCACTGTTAAACATAATCAATCTGAAGGCTCAAAATAAAAGTACAGCGTTAAAGTTTAGAAAAATACTCAAAATTTGAATACAAGAAAGATTGTGCACTGAAGTGAAAAATTCGAATGTTATATTGTTTCTTTTTGATTTGGTCGAATGATTTCAGCTTTGAACTGAGATCATGTTCATTTTCGTAAAAGCAACGTTAAATTAGCATTTATGATGGCTTCCAAGGGCCTCATTGAAAATAAAAGTAGTGTTATATTTTAGAAAAGTACTCAAAATTCGAACCACTGAAGCAGAAAACGCTTCAGTTGTATTGTTTTTTTTTTATTTGATGATTTCAAATTTGAACTGACATCATTTTTGTTTTTATACAAGCAATGATAAAATAAATCCATTGAACGCTCAAAATAAAAGTACGAAGTTACAGTTGAGAAAAATATTCAAAATTCGAATACAAGAAAGATCGTGCACCAATGTGAAAAACACAAGTTATATTTCTTTTTGATTAGGTGAAATGATTTTAACCCTGAACAGAGGTCATATTCATCTTTGTAAAGGCATTTGTTAAATTAGCATCTTAAGTCCATCTGCTGGCTCCGAAGGGCCTCAGTCAAAATAAATTACTGCGTTATAGTCTAGTCCAAATATTAGTCTAAATATTTTTTCTTTTTGATTTGATTTAATCATTTCAACTTTGAACTAACATCATATTGATTAGCATTAGGGATGGGACGATACACTTAAACTCACGATACCCTGCCCTCGATATGCCCGGGTCACGATACCATAGGTCACGATACAATATTAAAAAGTAAAAAAGAAAAAATATTACTGTGTAATTCCAACTTATTTGTTTTTGTTTGAGTTGCACACAGGAAAACACAAGGCCTAACAGGCCAAAGACAAACAATAACACTCTCTCTAACCCTAGAGAGGTTAGAGAGAGTGTATGTTAATGAGCTGTAGGCTTGTTTTCGCCGTCTTTGTCTTTTTTAATGAGAAAGCCAAAATACTGCCAGACGGATGACTTGTATCCAGGCGGAGCGTCCTAAATTTCGACCTCATTCGACTCCATCATTCGGCTTTTTGGAGACAAGGTAGTTGGTGCTAATGCTTTTTGTCGTCACTTCTGGTCACATGCGCTATTACTGGACGTGACGTCTTTATTTTGCGATCCATTTCTTTCAAACTCGATGCATTTCGTCACGTATTGTATCACGATGTATTGCCAAACCAAGACTGAAGACTCAGTACAAAAGTACAGCATTACAGTTTAGAGAAATACTCGAAATTCGAATACAAGAAAGATTGTGCACTAAAGTGAAAAACACTAAAGCTATACTGTTTCTTTTTGATTTGGTCAAATGATTTTGACTTTGAACTGACATATTAATTTTCATACAAGCATTGTTAAATTAAATTAATCTGGAGGATCAAATAAAAGCACAGCGTGATAGTTTAGAAAAATATTAAAAGTTCCAATGCAAGAAGGACTGTGCACTAAAGTGAAAAACACAAAGGTTGTATTGTTTCATTTTTGATTGGGTAAAATGATTTTGACTTTGAACAAAGATCATATTCATCTTCTTTTAATCATCATCAAATCAGCATTTAAAAGTCCTCTTTGCCTTTTACTTCATTTGGTTGTGGTTGGTACACCAAGATGTGCCAAAAGACTAAACTTTCTAACAGACTTGGAAGTCTTAATTATGATTTCAGGGCAGAAAAGGCAGATTTTTTTTTTCTCATGTTAATGTTCAACCAAGCAGCAACCTTCAGCACTGAAAAAGGACGCCATGCTGACGTGCCAGAAGTTGTGGCATCTGCCTTAAGGTGCGTTCACACCGCAAGCGACCCAGCTACCAAACTCGCGTCGCCCACTGATGTAGCGTCGCGCGTCCATAAATACCTGTTTGGTCGCCGTTGGTGTCGGCCGTCGGTCGGTGACGTCACGTCCGCTCGAGTTTTACCTTGATCATAACATATATCACATAATAGGACGTATAAGCGGGCATTATTCCAGCTGTCTCCTTTTCACTCATTATCAGACACAAAACTCTGCAGCTGATGATGCAGCATCATCTGTGAGTTTACCGCGGTCCATCTGCAAATGTCCTCACTGAGATTAGTTCCGCCTAGAAGGAAGTCATCCGCCCTGTAGTCCGGATGAATAACGGCACCGTCACACATACACACATCGCTGATTGGCTGTTGCTGCACAGCCACACACAACATCGCCTGAATAGATCAACTTTTTGTTAACTTTGACATCGCGCGACGAGAGAAGCGGTCGTCTTGTCGCCAGCTGTCGCATCGCGGGAGGGTTAGCCCCGCCCCATCGCGGCTGTGCATTGACTTTGAATGGAGAGTGATCGCTGAGGTAGTACAGGTAGCGTCCGGTGTGAACGCACCAAGGCTAACTGCAGTAACCATGAAAGTTGAAATATTGTGTGCTCAAAATTTACGATTTTTATGGCCTGAATAAATACAGTTAAAGCCTGGTTTAAAAAACATCGCTCTGAAGCTTTTATATATTTAAGTGCTCTGGGAGATTTTCTATTTGCACACTTATTTTTTTGAGGATTTCTGGGTTTTACAATTAGGAATATAATTGGCTTTGATTCACAACCGTGTGGATATGCTATTGGTCAGACAGCCCTAAGTCCCTCCTCAACACTGCTTCTTCCTATGAGTAGGTTGATCTAAAGTTTGGTTGAGGTGGCTCATACTGAATGGTACAGTAAACCAACTAACTTTGCACGACCTTGTCCAATTCTTTTAAAGTCAAATGTTAAACCCAAAAGTCTGGCTTCCAAAGTTGGAGCTGTAAGTGGAAAAATAATGGATGCTCGATTTTATCAGAACAGTATCGGTATCGGCATATAATCGCCTAAAAAAGATTGCAGATTAAACTGTCAAAAAATATCTTAACCTCATATACACTTATGCCCACTTTTACAAATCCGTAATGTATTTTATTTATCAATATAATTGCCTAACAAAAAGATATTTGCAGATTAAATTGTCCAAAAATACATCATATATTGGCAGGATGTACTAATGTACCATAATGGTTTGTCTCATATACATTTATACCCACTTAAATAAATAAAAAGTATATTTTATTTATTGATAAAATGTCTCATCTGTTGCTAACACAACAGCACTGTCACTATGATGTTTGTTTTAGTTAAATTAAGGCTTGGTGCTCTTGACAAAAATATCACCATTAACATCAGTATTGACGATGAGTTCAAAAATACGGGTATTTCAGATTTTAAAAATATTCCAATGTTGTGTATCTCTGGTGAAAATGCCTTTGTTGTCAGCTGTTTTTGTCACTACACACATAATGCATTCATTAGAAAGTACTTCAACTTTTGGAACAGCGCTTGGCATGTCAGTGTCACCAGACATGGGGGGGGAACTAATCAGATTTTGTCGATTTTATAGAAAAAATATCAAGCAGCAACTTCTGGGGCTAAAAGTATACATATTTACTGCCTGGAAATGCTCTCACTATGTTTTTTTTTTTTTTGGCTTTTTTTTTTTTAACATTGTTGTATTTTATGAAGGATTTTCACATTTGCAATGACAAGGACATCATAAGACAGTCCTTCAGTGCCCTGCAGTGTCACTTCATTTTAGATGGCCTTAATTCTTGATAGATAATCTTGTGCACTATTAAAGATAAATATTTAAGGAGATAAACAGAGAGACACAGAGAGTAGAAGATATGGCTTATGTTTTGACCAATATGGCATCAAAATATGAAACCATTGTGCAAATAGGGATCATGAATGCCACTTTTTAAATCAAGCAAAAGGTAAACCTTGCTAACAACTGTCTGATTCATGGTCTGTAACTGTAAAAAAGTTACACTCAAGAGCTTTGACTCAAGCTCTCTGTTTGTCAGTAGGTTGATCCAAAGTTCTGTTTTGAGGGTGTTGCCAGTATAGCAGCATCCACAGATTGACTTTAGTAACAGTTCAAAGCCTTTTTTCATTATCAAATGGATGGTATCACAGATACTTTCCTATTTTTCTACAATCTATCGATAATACCAATGTCTACAAATGCTGCCCATTCCAGGATAGGACTTCATACGATTTCTCTTTTCAGGGCTCCAGAGTGCAACCATTTTGGGCGCACATGCACCCAAAATTTGTGAGATTGCCCCTAACTTTTTTTTCTTGGGCGCACTGGTGCACCAAGAAAAAAAGTTAGGCGCACTCTGTTAGTATGCAAATGAGCCCAGACGGAGCCTGACTGTGGTGTCAAGTTTCAGCACGGAGCGATAACTCTTATATAACATCTTATACTTGTTTAAAAATCATTTACATTATAAAACAGTTATGGAGAGTTATAACATTTATGATTTTAAAGGTGACCCTATGGAAAGTTTGGGTGCTCCTAATTTTTGTGCTGGTGCACTTTAAAATCTTTTTTAGATGCACCGTTGCAACCATTGCAAAAAGTTAGTCTGGAGCCCTGCTGTGGGGAGTTTTTCTAAAAAAAATACAAGTTTTCACACATATATACTGAAAATTGGCGTGATGGCTACTCCAAGGAGAGCTAAAGCCAACTTTCATAATAAAAAGAATTGTGTCAGTGGGAAGCCGGTGCTGCCCGCATATAAAAGTGCCATTTTAAAACAGAAACCATAAATATTCAAAGTAAAGTGATAGTGCCTTGATAAAGTACTACCCTAAAATAATGTTGTGGCAGTGTTGCAGCACAAGGCCAATTCATAGAGTATATGGAAATTGACTTTCAAACTTCCTCCAGTTCAAAAAGTTGCACTGGTGGTATTCAGGGCCGTTTCTTGGACAAAGTGGGGCTTGTTGCTGGAACTGTAAAACTGATGCCACACCCTCTAAACTGACCACAGCACACATGAGACTCAGAGATAAAATGTCAAGACCTCTCAGATTGTTACAGTCCATAGTGCACAGATCTTTGTGTTAATGAGAAGAAGACAGTCACAATATCAGAGTTCAAAGACTTCTTTCTTTGTTTTCATACGCCATTAGTTTTATCTCACCTTTATTACATCAACTAACTTATTGAACAAATCTTATCAGAGAGATGGACAGTTTGACACAAACCATCATTTGACATGCATTCAAATCAAATATCTTGACCAGTGTTTTGTCTGTTACAGCTCAGACCATGACTGACGTGTAAATTACTTTGTCATGAAAAGCTGCTCTGATATGTTGAAAGTGACCTGAAAGTCATCAAAAACGTGAAGTCAAGGCTCAAACCTGCAGCCTGATGATTTTCAAGCAGGAGACTAAATAAGCAAAGCAAAGAGAGAGATCCTATGGTAAACAATAGTGTGAGAAAATGTCCATGTTTACTAACACCAACTAATCTGATGTAATGTATTGTCTCCAACAGTAATTCCAATGCCCTATATTAACATTAGGATCTCATTTTCTTCTGAGAACATCATTAAAGTCACCCACTTTAAGGGTGCCAATACCTAAAGTTTTTAGAGCACTTTCAAATGACCATCTCAGGTAATATTTTACACCTTATATACAACATGAACATCACCCTTTGGGTTCTAAACAGATATTCTGAAGTCAAACAGCAGTTGACACATTGGCCCCGTTTACATGGGTAGTTTTCCTCAATCTGATTGAAATCGATCAGATTAAGTGGATCTGATTCGATGTGTATACATGAACTTTGATTAAAGAGATCCACGTTCAATCCAAACAATCCCTCTCTATCAACCCAATCCGCTCCACTCAGTCATCTAGATGAAGCATGGAGCGGATTATCAATCGGCGTAGACTACCTCTTACAATCCGATCTGAAATACAATCAGATCTGGGTCAATCAGATTGGCTAAGGTGTTTACATGAGAAATTTCTAATCTGATTGACCTTTCAATCTGATTGCAAATCGAATTTTTTGACCCATGTGAACAGGGCCATTGATAGCCATGTCTCTACCTAATTCTGATCCATCTAGAAGCAAAGAAGCGAGTGAAACAAGGTAGATGTTAAACCTCGTAGCATGTGAGGTACCTATCCATCAGTCAACTCAGCAAAACACCTTTTTATGCAAATGTACAGAGGAGTAGTAGGGCCATTTTAGATGGAAAAAATAACTTCTGGGAGGTTGCGATAAAAGTAGAAATGACGAGATTTAAGTTGAAATGTCGACAATAATGCTGGAAAACAATTTCATGATAACAGTCAAATTAATAAGGTTAAAATTAACATGTCCAAAAAAAGTCGAAAGTTGAGAGTGAAGTCAACAAACAACAAATTTTGACTTTATTCTCAACATGTCGGCTTTTGTTCTAGACATTTCAACTTTTTACACTAAATTCTATTTGTCATTTACTTCGTCATTTCAACTTTAATCTCGGAATTAAGACTTTAATCTTGACTTCGCTAAAATTATTTTCTCCATCTAGCATGGCCTTTATACTCTTCCGTATAAATGTGTGCAAAACTGTTGGCTTTAAAAATAAAGCAGCAAACCAAACTTTGGCCAAATTTTCTACCTGTGAAACAACAAAGACATTAGTTTTATTCTTTTCAAGGCATTAAAAAAAGGAAGTTCAACAACTGCAGTTCCTCAGATGTCCACCAGAGGCTGGTGGTGAAAATTCCACAAGCCCGATTGACACTTATGCTACAGTGCAACAGTTTACAGCAAAAATAAACAGTTTTGCAAACTGTTCTAAACAGCAGTTTTGGTTATAATGTTCTCTCTTTATGGAACAAAACAGTTGTTTTGTTAACCTTAAATCATCTTCGTTTACTACAGTAGGAATAAAGCCTCATTTAACCGCTCTGCAGGATACATAAGTACAGCAGTTTTGCAGGAAGAGCCAAACCTCATCATACTCTGCCACCATTTTGTCAGTTTTTTGCATGCTTTCTATAAAAATTACAGATTCAGACCAAAAATCACAATAATAACAATACAACTAATGTGATTGCAAGGAGTGTAGCCAAGAGATCAAGCCAGAACTGGCACCTGAGAAAAGATTGCCTTTTTGGAGGGATTCTGTTAGTTGTCCAGGAGCTACAAACATAGATTAAGTTAGCAGACCTAAGCACTTGGACAAACGACAGAACAGGTGAAGATCATTCAGGAGCAGAGTGTCACTTGGATGCCAGCGAAGGAGCTGCTTAATGTCAAACCTGATGCAAAAAACGGTGTGTTTTAAGAGATGATTGTGAGCAGTTATGTCTGTATGACCTATTTTTGTACATACAAAGTGCATAAATGAGTCATGAGAGTTGCAAAACCTTTTTTTACTTATGGGGCAATGTTAGCTTTGTTAATATTGTTGACTATTTTTGTCATAGTTTTGTCTATAACCTTTTTCTCCTTACTAGAACTAGACAGTAAGTAATTGAAACAAGCTCACATGGACAAAAACTAAAACTAAATTAACTGACATTTTTGTCAACAGATAAAAACTAAACAAAAATGTTTGACAGAGACTTAATCCAATCAGTCCTAATGTGGTCATGTAGAAAGTAGGGACATGTTCGGAATATATCCAATCACAGCTACTTTGGTTGTGTGGAAAGGTTGGATGAGTTAAGAGGGACATCCAATCACAGCTGCCTTAGCTTCATGGTGGTGGTGGGATAAGTTGTGGAGCGATCCAATCAGAGCTGCTCTCTTTATGAACTGATTTATTCATGTAGAGCAGGTTGTTGTCAGTTCTGGTATTGTTACTGAGATGCTCTGCCAGGTAGTCGAAATTAAGGTGACTGCATTTCACGTAAAAGTTAAATTTGTTTCTGTTAATTTATTCTTTCAAACTTTACGAACATTCAAGGAAACAGAAAAATGCATTACACTTCACACATTGAATCTTGTAGATTTCGTTGACTAAATATTAAGAAATTTCATCTACTGAAATCGACTTAAAATTTAAACAATTTAGATGACCAAATCATGACTTAAATTAAAAGATATTTAAGGAAAATAAACAAAATTAAAAAGTGATATCAAAATGAACAGTTAGGGACATGTGTTCGTTGATTGGCAGCTGTTTAGTTGGCTTAAAGCTCGTCTTTTGTGTCCATTAGTTGATGGAAAGTTTCATTTTCGAAATGGCGACCACCACTGCTAGGCTTCAAAATTCCATTTTAAACACTGATGTGTGATGTCCATGTGTTATATGCTGTAAGGGCGAAACTGTGTAACTTCTTGGCAACCTCTCCCACTCCCTTATCTTCATTTTTCTTTGCCTGCTTCTACACTGACCTTGAGGTAGACTCAATGTCTATTATGGCGACTATCTTTTTTTAGCTTTGTAACTGGTCTTCAGAATAAATGTGTGACTTCCTTCAGGTTATCTCCATGTTCAAATAGTGCTTGATCTTATCCACAAACATATACCCAGTTTCATTTGTCTAACTCTGTTCTGTTACCTGGATTTCATTTAAAGTACAAAATGTAACTACCAAGATCCAGCACTTGTTTTAAAATCACTGCTCCTTTTCCACTCACTCCAGCTCCATCAGCATTTTAAAGCCTCCAGGGCCGATTTAAACACAGACTTTGTCTTCCCCTCAACTTATTCTTGTGTAAGTGGCTTGTATGAGTGAGTACACTCTACTATGTGAAAGCAAACTACAACAAAACAAAGCACAGTCAAATCTCCAATATACGTGGGCCAGGATGTGCGTTGAGTGGCGAAGCCCACGCTCCTCTTTCACAAACTCTCAGCCTTTGTCGAAGAGAGTAACGGAGAGGGATGCACAACAGACTGAACATCAAAGCAAATTAAATGGCTGCTGAGTATGCCAAAATGTTCACCTCTTCATTTTGTTTGCTCTGTTTTATGCCTCCATGTAAAACTGCTGAAGATGAGGCTGTTGGTACGATTTTCTCCATTGGTTTGTCAGTCGGAGTGGACATTCAGAATTCAATAACTGAAAAGTAGTAGTAGGGATTTTCATTAAACTTTGCAGAGGTGTCTGCTCTCAGTCAAGAATGAACTGATAGGATTTTGGAGATCAAGGGTCAAAAGTTGCATTAAGGTTGTTGGGTTGTTTGTTAATCCATTAGTCAGTCGGAGTGGATATTTATAATGCAACAAATCAACAATAGTAGAAGGGATTTTCTTCAAACTTTGCAGAGATGTCTACTCTCAGTCAAGAATGAACATTAAAGGATTTTGGAGATCAACGGTCAAAAGTCAGAGTCAGTGGGGTGCTGGTTTGGCGGAGTGGTTAGCAACCAGGCACCCCATGTACATGCTTCTGCCGGTCCAGGTTCGAATCCCGCCTGTGACCAGTTTGCAGAGTGTCTTCCCCTACTCTCTCTCCCCCTTTCACAAGCCTATCCACTGTCTCTCTCCTATCAATAAAGGCACAAAATGCCCCAAAAAATACATTAAAAAAAAAAAAAAAAAAAAGTCAGAGTTAGGTTGGTGGGTTGTTTGTTCATCTGTTTGTCAGTCTGAGTGGACATTTAAAGTGCAATAACTAAAAACTAATTTAGGGGTTTTCTTCAAACTGTGCAGAGATGTCTACTCTCGAGTCAAGAATGAACTGATTAGATTATGGAGATCTACGGTCAAGACTGAACAGTCAGGCTGTTGGGTTGTCTGTCCATCTGTCAGTCAGAGTTGACATTCATAACGCATAACTCAAAAATAATTTGAGGGATTTTCTTCAAAATTTTCAGAGGTGTCTACTTTGAGTCAAGGATGAACTGATTGGATTTTGGAGTTCAAGGGCCAAAAGTCGCAGTAAGGTTGTTAGGTTGTTTGTTAATCTGTTAGCCAGTCAGAGTGGATAATTGTAACGAGTAACTCAAAAATAACTTTAGGGATTTTCTTCAAACTTTGCTGATGTGTCTACTCTGAGTCAAGGATGAACTGATTGGATTTTGGAGATCAAGGGCCAAAAGTCGCAGTGAGGTTGTTGGGTGGTTTGTTAATCCGTTAGCCAGTCAGAGTGGATATTTATAACGAGTAACTCAAAAATAACTTTAGGGATTTTCTTCAAACTTTGCTGATGTGTCTACTCTGAGTCAAGGATGAACTGATAATATTTGGGAGATCAAGGGTCAAAAGTCAAAGTCAGGCTGTTAGGTTGTCTGTCCATCCATTTGTCAGTTGGAGTGGACATTCTGAACACAATAACTCAAAAATAATTTGAGGGATTTTCTTCAAACTTCTCAGAGATGTCTACTCTGAGTCAAGGATGAACTGATTAGATTTTGGAGGTCAAAGCTCTTGGAGTCTTAAATTTATACCTTGCTTTCATATGTGATATCTCAGAATGACATTGACAGATTCACTTTTGATCTTGCTGGATGTCTTGATTGACTCAAGACTGTATGGATTCAAATTTGGACTGAAACGGTTGAAAGTCACAGTCATGGAGTCTCATGTTTATCATCTGTTTGATTGAAATATGTCATTTTTGGTTCGTGAGATCTTTGTTAAACTTCACATTTATGTCCTCTGCCTTTAGTGAAAGAATCAGCTGGATTCTTTAAGGCACATGGTCAAAGGTCATTGGGTCACATAATCATGTCTTGATTATCACAAGGTATTTCAAACCTGCTTTGAGGGACTTTCTGACAGCTTTGTCCACATGTCCACTCTTTGTTCAGGTATGGACTGATTCCACTTTGGCAGAAGGTCAAGGTCCCTTCTTCTCATGTTCGTCCCTTACTTTTGAATGTGCAGAAATCGAAGGTCAAGGTCATCGTCTTTTGTTAGTTAAGACTCTGAAGACTTGTCAAAAATGCCCACGCCGATTCAAGAATCCACTGAATTGATTTTAAAAGTCATGGGTCTTAGGTCAAGGTCGTGAAACATGAGCTGTGTTCGAAATCATTTCCTAACATGGATATAGTGCGTTCGCCATTATGAAGTGTTGTTCGAATTCTCAGCAGTTAATTTCATCCACTATATAGTGCACTACAAAATATCCACAATGCACTGCAAAATATAGTATACCCTATATTGTACTCCCATAAACCACAATGCAATGCGGTCGTGTTTTTCCAGTGAAGAAGAAGAGAAAGAAGGCTGTTAGGCGCTACTTTCATTCATGAATGTATAAAATGTTAAAGAACCTTTAACATGTTCGTAACATCGCTCTTTGATTTAATAATTACGTAGAATTAAGCAATTCCTTCGGTCTCCGCTCTGCTTCATGTCGATGGGTGCATTGTATTATAGGAAATTCTCGTACCCCTTTGTATCAAGTGAGGTCCCGGTCTGTCTTCGTTTCGTGAGCTATATAGCCCTTGGTCTTAGCCCTTCCCTTTAGCCCTACGGAGAACTGGGTCACCACTTCACTTGATGTGAACATGCAAAACCAAGAGATAAGACAAGGACTAAGGGGTACAGTTGGGATGGACCCTTACTCTGACTTTATCTTCCCTCTCTCTTGATCAGGACCCCCTTTTCGCTTTCAGCTATGCTCCAGGATGGAACAATGTGCACTTTGTTGGTGGTGCAGTCTGATAGTGCGCTTGCTTGGTAATCAGGAGGTTGTAGGTCTAAGCCCATTTCCAGGTGTCACATGATGATGTGTCCTTGGGCAACACACTTAACCCCAAGTGGCTCACACTGCTGCGTTTGTGGTAAACGGGTATGAATGTGCGTGAATGTGTTAGCTAGCACTGATGGACAACTGACAGAGAAACTCCAACCATCAGTGAGTGAATGTGAGGGTGAATGGGTTGATGTGACCTGCGGTGGACAAGGTTGAAAAAGGAGCTCCAAAAGCTGTCAAAATGAGGTCATTTCATTGTTAAGATTGAAAGTCAAGGTCATAGTTTCTCATATTTACCTGATGCATGTAAAAGTAACATCTGAAGAAGTCTTCGGTGGAGTTTCCTTCAGAATTTGCACAAACATTCACTCTGACTTGACTGATGACAAAGATCAGGATGTTTGGGCTCCAAGCTCAGCCCTGATTTTTTTTATCAAATCAGTGTAACACAAAACACACACCAGCCCTTTTTATTGACACACCATTGTACTTTTACTCTCTTAGGCACTTGTACACATGTGGGTGCGACGGTGGCGCAGTTGGTCAGTGATCAGGAGGTTGCAGGTTCAAGCCCAGCTCCGGGGCGACACATGGTGATGAGTCATTGAGCAAGACGCTTAACCCCAAGTTGCCCCCACTGCTGATAAATGGGCATAAAAGGGCGTGAATGTGTTAAGGGGGCTTCACACCGCCGCGCAGCAACGCGCTGCCTCCAGTCATTTTAATGAGGGATGGGCAGCAGACGGCAAGCGGTTTTGGCCGTGGCGGTAGGACCCAGAAGCGGTTGCCGCCCACGTGAACGCGCACAGATTTCCCCCTGTCGCCCGGAGTCCAGCGTGTTGAACTTTAGGGCGGCAGCCGCGTGGGAACAGCCAATCACATCGAAGGAAGTAGAAAACCCGGAAATAGCAGGCTTCGCAGGGCAAAACAAGCAATGGAGGAGCTAATTATCTGAATAGGGGGGATTCTCTTGCTGACAGAATCGTGTCCCACATAGTATACAGTAAACAGGTACTACTCGGGAGTACGTGTTTTTGAGAAGGGAGTGTTGTGAAGGACTTTTGGGCGGGCTCTGCTGTGACGTTCACCGAATCAGCTCTACGTCACTGCCGCCTGTTACCCCATGCTCATGCCGCGGCGGTAGGAGCCGCTTTGAAAAACGCTCTGCATTTCAGGGGCCTCCGCCGGCAGAGAAGCGGTTTTCGAGGCGGTTACCGCGCGGCGGTGTGAAGGGGGCTTTAGAGATACTGATGGATAACTAACATAGAAACTCAAAGCGATCAGTGAACCGATTGGATGTGAATTGGTGAGTGTGACCTGTGGTGTAAAGCAGCTTTGAGTAGTCGAAAAGCACTATATAAGCTCAAGTCCATTTGCCATTTACAAGATCTCAACGTGGGAGACCGTAACTGTAGCTTTAAGTCTGAATATTCCTTCAGCTGATAAACCTTCGATCTTCAGCCCATTTAGATGCAACCTCCGCCTTCATGTCGCCACTTTTTCACTCAACTTCAGAGAAGAAATGTGACTATTATTAATAACCCTTTAACTACCAGCTCAACTGTTTGGCGGAGGTAATCAATAAACTCAGGCATACATATTAAACAAAAAAAAACCCCCAGAAAACATCAAATCATTGTTTGATTCCTTTAACATTCAGGGAACAAAGAAAACTAGAAACAAACCAGATATATTCTTGGTGTTGGATTTTAAGGTTTAAAAAGCTAACGCTTTGTTTCATGATGACGTAAAAATGCACAAATATTTGGGACAAAATCAATTGCCAACTACAGTAGACAGATATTTGGAATAAATATTATACCCTTTAGGTTGCAGTACCTTGTTCAACTACCAGGTGGTAAATTTCCACACCTTTTTCTTAGGTTTCATAAAAATATTATCTTTGCCCATTTTTAAGACATTGAGATATTGCATCTTAAATCCAAAGTAGCTGATCAAGGGCAAATAGGCTATACTGCCTGTTTTCAAATTTAAGATTTTTTTAAATTTTTTATTTTAAATGTTGTAATTCACAAGTGAACAGTTTGATTAAACAGCCATAACACATACACTACAGGTTTGCCTTTTCTTTTATTTACACTTAATAAATGTTTGTAAAAGGCACATGCTTGTTGATCTTTATTGAGATCCACCAAATTACCATTTGTACCGTGTATGTATAGTGTTCACTGAAGTGGACAGACAACTCCCTCAAAATGTAACATAACAAAAAAAAAATGACCATGATTTTTAACTTGTTTGAAAGTAAAAACAAACATTTTTAAAAGTATTCCTTTGTGATTTAATTTTTCATGCATGAAAGGGTAAAATAAAAACAACTAATAGCTGTTAGTTTTTTTTAAACTTTTAAACCCCCCACAAAAAATTTCGGTTCTTTTTGTTCGTTTGGAGTTTTTTGTGTCCTGAAACATTGACAGAAGCAAAAAATGAAGTATTATGTTTTTTTTTAACACAAAATAATACCTGAATTTGTTGACTTCTGCCAAACAATTGAGCTGAAAGAATTAAAAGTGTGAATGTGTCTCAGCTACAGGCCTTGGTTTTAACGTCTATCCCTCCTGAAAGAAGCCTTGCGCTTTGTCACAACATCTCGGCTGCCTCCAGGGTTCGAGCAGCCAGCTTCACGCAAACACTTCAGGAATTTGAGCTTTTGGAGCTTCGTTTTTCAACCTTGTAGGCTGGTGCGTGCCAAACGTTAGGTCACTAGATTTTCAAGGTCAAGGTTATAGTATCTTAAACTCATCTGCTGCATGGAAAAGCAACATCTCCAGAAGTCTTTGGTGGGATTTCCTTGCACAAACATTCACTCTGACTCGATCAGATTTTGGACGTCAAAGGTCAGAATGTTTGGACTCAAAGTTCAGCCCTAATTTTTCCAAATCAGTGTAACACAAAAAACAACACAGCCCTTTTCCTTGACATATAATTGTACTTTTACTCTTAAACACTTCTACACTGTATCTCAAAGAAACAGCTTAAAGTCTGAGAATTCTTTCGGCTGATAAACCTTCAATCTTCAATCCATTTAGGTGCAACCTCCGCCTTCACGTAGTCACTTTTTTCTCAACTTTAGAGAAGAAACGTGACTTTATTATTAAAAATGTGAGTGTTTCTCAGCTAAAGGCCTTGGTTTCAACATTTAAATGTGATGTGCTCTGCGTGAAGGTAAATGTTGGCTGGGAAATTCAAATGTCTTTGCTGACGCAGAACATATCTCCTGGATCAGCCATTGTAAGCCTGCCATTGTGTTTCTGACTAAGTCAGTGGCATATGTGCGGTGCATGCTTGTCTGTGTGTGTGTGCATAGTAAATCGATGTGTGTGTGCGAGCGCATTTTGCATGTCAGCAGCAGATATGTGTCTAAAAGTGCATACATGTATACTATGGATGCATTTGTGTGTCTGCTGCAAGTGTGTGGTGGCCTTGCTTTATTTCTAAACACTTCTACACTGTATCTTCAAAGAAACAGCTTAAAGTCTGAGAATTCTTTCGGGCTGATAAACCAATTAATATTCAGAGAGTGAGTGAGACAGACGCGCACACGCACACACGCGAGAGTAGAAGAAGAAGAAGAAAAAAACAAAACAACAAAAAAAGAAAGAAACAGCCGTGAGGGAGGGAGATGGGGAGGGAGGTGTGATGGAGAGGGAAGGAGGGAGGGGGGGGCAACAGGAGAAAGAGAGAAGAAGAGAGTGAGGGGAAGAATTGGGGGAGATGGAATAAAAGGCGAGGATGGAGTGAGATAAGGGGGTGAGGGCGGAGGGGTGGAGGGGGTGAAATCTGATAGATGTTTGAGTAAAAACAAGGCAGAGAAAGAAGGAGAAAAGAGTGAGGGATGAGGCCGAGGAGGGGATCAATATGTACATATTCAGTGAGATATGGTGGGAAATCAATTGGAGGGGGAGGCAGAATTGATTCAAGGGGGGAGGCTGGGTGTAGGGGGGAAGGAGAAGGAGGGAGGGGGACGGCGAAGGAGTGAGGAGGAGTGCAGAGGTGGAGTGATATGTGGCTACGGCTGCTGTCCTTTTTGTCGCAGTGTCAGGGTATTGATACTGTAATACACCCCCCCACACACACCTCCTCCATCTCCTCACCCCTCCACCCCACACAGACACCACCACCACCACCCCCCTTCTCCATCACAATGCTGCCGTGACAACGTCTGTCGCGGCGACGCCTACTGGCACAATGCAGCCACAATACAGAGGGCACTGAAGCATCACACACTCCGAGAGAGAGCGAGGAAGAGAGAGAGAGGAGGCCAAAGAGAGAGAGAGAGAGGTGGAGATTAGGAGGGAGAAGGGAGGAAAGATGGATGGATGGAAAGTGGGGGAGAAAAGGATGGAGGAAGAAGGAGGGGGGGGGTATGGATTGATGGAGAGACAGGAGAAGGAGGAGAGATACGGCGGGATAATATTACACATGTAAAAAGCCGGAGGGTGTGTGCCCATAGAAACATGTTTAATGGCTTTTATGATTGCGGGGAAGGTTGTGTGAGGTGTGTGTTTTTTATGACATGGTGATGTATGCACTGTGTGTGCACACGCCGTGGTGTTTATGGTGTACTTATGCGGCACCATATTGGACGTGTTGATCTTTATACCTGCCTGTGTCTAGACACGGTATGGGAATATTTACTCATGCATATACAGTGGAGCAGGGATCATCAACTGGTGGCCCGGGGCCACATCACGCCCCCAGCAGCTTCCCATCTGGCCCCACAGATTCTGGAAGTGAAGGGAAAAAATTTTGTGGGAATCTTTTTATAAATTCTGTCATTACACACACCAAAATAGGCAACTGAAGCTGATTTATAAGGCATGTCTGTGTGTTTGATCTGTTTTCTACCTGTCAGCCAAAAATCAGCCAGCAGGGTGAGTATTTTAGAGTCAAAGGGGTATGCCAACAATTTTTTTTTATGTCTATCCTCACTCCTGAGTTCATGACGAGCAGATAGACACCAATCTTTTGACTGTGTGTGCAATAACAAGGAAGAGATGGGCAGAGCTCGCCCACTGCTAATTAGCTGACCTCAAACACCGGGAGTCAAGAGGTAGTGTTAGCCTGCCTCTGCCTACAGTCACACGAGACTCTGCATGCCCAAAACCAACAAGTCTGTTGTGGCCTGGCGATTTCGTTCCAAATGTATTTCTTTCAAAAAATTACATAAAGTGGGAATCTCAGACTAAAGGTGCGTACACACCGGACGCTACTTGTACTACCTCGGCGATCACTCTCCATGCAAAGTCAATGAACAGCCGTGACGGGGCGGGGTTAACCCTCCCGCGATGCGACAGCTGCTTTTCAACCTACCGCATAGCTTGTCACGCCATGTGAAAGTAAAAAAAAAAGTTGATCAATTAGCGGTGTGTGCGTGTGTGACAGTACCCTAGACAGACAGTTATTCATCCAGACTACAGAGTAACAATCCATGTCCGTGTGGGAAACATTAGTCAGTGAGGACATTAGTTCCGCCGAGACGGACCGCGGGAAACTCACTGATAATGCTGCTGCAGGGCATCAGCTGCAGTTTTTTGTGTTTGATAAGTGAATGAAAAGGGTACAGCTGGAATAATGTCCGCTTATACATCCTATTATATGATATATTATATGATCGCGGTGAAACTCGAGCGGACGTGAGCGTCGACCGATGGCAACGGTGTCCAAAATGAGGTATTTAAGGACGCGCGACGATACGTCAGCAGGCGACGCGATTTTGGTAGATAACATACTATAAAGAGGTAAAAAAAAATCAGTCGCAACAAGTGCACAGGTCTGTGATGAGTTGCTGAAGAATTAATCAGATGCTAAGCTAATTCACAGTGGACAAGCTCTGCCTGTCTCTTCCTTGTAACTGCGCGCACAGTCAAAAAATGGCATCTATCTGCTTGTCATGGACTCAGAAGTGAGGCGAGACATTAAAAAAAATGTTGGCATATCCCTTTAAACCCAGTGATGAAAAACATGCCAGCCCGTAATGAAGGATAGGTTATTTGAATTTATGTGACTGGCTTGTGTGTGGTTGACTGATCTCACTTTTAAAGGCTTTTAAAGGTACACACTACAACGTAATCCACCAAAATCTCCACCTGGATCCCCACTTCAGACCCCTTGCAACAGAGTTTTGTTCCTACCTTAAGAAAAGCATGCATCTCTTTTTTTGTTTTATTTTGTTTGACCTTTTACCTTTTTTTTTAGCAAAGCTTGTGGATTAGGTGGGACAATGAGAGAGATTTTAGAGAATGACTTGCGGAGAAGGAGCCACAGGTTATACTTAAACCAGGTCTGCCTGCTCAAGCCAAGCACACACTACAAGATAATCACCCTCATTTCTGGTCCAAATCCCCCCTGTTATACCAAAACCAGCGAAGCCTGATTATCCGGTGGAATTCAAGATTAGTTTAAGCTAACTCAACACAACATTCAGGTCGACTTTTAGCTTGGATCCCTACTTCTGTTCATACTCAGCAAGACCCGATTAGCTAAGACTCATTTTTATCCTCTCCAACTTGACATGTTAACTATGTTGACATTTCATTGTGTAATAAACGAAAATGCAGAAAACTGCCCTATCCTGAAATGTTAACAAATCCTTTAAAAGATTCTTGGATCTGCATCCGTATTCAGATCCAGTGACTCTGTCTTTGTGTTCTGACCATCATTCCCTGAAATATTCCATAGAAACCTTTTGAAAACTTTTTGAGTAATCTTGCTTACGGGCTGACGGGCAAACAGACAACAAGAAGTTTATGTTGATGGAGTATAGCTTTAAAAAAAACCCAAAACATTATGAACAAAACTCAGGCATGATTCACACAAGTCCAGACAGGTATAAAAAAGCAATCATGGATACAGCAATGGGCAAATTACAGCAGAAATGAATAAAAATAGAAGTTAGACCAAAGTATATAACTTCTTATGAGTGTAGGGTAACATTCCTAGTTACTTTTAGGAAGCCAAGTAAAAAGGAAGATGAGAGCTAGGGGCCAATGTGTTTTGAGTACAGTTGTGCCCAAAAGTTCACACCCCCCAGCAGAATTTCTGATTATTTGGCCTTTTCTCAGAAAATATGAATGATAACACAAAAACCTTTCTGTCACTCATGGTTAGTGGTTGGGTGAAGACATTTATTGAAAAAAAGATTAGTTTACTCTTTTCAAATCATAATGACAACAGAAACTTCAATTTTGACCCTGTTTAAAAGTTTACACCCCCTGGCAGTTTTGGCCTGATAACATGCACAAAATTTGACACAAATGGGTTTGAATGTCTACTAAAGGTAACCATCCTCTCTGTGATCTATTAGCTTGTATTCACAGTGCGTGTTTAAAAGCTCAGTTTCTGAGCTCCTGACAGACATGTGCATCTTTCACTCAGTGCTGCGTTGACCTGTGTCATAGGTAAAGCAAAAGAATTGTCAAAGGATCTGCGAGAAAAGGTAATCCAACTGTATAAAACAGGAAAAGAATTTAAAAAGATATCTAAGGAACTGAGGATGCCAAGAAGCACTGTTAAAGCTCTAATTAAGAAGTGGAGAGAGGGATTCTGTTGAAACCAAACCACGGTCAGGCAGACCAACAAAAATTTCAGCTCCAACTGCAAGGAAAATTGTTAAAGATGCAAAGAAAAACCCTCAAATAACTTCTGCTGAAATACAAGACTCTCTGAAGAAAATTGGGGTGGATGTTTCAAGATCCACAATAAGGAGACACTTGAAGAAACATGGGCTGCATGGTTGGGTCACCAGAAGAAAGCCATTTCTACGCAAATGCCACAAAATATCCCGCTTACAATACCCCAAAGAGCACAGACAAGCCTCAAAACTTCTGGAACAAAGTCCTTTGGAGTGATGAGACCAAAATTAAACGTTTTAGCCACAACCATAAACGTTACATTTGGAGAGGAGTCAACAAGGCCCATGATGAAAGGTACACCATTCCTACTGTGAAACACGGAGGTGGATCACTGATGTTTTGGGGATGTGTGAGCTACAAAGACACAGGAAAATTGGTCAAAATTGATGGAAGGATGAATGAAGCATGTTATCAGAAAATACTGGAGGAAAATTTACACTCATCTGCCCAGAAGCTGCGCATGGGACGTTCTTGGACGTTCCAACATGACAATGATCCAAAACACAAAGCCTAATCAACCTGCCATTGGCTACAGCAGAATAAAGTGAAGGTTTTAAAGTGGCCATCTCAGTCTCCTGACCTCAATATCATTGAGCCGCTCTGGGGAGATCTCAAATGTGCAGCTAATGCAAGACAACCAAAGAATTTACAGGAGCTGGAGGCTTTTTGCCAAGAGGAATGGGCAGTTTTACCATCTGAGAAAATAAAGACCCTCATCCACAACAACCACAAAAGACTTCAAGCTGTTATTGATGTTAAAGGAGGAAATACACTGTATTAAAAACTGGGGGGTGTAAACTTTTGAACAGGGTAATTTTGAAGTTTCAGTTGTCATTATGATTTAAAAAGAGTAAACTAATCTTTTTTTCAATAAATGTCTTCACTCAACCACTAACCATGAGTGACAGAAAGGTTTTTGTGTTACCATTCATATTTTCTGAGAAAAGGCCAAAAAATCAGAAATTCTGCTGGGGGGTGTAAACTTTTGGGCACAACTGTATGGTTATTTTATGGTTAAGTATGGTTATTTTTAAAGGTGCTATGAGGAGAATCGATTACTGGCGACATTAAGACTCTGCTACCCATGAGCACGTGCGGCGACTGTCGTAATGCTGCATTCCAGTAATCTCAGAACTGGGAGTGACATCATCTCTGACTTATCGGAATTCCAGTTGAAGTCTGAAAAAACATGCCGATCTACCAGGCTATTGTTAGCTGTTGTTAGCACGCCCAGCGTTTTTGTTCACAAATATCACATAAAGAATGTGATTATCACTATGGCAGCATTTTTGTTAATATAAGTCTAACAATACTATGTATACAGCTGATCTAGAGCGACACACACCAGTCAGAAGTGCAAATAAAATGATTATTACAGGAGCTAAATAACTGTTCACACTGGGGGCATCCATCTTAGATTGTCAACTCGGGGGTGGCGAGGTTTCACCAAGTTCCCAGTAGAAAATTCCGACTTCGGGGGATGTTCCAGTTGCAGTTTCCTACTCGGAACCCGGAAATTTCTACTTCTGACTACAACTTGAACACACCAAAAGACGTGACCCAAACTAAAGCGTGTGTTTGTTGATGCTAATAAAAATGCAGTTCAGACCTTCCTCAAACCTCTGCATTGCTTTACAACTTCTTTTTTCAACAACTTACAGGATGCAAAGCTAGGAGGTAATGTATCTCTTTCTAGTTACATAGCGGTACTTTTTGATGTGTGACAACAAGCAACTTTTGGAAAACTTAGTATTGTAGTTTTGAAGCCGGCTGTCCGACCCGACCACTTAGCTAAGGAATAGCATTTATAGATAACCTATTTTGATGCTATAAAACTCATCTTAAAGTGTGTATTTTGATCAGGCATATATCTAAAAGTGAGACTTTTTTGTGATTACTTAGAAACTCCAAATAGCATCTTAAAACATAAATCAATTATCTCACAGTTTTTCCAGCCTTCCAGTAAATATGGTTACTACAGTAGGGGCCTAAACTACCTTCCTGTGAGAACCAGCTCTTTTTGCGACAACCCTTTTCTACGGCATATCGGGGCTGGAGGCTGACCTTTGTGACCTTTCTGTGTGGAGTTTGCCTGTTCTCCCGTGCATGATTGGTTCTCTCCAAGCACTCTGACTTCCCCTCCACATACCAAAAACACACTTACTTGGCTAATTGACGACTATAATTGCCTTCGGTATGAGTGTGAGCATGAGTGGTTGCCTGTCTCTCTTTGTGGCCCTGCGATTGGCTGGGGACTGGTTCAGACTGTTCCCATTCTTTCTCCTATAATCTCACATAATTTTCATTTTTTAAGTTAATGATTCAGTTTGGTCTAATTTGGGAGGTTGTTGCAGCCCTGAGGCAAAACACTGAACACAGTTTCCAGTTTAAACTGTGAAATATTTCTGAGCAGTACACATTATTCAAATAAAAAGAAAGAAAAGAAAAACTGAATCAAACATTCATAATGAAGACTCACCTGTTATCTTACGTTTATTCACAAGTTACAGATGAACACAGACCATGACCTTGACATGAGTGGACATTTACAGTCAGAGTTAATAAATTCTCAAAGTGCACTTGTGGTATTGTGATCAGAAAAACAGTCTGAACGACGACAGAACATAAGGACTGATGGATGCCTTCAGCCTCGGCTGTGTGCAGCACAGAGGTATAAAACTGCGAGCTCACTGTTAACAGCACTAATCCATCAGTTCATGTAAATGTGTACGTCTGAGTTCAAACTCCTCGGCTGTCTGTTCTTAAGAGACGTAAATGTGACTTTTTCATGATACACAGGCAGTAAAACACGGATTTCCAAATGTTCCCATGGGTAAAAGGAGTTGTTTCTCCATCTACAGAGAAGACTGAACTCAAAATTACAACTTGTCCAATGATATTTTAGTTTACTGGATCTTTTAAAGGATTTTTATTGGAAAGGGTTTATTTTAATACCATTATCTCTCTTTAAACCCTTCAACTCCCAGCTTAACGGTTTGGTAGAGGACAATAAATTCAGGAATATTTAATAATACATGAAGGACGTTTTCACACCAACCACATTTAGTGCGCACCAAAGAAGTTTTGGCCCAGGGTTTGGTACGTTAGTATCAATGTAAATGCAACCACCGCAATTTGGTACGCACCAAATAATCCTGTCCGAGACCTCCATGAAGCAGTGGTCTCGATTCGCTCCATCTCCCTACATTTGGTTCGATTTCACTGGTGTGAAACAAAGTGGTCTGAACCGATCTACTTTTGATGCATTGTGGGTAATGGAAGCACTGAATTATGGGTAAAGTCCTTCATTATTTACTTCCTGTTAATCCCGCTGTTGAATCTTTTGCTTCCTCGATTTGTTGATTTGTTTGTTCGGGTTGAGGATTACGATGATTTACGAGGGTCCAGAAGGTCGCTGATGCCGTCTCAAACACGATAAAAGAAAAAAACATTTGAAGGAAAATGTAGAAGAGAGCGAATCGTAAACATTGGTTGTTTGGTGTAGGAAATAGTTACCATGGTTGCCTCTTCTTCGTTCTCCTCCGTAGCAGGTTTGGTAACCAGTTACGTGCTTATCGCCCTCTGCTGTTTCAAACTGAGTAAATACACAAGTGGGCCCGGACACGGTTCGATGTTGCAAGTGTGAATGCAAGCCAGCGGGGGAGGGGGAGGGGGGCGAACTGCGCCACAGCACGGTTCGAAACAAATGGACCTAATGTGAAAACGCCCTAAAACATGCAAACAAAACAAAATCATCTTTCTGTGGGATTTAAAGGTTCAAAATGTTAAATGCTGTTACCATAATTATAATTAAGTGGTTAAGTTAAAAATACTAACCTCTTACTGATATGATTTATGTATATAATATCTCTTATTCATCAAAAACATTTTTGTGTTTTTCAAACACAGTATCATCTATTTAAAGTTTTTTTATGATTATTACTTTATTTACACACTTTTTTGCCTTTTCTGATGAATTTTGTCCCAGATATTTGTGCATTCATATGTCATCACATTATGAAATATCAACTGTTAAAACCTTTAAAACCCACACCAAGAAAATAGCCGGTGTTTGGTTTGTTTGTAGTTTTCTCTGTTCCCTAACAAGTTGACAGAATCATTAAAATGATCTGATTTTTGTATTTTTTAAACATTAAGCAGGTATTTAAAGAGTTAATAATACCATGGTGGCATAGCAGGTAGTGCACATGCCTAAAAGCAAGAAGGTTGTTCCGTTAATCAAACTTTATTTATGAAGCACTTTTCATACATAACATGTATGCATGTATGAACATTTTAAACAAGCAGATAAGTGTCAGGGATTAAAATACTACAATAAAATAAATACAAGAAGGTTGTTGGTTCGATCCACATGTCTTCTCTGTGCATGCATGGGTTTCCCCGGGCACTCCAGCTTCCTCCCACGAAACAAAAACATGCTCAGTAGATTGACTGGTTATCAGTCTCTCCATGTGGCCCTGTGATCACCTGGCGACATGTTTAGTGTGTCTCCTGTCCACTATCAGCCGGGACGGGTTCCTGCCCTAGTGATGCCAAGAGGGATCAGCAGTGTAGAGAATGGATGGATGGATATTTGAGAGAAACAGCCCGAAAACAGTGAAAAGCTTGGGAAAGATCTCTCACTAAGATGAGGTACAGAGTCGGTTACTGCAGGCTGGTAACAGAGACGGGTCGTCACAAAAAGAGCTGGCTCCCAGGACGGGACAGTTTCAGCCTCCATGGTGGGTCAATAGTTTCAGCCTATGATGATGAACTTTCAGGGAATTTTGTTTCAAAGAAGAAGGAGAAAGGGGTTGGATTTTTGTGATTTTTGATGATGATCTGACTTCAGATCCAGGACTTCGACCAAGGAGGATTTGTTTTTGGCCGTTTTGGATGTGTGTTTGTCTGTTTGTTAGCAAGATTACGCAAGAACTATTGGACAGATTTTTCCAGAATTTTCAGGAGATGCTGAACTCTAAAATGATTAGATTTTGAGGGTGATCCAGGTAACTGCCATGAGCGAACAATCATTTTTGCTAAATAACTGTCTAATAATGATATCAACTTGATTCTAAGTGCTGGATGTGGGTTATGAATCATGTAATGATGGCAACTTTATCATAGAACTATTACTTATAGACGTAACAGCAATACGTCATCTACTTTGGTGAAGGCTTGCGCTCTCCGAGTGCATTCTCGTTCTGTATGTAGCTCTTGATGAAAAAACTTTCAACACTTCTGACCTGGATCATCTGTATAAAACTATTGCTTCAAGTTACTGTTATATGTCCTATATTAAAGGTGTAGTCAGCAATGTGGGAGAAAACGAATTTAGACCCGCCTCTCCCTTCATACCTCACCCCTGGCTCCACCCCCGAAAGCTGATGGATGTGCATCGTCATGGAAACAGCCGTAGAAACTGAGTAGCTGACCTACGTAGCTAAGGTAACCCCGACTCGTCAGACAACTCGACTGCCAATATTGATAACATCACAACAACAGTACATTCTGGCAGATTAGACAATAAGATGAATGCCCGATGGCTGTTACTGTTATGTGAAGCATCACAAAGCTAATGTTGCTTACCTATCCAGCAGAAAGACAGCGACATCTGCGTCTGATTTCAGGTCTTTCAATTGGCGGAGTTCCCTCCATCGTCGGAAAGCAACACCAATGTTGACCCGGGTCTTCCCTCTTTCATGGTCATAGCCCTTCTTTTTCACTTTTCACCCCTCTGACCTTTTTCTTTTGGGCTGTTTTTCAGCCATTACTACTGCACATATTGTATCGCTCTCCTACGCTAACTGCGCACGCTATGCAACCTACTATTCCCCCTTCCCCCTCTGTCTGATCATGGGGGGGTGTACCCTGTTTTGGTGACTCGGCCCGAGCCGCAGTATTTACCTGCTGAAATTCAGAGCCAAGGCTGTGTATTGAAACCGGACTTTTTTTTCCAACATGCTGTCAGTGGTGACATCTTGTGGATGGAGAGGAGAAATACAGTGATTTTGACAAACAGTGCATTAGATTAGAAGATTAGAAGATTAGAAGATTGCTGACTACACCTTTAATCCATTTATTTTGCGTTTTATGTTCTGTTTATGTTGCATTCGAGTGACAACTGATGTTTTGCACAGAGAAAGGAATTGGCGTTAAGTTCTCTGTTGTCAAAACCCTTTAAATTACTAATTAATTACTAAGTATAAATCACACTTGAAGCATCACCATTGACAAGCCAACTTTTGTTCAGCCTGAGGATGCCTGCTGGATATATTATTGCAAATGCTAAGTCAAATGCACTAACAGCACAGCACTTAAGAATTGAAACTGTGCCTCAAATCTGCTTAATTTATCATAAATCGGTCTGATTATACTCTTTGTTTCCCTTCTTCCTAATGCCTGGAGGTATATTTTTTGGATAAGGGTGAATTTGGAACAACCTGCCCGTGGAGATAAGGCCAGCTGAATCAGTGTCATCTTTTAAATCACATCTTAAAACTCACTTTTTTAGACTTGCTTTTTACACAATCATTTTTTTACTCACAATACAAACACCAATTTCTCCTATTAAACTTTTGTGAAGGGCATATTTGATATTGTATTGTATGTATATTTGACAATTAAAACTAGAGCAAATTAATATCATTCAGACTCGTCTTAGAGCACCGGGCTGTAAGTGGCGATATATAGCTGGCTACAAAACTACGATACTAAGTTTTCCAAAAGTTGCTTGTTGTCACACATCAAAAACTACCGCTACGTAACTAGAAAGAGATACATTACCTCGTCGCTTTGCATCCTGTAAGTTGTTGAAAAAAGAAGTTGTAAAGCAATGCAGAGTTCTCAGGAAGGTCCGAGCTGCATTTTTATTAGCATCACAACAAACACACGCTTTAGTTTGGGTTTGGGTCTTTAGGTGCGTTCAAGTTGTAGTCAGAATTAGGAATTTCTGGGTTCCGAGTAGCAAACTGCAACTGGATCGACCACCGAAGTCGGAATTTCCTACTGGGAACTCTGTGAAACCTCGCCACCCTCGAGTTGACAATCAAAGATGGATGCCCTCAGTGTGAACAGTTATTTAGCTCCTGTAATAATCAATTTATTTGCACTTCTGACTGGGGTGTGTCGCTCTAGATCAGCTGTATACATAGTATTGTTAGACTTATATTTACAAAAATGCTGCCATAGTGATAATCACATTCTTCATGTGATATTTGTGAACAACAACGCAGGGCGTGCTAACAACAGCTAACAATAGCCTGGTAGATCGGCATGTTTTTTTCAGACTTCAACTGGAACGCTGATAAATCGGAGATGATGTCACTCCCAGTTCCAAGGTTACTGGAACGCAGCATTATGACAGTCACGTGCTCATGGGTAGCAGAGTCTTAATGTCGCCGGTAATAGATTCTCCTCATAGCACCTTTAAAGGAGAAATCGAGTCCATTGCTGATAAAACTGTAGATCTTGCTGCATCCACGAGGACAGCTTTACACGCCGCTGTTGTTTTCAATTATGCTGTGATTTCCTGTTGTCGTCACATCCACAGCTCCACCTCTGTCCCCTGATTGGGCCGTTAAAGCTGGAGAATTTTCATTCATTGTGCTTCTTGTGCTTGAGCTTTAGGGGTGAAGAACAATCTTTTGATCAAGTTAAGGGCACTTCAGCATTTTTTTAAGTCAAATTAAAACGTTTTTTAATTTTTTTTTCATGTATTAGCAAGATAACTCAAAAAGCTATGATTGGATTTCAATGAAAGTTTCAGGACATGTCCGGATTGGAAATTGGAACAAATGATTAGATTTTGGAAGTGTTCTGGATCACCGCCTGGATCCGCCATGACGAAAAATGTGATTTTCGTGAATAACTACTGAACAAAAATAGATATCATTATGAATCAAATTGCTAATGGCATGTTTTCATGGTCAAGGAATCTAAATATTTAGATGAAATAAAGGTAGGAATAATATTTATGGTGAAAATCACAATATAGGTGAGGACTGTGGCGTTGGCAGAGGTAAGAGCTTCAATTAATCGTGATACTGTGGTTAGCAAATATTGCCCAGCCCTAGTGCTGTATAAATTTATAAAGTAAAGCTTCAGTGTGTCAAAACCTCTCTGTCGATGGTAAATCAGGCTTCATGGTGGCAGGATGTTCCTGGGTGCTCTAAATAAAAGGTGTCAGACTTGTTTTCAAAGCTGTAAAAAAAAAAAAAATCAAACGTAATAAGGAAACACACACTCGCTCTCACACACACTGCCTGCTTTGACCTCCCCTTCGCCAAAATGTCTGCGGCGGCATATTACTGTATCTCCCCCCAACACGCTCTCTCATTTACAAAGGGAACGCTTGGCTGGCTGCCTATAAGTCAGTTTATCCGCGTGAGATGACCAACGTCCCTCTTTTTCTTCTCCCCTCTCACTATCTCATACAGTGTGTGCGTATGATCTATAGTTGCCTGCCTCCCCTCTCCCTCCATCTCCCTCCCGCCTCCCTCACCCTAACCCGTCTTAATATGATGTAAAAAGCTAATCGCATGCAAATGTCTGTTGTCCCGGTAACCGGGCCTGAAAAATCCCTTTGATGTTTCCCCCGACTCATTCTCTTCACGTTCTCTTTGTTCGCCACAGTCTCGCTGCTTTGTCAACATCCCCCCTTTTTACCCCGCTCGCTCTCTCCTTCATCCATTCTGCAGCTCGCTCGCCCTCTCTCAGCTCTCTCCATTAGAAAAAAAAAACTTCTAACTCTACTTTGTGTCTCCCTCTTTCTATAAGCCCCCCTCTCTATTCTTCCTCTCCCTTTTTTTTGTGGTCCACCCCCCCTCCCCTCCTCGTGCTCCTGCTCTCCCCCTTGACTGTGCCTCTCTGTCTGTCTGCCCCTTCGCCCTCGCTCATTTCCCATCATTCCCACCTACTGTCTCCTGTCCTTCTCCTCTGTCGCTCCCTTTCTCCCTCTCTCTCCCCCTCCTCTCCGCCCGGCCTTTATCTCTCATTCCTCTCTCCCTCTTCGAGCACAGATGGACACACACTCTCCTCTCGAACTGCCCTCCCCTGCGCTCGTGAATTTGATCCCTGCAACTATTTGATATGGCGCTGTACTGTAGTTATCTAATCGTGCTGCTCTTTGTGAGGCCTCGGTGGAAGCAGCGGCGGCGGTGGCACAGCTGGCCCTCAGAGGAGAGACCCCACTCATTAGAGACAGTTTAAGGTTAAGAGGTTAGGGGTTTCGTTTTGAGGTTCAAACAGAACTTTTAACCCCACATGAGGGCTGCGAGATGTGGGGCAGAAATCACACCTCTGTGATTTTCAAGGCTAATAACATTCCAGTGTATTTATCCCAACATTTTATTGGTAAATCAAGAAGAAATAGCCTCAATCAGCGCAAACTTCCACCAAAGTAGCTCACATATTGCTGTTACATCTATAGGAATAGTTCTTGATAAAGTTACCATGATAATATGATTCATTGACCCTGAAAACCCACACCTAGCACTCAGAATCATGTTGATATTGTTCTTAGTTAGTTAAACCCATTTCAGACTGGCCAGAAAAATGTTTAAGCCCGGTAGAATCAGCTCCTGTCGGCAGTTTGAAAAGGTTTTTATCGACTTGCCTCTGTTCAACCTGAGTGGGAACTTCACACCCAGGTCAACCTGTTAATTTACGTCACGACGTAGGCGCAACGTGCACACGGCATAACATTGCGCCCATCCCTTCTGTCTGTAACTTACGTCTCAGCAACAAATTCCATCCACCTTTATATCATCAGTTTGTACATTTGTAAAGAGGGACAGAAGTAAAGAAAACTGTATCCATGTCTTCCATGTTCTGTTCATTTGTTTACGTGGTCATGTTTCGTCGCCCTAACGATGACATCAGCTTGATGCGCCAGAGGAAAAAAACAGCCACACAGCTCAACAGCTGCCGATTAGACCCAGGTCTGCTGGCAGTGGGAAAAAGAGTCACTTGCTGATTGTTGGTGGATTAACCCGCGTTGAAAAACCTGCATTGACCCGCTAATTTTAGTGTGAAAGCGGTATTATTGAGCAAAAACCATCATTTGCTAATGGCGGTAATCCAGACCCCGATCACTATAGAATCATTTTGAAGTTGGTCTGTTACCAACATCTCCTGAAATGTTTAACAAAATTCATCCAGTAGTTTTGCGTAATCATGCTAACTGACAAACAAACATATCCAGTCAGAAACATAACCTCCTTAGCTAGGGTAACCAGAAGTGCATATCTGACATTGTTAGTTGAGTTATTATCAAAAATTTTGGAAAGCATGGGGCTTGAACTCTTGACCAGAAATCGGTATCAGTATCTGTGATAATAAATAAAAATATATCAGCATGTTGGATATTGGTAAAAATCCAATGTTGTGAATCCCTATTGAGTATAAATATAAAGTAAAATAAAATATTTATGTGACATTAATCTATAAATACATTTATTAAATATTTTAATGAAAATGTTTTCAGTGTGTTTGTGCAATTAAATGACTTCTTAAAGTAAAATGACTCAGTAATATTTAATTAAAAGGAAATATGAAACAAACCATAAAACCACATAAAAATGAGCCATGTTTGGGCAGGTTAGAGGTTAGGTTCTTGTATCCCACTTTCTTTGTTTCAAATCTTTTTTTTTTTTCTATTAAAGCACCACGAGAAACCTGAAAATGTTTAAATTATTCAGGGCTTTTTTTTGTCATGTTTAAATTATAACTACATGCATCCCTGTAAACTTGAGGGGGGTTCTTACTAGTGGCTGCCCCTGGGCCTCCAAATCCCTAAAACCAGCCCTGCTCAAAACAAAACTTTGAACCCCACACTGAGAGATTTATTGCATCCAGTTTTAATTCAACACAGAGAATATAAAACAGTAAAAAAGTACAATATCAAGTCAGCTTAACATGCATTTCAAACATTCCTTCAGAAATGTAAACTTCAGACAGATGTGTCATCGCATTATAAAAAAGCAAAATAAGTTCCTGTACATAATACTGCCTCTTCGACTTGTGAGGATTTCTGCATATGACAATCTATACTGCGGCGCGAATGAAAGATGGTGTTCATTACATTGCTTCCAATATCACGCAACGTAGCAAACAGCTAAAGGCTATGAAGTGTACGAGGCTCCTCCGAAGCCAACAAATTACATATTGATTCGGAGACGGCTCAATAGCCATTTGCAATTTTAGAATTTGGATGCAGATATGAAAACGTGTTCAATCTGATCAGGGCGACAAAGTGCTGCTGCTGTCTGCAGACTCCAGCCTTAACCTCCCGCTGCTGCCGCCTCACGCCACCTGATGGTTTCATTTTGTACCTTAAGCGTGGCATTGTTTGATAGGGACACACGTGCTGTCCAATCAACCCTGTGAGAACATGATTACAGGCTTTACAGACTGCATGCTCGCTGTTGTAAAATATGAACTGCATCAATATGTGAAGTAGTGAGAGCTCTCTCTCCCAGCTTTAGACGCGGTTTCCATTATTCTGATCAATACAGCACAAAATAATTTCCTAACAGAGTTTCTTTGTTCTTAGAGTCTGGATAAAACAGAAATACTTTTATTAAAGGGCCCACTATGAGGCCTACAGAGAGGAAGAGCTTTAATTCTGCTTGTGTGGCTCCTTTTTCCTGCCTTGTCCGTTTGTTTTTGGCTAATGTTTTTATCCTTTAGACAGTTTAGCAAAATAAATGTTGGTTCTTATATTTTGTGGATAACAAGGAACCAAAAAAGAGTCAAAACTGCAGAAGATCCACTGACGAAAGCATTTAAACAGGAAGAATAATTAAGTAATTGAGTGAATAATCAGAGGGACGAGGAGTTAGCGGTTCATTTTCCGTCACAAATTAGTGGCCTAAACCACTGGGTAAAGCCGGCATACACTGTGCATTTTCAAGGTGATTCTAATCCAGTTTTTGAGCGTAATGATTGATATTGAAGCCACATTACAGCCTGATCCAACTTTTTTTGTTATAAAGGGATATGCCAACATTTTATTTCTTTTTTCCGCTAACTAGCTTAGCTCAAACACTGGCATTCAATGGGTAGTGTTAGCCTACCTCTTCCTACATTTACGCACTAGTCTTCATTAACTCTAGATGGACATGTGTGCTTTTTGTGACTTTTTTTTTCACTGCCCTATGTTTTGTTGTCCTACTGCTTTGGTTTGCACATGCACACTGTGCCTTAGTTAGAGACAGGCAAAGATCGCCCACTGCTAATTAGCTTAGTTCAAATGTGGGAGTCAATAGGAAGTGCTAGCCTGCCTCTGCCTACGGTCATCAATAAACTCTTTAGCGACTCTAAACGGTCCTGTGTGCTTTAGGTGACTTGTGTTTTTACCACGTTTTGGTTCGTTATCTATTTTAAGGCTAAGATTAGCAATTTATGTAATTTTTGAATTAAATAAATAAGAAACTAAGCCAAAGTGTGTATGTAAACCACCAAGGACATGCAAACAAAACAAAGCAACTTTTTTTCGCTAAGTTTATTTAGTTCTATAATTTACGTCTTAACTTAAAATATTAATGTTGGTATATTTAATTTTATGAAAAGCAAAATAAGTTATCCTATTTAAATATACTGAGTTTATTTCTGTTTGTAGGGTTGATAACATCTGTGTGGCCCTCTAGGTGGCCAAAGTTGCGCATCTCTAGTTTATGTACTTGACTGTTTGCGACCCGTTACACTGGATGTTACCTCTAGAGGGCACATAAAGACCTCAGGCTGTTATGTGTGAGAAGTAAACTGCAAATATGGTGACAATAAAGCTAAATCTGAGAGTAAAACTAGCAAAATAAACAAGATAAGTTAATGTAATCGGGTATTTGTTGGCATCTGTAGACCAGTAATTAGACTGTCAGAATCACTAAATGCTAAATAGAAAGACTTCACTGTGTAAGACTGTTGTGCGTTGTAATTGATTCAGTTGCATGTTGTAAGCTAACATTGCTTAAATCGCACAGTGTACGTCCGGTTTTGTTCAGGCTGTGGTGGCACCGTGTGCAAAATGATGGTAGAAAAGAAGCATTATTACTCTCACACAAATCCAGGCTAAAGAGAAAACGTAGCAGCTGTCTGATCACTCCTTAATCTTTTTTTCTTTTTGTCAAATAAGCCTGAATATTACTTTTATGAGCTAACACAATTGTTGTGGCATTGAAGGACACTTTTTTTCCAACAAGTTTATAACCACATTTAAAATAATTGAATCTTTTACGACTTTTAGCTGCAGGCACAGAAACAGTAAAACCAAACTGTGGCATTGATCTAACTTTCTCCATTTTATGGAGCAAAATTTCCGATCAGTAAAGTCGAGAATAAATGCAACAAAACCTCTTTGTACACAAATCAACATTGCACAGACACCCATTGTACACCTTTGGCATATAAAGTTTGGTATCATATAAAAAAACATGAAATTAAAGCCTTTATAACTGCCTCTCTGAACAAAAGCTCATATAGCTTACATAAGTTATGCTTAAAAGGAAACTTAATACACTTTTAGCCACTGTAAATACATTTTAGCTTAAAACACTGTAAAATTTAGCTGGTTGATAATACTGGAAACACTGATTCTGATTGTTGAGGCCATGTTGGCTGTAAGTGTCCAGATTAGGGCTGGGCAATATGGACAAGAATCATATTCTGATATTATGTGGCTAAATGGAAATAAATAGCTGAATATTTCTCCCATTAAAACTCAGAAAATATAAGTATCAGTATCAAGCTTCTATCTAGTTTACAAATTGTAGAAAAACATTGGCAGCATTTTTTGTTGTTAAGCCTGATAACGGTTTCTACTTTTTTTGTTTTCCATGTGCTGTTAAAATAATACAACTTTCAACATTCTGATGAGCTGAACCATCAAAAAGTACAGAAACGTGATAACATTCAAGTTTAATTTTGGCTTAATTGTTGAACTGAAAATCTTTAGCAAAGTTCTCAGCGCTAAGACCCAAAGGGCAAAACAAGTCAGCAGCACTGGACACTACACAGAGCTGCGGCACTGGCTTTTTGGTTTTACATCTCTGCAAGCCAACGCATTTTTAAATCACATTAAAACCACAAAAAAGGGATTTTACTGTAAAGTATCACTTTGAGGGAGTTTAAGCCCTTATGCAGCACTCCAAATACTAAAAAACCCAGTTCCAATGAAGTTGTGAAAAACAAATAGAATGATTTGCAAACCCTCAAACACTAAAGACATGATATTTAATGTTCAAGTTACTATACTCAATTAATTTAATTTTTCAAATATTCCCTCATTTTTACTTTAATGCTTACATTAGCTTAGGTCAAACACACTGGGAGTCAATCGCGTCTGCCTAAATTTACGTAATCGTCTTCATCAACTCTAGACGTGTGCTTGTGGTGACTATTTTTTTCACTGCGCAATGTTTTGTTGTCCTACTGCGTTGGTTTGCACATGCGCCCTGTGCCTTAGTTAGAGACAGGCAAAGAACGCCCACCGCTAAGTAGCTTAGCTCAAACATTGAGAGTCAATGGAAAGTGCTTGCCTGCCACTGCCTACACTCATCTTTTTTTTTTTTTTTTTAATATTCCTTCATTTTTAATTTCATGCTTACAGCATGTTCCAAAATAGCTGGGACAGGGGCATGTTTACCATTGTGACATCACTGTTCTTTTTCAAAATGAGTGAATATTCCCAAAATAACTGACTTTTATGCGTTTAAACATTAAATATTAGTGAATATACGGTGCTTGGCAAAATTCAAACTAAATTCACCTTTCATGTCCTAATTTTAGCCAATCACTGGGCTTCACTGAGAACTCGGAATAACGAATCAAGCGGAATATTCAACCACTAAAACTCATTTTTCTGTTCAGGAATGCCAGTAAATAACTATAACTTGTCATCTTAGTCAAGATGGCACAGGGGCAACATGCCACCCTTCCTCTCTCTGAATGTGGCCAAAAAGTTAGCCACAGGTGTTCAAAAATAATTAACGTCCAGAAAGAGGACAAAATTTGCCATGAAAGTACAGTATAAAAAATGAATAATTTCGTTAATAATCATTGGTCATAGGAACATATTTAGTTACTTTGCAGGAAATAAGCTGTGAAACTGATGTCTGTTTCTTTAAATTTCTTCAAAGTCATTGGTATGAATAAGAAATACCTGTAACTAAGATAAATTTGAAATGCAGTTTGTTAATAACACTGAAAAGCATTTTAATTGACTTAAACTCTCTGTTTAGCTCATTTAATAGAGTCAGCCAAATCATAATTAGATTTCAGCTTTAAAAATCAGCCAATCAATCAAAATGAATTTGGTTACAAGGCTTCTACGTACTTAAATAGGGTTGTGGTATAATAATTTTAAAGTCAAAAAGGGTTTCCTGATCGCCATATCCTGTTTTTATTTTTATTTGTACACAGTGTTACTACTTTTTAGGAGGTGGAGTTTGTAAATAAGTAGCCCAGTGTTAAGTGCTTTTGTTTGTGTTGCTGTGTCAAACAAGCACCAATATAATTTGATTTTTACAAAAGTGTCCATTATTTGTACAGACATCTTCTAACATTAGCTTAAAATTTGCCTCATGATCATTCTGCCTCACCGTTTATCTTATTTTAATATGTGGTCAGACTGGTTTTATTGCCCAGCCCTGGTCCAGATGTTGCTGGAGTCACTGTACCAGGCTGTGAATGCTGCTCCACTGTCTGATAACAATAAGAATGACTGCATGTGTACAGGGAGTGTGTGTTTGTGTGTGTGTGTGTGTCTCATTTACATAGATGCGATCACACGGAGCCCATACCATGTTTGTCTGAGCGCACAGTGCTGCATTCAGAGCCCTAAAATAAAGCGGACACATTCTATATCTGCAGCTCTACAGTGGATTATTAAATGTCCCACTTCCTGTTTATTATCAGATGTTGGAGCATGTGATGCGTACAGTCAGCCAGCCAGTCAGTGGTTCAGACCGAGTGGTTTGGCCTAGTGGGGAGCCGCGGGCAGACAATGGCCGCTCTGTGTGGCTGAAGTGCCTTTGGTGTCAATGACTCTGCCAGCAACTGAGACTGGCAGATCCAAAATGGCGGAAACGCGCAGCAGAGCCCCGCTGGTGCCTGTCATGCTCTGAACAGGGCAGTTTTGATCCTTTTTGGAGGCAGCGTTTTCTTTTTTTATCAGAGCGAGGGGGGAGCAGAGCAGAGCAGAGCGGCTCCGGCTAATCTGCTGGCATTTTATTTGTTTTAAGGAGGTGAAGGGAGAGAGCCGGCATGTGGGAGAAGTTCAAACAGAGTCACAGGCTCTCCTGTTTTTGTCTTTTCAGTCCTCCAGAAGTCCAGTTTGAGTAGACGAGAGATGATCGAGTCTTCAGATAGACCTGAATCCAGTTTTTGTTCCTGAGGAGTTACAGAGAGAAAAGAGAGGAGTCAAATGGAGCATTTTCAGAACACATTTTTCATATTTTACAGGAGAGAGAAAGTCATATTAAGAGCTTAAATATGGAAGATGGTTAATGTTAATAAACCCCATAATGTTGGGTCAAATATATTTTAGGTCCAATAAATTTGATGAGTTTATTTTCATACATCATCATGAAAATGTTTGGACTTTATGATTATATGCAGGTGTTACACATGTTCTATAACAAAATGATTTTGGTCAGATTTGACCAACATTTAATTTTAATAAAAATCTTGTGGAATCTTTAAACTGTGAAACTGTACAGAAAAGTATACAGGCTATATTAGATGGAGAAATAATTTTGGGGAAGTTGGGATTAAAGTTGAAATGACGACAATAAAGTCAAAATACAATTTTTGTGATAAAAATCGAAGTGTCGAGGGGAAAAAGCGGTAATGTCGAGAATGAAGTCGAAATTCATTATATGTCGACTTTATTCTCAACTTTTAACTTTATTCTTGACATTTACACTTTAATCTCAGAAATTTGACTTTTACCAAGAAATTGTATTTCAACTTTATTGTCAACATTTCAATTTTTATTTGTCATTTCCCCTTTTTTATTCTCAATATCGACTTTAACATCGACCTGCCAAAAATCATTTTTCCATCTGAAATGGCCCCAATTTCTCTTCTTTCTCTTTCTCTTCTGTAGAAATTGAATATGTGATAACAGTGAGCATACTACATGTGATAGTACACAAAAAACTTGAATGAAAGTAACTTTTCTTAATTTTCAAGGCAAAAATGAAGGAGTAATAATAATCCACATTCACCTTACTCACTGTCAGACCTGAAAGTCCGTTGGAAATGGAAAATGGTTCACCTTTTCCTTGTCTTGAAATATGCTTTACCAATTTATTTTTAATGAGTTTAAAGCTGCTTTTTTGTTTTCCATGTCTTGCCACAGACAGACAACCGGAGATTGCCCCCTGTGAATTAGCTTAGCTCGAACAGTACAAGTCAATGGGTAGTGTTAGCCTGCCACTGCCTACAGTCATCAAATGAACACTTAAGAAACTCTAAACCATCCTGTGTGCTTGTTGATTCTTTTTTAACCGCGTTATGAGACACTATCTTTTTTAGAGTAATATTAGCACCTAATTAGCCCATACTTTTCAAGGCGCATGTGCAAACCACTGCAGTAAGACAACAAAACATACTGCAATAAAAAAAGAAGAGTCACCACAAGCACACAGGTCCATGTAGAGTTGATAAAGAGTTTATCTTGTGCTGTAGGCAGAGGCAGGCTAACACTTCCCATAGACTCCAAGCGTTTGAGCTAAGCTAATTAATGGTAGATGAGCTCTGCCCGTCTCTTCCTTGTTTCTGCATGCACGGTCAAAAGAATGGAGTCTATCTGCTAGTCATGGACTCAGAAGTGAGACAAGACACGAAAACAAAAAATGTTGGCGTGCTCCTTAAAACTGTCTGGTGAATGTTGTATTTTTTATATCAAACAAATAAACTTGCCAAGAATTCATTGATGCATATTCATTCATTCATTCATTTTCTATACCCGGCTATCCCTTTCGGGGTTGCGGGGGGCTGGAGCCTATCCCAGCTATCATCGGGCGAGAGGCGGGGTACACCCTGAATCGGTCGCCAGTCAATCGCAGGGCCACATAGAGAGACAGACAACCATTCATGCTCACACTCATACCTAAGGACAATTTAGAGTCACCAATCAACCTAATGAGCATGTTTTTGGTCTGTGGGAGGAAGCCGGAGTACCCAGAGAGAACCCAGGCATGCACGGGAAGAACATGCAAACTTCACACAGAAAGGCCCTCCCGACCCAATATCGAACCGGGATCCTCCTTGCTGTGAGGCACACGCTCTACCAGCTGCGCCACCGCGCCGCCCTCATTGATGCATATGAATTATAAAATTATGTGAGCTGTCGTGATTGAATATTTTGGTGTAACACTTAGAAATACGCCCTTTTGTCTCCCTTGAACCTCATGTACTGATAATTTCACCGTGTTTTGATGTCTGATGTGAAACTTGTACATTCATATGAGCTTAGATCATAAACAGAGCTAATATGTTGACTTACTTCTACTGAGATGATCGTTACACAGCCGTTGACGGGGACTGACTCTGCTGGGAGAAAGAAAAAGCAACAGTCATTTTTTTTTAATCGTGCCAAAGCGTGCGTGTCGGTGGATGGAGCGTCAATCCTCCCTCTGTTGTTGAATATGCCCGTATTGCTGTCTGTGTGTTTGCCCTATCTGTTTATGCCGTGTGTGTCCGTCTGTCTGTCAATCTGTTCCCTGCACAGTCTGTTTGCCAATCTGTCATATTCTGTTTGCTGGATAAGGAGACTGAGAGAATGTGTGTGTGTGTTTGTTTATGCATATGTGTGTGTTTGCATAGCGGATTGGTTTAAACCTGAGGAATGAGGGGGGAGCAGGTATTCATGATAGTTCACAGCAGAGAGGAGAAAACAAAACGGCGCTTTAGGACAAAGAAAAGAACTAAACTGCAGCACATGCTAGAGCATAGAACAGGTTATAAGTTAGGCTTGTGTCCTGAAGACTTTACTTTGTAACATGTGGTCTTAAGGTCAGAGAGCGCGACTTCCTGTTTGGATAAAATATTTTCTATTTTTGCAGACAGAAGGAGCTTGTGGTGGGTTACATCAGCTTAAACGGAAGAGGAACTTAAAATGGAAACAAAGTTCAATATAGCAGCAGGTTAAGTGATCAGAAAGTTATGAGATGTTTGATAGCTCATTTTAAATTATTTTAACACAGCATTCAAATATATATATTGCACAAGACATTTAAAGAGACATCCATTCACAAACAGAAAAAAAGCCTTGGACATGTCTGATTATCCTTGTAATCTACTGTTTCAGTTCCTCATGTTGCCAAAAATGACCCAATATCTTCGTTGTCTTCCCCTAATGTTCAGTCTTCCGAGCACGTGTTCAGAACGATTTGAGGAAAAGATGTAATTGTGTTTTTTCTGGCAGATGTTGCGATTTCAATTCATGATTTTCTCCAGAGGCAGACACACTTGTCATGTACTTTCTGACAAGCAGCGTTCATGCCGCCATTTCAAGCTGTAATATTTACTGACATTCGCTTCCATATTTGCTCAATCTCTAGAGATAGTTAGCCTTGCAGTGCAGACGGACCTAATTTTGAAATTCTGCATATCCGTTTTGCCAGCCTCCATTGTCCATCGACTTCACTCCTTCACATGCTTAATGGCCCAATCAGAGAAGAGAGGCGGGAGCTGCAGACGTGACAACAGGAAGTGACTGCATGTTTGAAAGTAATGGCAGCTTCTGAAGCTGCCTCAATATCTGTGGGTGTTGTTTTCAATCAGAATTGGACTCAGTTTATTCTTTGAAAGAGGAGGAAAGATGGTCACTTGAAGCTTGTCTCATGTTTTTGCTCTTCTCCTGATCAGGGATCACTGCTGAGAAACTGGGAGAGAACGTGGAAATCCTCCATTGACATGCCTGTTAGTCTATGTTTGTCATGGTTACTCAGTGCTACCCTGCGAAATGTGCTGTCCTCAGAAGTTTACTGGAAAACCTTGGTAGGGAGTGTCTTTAATAAAAGATGATAGTCTAAGGTAGTTTAGGCTAACGGCTAACTGCTGTTGTGTGCATAGCATACGTAGCATACGTAGCATACGTAGCATACGTAGTGGCGTTGCTTGATCTGGATTGGTCTGTGATGACCGTGATGAGCCGAATGATTGTCTAATCACATGCTTTCGACACAGTTGACCATGATGTCCTAAAAGTTAGACTTCTGAGCTCAGGGCTCTCAGAAGAAGCTATTGCTTGGTTTTCTAACTATCTAAGCAGTCGGTCACAGTGTACAAGACATGATGGTGTATGCTCAGATTTTGTATCTGTCCACAAGGGTGTGCCGCAGGGCTCTGTATTAGGGCCACTTTTATTTACTATTTATGTGAATGATCTTGGACGAAATGTGTCAGATGCGACGTTGCATTTTTATGCTGACGACACCATTGTGTACTGCTGTGCTGCATCTCTTGCACAAGCTGCTGAGCGTTTGCAAAATGCCTTTGTGGTCCTTCAAAATGCACTTTATGAATTGAAACTTGTGTTAAACCCTGATAAGACCTAGTTAATGCTTTTAACCAGATCAAAGACCAGGTCACAAGTTGTTCCTGCAATTTCTACTGTTGATGGAAAGCAGATTGATGTTGTACACTGCTATAAATACTTGGGTATACTGATTGATGACTCCCTTAATTTTAAATCACATGTACTGTATCTTGTCAAAAAGTTGAGACTGAAACTGGGTTTTTATTTTAGAAACAAGTTGTGTTTTTCTTTTAATGTAAAAAAGCGACTTGTTGCTGCAACTTTTTTACCTGTTTTAGATTATGGGGATATTTTGTACATGCATGCCTCTGCACAGTGTCTTCATACGGTAGATAATGCCTACTATGCATCTTTGAGGTTCATTACCAACTCTAAACCTCTGACTCATCACTGTGAGTTGTACACTCGTGTTGGATGGCCCGCTTTGGTGACCCGTAGGGCAATACACTGGTACAGATTCATTTATAAGGCAATTCTTGGTCTGCTTCCCCCCTATTTATGTGTTTTTATTATGCAAAGAACTACCGGGCAGTATTCCTTGCGTTCACAGGACCTTATCATGCTCTCTGTCCCAAACGCACAAACTGAAATTGGGAAAAGGGCTTTTGGGTACTCTGCCCCATCAGACTGGAATGCTTTGCAGAATGAACTGAAGCTCAAGGAGCTGGTGTCCTTAAATGTTTTCAAATCGAAAATGAAAGACGTGGAAGCAGATTCTATGCAATGCCGATGTTTTTAGCTGGGCTGTGATATAGCTCATAGATGTCTCTGTTTTTATTCCAAAATGATGTGTTTGTAACTTGTTTCGTCCTTTTTGTACCTGTATGCAACTTTGTGTTTTTGCTGCTGCCTGTCTTGGCCAGGTCTCCCTTGAAAAAGAGGTTTTTAATCTCAATGGGACCAACCTGGTTCAATACAAATAATAAAAAAGCTCCTGTTGTTTTTGAAGGCTCTGCCTTTGACAACATTTTCGAATGGCTCATTCCCAGATGGATTAATGAAATATTTCCATGGTGGATGTGTGGAGCTGTCCATCTGGAGTGTCAGGCTAAGAGATAGCATTGGGGTATCTGTGTATCATGCCTCTCTGAGGTTCATTACCAACTGTACAGCCTTTGACCCATCATTGTGAGCTGTATTTTCAAGGGGGATGGCCTTCTTTGTCCACCAGGAGACTGGGACATTGGTACACTTTTATTTACTAGAAAAGCACTCAGAGAGCGCAGACCTCTGCCAGCACCACAGTCCTCACCCATATTGTGATTTTGACCATAAATATTAGTCCTACCTTTATTTCATCTAAATATTTAGATTCATTGACCATGAAAACATACCATTAGCAATTGGATTCATAATGATATCTATTTTAGTTCAGTAGTTATTCACGAAAATTGCATTTTTCATCATGGTGGCCAGACGCTGATCCGGATCAACACCAAAATTGAATCAGTTCTTCCTTTTCCCATGCTGAACATTTCCTGAAAATTTCATCAAAATCCATCCATAACTTTTTGAGTTATTTTGTTCACAGACAGACGGACGGTAAGTAAAGTAAGAAAGTAAGTAAGTAAAGGTAAGTAAAACAACAAGACGGACAGACAGACAGACTGACTCTCCCGAAAACATAACCTCCTTGGCGGAGGTAACAAGGCCATGCCTAGACTACTGCTCTCCTACATTTGTAATTTGGTCACTTGGAGAAGTGTTGATTCTTATGGTTTGCGTTCAAACAATCAGTTGCTTTCACTTCCATTCACCCGCACGGAACTGGGAAAAAGGGCGTTTGTGTACTCTTCTCCTTCTGCATGGAACATGTTGCAATAAGACTGGAAATTAACTGAGCTTATTTCTTTTACTTCATTTAAATCCAGACTGAGAGCACTTGAGACAGCCTCATCAAATTGTAACTGTTTTTTTGTAATTTTAATTGTTGATTGTAAATTGCTGTAATTTTACTGTGTAACTTTGCTGCCTCTTGGCCAGGACTCCCTTGAAAGAGGTTTTGAATCTCAATGGGACCTAAATATGGGATGTAATATTGGGAAGAGAGGGGGGCGCACAGACTTACCAACGGTACAAAGTGCTGTATGTGTGTGCGTGCCTTTGTTTATGCAAAACAAGTGCTGTGTCGTGCTCTCTTGTGCTCCTCCATAGCTGTACTGCTCTGTAAATTGGCACAAATATTACACCCATATTAAAGTCTTGAGGTGTGATGATGAAGCTTCATTTTGATGCTTTAGCATTAACATACTGTGAAAACGGCTTTAGCTGACTAAATGACAAGCTCATGATTTAAGCAACGTGTTTCGTTCCTCTGAGTTTGTAAACCATGCAGATTGGCTCTAAGCTAACCTAATATGGGACTTTTCAAGGACACAAGTTCCTTAAAAGTGTTCTTGGAAAACCCTCGGCTATTAAGAAAAACAGCCCCAGTGGGAGTAAAAAAAAAAGCCTGATGTGTTTTATTACTCCACATTCCTCACATTGCAGCTCTAAATTTAAACCTGGCGCAGCGTTGAGAAATTCTGCAAACACATACGTTTTTGGGATCACTGGACTGTGTTGGACACAGACCCCCCCTCCTCCCTACTCTACCCACCTGTGAATAACTTGTTGATCCAGAGCTTCTCCGGGGGTCCCTCCCAGACGCCGGGGATCCCCCCTCCTTCTGACTGCCGACGGAGGAGGAGTCGGAGCAGCTACTGTGGACTGAGAGAGAGAGAGGGCATGAGAATACAGCATATCCATCAGGTTTCAACACACATTTTTGTACATTTTTGCAGCAGGATTTGGAATAAAACCATCCTGCTGCACGCACAGATTGTTTACTGTTTCCACAGTTATCATAAATCTGCACTGCCGTGATGCAGAGAACAAATAAATGTGGTGCTGTTGAAGTAACAGAGGGGAGAAGCCAAGTGGAGGAGACAAAGAAAGAGGAGTCAGACAGAAAAGCTTTTTTTTTTTCCTCGTTCTGTTCAATGAATTTCCAACACTGCGCTCCGTCCCAGAGGACAATTCATGCATTGAAACCCTGAGCCGCTGCGCTCAATGAGACACCTGGTGAGCAGAGCGAGCATTACACCCGACCATGAATGGGGAATGACTTTGGCTCGAGGGCAGCCGTGGCCTTTAGAGAGAGGATGGTGGGTCTGGCATCTGAGATTTTATTTATGATTGTTTGTTTTATGTTCCTTTTTGAGAGGGTTTGACTCCATGGAAGGGCCTTGTTTCTTAAAGGGATACTCCATCTTTAGATACTGTGTTGCACTTATAGTCATGAGTTGTGGATTTCCTTCATATTTTTTATGCTGAATTGTGACTAAGAGTGAGTACATTCAGCAGGGAGCTGTTTAAACCTGTTGCTGATTGTGTGTAGATGTAAGAGCCCTTATGCTGCTGATAGCATTAATATTAAGAGCTATTCAGGTTTTTTTTTTCCTTTTATTCTCTACAGCTGCATGAGCATTAAACCGATGGAATATAAAGAATATTAAAGCAATCTATGGAGGGCTGTCATTACACTTAATCACTGAAGTGGCATTACATTTTATACAATTAAAAACTAAAAAAGAAGTAAATAGTAGACACAATTGTTTGGTTAAAGCTAGACATTAGCCCTGTGAATAAGGAACAGTTCTGTACAGACAGAACTTAAAAATTCAGAACTGGTTTCAATTAAAGCTCCATTTTACTCACCAGGCAGCAGTGGCGGCTGCTGGTCAGTCAAGAAGGGGAAGCTCATTTTTTTCCGGCCTACATCATAAATTTGTTTATTTATATATATGTAAATTCTACCCTCCGTTCCTTTTCAAGAAAATGATCTGTGACCCTGTCGTACCAACTAGGTGTCTTTTCCAGGGATTTTACCAGTGATCTCTCAATAGCCAGCAGAGCTAGACTGCTTAAACGGCCTTGGCCCATTGTGTTTAGGGTGTAAGACTTGAGCCGCTTTAAACAGGAGAAGCTCCTCTCCAGAACAACTGAACGTAAAACTTAGAAGATGCTCCGGTAGAGGGTTATACTTCCAGATCGCTGATTGGCTCATTTCACTGTCAATCAAAAAGGGATTCGGACTCAGACAGATCATCCAATCATCATGCAGAAGATGAGCGTCCAGGCCAGCCCACTGTCTCATAGACCCCCAGAGAGAGAGCGTCCGATGGGCGGGACAAAGCCCAGCGTTTATCCGATGACCGTCCAGTTTCCACAGTGGAACAACCCACTCTACACTTCCCCATCCAAGTCAGCAGACGCTCAGCATTCGACTGTGTTAAAGCGCTGAGACGCTGCGGGGATGAATGAGAATGAAGTCGCGCCAGTTACCTGTGATAAGTAGCTGATTCAGAACAAAGATGAAGGTATTCTAGCGCATATTTAGTCAATGAAATGTACACACAGCAGGACATATCACCACTTGTTTGAGGACATTTTAGGGGAAGCTGAGCTTCCCTTGCAGTCTTAGAGCAATCGCCACTGCCATGCAGTGAGAATCCTATAAACAATGCCTGTGTTTTTAATTGTCTTCAAAACTGTTGTATTTCCACTTAAGGTGGAATGATCTTACGAAAAGATCTAATTGCAATTTTTCTGGCAGATGTTGCGATTTCAATTCGATTCACGTTTTTCCTCAAAGTCAAGTCAAAGACAAATTTATTTACAGAGCACCTACAGACTATATCAGGAAAAATACACATCACATGTGAGTAAGTTTTTAGGATTTATTCAGCAATATATTTTAACCAGCTGTTTATACTCTCTTTTCAAAAGCCTGGATTGCATTTAAAAGTGGCTTTTTTAACAAAGATTAAAATGAAGCATTTAAATTTGGGGAAAAAAAACGATTTTTGAACCAAAAAAGATTGATTTAAAAATCGTCAAACAAATCATCCAGATACTTATGTGAATCATTTTTTTTCTCCCACCCCTAACTCATACTGCTACTTCCTTTTTTTAATCAAAATCTTTTCTTCAGGACATAGTAAGGATGGGAATATATAAGATTTTATCAATACCAGTGCTATTAACAATCCTGCTAATCGACCCAATTCTTTAATGATTCCCTTATTGATTCCTGCAGATTTTCCATGTGGGCAAATGTTGGTCTGTAGATTTTCAGTGTCAACAATGTCAAACACATGTCACAGCATAGATAACTGCTTCTGGAAGTTGCTGGTGTTTGCTCTCATTTTAGGTTGTACAGTAAGCACCTTTAGTAAAAAATTAAGCCACAATTCTGACGCTTCTGAAACCCGTCAGTGGAAGGAATTGATAAGGGAATTGATTAGCAAAAAGATTAATGATTTAGATTCTTTGATGGAGCTGTTAACAACTCTCAACTGGAATTGTTTTTTGATTCCCATCCCTGTACATAAGTGTTCATCTAATCCAATTGCCTACAAAGACAAGAGCGAGATCAGTCAAACAATTGCAGCTTTTGTGATCACGTTTGCGTTGTTTTTTTAGCCCTTCTTTTGCTTGTAAATACACAAAGACGACATGGAAAACACTAAAAGGTGAGTAAAACAACAGGAAAATCTTAAAAAGTGCTTTTTAAAATGTTATTTTTGTGAACTAAGAGCTGAATTACAGCCATTAAACGCAGTTAAACAGCATCATTACCCAGCAGTCCTCGTTAACATATCATGGTTGTATTTTCTAGGCGTGGTCGAGCTAAGTGAACATGCAGAAAAATCAGATCACATCATAAAGCTGCAGTAAAAAGTCCAGCAGTGTTTTTTGACTGTTTCTCCTTTAATATCCTCGGCGTGTGGTTACAGTAGAGGATGACAAAGCCCCGCTTTAACAGAGACTGAAGCCTGTCATGGGATTTGATCAGAGCAGCTCTGAAATGTGTTTCCATAATGGAGCTCACATATTCTCTGCAGGCAGCTCTTCCAAATTTCTCAGTGTGAGACAAATATCAAAAATTCATAGAGTAGCCCGGGGGCATGAGATTGAAAGAAAAAAAAAATAACATGTAGTACGTTATTACCTTGTCACATGAGGAGATTCAGCCAGGATAGTTTTGTTTCCTGTCTGTAATCTCAGGGACACATCGCCTGAGCTCAGGAAGCTAACGTGAACTATCCTGTAATCTAATCTGGTTAATTTAAACCCAGTGACTTCCTGCGTTGATGCTTTAACTGATGACAGTTACGACTTCCTGTATTTGTAAAGTGAGACGGGGAAGTGCAGCCTTTCCCGACATCAGGTTTTACCTTTTTCCAATCAGAAAATGTGAATAATTCAAAGCTCTGTGCAGGTTCCTGTCTCACTGTGTGATCCCCTGAGAGCACGGTTGTACATGCAGTATCCCACGTAGACTATCGTAGAGTTACAGCTGAGTTCTCATGGCTTACCTCTGTCGTTGAGGCTGTAGATGGAGTCCAGCTCGGTTACCGGAGTCCCTGTCGCGTCCAGCAGAAGCTTACTAGAAATTCCCATACACAGAGACTCCTTCAGACACAACTCTGGAAAAAAGAGAGGAGAAAATGATATTTAAATCGGTTTAAGACTAAAAGAACAAAACATTTCCAACAATATTCATGCAAAAGTGGACATTTAGTCAAACTTAATGTCCACAGGTTGTTTTTGTTGCATTGTGATTGGTAGAGATGGTTGTGGATGGATGAATAAAGGTTTTAAACTAAGGCGAACGTAATGGCGAAAACAAATTAGACAGACATGTCAAGATGTCCTCCACCAAGCAGCTCAGCTAGAGCAGTGTTTTTTCCACAACCCCTGTAAAAGATACAATTCTGGATCACCAGATCTAGACTAGAGCCAGGATCCAGACCAAACTGAACACATACAGGGAGGTTGTGTTCTGGTATGAACAAAAGTTTTGGAAACATCACTTAACAATTGTATTTCTTTATAAATTATTGAATGTCGTCAACAAGATTTCCCATAATAAAATTAAATGTTTTCTTTGTGAGCTCAATGCGGATCAGATCCAGATAAAATTTGCCTTGATGATAGAGACATGGACCCAATATTATCCTGTAAAATTGGAAGTTGATTCTCTCATAAATGGCAGAGATATGATTTTTAAAATTCCGCTTGTATTGTTAACTTATGGGATTTTTTTTAATTTTTGACTTTTTTACATCCAGACAAATACACAAATCACAAAAATCTAATCTTTTGTAAAAGTTCGGCCATTACCAACATCCCCTGAAAATTTTTAGCAAAATTCTTCCTGTAGTTTGTCGGAACTTTTGCTAACAAACAAACAAACATCACTTATCAGACAGTTGAGACTATGAGTGGGTTTGTAGCTGAGTCAAGGTCACAGGCTTACGCATACACATCCACTATGGCATTAGGGCTAAACAATTAATTGCAAATTAGATTAAATTACAATATGGCTTGTTGCAATTTTCAAATCGCAGACAGTGCAATATTTTTAACCCAAAATGTGTTGAACATTTTGGCATTGTGATGTAGTTTCTTGCAATTTCACATCTATTTTAACCTTTTTTAACCCAGTTTTTACAACTTTATGCCTATCTTGTTCCCATTCATCTTTTCTTATTGGCCACTCTCAGACCATGTTCGGAATTTTTACATGTTTTTTTAAATTAAATCCCAATTTTGCTGCTATAATCAATTTTCCTTTGTCAATTTTGATTTTTTTTTTGCCTTTTTTTTTTTGCAATTCCATACCTATTTTGCACCTATTAACTTTTTTTTTTTAGGTTTTTTTTGTACAACATCCTTGGGTGTAATGAAAGGCGCTTTAAAAATAAAATGTATTATTTTTTTTATTACAAACAAACAGAGACAAACATATGCCGGTGACAACATAACCTCCTTGGTAACGACTTATGAAATTATGTGAAGTCTAGCCGCTTTCAAAAACTCCCAAATCACTAATTGGTAGAGTGGGGGGGCAGAGTGATTTAGCGGAAGGATGCATGACACAAGTTAGCTATGTCCAGATAAACTTTATATTTCCTAAAGGTTTATGCACTTAAAAATAGTCATATGTAGCGTACTCTTAAACTGTGGTATTATTTTTTGATTTGAGTTCTTGTAGGCGGAGATACTAGCCTTTGAATTTGGTACGGTACTTTCCCATTAGCGTCTTTTTCTTCATCTCCGATGGTTACAGACTGTGGCTTACTGAGGGAGGAGAGAGAACTTTCTACTGTATCTAATACTAAATGTACTTAGTGACCATTTGGAGCTCATACAACCCCACTTCAAAAATACTGAACTATCCCTTTAAGGCAGGGACAAGCATGAGGCCCAAAGATCTTAAACCTTGAAATTTTTCAACTCAGTTTTTCTTAAAGTCTCAAGCAGCTTCCAGAGGAGGAACATGAGGTCCTGTGACCTTGAGGTTGAAACTAGTCTATCCTTGAGTCAGAGTGATTGTAAGATTAAGAGAATCAAACTTTTTTAAGAAATCACATTTGTATCGTAAGAGACAATCATGAGACAAAATGATTGTGATTACTGACCTGTTACCTTAACCCTTTAACTACCAGCTCAACTGTTTGGCAGAGGTCATCATTAAATTTAGAGACATTTAATGTCTTAAAAAAATTTCAAATAAATCATAGATATATTGAGTTGACAAAAAAAATGCTTTTGATGAATAACAGACTTTGTGTGTACATACAGTATAAATCACCATATCAGTCAATGGTTAAGTTAAATACTTAGAATAATGAAGATGGTACTTGCAATAGCAGCTTTTAGCTTTTTTAACCTTTAAATCCCACATACAAAATATCAGTTCTTTTGGTTTATATACATTTTTTCTGTATCATAAAAGGAGGGTTAAAAAAAATCTATGTTTAACATTTTTTAGAGATTATGTCAATATATAGCTTATATGAGCTAAATATATTCATTGGATTAAATAACTTTAAGGACTAGCTGCATATCGATTGCAATGAGTAAAAGAAACTGCACACCCTATAAATAAGCCCATCCCAAAAACGAGTTCCTTTAACCTTTCAACCCGGAGGTTACAATGCAATGAGTCCTCATCGGATATTTTACAAGGGGTGAAAAAAATCTATGTGGTTAACGGTTAACCAATACTGAAAATGTGTACAAAGTTTGAGGAGAAACCTCTCAGAAAGTGATGTAGATATTATTAAAACAAAAATGGTATTAACATGTGATCTAAATTACTTTACATTTATTAAACTACCTTGACCTATGAGCACCAAAATATAACAAATCAGTCTTTTGATTAGAGTTGAAATCGAGGCAAAGTTCCTCCCTTAAAGTGTCCTTGAACACAAGACCAACTCCTGCCTCTGGTACTGGCTATTTCCTGGAGCTCACAGAGAGGTGCAGTAAGGTAAAGGGAAGGGTTTCTGGTTTATCTAACAAAAGCTTTTCTTTATTGTTTGACTTCTCTGTTACTATGGTGTTTAATCACAGGGTAACACAGTCTAAAATGTGTCAGTCCTTTATTTCACGCCGGCAGCGGTGCACTTTATCCAGTCTGATATCGTAATCCGAGCCGCCAACAGGAAGAGATCCCCAGACACTACGTTCCATAGATACAGGGAGGTGGATATGACATGTGATAGCGACCCATGGCTGTGCTTGGAAAGCAGGCGGAACTATTAGTGATATATTAGATGTGTTCTGTATTAATAGAACACAAAACAGTGATTATATATCCAGGATAATGTTACTCAGACTGGGATCAGATATTTGACTTTGATTCTGAAGAGAAGTTTCAGTTAAAATGACTTTTGGTGAGTTTATGTTCCTCCCTTTAAAAATATTCAAATCAGAAACAACTGGATCATAAAAAAAATACAGAGGAAAGTACTTTGGCTGTAATTAAGAGCTCATCTTGTTTACGTCTGGGATAGAAAAATAGGTACTGTGTATAGAAGTCTTCTGTTGAGGCTGTTTTAGGGTAACCTTGCAGTGCAGATGGATCAGCATGATTCAAAGTCTACTCACAGACAGAAAAACTGGGTTAAGGTGAGATTTACAGCTGTTTAAACAAAATAGCAACGCCACATTTTCTAAGCCAAAATCCTCAATAATACCCCCATAAAAGAAAAACAGGCATGACCTGTTAAAAAAACAGTGAAAGCACATAGATGTGTTAGAGTTTGAAACTGAAGCTGTTTTTAGAACCACGTCCAAATTCGGATCACCATCATAATCTATTCACTTCTCCTTTGTGCCATGGCCGACATTACCCAAAAATGTTCTAAAAATCTATTTAGAGGTTACTGAGTTATTATTGAAAGGAAGAAACAGTAAACAGACATGCCAGATGGACAGAAATATTTCACTAATCCATCAGGGGAGGAGCCCTGCGCGAATGTTTTCAAGGGCAGAACCTTCAAATACAACAGCAGCTTGTGATTGGACGATCGTTTGGCTCAACACTCTCATCACAGACCAATCCATATCAAGCAGCACTGGTATGACATAGCATATGCAGTGGCTAAATGTAGCGGCTAGCAGTTAGCCGTTAGCTGCTACGGCTAATGGCTGACAAGAGCAAACAACAGTAAATGGCCGTTAGCCGTTGCGGCTAACTGTTGTTAGTGGTTAACTGTTGTTCACTGCTACGGCTAACAGCCAACTGTTGTTTGCCCTTGTTAGTTGTTAGATGTAGCGGCTAATGGCCACTAGCTGCTAGCTAAACTACCTTGAGACTATTGTTTCACATTAAATTATACCACCTAGATGTATCAAACACTTTTATGTGACATGAACTTTGTCAAAGACAATCCCTACAAAGTAAACTTATGAGGAGAGCATATTTTGCCAAGTATAACTGAGTAATCATGATAGCTAACCGATATTAGCCTCCATTATTTGTACAACAGGATGTTATTTCTCTTCCTGTTAAGTCACTTCCTGCTGTCGCCACGCCTGCAGATCCCGCTGCTCCCGCCTCTCTTCCCTGATTGGGCCATTAAGCATTTCGCCGAGTGAAAGCGTTGGACAATAAAGGCCGGCAAGACGGAGATGCGTGATTTCAGAATCAGGCAGGACCGTCTGCTCTGCAAGGCTAAAGAAACAGCCCTAGTTTGTAAAAATACTGAAAAAAAATCCTGAATTCGGATTTGGATCACCACCAAATCATCACATCTCCTTTGTGATATGACCAAGATTCCCTGTAAATGTTATAAAAATCTATTTAGAATTGTATCAAGTTATTAGTGAAAAAGGGGAAACTTCCCCATAAAAGAAAAACAGGCATGACACATTATAAAAAACAAACAGTGAGAGCACATAAGTTTGAGACTGAAGCCAATCTAGTCACTTCTCCCCTGTGTCATGGCCAACATTACCTGAATATGTAAAAAAAAATCTATTTGGAGGTTATTAAGTTATCAGTGAAAATACAGAAACAGCCATGTTTTGTAAAAATCCTGAAAAAAATCCTGAATTCAGATTCGAATCACACCAAGTTGTTATCACATCTCCTTTGCGATATGACGAACATTCCCTGTAAATGTTAAAAAATCTGTCTAGTAGGTTTTGAGTTATTAGTGAAAAGGTGGAAAATGTCCATACCACACAATTGTAACAGATACTTCAAAAAGTCCTGAATTCAGATTTGGATCAACACCAAATTGTTATCACATCTTCTTTGTGCTAACATTCCCTGTAAACACTGTAAAAACCTGTTCAAGAGTTTTAGTGTTATTGGCGAAATGGTGGAATACCGCCATATCTTGCAGTATTATAGAAAACTGAAAAAAATCCTCAACCTCTTTCCCAATTTGGATCACAACCAAAAGAAAATCACTTCTTCTTGTGCCATATCTAATACTCACTGAAAATTTTATCAAAATCTGTTCCTAAGTTCCAAATGAAAAAACAGAAATGCCAACCAAAACATACCCTCCTCTGTGAAGCTAATAAATCTCAACAGGGAAGTGGCATCTATTTTATTCTTCTGCCTGAGTTTTTCGTAGTTGTCCCTTTATTATTTTCTCTTACCTGCATCTATTCCCTTCCCCTTCCATTTGTAGCATCAACCATTTTATTAGCACAGCGACAGGCTAACTGGCTTCTTCTTAGCTGAAGGCTGGTGTGTGAACTGTGATATGGAGCCTTCATTCTTCTCATCAGCATTATTTAGCTTTAACAGCAGAAGATCAGGGCTTCCATGTTGAAAGTTTGTGTATCTTTGAGTTTGAAACTCCTACCTGATTGTAAAAATGTTACGAGTTGTTGCTTTAAGATGGATTTGTTGTTCATTACATTTTGCTTAAACAGGGTTGGACCTCCTTTTATCGTCAGCCTTCTTTCTTAATGGCACAGATTCAACAGCTCCATGTTTGTTTTGGGCTTTAAGTTGAGTCAAGAGGTCGGAGTTTACCCGTGTTGTTGATGGCATGAGTCCACAGCAGGTGGGCGATGTCATGAGCCCAGGCCGTCCTCTCATCCCGGTCCTTCGCCTGCAGTGTGATGCAGTCTTTGGTCCGAGGAGCCTGTCGGACCCAAACCTCAAACTTCAGACCATCTTCACCCACGCTCTGGGTCAGACCCATCTCACCCGTCTGCAGAAACAGGGAACCGATGGATTGAAACAAAGAATTATAAATGGAGAAGACATTAATCAATCAATCAATCAATCAAACTCTTCTGGTCGTGCTAAAAAAAAACTAAAAAAAATATTACAAAATAAAAAAGCAGAAAATTGAATAAAATGAAAATTCCAGACCCTACACACCCTCAAAATCCACATTCAGCACACACACACACACACTTACACACACAAAGACATAAAGAAGAGAACAGAAAACAGAAGTAGAACTGAGGAAACGCTAGCTTGAATTAAAAATGAGGAAACACAGGAGCTAAGACTAAAATGACATAACCATTAAAAAAAGAAAAATCAAAATAAGAAATGAGATACAAATACTAAAGGGAAAAATTGATTCGCTTAATACATAAGTAAACAAAATAAATGAAATAATTAAAATACAATTTAATATAATAATATGGTAAAATGATAGCCAGACACCAAATGTGTAAAAAAAATCTGCTAAAGTAGGACAACGAAAAGAATATCAATTAGCAGAGTAAAATTCTGAGTAGGCCTGTTCCGATAACAAATTTTGCTAGACTATAATTGTCCAAAAAATTATTGCTGATAAAGAATATTATTGTAAACATACCGAAACAAAAGAAATACACTTTAATTTCTTAAGAGTAATTACCTGTAATTGGAATATCAAGAGCTTTTAAATAAAATAAATTAAACACACAAACAGTATAATAAATTACACAAACAAAAAATGGGAAAAAAAACAATGAAAATGAAATGGACTCTCTTTTAGGAAAAATTACAGGTATAAAAAAATAATAATAATAACCAAAAAACAAAAAATAAACCCTGTTTCTGTAAAGAAACAAACAACCCTCCAATTAAAGCACATACAACAATAAAAACAAAGAATAAAATGGAGTTTACACAGCTCCAAAATTTTTTGTGACATGTACGTTCTGCCAGTATATTCGTACTGTCTGTCAAACATTTGTAACATTTCCTGAAATGCTGGATTTTCAACCGTGTTAAAGGGTTGCATTTCTTTTGAAATGTAGCGAACGAAACTGTCTGTGAGTGTGCACGATTTTGCGCTTTTTTTATTTTTATTTACTTTGCCGGCCAAACACCTCAGAGCGCTGACTGTCATGACGAAGGCTCTGCTACACTTTAAGGAGCAGTTTTTTTCTCAGTCAATACTTTCTAACAAGTACGACATAACGGCTTGTTAGTGTTCATGGGCTCACACCTTGTTTATTCTGTTTAAAACCAAAATATTCCCACACTGGGGCTGTGGCAGCTGGTTAGGAACCATGGGTTTCGTTTTCGCCTTCGTTCATATTAGTGTTTGTTTCCTTGTAACTGCTCACAATGCTCACTTGCAGCTCTGTGTGTGTATGTACACGCAAGCGGCCCCACCTCCCCTTACAAAAAATTGAATGACTAACAGATGGTTCACTCCATTCATTCTGCTATAGAACCAATGCGCAAGAGGAGGAAAACAACCATGCATGCACGTGTCAATTAATCATCCCTGCAAACTTATCGAGGACATTTTTAATTATTGAGCGGTAAATTCATTTATTGATTATTGTGACAGGCTAATTCTGAGCAATAAATCTGAACTGAAATTGAGAAATAAAACTGATTTCAAGTATTAAAATAAGTAAATAAATAAGATGGAACAATAATACTTAATATAGGTAAGTCTTCTGTTTGCTTTTAAAAATATGAACAGTTCGTGCTGCCCTCAAAAAGGCAAACTGGATAGCAAAACCATCAAGAGATTTAAAAACTATTAGAGTAACCTTAAAATCAGTTCTAAAAGGTAGTCTGTCTAAATTCACCAGCAGGGAAACTTCATTTTCATCATAGCACGTAAAATGCTGAGCACTTTGGCTCAGACAAACTGACACAGGGATATAAAGAGAGTTTGTGAAACAGAGACACTTGGTGAGCGTGTGTTTGTGCTCATACCTTGATGCTGTGTTTGTAGCTGTAGGCGATGCGTCCCGGGCCGGGGCTCTTCTGTTTGGTGAAGATGACGACGTGCTGGTAGAGGAAAACGTTCCTGATGCCCGCGCGCTTCCTCCGAGCTCCCCCGCACACCGTCAGCTCGCCCTGACGCACCAGCTCGCCGCGCTCCGCCACGGGGACCTGGAAGATGCATCAGAGACAAAATCAAGAACGACAGTAAGAGCTGCGGAGGAGCTTCAGGCTCTGGGCCTTTATCTGCAAAATGTTTGGATGTTTGGCCTGATTTTGAGTTTTGAAATTATTTTCTTGTTGGCTGAAATATCTAAACAGCATCTGTTTAGATTTTATTTGGTTGCTTTTAAAAATAAAAAGTTAGATCTGGATATGATGAGCAATCCCAGACTTTCTGTAGCTGTATAAATGCCCAAATTTGACCCTAATCTTGATGTTTTCAAGAGATAATCGACTCTTTAATCACCTTAAATGTGTTACTGGGAAGTTAACCACTTAAAAGAATACGCCAAGATTTTTTTTTTGGTCTTGTGTCTTACTCCTGAGTCCATTAACAGCAGATAGACTCCATTCTTTGGACTGTGTGTGCAGTAACAAGGAAGAGGCGGGCAGAGTTACCCACTGCTAATTAGCTTAGCTCAAACACTGGGAGTTAATGGTTAGCATTAGCCAGCCTTTGCCTACACCTTTACATTAACTCTACAGCAAAGTCCTGTGTGCTTGTTGTGACTCATTTTAACAAGTTAAGATATATTATTTATTTTTAGACTAAGATTAGCACTTTATGTAATTTTTCGAAAGAAGTACATACAAAACTAAACCGCAAGATGCATGCATATACCACCACACACATGCTTGTGAATAAGTCAACCAAAAAATAGCCTCTGTTTATTAGTAGAATATTGGTTAGGGGTGTCTCGATCTAAAATTGATATTGTCCCGATATCAGCAAAAAACAATTATCAGGTTATTTCGTCCTGTGTCTAAAATATTCAATAAAGGCATCCTGATACAAGTAGTCCATTTAAATTTATTTTTATTTATTTAATTTAGTTGTAGAATATGCTTGTGTCTAAGTTAAACAGAGTCGTTATTTTGCAGCTTAAAATATATATTTTTGTTTTTACTGGATTTCTTGACAGAACTTTTCAGGGTCTTCTTATTTATTTTTTAATTTATTTTATTTAATTCTACTATATTCTTATGTTTAAGGTTAAAATTTATTGAACCCATTAGTTCATAACAAATGGGTCAGTTTTTCTCACACCTACTATTGCTGACTACTGTTCTCTGTTTAGTAATCTCACCTGATTAAGCCTTTTCTTACAGTCCAAACTCCAAAATAAGTAATAAAAGTCTGTATGAATCCTGCTGATGTCGTATCAGATCGATATCGGTATTGACCAATACTCAAGGTTGCAATATCGGTATCATATCTGAGGTGAAAAAGTTGCATCAGTACACCCCTAAGATTGGTACAAAGGATTATGGCTGACTTTGTAAGAGAGGACGAGGATAATTTTTTTCTGGACTAACGGAGATCCACAATCCTACGTATTTGAACCAGCATATATGGAGGAGGGACAGTTATGACCCATTTCCACTAGCACGCCTTGGCCCTACTCTACTCGGCTCTACTCAATTTGCAGCGTGTTTCCACTAGCGCGGTACCTCCTAAAACAAGCTAGTTTTAGTACCTACTCCGCTCTGGTTCCAAGCGAGCTGAGTCGATACTAAAAGATGACGTCATCGACTGATGGCTACTGATTGGTCAGACAATGTCTTCATCGATGAGTCATGAGCGCGACGACCTAGCATGCTAGCGGTAGCTACCATTAGCTTACCCTCATACGTCTTTTCTTTGCAGCTCGATTGCTCTCGTCCTCGGCTTCATTCTGTTGTATAGCTTCCAAAACTCTCCTGTGCTTCTCAAGGAGTATTTCTTCTTGTCACCTGCAGCCTTCTCCTGCTTTACTTTTTACTCAGTTCGTTGCAAAAAGCCACAGATTGTTGTGTCGCGCTCAAAATGACGTCACCGCAGTGCTGCTCAGCTGTTTACAGCGACACTGCACCGCGTTGGGCAGGCGACTGGGGCTAATGGAAAAGCAGCACAAGGTGAGTAGAGTAGAGCAGGGCTAATGGAAAAGGGCCATAAGTTTTGTCTCTATTTCTTTCGAAAATCGAGTCACAACAAACACATAGGACAGTTGAGTTGCTGAAAAGTTTATCTGATGGATGTAGGCAGAGGCAGGCTTACACTACCCATTGACTCCTAGTGTTTGAGCTAAGCTAATTAGCAAAGGGTGTGATCTGCCCGTCACTTCCTTTTTCCTGCACACAGTCTAAAGAATGGTGTCTATCTGCTTGTCATGGACTTGGGAGTGAGGCAAGATATGAAAAAACAAGAATGTTAAGGTACCCCTTTAACTCCTATCTTGTTTCTGTGTCTTAGAAAGAAGAAAAACTACTAAAATTTAAACTTTGAGGACAAATGTTCTCGCCACAAAGGCAGAAAAAGACGTGCTGTCACGTTTGTGGGAAAGGACAAAGCCTTATTATTGTTATTATTGTCATTGTGCCGTACATGGTGACATTCAGAGCACACAAAGATGCTCTCTTTGTGCTGGATGTAATTGCTGTAATTGTCAAGCCAGCTCAAGCCTTTTGTTAAAATATGACTTCTTTGTACATGTCAATTACAGAGCGAGAAGACTTTTCACAATTCGCTCCACACAAAAACAGAGGTCATTGAAAGTCAAATTTGACGTAAATCCACTCTATAGACGAAACAAATTCAATGAAAAGACATTTTTTCAACCGTAAACTCTCTACCACAAAACATAACAAATCATTTAGGTACAATCTGTCACACAGGACTTTTATTTTTAACCCTCTAGAAATGTGTGGGCCGTGATGTAAGTGATGCTCCACGCACATAATGAACGCCCACACACAGGACACTAACACACACCTGCATGAGAGGTGTTTCGCTTGAAGAGCTGTTCGGTGTCATTAAGTGGAGCTCAATGGGAGTGTTTGTGCCGTTGTAATCTCTGGAAGTGTGTGGGAGAAGAACATGCAGCAGGCTCTGAATGAAGCTGCTGTGTCAGAGAGGAGAAACACGGGGCAAGTCGAGGTGAGAGCTTTTTTTGATCCAAGCATTCATGGAGGGGGTTTTCACACCTACAGCTCTGCTCCTTTGTTCGATTCAGTTGAAATACATGCTACAAATTGCTTGATTTCCGTTAGATTATTTCACGCTCACATGGCTGAGTTCACAAAAGGCCTGAGCTCGCCTTACATCACAGCCAGTGTTGACTGAGGCCCCATCCACTCGAAGCCAAACGGAGGTCTAACCGCATAAGTTTCTTGCCGAATCTGCGTATCTGCTGGGAATCTGAGAGAGATGCAGAATAATACGCAAACAATACCAAGCCGGTGTCATGGTTACCCTACTGCATGAAATGGATCCTCCTCAAAAGTTTACTGGGAAAACTTGGCGGCTGCTGTCCTTGATGAGATTCATGTCACATAAGTATAAGTGGCAGATGACACATCTCTGTGGTATCAGTTATTGTAAGACTTGAGCTAACGACCAACAACAGGGCCTAGCTTCTAAGTCATACTGTGGCTTGATATGGACTGGATTGAGGAGAGTGTGACGAGTGGACTGATCGTCCAATCACCAGCTGCTCTGGTTACCTCTACCAGGAAATTATATTATTTCCTGTTTGTTTGTTTGCTTTTTGTTTGTTTGTTTCTCTGTTAGCAACATAAAACAAAAATTATGAACGGATTTCGATGAAATCCTCAAGAAATATCCAGATTGGGACAAGGAACAAATGCTTAGATTTTTGGAGTGATTCTGGATCCACCATGACAAAAAATGTGATTTTCATGAATAACTACTGAACTACAATAGATATCATTATGAATCCAATTGCTAATGGTATGTTTTTATGGTCAAGGAATCTAAATATGTAGATGAAATAAAGGTAGGACTAATATTTATGGTAAAAATCACAATATGGGAGAGGACTGTGGCGCTGGCGGAGGTCTGAGCTCTCTGAGTGCTTTTCTAGTATTTTCTGTTTCTGCCATCTGAAAATACTGAAACAGCAAAATCAGTTTAAAAATAAGATTAAGTGATTAAAAACATAGCACGCTAATTACATTAATCTCAAATAATATGATACTTTGGCACCACTTATGCTGCATACTAATAGAGAACACCAGATTGCATGGCAACTTGTTTCATCTTAAAACCTGTAAAAAAAGAGGAACTGTCAGTGATGTGGTAAAGTCGAGAGCAGCTTTGGAGAGGACAGGACAAACAGGACAAAGCTGTGCAAATCAGCTTTCTGAATCAGCCAACGTTGTTGAGTCCTGTTTTTCATGTACGTTGTGCCTGAGCACAGAAACTGATTCTGTGGGATCTAAAAATTGATCATTAGGTAGTTCTTTGTCATCAGCCTGGTCACCTGGTAGCTGTAATGTAGCTGTTATCATCAGGTGTGTTCACACCAAAGAGGGACTTTTGTAAAGCCAATGTAAAGCCGCCATGGGGTGGGGCCAGCCCTCCCATTATGTGATTGACACAATCTCGGCTACTCAGACCTGTAACCAGGTTGAATCACTTGGTCACAAAAACTTGAAAAATTGTAACTTTTCAGGCGACGTCTGTTGTTGCAAATCAGCATTGTGCGGATATGTGACGACACCCACAATTGTTTTTATTCACAGAGTGATATTCCAAGTCAGTGAGTGAGTAAGTTCCACTTTCTTCGGTTGCAGTTTGTGGTTTATTAAAACATTAAATGATCACATACTGGTTCTCTATTGGCCTTTTTCATTAGCCCTACTCTACCCGGCTCTACTCTGCTCGATTTGTGCTGCTTTTCCATTAGCCCCTGTCGCCTGCCCAACGGGGTGCAGTGTCGCTGTAAACAGCTGAGCGGCACTGCGGTGACGTCATTTTGAGCGCGACACAACAATCTGTGGCTTTTTAACACAAACCGAGTAAAAAAGGAAAGCAGAAGAAGGCTGCAGGTGGCAAGAAGAAATACCCCTTGAGAAGCACAGGAGAGTTTTGGAAGCTGTACAACAGAATGAAGCCGAGGACGAGAGCAATCGAGCTGCAAAGGAAAGACGTATGAGGGTAAGCTAATGGTAGCTAACGCTAGCATGCTAGGTCGTCACGCTCATGACTCATTGATGACGACATTGTCTGACCAATCAGTAGCCGGCAGTCGGTGACGTCATCTTCTAGTATCGACTCAGCTCGCTTGGAACCAGAGTGGAGTAGGTACTAAAACTAGCTTGTTTTAGGAGGTACCGGGCTAGTGGAAACACGCTGCAAATCAAGTAGAGCCGAGTAGAGTAGGGCCAAGGCGTGCTAGTGGAAATGGGCCATAAGTCTACCACTTTTGTCAATAATGTTTCAAATTGGTATTGGTATGTTTGATTTTTTATATCTTACATTAAAGTCAATATTCTTGAATTTTGACAACCCTACAACACACTCAGGAACTTTAAGAAAGACTAATTTCACACATTGAATATGAATGCCGAAACTTTTTCCAGTGATTTATGGAAAAAACTCGATGAAAACCACAGAGCCTGCAGTCCAAAGGATTCCTTTGAAGCTCAGTTTCAGCAGAGATGAAAAATATTTGTGCTTTTCATATTCAAATAAATATGATTATGTCCGCCATCTTCTCCAGATAACAAACAGTAAACACTGAAGTGTGGATAAAAAGGTAGATAATGATGAAACAGCCCATCGCTTCCTGCTGCCTGACCTCGTCAGCATCACTTTGTTTCTCCTCTCCATCTAAGAAAAGAAACTGGGACTTGCTTCGCACTTGCAGCGTCATTAACTGGGACAGGCGTTCTCACCGGACATCCTACGATGAGGTCACTGGCCCGGAGGTCCTCGCCGTGACGCTGGGCGTGTCTTAGGATGGAGAGGGCGGAGTCGGAGGCGGGATTTATGCCTCCCAGCTCCTCCAGAGCTTCGCAGTACTGCTCCAGTCTCTGAGTGGGAGCCTGCAGACAGTGAGGGAAGGAGAGCGGGGAGAGAGGGGAGGCCGGGGGGAGTTTGGACTGAGAGGGGGGGCAGAGAGGGGAGGGGTGGCATTACTGACTGGAAATTCAAATTTATTTAAAAGAATTTTCCCACCAGTTATGTTATAAGTTATGAAAATGGCAGTAAATTGAGGTGTTTGCCAGAGGCCAGAGGTCTTTTCAAATCAAAAATGACTTTAAAGGCTCCGCATGGTGACACGGAGTAAATGAATGAAACCTTTCAAAATAAAAGCACTGCTGCTTTTCAGGGTTTTTTTTTTATCATAACTTAAATTGATAGAAAAGGATCAACAGGCCAGATTTGAACCCTGGAGCTGACAAAGACCATGGCAGCCTCAGGGCAAAGGTCATATTGGTCATATTGGACGTAACCAATGCCCCTGCCTAAGTGAATTAATTCATTTTATTTTTATTTTTTAAGCATGCATTTATACATCAGTTTTACATTAGCATCAATCATTACATCAACATTTATTCTTTCCCTGCAGTTTCCCTCAGTTCATTCTCCTCTGACCTTTGGTATCTAAAAGCATTTCTGCTTTGAGATATGTTGGATATTCCCTCTTTTTCAGACCTTTTTCTGAAATGCCTGAGATGGTTGTCTCTGGCACCAATCACTTTGTTTAAAGTCACTTCTCTTCCCCATTTCAGAGAAAACTGCTGCCATGTTATTGGCTGATCAGCTACTTGCATTACTGAGCAATTGAATTGGTGTTCCTAATATAGTGACCTGTGAGTATTTCTGCATTTTTTTGTGGTCAACCAAAAACCTGCTACCAAGGTTATTTTAAAGTTTTTAATCACTTTTTTATTATTACAGCTTGTGTTTTTTAGTTTATTTTCCCTTCTTTCTTTCTCATTTGAAGAGCCGAAATAACAAAACGTATGTGATACGTGAACTTTAAAGCTTTAAGTAAATGGCTGTTTTAGTTTAGTAAGTTGATATTTAAGTTAAGGGTCTAAAAATGAAATATATAACACATATAATGACATTTTCCCGTTTTTGTCTTTACTGAGCCTCTGCTTTAGTCCCACTACTGTATAAACAGAGACTACAGCCATATGTGCTCTTGTTTATCATAAAACAATGATCACCTCCCTCATCTTAACGATCCCCATCATCATCCTGAGCACCAGCCTCACGTCCATCATCATCCCCATAACCATAAACCCCTCCTGCAGACATCATGCTCACATCTGCTGCGAGGCTGCTGCGGGACGTCGTTTATCTCACAGCGCCCTCTGGTGGTCATTCATCAGCTTTACTTCCTCTTTAACCGCTTGCCTCCGAGATCTTGAGCCCTGTGATCCCTGCTCATAAAGTCCTCTCAGTGATGCTCTCCATGTATCAGTTTGACTTAATTGTAGCCCGTGAGCTCAAATTACTTTCCCCGTAATCCGCCTTTAATTGGCTTTTCTAGTGTACATTAAACATGTAATTAGCTTTACTGTATACAGCTCCCTTTTTAATTGCAGCCACTGCTGAATAAAGAAACTTTAATTGGTTTGTGCTTGTGATGCGCTCCAGAAATACTCATAATGATGTTTTTACAGTGTGATTTGAGAGATTTTAGAGGAGGAATTAAAACTCTGCGGCCCTGACACCCTTATTTTATGTTTAGATAAAGAAATGTATGCTAATGAGTGAAATCTGGGTGCCTTTAATTTAACTCAAAGAGTGTTTACAGACACGAAATGAGAGTGAAGGCAGCATTAAGAACCACTCAACTACTTTAAACTCCTTTAGTTTCATCTTCTTTTACACAAATGTTTGATATTTAAAGATTCAACTTGAGCCTATGGTCTGCTGAGAGCTAATAAAGATGGACAACACGTCTCCACCTTCTTTGGTTGTTCAAAAGTGAAGTCAAACCACACTATTAATGATGCTAATATACTGCCAATTATGATAAATGTCTTTCGAGTAGGAATCAGCTGGTCCCACCTCTTCCATTCACAAGCAAACACCTCACTTAAAGGAACACGCCAACATTTTTGATGTTTTCATGTCTAACCTCACTCCTGAGTCCATTACAAGCAGGTAGACACCATTCTTTAGACTGTGCGTCAAGTAACAAGAAAGGGAAGGAAAAAGATCGCCAACAGCTAGTTAGCTTAGCTCAATTGCTGGGAGTCAATCAGTAGTGCTAGCCTGACAGATAAACTCTTCAGTGACTTTAAACAGTCCTGTGTGCTTGTCCTGTGTTGTTGCCAGTAGGTTATGTTGTTGCCGGCGTAAGTTGTTTTGTTTTTTTTTAAGTTTGTGTGTTTCTTACTTTGTTTGTTTCTCTGTTAGCAAGACAACGCAAAAAGTTATGGACGGATTTCAATTAAGTTTTCGGGAAATGTCCAGATTGGTACGAGGAACAAATAATTCGATTTTGGGAGAGATCTGAATCACCGTCTGGATCCGCCATGACGAAAAATGCGATTTTTGTGAATAACTACTGAACTAAAATAAATATCATTATGTATCCAGTTGTTAATGGAGTTTATCTGATGACTGTAGGCAGAGACAGGTTAGCACTACCGATTGACTCCCAGCGTTTGAGCTAAGCTAACTAGCGGTTGGCAATCTTTTTCCTTCTCTTTCTTGTTACTAGGGATGGGACGATACACTTAAACTCACGATACACTGCACCTCGATATGCCCAGGTCACGATACAATATCAAAAAAGTAAAAAAGAAAAGATATTAATGTGCAATTACAACTTATTTTTGTTTGAGTTGCACACAGGAAAACACAAGGCCTAACAGGCCAAACACAAACAATAACACTCCAACTCTAGAGAGATTAGAGAGAGTGTATGCTAACGAGTGGTAGGCTTGTTTTCGCCGTCTTCGTATTTTTTAATGAGAAAGCCAAAATACTGCCAGACAGATGACTTGTATCCAGGCGGAGCGTCCTCAATTTCGACCTCATTCGGCTCCATCATTCGGCTTTTTGGAGGCAAGGTAGTTGGTGCTCGATTAGTCTCCCTTATGGGCACAAGATGACGTAACGGTCTGCTGCTCTGAATTGAAATTGAATTGTAAAACTGAATCTGCCTTTTGCGAATTGAAATTGAATTCTGTGTTTTTGAATTTAAAGTATAAAAAGAGTTGAATTTTCATAGGGAAAATAAAATTTAAAATTCAGTTAAAAAAATTAATTCAATTAAAAAAATAAATTCATTTTCAAAACATTAAATTCCATTACACATCATGCTTTTCAAATTCAATATTTTAATTCAAATTCAGTTTCTGGTGGCACAAATATAACCTCATAATGCCCCTTCATAGCATCCATCCATGGTTTGGCAAACGCCAACTTTTTGTCTTGTTTTTCCAGCATCTTGGACAGATTTAAGGTGTTAAGTTTTGAGTTTGTTGCAGAAGGACAAAGAGCAAAGGCACGAGAGAGACAGCAGTGTCACCAGGTTACCTACAGCATATTGTTATAACGCCCTGATTTGACGGGATTTGATATAAACAATGATGCCCATAAAATGTCTGAAACAAGAAAATTTCAGACATAAGACAGCTGGCAGAATCATTGGTTTGCATCATGAGTGGGATTAGTTTAAAATATTTTGCTTTATTTTTGCCATGTTATTCATTTCTACGTAAAGTCTCAAATTTTACCTTAAAGAAGTCTGCAGCCTGAGTGACGAGTGGGGAGTCCAGCTCTGGCTTGGTCCTGATGTAGTGGGAATACTGCAGGAACTGCTCCCGCTGTGAGAGAGACAAAGATTCATGGAAGAAATGAAATACTGTTGACAGAATCTTGGTAGAGATTTTGTTTTGGAAGAATAAGTTACGATCATTTTATTGCCTGTAATTCAATCAATCACACAGAAACTGAGTTGGAGAGAAAGTGGGTCACACAATACTGTTTTTAAAAGATCTTCATGCAGAAATTTTAGATACTTTTGATTCAAATCGTGGACTTTTTGAGGATTTATTAGGATACATTCTATTAAATCCACAGTTTGAGCTACTAGCTTCTGAATTTGGGGTTTTCCTTGGCAACTAAATTCAAGTCGAATCCAAAATGTGATGAACAGATTCTTCTGAAGTACAGTAAGAGAGTTGCTAGTTTGATTCCGGTGTTGGCCGGCTTCCTGCCACAGACCAAAAACATACCTATTACCTCTTCCACAGAGGTTATGTTTTTGCCTGTTTGTGTGTTTTGTTACTTAGCAAGACTAAGCTATTTGACATGGAAAGATATGGAACTTGGTGACAGATATGGAGGTACGAAACTTAATAGCACACAAAGGACTGCTAAAAAAAGGTAGCCAGATGAATATAATTACCAAAACCACAGTTGAAATACATAACATAACAGTTGAAAGGTATAAATTGGAGAAAGAGATAGGGATGTTTAGTTGGTCTGTGTTAAATTCCAGGTTTAAACCACAGCCACTAGCTCCAGAACTTTGGAGAGAATTTAACTGGAAAAATATTGTCAGATTTTTTACAACTCCAAAGATTAGGAGGAAATTAATAACTACACAACAGCTGTGCTGGAGATCATGTCAACACGATGAAATTAAAAGGGTATTGGGAAGAAATATGGAAGCTTGCAAAAAATGATTGGAGATCAGATACCCAAAACTTTTCAGGAACTGTATTTGGGAAATCTGTTGCGTGATATAATACAAAAAAGGATGAGTGTCTTCTGCAAGTAAAAAAGTAATTACCAGATTGTGGTATAAAGTAGAACCACCAACTGGGGAGCAGTGGGTGTGCACTGTCGAGGGAATGTTTGTTATGGAGGTACTTGCATAAATTAAAATTACAGGAAACACAATTTGTGGAAAAGTGGGAAAAATGGATTGTTTTCAGGAGGACTGAACACCGCTTTCACTGGACAATAAGGACACTGACATGCGGAGGATTGATAAATGAGATGGATTTTGCTGTGCTCTGACACTAGCTGTACCAAAAAAAATCCAATAAAAAAATAAGTATATTGAAAGAAATACATTTTGGTGGTGATCCCAATAACCACCATTTGTGAAGGATCATTTTTGCACTGTAATTCTCTAACCAATAAAGACATCAACATGATCCTAACTTCTAGGTGTGGGTTTCCAGGGTCAAGGTACCATATTATGATGTAAGCTTTATCGTGGAACGAGTGTTTCTAGTCAAGTTGATTGGTGACTCCAAAGTGCCTTTAGTTATGAATTTTTGTGGCCCTGCTACTGACTGCCGACCAGGTTAGGGTGTACCCAGCATCTCTCCAATTATCAGCTGGGACAGGTTCCAGCTGACCCAGAAAGGGATAAACAGAATGGATAATAGATGGCTGGATCGCTATTACGCTGTAATAACATGTTTGTAAAATGTCAAAATCTAACTCATTACATCAACCACTGTGTTCAGTGTTTGTCTGATATAAGCAGTGCTATTCTCAAAAAACTTCAACATTCCTGATCAGAATGTGATTTAACCTGACACTGCCTACAAGCTCTTTGAATTATCCAAATGAAATGCCTGAGCCTACAAAATATTAGCTGTTAACTGTGCTTGTTTACTTCTAGGCAGTAGAGCCAAAAATAAGCCAATTACCTGCAGTTTGAACGTATTATTACCAGCAGTAAAAACAAGCATGAAAGGTCAAGGAACAAGTCGCAGTTCTTAAAAATAGTTAAAATAAAACACACACACCCCTACTATTACTGATGTATTTGTAAGTCCTCCATGAATTCCTCCTAAGCCGACAAAGTGATTCATTATTTTTTTCTCGTACAAAGCAGAGAAAATTGAATTTGATTTATGTTTATTTCTGTTAACTCTACACATAAAGTTCTCATGTGTCTTTGGCAAATGCTCAAACATTTTATACAAACATTTCATAGGAAATTAAGCATGACATCTGATTACTGTACTAAATGTGAAAATTAGACATTTACATCAAAGTTAACTCTGTTAAACACAATCAGCCCTAACTAAGTTCAGTCAGCGGATTTCCCAGGATTAACCTTTGAAGGAGAAAACAATTTTATTTATCTCTTTATTTATCCATCTCTTCACATGTCCATCCTTTTTTTCAGTTTTCTCAGAGTTGGTTTTCTCAAAGTCTCAGTTTGGATCAAGTCTTTCCTTCTACTGGATGCTCCAAAGTGTCAAACAAATCATCCCAAACTTACGTATTTACTGAAGCAGTCCTGTTGCAGCAAGCTCTGCACCAGCGCCCCCTCCATGGCCGGGAGCAGGTCCTGTGAGTGGAAGGAGCTCAGGCTGGCCCAGTTGGGGAAGAGAGCGTCCGCCTTCCCCCTGATGGAGGCCGGGGTGTCAGAGAGCTCCAGTAAGGGGAGGTACGTCTCCTCCACGCCCTTCAGGACCGTCACGTACTGCCTCTCTGAGCTCAGCATGCGGCACCACAGCAGGTAGAGCTTACTGTGGGACAGGGAGGGACAAAAAGAAAGGACAGATGAGGCTGGTTAACTGATGGAGGGGAGAATTGGGTTAGAAAAGTCAGGCAAAGATCAAACAGTCTTGAAAGATGCAGTTATCAAAGATTACACGCTGATTGATGTTTGATTCTTAAAGAGACTCCTGTGGTTTGAAATATCCCAAAATGGCTGACTGACCCTTACAGTCCAGCAAAAACCTCTTCATGTAATTTAAAGGGATAGGCCAAAACTTAAAAATGAATCCAAGACAAGCAGATAGACACCATTCTTTAGATGGTCAGAGCTCACCCACTACTTATTAGCTTAGCTCAAACACTGGGAGTCAGTGGGTAGCGTTATTCTGCCTCTGCCTTCAGCTATCAGATAAACTCTTCAGCAAAACACCAATGACATGCTTAGTAGTGCTGAAAGATATTTCGTTAATGTATCTATATTGAGATATGAACATTCAAGATATTAATATTGAAAAAGCAAGAATATAAACGATATAGATTTCCCCCGTGCCCTGCATATACAGCTCTGGAAGTCACAACAAATCTCATTTTTATGATTGCCATTGAATGCACCGCTTGGTTTTCACCGAACCTGTAGTCATGACGTACTGTATCGATATCCAGATATGAAATTTTCTCCATATCGTTCAACCCCAATGCTAAGTGTTGTTGACCGACTTACAAGCACGTCCATGTTGGTCCCGCACAGTGTTGGGGAAGTTACTTTTAAAAAGTAGTGTTTGCTCGTTACTCGTTACTTCTGAAAAAAGTAACTTGTTACTGTACTTAGTTACCCTCTATGAAAAGTAACTTTTCAAGTTACTCGTTACTTTTCCGTTACTTTTACATTGCTTGATCATGGACAGAACCCCATATCTGTTCCTAAATGTGAAGGCCTACAAAAAGTTCTTCTACAGCGAACATAACAGTTATTTCTTTTGTGCTCTTTATTTTACAAAATGTCACATACCCTGTGGAATGAGAGCTCCTGCCCAGTGTTTCCACATTTTGCTTCTGAAATGAACAACCTGGTCAATAAAAACAAGCCCAAAATAAGCAACCTCTAGCTATTTCCTTTCCTAATGTCATATACTACTTTTTAAAAACAGAAGTCTACATAACGTGTGTTAATTTTCGTCTACATTACATTTCAATATCACAGTGCTAAGTATCTATTCAAGAAAAGGCCGTCGCTTATAACAAGCAGACCTGGCAACTATGGCTCTGGAGTATGCGCCATGTGCGTGACTGTGTTTGGGGGCGTGCATATAACCAGGAAACGAGGAAGTGGACAAATTGCCTGCCACAGTCATGTTTTCCTTTATGTAAGGAGCTGGAAGGTAATCGGAGGGATACACACAGACTTAAGAGCCCCAAGAAGCAACTTCATGTTTAGAAACAAGCTCAAAAACCACAACCCGCGGCCGTGACTCACGAGATTTTCGGCCCTTACACGCTTATAACGAGCGGACTTGGCAACGCTGCTCGTGTCTGTGCGAGCAGCTGAGAAGGCAGCTTCAGTGTTAGATCTGTCCGAGGGAAATGTAATGTCGCGTTGCATTAAAAAAGGAACTACGTTTCGTTACCAAATTTTCAGTAGTAGCGCATTACTTTACTTTTTACCTGAAAAAGTAGTTTCGTTACTGTAACGCGTTACACACAACACTGGTCCCGCATACGCACTGTGGTTTAATTTTTTTATGAACTGCTTTTAAACATTACATAAAGGGCTAATCTTAGACTAAAATAGAGATAACGCAACATAACATTGAAAAAAAACAGGTAACGGCAAGCACACAGGATGGATAAAAGTTGCTGAAGAGTACTGGTGACCGTAGGCAGAGCCAGGCTAACACTTCCCATTAACTTCCAGTGTTTGAGCTAAGCTAATTAGCAGTGGGTGAACTCTGTCCCTCTTCCTTGTTACTGCACTCACAGTTGAAAGAATGGTGTCTATCTTCTTGTCATGGACTCAGGAGTGAGGCATTTTGAGGTATTTTCCTCAAACTCTGATAAATAACAGAGGAAAACCCAAAGACGACAGAAATGGCGTAAAATTCTCACCTCTGTGCAGTGGAGCCTCCTCTATCCAGCCCCGTCTCCCTCTCCGTCCTCCCCAGCAGCACGTGTTGCCTTGGAGACCCCGTATGGTCCACCACCTCCTTGCTGCTCACCTCCACCCCTCGGATCAACACTCCACTACCACCTGCTGCTCCACCTCCTCCGCCCCATCCGGGTATAGCAGCGGCCATGCTCGTGGTGATAACCGGATCAGCTAACGCTCGTCTCCCCAGCCACGACATGGGGGAGTTACGGCTGGGCCCGCCCACCGGGGAGTCGGGTTTAGGGGTGGCCGCGCCTCTCCGAGGGGCCAGGAGAGCCTGGAGGTCGAAGCTCGGGTGGCGTTTCCTGGGAGGTTTGGTGGGCAGTGGGGTTTCTGCCGGCTGTAGGAGGAATGAAATGATTAATGACAAACCAACAGTTTCAGGACAAACTTCCTGTGACCTTTTCGCCACCTACAGAAATCTGGCTGCTCCAGTGCTTTTGCAGCTCTGGGCTGCCAACCTTAGTCAGCTGACCTCTGCTGTACTAGTCTCAGGGGAGAAAGGACAATAGACCCTGCTGTAGCACTTTCTGTTTAAAATGACCTCCGACCAACTCTGAGCCTGGAAGTTGTTCTGCGACACTTTTCACCAACAAAGAAGAAACCATTTTCTTACTCACAGCACTACCTGAATCTTCATGAATGCAACATATTTCAATTAATTTATACATTTGGATGATCAGGGGCGGCTCTGATGAAGCAGAACTGGTTTTGTTAAAAAAAAAAAAACATCATTAATCCAGTAATGAGCTTTTTATTGTGATGGTGGTTTGGATGGGGGGGTTCATGCTCCAATCACCCCAATCAAAGAAAGCTCTCCTTCAAAAAGCACATACATCACCACCAAGCAGAGCCATCTCAAACAATAGTCTATGATTTCAGCTTCTGCAGTTTGAGAAATGAACACCTTGCAGACTCTGTCTATTCCTGCATATCGAGAAACAGATTTGTGTGCATTTTATTTTAATTCTCTCCCTCTATCATGTCAGCACTTTGGCAGTGTATCTATTTTCCACTTTGAATTTTAGAGGAGCACTTTGATTGTAAATCTATCTAAATCTACATGCAATAAACTTGGTAAATGTGCAATAGTATGTGTGTTATGTTTCAGTTAGTAGGGATGCACAATATTATCGGTTTAATATTGGTATTGGCTGGTATTGAAATTTTTTGCAGATATTTCCAGCCCATATATCAGCCACACATATTGGCCATATACACTATCAGCTGGTACACAAATGTTCAAAATTGATGCACCTTCTCATTACATTATGGGTACATTTAAATATCTAGGGTTTCAAGTTACAAGTTTTTTTTCTTGTTTAACATCTGCTCATGGGATACAATGCTGTAACACTAAAAAACAAGTCAATTTTTATTAAGCACAGAGCTTGTGCTCTTGACCTGATATATCACTATCGCTGATAATGAATCAAAAAAAATATTGCCATATCAGAAATCAGCAAAAATCCAACATTGTGCATCCCTATCAGTTAGGTTTAAGGGGCCATTTACACAAGGCCTAAAGCGGTCAAATCCGGTAAGTTTTCATTGTGTTTCGGCCTCCTGTTTACATGGAAACGGTACAAGGAGTGCTTAAATCTGCAAACTTTTGAAACCAGGCTCCAGAGTGGAGTTTTCAATACGCTCTCCATTAAGGGCCATGTAAACCCAAATCAGAGCGTTTCAGGGTGAAACACTGCGCAGTACTCTTTCACATGAAGGCTGCGCGCATACCAGGAACAACAACAGCTTCGGCTGTCTACCGAGTAACGTGTGCCGCTTACCGTGCTCAGTTTGTTATCCAGACAAAACTATCCAGACAGTTTTGTTGTCCGAACTTTTCAAATAAGATTCACCAACTGGAATCATTACACGTTTCATCAACATTTTTCCAAAAAAATGTCCTGATATCCATTTCTTACATCAGTCTTCCTATGCGAGCGGCTCAGGCAGGCGCAGCATGCAGGTTACTTCAAGCAGCTGCTGCCTCTCTGTTTGACTCCGGTACTGCACATTAGCTCTGAGAGGTTGTTTTTCCCCCTCAAAAGTAAAATTCAAATTTGGGGCTACGAAGTAAACATACAGTGCTTGAGCCCAGGTAGCCACCCCCTAACCCCGCCCCATGAACTGATAACCACAGCAAAGGAGCAAAAATAACCACTAAAGCCTTTCAGACATGAGGCACACTCACGCTTTTCTTTGCAGGGTTCAGAAGATTGTGCAGAAACTTCCCTCCACCTGCTCCGCCCGCTCCTCCGACTCCTCCCTCTTTTTTATTCCCTTTCTCCTCCCCGATCTTCAGAGTGGAGCAGGTCTGCGGCCTGAACAGGGACGCCAAAGACCCCCAGGACTGAAGCCCCCCGTCTCCTCCCCCTGCTCCCAGCCCCCAGTCGCCGTCTCCCTCGGGTCCCATTAGGTCCCACAGGGAGCTGTTGGATGGGGTTTTGGTCTTGGCCTGACTCTGGTTCTGGTTCCTGTCTGACTGGAGGAATCGTGGCTTGACCTGCGCTACAGTCCGCTGGTAGCGCTCCACAGTCTGAGTCCAGAGATCCAGGAGCTGCCCGCCCCCGAGCTCTATCGCCAAGGATCGGGCATCCTGGAAACGGGACGGCGGAATGGGAGGGAGGGAGGCGAGAGGGCAGGTGGAAGCGGAGGAGGGGGAGGTGGAGACGGCATCACACCACTGGGTGGCCTAGAGCAGGAGACGGGAAGGAGAAGATGAGTCCTTGTTGCTCTCAAAGTGAGGTCATAACTTCCTGTTTTGATGAAAGTACCTCTGTGAGCGTGGACAGCAGCCTCTGTGTGTTGTCCAGGGTGGTCCAGCAGTCGGACAGACAGTGGGACATGTCTCTGAGCTTCTCTCTGACCGGAGGAAGACGGATCTGGACGTCCCCCAGGCCCGCCCAGTCCAGCTCGCACCAGCCCTCCAGATCACTGAGCACCGACAGAGTCTCACTGTGCAGGTCCTGGAGGATTCAAGAGATGAAATGTGTTTGTGAGTTTGTGCGTTTGTGTTTGTGGAGTTCAACTCTGGAGCAGTATGGATGTCACTTTAAAAATGTGCAATAACTTACACTATAGACAACTATTAAAAGATTCCAGTAATTTAATAAAAATGTTGTTTTATACCAATCAGTTTGATTGTTGTATTCTTAAATACTTAGTTATTATTATATCCAAGTAACTACTGTATGTTTAGTAATATAGTCAAGTCAGGTCAAAATTTATTTGTAGAGCACATTTAAAAGCAGCCTTGGTTGACCAAAATGCTGTACAGAGGTACAAAATAATCTTTCATTCACTTAATAATAATAATAAAAGCAGTAATGATACTTAAAACAACCGTGATAATAAAAACAGAAATAGAATAAAAAACGAGCCCAACATTAAAACACACATATAAAAATAGAAATAAAATAAGGATAAAAACAATCACATTTAAGAGAAGATAGGAAATAAAAGATAAGGATAAAAGATAAAAGAGATAAAGCCAAGATTACTCTGCTAGCTGGGACTGAACGCCAAAGAAATAGATGTTTTTTTAGCATATAAAATGTAGATTGGAACAATTATATGGCAGATATGCTTATAGTGTGGGTATGACTACTGAGGATTTTGGTGGAATAAAATGTGTATATTTAAATCAGTATGTTTATGTATATATTAAATGGACAATATGAAGAGTCATAAAACTGTAATTATATATGCAATTACATTCTCTGAAGTGCTAACTTATTGTTAGTGTGTCTTGTGCTCTTGCAGGTTTATATGAAGAATACGCTTGTGCCTGAAGAGATTTATTTTTATTGTATTTTTACCTCCATCAAGTTTCTCTGTTAGCAACATGTACTCAAAAAGTGATGGATTGATTTGGATGAAATTTTCAGGAAATGTCCGGATTGGGGCAAGGAAAAAATGATTGAATTTTGGGAGTGATCCAGATCACCATAAAACCATCATAACGAAAAATGCAATGTGTCCATGAATAACTACTGAACTAAAACAGATATCATTATGAATCCAATAATGGTATGTTTTCATGGTCAAGGAATCTAAATATTTAGATGAAAGTACCAATATTTATGGTCAAAATCACAATATGGGTCAGACTGTGGCGCTGGCGGAGGTCTGCGCTCTCCGAGTGCTTTTCTAGTTTACTACAAATTTAAATTGTAAAATTAGGCTTTTGCCTTTGTATTTAAATGTGTGCATGAATAGTGGCAGGTAACTAGACGTGTGATGTTAATTCATTGTTGGGAAGGGGCCAGACTAGATAAGCTTGTTGCTTCATTCTGTCCCTTCTCGAACTGTTTAGTTTTTAAGGTACATACATATGTATTCTCTCATTGTTGTGTTTTATTTAATGGACATGTACAATGTCTGGTGTGCATATGTATTTTTTGACTTGGTGTTTTTTTGTCTTGGTTGTTATATGTGTTTAAGATAAATAAAAAAAAAAGAAAGAAATGTGACTAAAACCAGAAACACAGCGTACATTAAATATTGTCTTTTGATGATAAAATGAAGCAAATAATTAGATTTTACAGCACTTTTATGTATGACTAAGCATTTCTATGGGGCTAATGTTGCTGTTTACAGATCTTTAAATGCCTTAAAAAAACTCTGACCAGTCTTGTTACTCACATTGGCCGTTTCTCTGAAGGTCTTGAACTTCTGCTGCTTGAGCGACAGTCTGCTGAGGGACAGAGGAGGGTCTTTGTAGTCCTCCAGCTGAGACTGGACCTGTTCAATGTCCTTATCGCACTAAGGGGAGAGACACAGAGGGGAGAGGGATCAGATGTTGGCCTGACGCACTTGCTGTACGGTACATGTTGAATGAGGGACTTGTAATGTTTAAAGCCTGTAAGCAAGGCAAAGATGAATGGGCCAGGGGTCACTTCATTTAGTCTGTCTTCTTTTATCAAGTTTTGATGACCTATCTGTCGGTGTTCAGGTGTTGCAGTGGTGTACTTGAGTACAATTTATTGTTTTATAGGAACTATTTATGGCTACTGTCATTTTCATAACTATTATACTGATTACTGCACTACATTTATATACATGTTGTTACTTAAACCCTCTGACCATACTCAGAAATGCATTTGAAAAATATTTGTAGATTAAATTCTTTACTTGCCTCTTATTCAGCAAGATTTTGGGGTTTTAATTTTGAGATTATCTGATCAGGAAGTAAATATGCAGGTCAACCCACTGGTTGACTTGCCCATTTACAGCTAATCTGGGCATGAATGGATTTCTTTTAATTTCTGCAACAAACTTTTTTGGGGGGTTTTCTTAAACATCACCAAAAGCAGAATTTATCAAAAATCCTTTCATTTATTTAGCAAATATATTTCTTCTTATTTACCCATCTAGCTAGCTGTGTCTACAATGTTGAAGCTTTTTTAAGCTTCAACATCGGCTTGACTTAGAAGTAGCTACCACACTTCCAAGGCCATGTTGTAACCTCTTGTTTGAGATCAATATCCTCAAGTCTGTGTCGCTCAACATTGATTAAAAACACTGTTTATAACGAAACAATCAAAATGACTGTGCTGGAGCCCCCTCCATTGTTGTTGTCCTTATTAGCAATTAATTATCAACCATCCAAAAACACATTATTGCTTGAAATTTACATTTGGGGTAAAATTAAATGCATTTTAGGTTGCAAAAAGAAATTCTTACATGTTGTATTTAGGTGTATATTACAGACTAACCTGACATGCCAGATGGACAGTTTCATATTGAAAATATTTCACTAATCCATCTGGTGAGGAGCCCTGCCAGAATGTTTTCAGGGGGAGAACCTTCAAATACAACAGCAGCTTGTGATTGGCTCATCGTTTGGCTCAAACCACTCATCGAGGACCAATACATATCAAGCAACGCTGCTGTGACGTAGCATATGTAGTGGCTAAGCCTAGCGGCTAACGGTTAGCCGTTAGCTGCTACAGCTAATGACTTACAAGGGCAAACAACAGTAATTGGCCATTAGCCGTAGCGGCTAACTGCTGTTGGCTGCTACGCCTAACGGCCAACTGTTGTTTGCCCTTGTTAGCCGTTAGCCGTAGCGGCTAGCTGGCTGATAGCCGATAGCTTAACTGCCTTGAAACTATCATGTCACATTAATTATTCCACACAGATGTATCATTTAACACTTATGTGGGACATGAACCTTGTCAAAGATAATCCCTACGAAGTAACCTCATGAGGAAAGCATATTTCACCAAGTATGCAACTGAGTAATCATGAGGCTTACTGATATTAGCCTCCACTATTTGCACAACAGTAAGTGACTTCACTTTCTGTTTAGTCACTTCCTGTGGTCGTCACGCCCACAGCTCCCGCTGCTCCCGCCTCTCTACCCTCATTGAGCCGTTAAGCATTTAGCCAAGTAAAACGTTGGACAATGGAGGCTGGCAAGACGAAAATGCATGATTTCAGAATCAGGCAGGTCTGTCTACTCTGCAAGGCTAATTACAGAATTCATTTTAGGAAAATCTTAGGAAAGCTATTCCAAAATTGCACAGATTGAAGGGCCTGGGAACTGAAAGTGCTAAAATGTGAACTCGCTTCAGTGTTTTAGGACTAATGCCTGCACCATTGTATGCAGTGCTGCAGAAAACAGACCAATCAACCAGATTCTCAAAGTTACACGAGCTTCAAAAGAGCATCTCAGACAAAAAGATGATGACTGTGAACATAAGTAGATATATGAACCTGAGTGAAGGTACTCAAATTGGCATTTTAAAGTGGCTTTTATAAGGTGGAACATTTGCATCTTGTTGCTTTAAAGTCCACGGACAAGCTTTTTGAACCTTACAGCTATTTGAAAGTCAGAGGGCAGCCATTCCCCTAAGTTTGGTAAAGTTTTCATCATTTTAAACAGTTGGTATATTAGTAAGATGGCAAAACTACCATCAGGATGTGTTGAGGAAACAGAGAACTGAGGATAAAGATTATTAATACTTGTTAAAGATGTCAACAGAAGGACAAGATCCAATGACAATGAGTCCCATATTTTCAGACTTCCACTGGTCCTGCTTATTGAACTGAAGGCTCCCCCTACTGGTCATTAGAGAACCTGCAGACTTTAAGCACTTTAGATTTTAGATCTGAGGCTACATCAACAAATCAACTCTTTTCCTCTCCTCACACCTTTTCCAGTTTGTCCACCAGCCCTGCCAGCCGTCCCAAAGCTTCCAGGTCTCGCCCTCTCTGATTGGACTCTCGAACTAGCCGATGGAGGGCGTCGTCCACGCTGTCGTAGAGCTTAGAAGTGGCGGCCAGAGCGGCCCTGATGGGAAGAAAGACACAGCAAGGACATTTTTCTGTCTTTAACTTAAATTCTCATTACAGAGTGGACTCATCTTTGCCATAAATCACAGATGGAAAAAAAATGTTTTCATTTTCAAGAACAAAGAAACTATGCAGACAAACTGTCGAGCAGAAAAAGGAATCAAATAAGCAATCAGCCTGCTCTTGTGTTTGGCCTATATTCTGTACAGACAGAGCCAAAACTCATTACTGGATCAGAGGAGCAGCAGAAAAACAGCAGGCCTCAGATCATCTTAAAGCTTTAGTCATACAGACAAGCAAACTACGGCAATCTGTCCTCTAATTAATGTCTAATTCACATTCCCTTACTCCATCAGCTGGGTTTCATTTGTTTTGAAAAAAACTTTGTTATTTGCACAATGAAGAGAAACTTGTGTTGACAAATACAAGAAAATCAAACCAAAGACGTGGAAGATGGAGAACACATTGATCTTGTTTTTGTCCCTTGGGACAGTACTGCATGTGTTGTTTATTCTATTTTCAACTAAGTATTGGGCTTATTAAGGAACATTACATTTGAAGTAGTCAGACTACATCGAAAGCCTGATTCTGCTCTGAAGCATTTCCCTAAAACAAAGCGAAGAGCTAGGAACAAAACTGTTGGTGTTAATGGGCATTTATTTGAAGGGATACACCTTTTTTTTTCTTTTCGTGTCTTATCTCACTTCAAAGTCCATGACAAGCAGGTAGACTCCAGTCTTTTGACTGTGCGTGCAGTAACAAGGAAGCGATGGACAGAGCTCAGCCGTTGCTAATTAGCTTAGCTCAAACACTGGGAGTCAATGGGAAGCGTTAGCCTGCCTATGCCTCAAGTCATCAGATAAACTCTTCAGCAACTCGGTGTGCTTGTTGTGACTCATTTTTTACTGAATTATGTTATATTATCTTCCACTATCATCATATTATCTTCTACTCCTAAATTGAGGCTTTGTCTTCTTGACCTTCTTCTGTGGTGGTTTGTGCGAGAGATGCGACGCTGCAAACAAGTCGAGTCTTTTGAACAGCTCTTATAAGTGAATAATGTTAACCCATTCACAGCTGTTTGTTTGCGAGCCATTATTAAATGCAAATTGCCACCAAATTTAAGAATGGAGAGTTTGCCCTTAGCTAATCAGCGGTGGGAAACTTTGCCCGTCTCTTCCTTGTTACTGCACGTACATTAGTATGAGTGATGTCTGTTTGTTATGGACTCGAGAGTGAGGCAAGACAGGAAAAGAAAATAAAGTTGGTGTATCCTTTAATAAGTGCTATATAAAAAAAGATTATCATTATTATTTAATTAATTTCTTCACAGTAACTTAATAGTATTGGGTCATTTGTGAGTTTGAAATCAGCTGAAAGCTAAACATGATGTAAAAAGGTTGAAGGTGTCTTAACCCTTTAACTCCCTATATAACTGTTTGGCAGGGGTCAATAAATTCAGGAATATTTAATTTGCTAAAAAAACTTGTCATTGTTTGTTTCTGTCAGAGTTTTAGGATACAGAAAAAACTTAAGGTATTTTCTTTGTGTGAGATTTAAAGCATAAAGCTGACATTATCATAATTACTTGATATACTTACTTATACTTACTTGATATACCATTTACTGATTTGAGCATATACCAATAACATTTTTCTGTGTTTGTCAAACTTATTTTTTTCTTTTTTAAGTCATTTTTATTGCTATTTTATTAACAAACATTTTTTAATTGATTTTGGCCCAAATATTTGTTCATTTTTCTGTCATAACAATCATCTGTTTGCTTTTAAAACTTTTCAATCCAACACTAAGAAAATACCTGGTGTTTGGTTTATTTGTTGTTTTCTCTGTTCCCTGAAATGTTAAGGGAATCAAACAAACAATTTTACAACAAATTAAATATCCCTGAATTTATTGATGCCCTCTGCCAAACAGTTGAGCTGGTAGTTAAAGGAGACATATCATGCTGATGCATGATTTAATACTTACATATAATATAATAAATTTGAAAACAAGACCTTACACCCCCTTAATTTTCAAAAAATGAGATATTGTATTTTTTCTGATATCCTAGAACGAGATTTGATGCCTCTGAAAATAGGTCATTGCGAGATGTCCGCGAGATTTAAATCGTCGTGACGACATGAGGTACCTTTCTTTTTATTGGAGTAATCTGATAAAACAGCTCCTCCTCTGAGAGCTTGATAATGGCTTAAAATGAGGATTTTGAGAACGCTATTGTGCGGCAATGAAGGAACTAAATGACTTGTACTGAGGGCAGAAATGCTTTACAGGCATCCTAGTCTGGCATAGTGAAAAGGAGAAACAAGCATGATATGTCCCCTTTAAAGGGTTAAAAGCGAACAAAAACAAAGGAAGAGCGAAACTACTATTACAGTTTGAGAAATGACTGTACCTGCAGTCTGGTGACTTCTGTGCCAGTCCTGACGAGCTATTGGTCAACCCTGCGAGCCAAGCCCCGCCCCTTTGCTGCAGCTCAGTCAAGCGCTGGTCGGCCAGGACGCTGCTCATGAGCTTCCGGTGCTTCTCAATGCTGGCCGGAACATCCTGAAAACAATGAAATGTGGAAGATTGTATTCTTTCTCATGATTTACTTTTCTTATTGTGTAGATTTTACTTTGGTTGAATGCAACTGCCTCAAAATCTTCTAAATTAATTTTGGCCTCTTACCTTGATGTTGTCCGGCATCGGCTCAGTGTCCATCGACTGCAACGCCTCTCCTAACAGAGAGAGGGCGCTCTCACAGCGCTCTGTTAGACTCTCCAAGCTCTGCAAAAAGGAAAATAAAAAGTGCAAAAGTTAATTTTAGGAGCTCTTCCATCTAAATAATAAACAGTGAAACAAAAAGGATATCAGTTAGCGCATGAAATCCTTTAATCTTTGCTTTCAGTTCACAAGAGAGTTCAGAAAAGTGCAGCGAGAGAAATGTTTTCATCTGTTTGGATAAAGTAACATAAACACCCTGCTAAAAAGCCATTAGAAGTCTAAAATACCCCAAATAGGCTTTCTCTCATGATTTATCTTCAACACCTCGTCCATCAATCATGTTGAAATTATCGATTTTTTCACAGCAGAAACCCTCTGATCTTCACCTCCATCTACTTCACAGACTTCGTTTTTCCCATTCCCTTCATTTTTCACATAAATATCTTTAACAGGAGGTCTGCAGAAGGAAATAATGCTTGTTTTTTCCCTTTACAAAAATCAGTTCATCATTTTGAGTTAACCCTAAACCTCTGGCCTTTTTATCACTCCAACTAACTCATGAAAAATAAAAATTAATCATGGCAGACAGGGAGATAAAATCCTATGTATCCAACTCTTCTCAGCATAGAAAATTAGCAAGAATGGATAAATGAATTGATAAAGAACTGTATTGATAAGCAGACTCATTAATGGCATGGTATCAATTAGGGATGTAACCGTATGAATTTTGTATCACGGTTATTGTGACCACAAATATCACAGTTATCATTATTATTGCAATATTGCTGCAATGTGGTCAAAATGTTCAAAAAGTACTTTTACACACACTTGAAATCTCTTAACCCCTTTAATATTACAGTTATAACATGCCTTTTGTCTTTTTTGTCAATGAATGTGTCAGGAAATGTCTTTTGAGTACATTTTTCCACCCCTATATGAACAATTCTAGCAACTATTTGTCATTTTTATGTTATAAATGCTTAAACAGTGTATAATTACAAGAAAAGAAAAAACAGATTTGAACTCAAAACAGGTTTCTTTTCATAAACAATTGTAAATTAATATGTTCAAAGTTTTGGGATGACCAAAAAAAAATCGTAACCTATTTTACATACACTCACACATTTTACTTTGCCTACAGCGTTAATGTTCATGTTACAGCTCGTTATATTAGACTATGTCCAGGCGTTTTTTTTTTTACTGACGATAGTCCCTGAGACAACCCCTTCCATGACTTTCCTCTGGTCTCCCATCTCAATGGCAGATCTCCTCCTCCAATATTTCCAAATTATGACTGATCAAATCCAAAAAACATTAACTATGATGGAAAAAAGACAATCCGTTACGAAATACGGTGAATAAATGACAAAAGAACGGCAAGAACACACTCCAGAATGATACTAATATGCTATTACTTACAAGATTTATACATTGTTTTCTCAGAAGATACTGATAAAGCACCGATAATTCACTCCGGTATGGCTCATTGAATCTTCTCTCTCTCACTCTCCGGCTCAGTCAGCTCACTCATTTGAGAAGTTACAGTAGTTTTAATCATCTTTTTCTTCCGCTGCAGCTTCGTGTTTTAGACAAGTTGACTATCAGTTTCCCCTCGGTATCCTTGTAAAATCCAAAAGTCTGTTTCGAGAGGAAAAATCTGCGCTGTGATGTCTGTGTGGGATAACTTTAAGAGGAAAAATCTCTGCTGTAATGTCTGTGTGGGATAGCAGACACATAGGGTATTTACAGCTTTTCGAGGCGATGAGCAACATCACTGTCAGTTATTTACACAGTGTGGTGATCAAACACGGTATACAGGTAATTAATGGTAATACTAACTGTGGGAAATTTTGATGCGGTTTACCATTTTACCGGTAACTGTAACATCCCTAGAATCAATGCAATTTTATCAATTCCCATCCCTCGTGGTGGCTAGAAATAGTTAAGTAAATCTGTTTATGCAGCTCATTTAAAACAGCAAATTGCCAAAGTAAAAAAAATCATCCATGTAGCATCTTGCTGTATCTTACATTACCTCCTGTTATCTTATTGGTCAAATTTATTTATTTTTTGTTATTTTTTGGGGGGGCTTTTATGGCCTTTATTTGATAGGACAGCTGAGAGAGACAGGAAAGCGGGTGAAGAGAGGGGATGACATGCAGCAAAGGGCTGAGGCCGGGATTCGAACCAGCAGCCGCTGCTGGGGGTGGGCAGCCCCCTGCACATTGGGCGGACGCTCCACCAACTGAGCTAATGCCCGCCCCATTTGAATTGGTCAATTTTTTATACATTTTATCACCATATCCTCCTCAGATTTGTATATTGTACTCTCAGACCCATAATTAATCAGAAAACTATATCATGTAGAGCAGTTTGTGTGGGAAAGTTAAACCTACTAATCTGAAGACCAGCCAGTCGGAGTGAACATGTGTGAAGTCTCCGTCCATCTCTGTGGGCAGCTGCTGCTTGTCCACATGCTGCTGGAGGACCGCTGTTCCTCGAACTGTGTGGACCTGATAGGACAGGAGAGGATGAAAAATAAGAGACCAGAAAGGAACATTCAGCAGGAAAACCAGACTCATGTTCAACAGCCATTCACCAAAGCTTGGGGCTATAATACTGCATCATGATAGCATAGATAGCCAGACCATAAATTTGTCCTTATCATATTTGTCTCCATTGAATTGAAATTTATAAGAAGTTAGTCCCCGTAAGATGTGAGACAATCCTCATGTCTCCGTGGTTGTAAAGGCATTTATTATGGAGATATAATACATAACAACCATGGATAGAGGGGTCATCATAATATTAACAACTATACTGATTATATTGTGGAGAGGATGGATGGTGTTGATAAAGCAGGATGAAGTTGAGCTGCTATTAAATGGGGTTAAACTGATTAAAAAATGTTTATGTAAAGTGACTTTATTTCTGTTGATAGTTGGAGGTTAAGTGGGCGGAGACAAAGGGTGAAAATAAGAATTCACGAATGCCACAAATTCCTGGATGTCTGGGCAATTAATTTTTCCTCATCATATCTGTCTCTGTTGAAAATTATTGAACTAAAGTGCTCATAGGGCGGCATAGTGCTCCAGAAAGTAGTGCATGTGCCTCACAGCAAGAAGGTTGCTGGTTTGATCCCTGTCTCTGTCACATGCACAACCTACTGTACCCCTGTGCCCACTATGAAAAGCAACAAAATATTTGTTGGATAAATCATGCTCAAAATCTTCTTCTTCTTCTTCATTTAGCCACTTTTCAGGTTTTATTTTTTAAACCAGAAAAATGACCTGATCAGAAAGCAGAAATGTAGGTCAACCAGGTGGTTGACTTGCCTGTTCAGGGTCATTCTGGGCATATTGGATTTCTTTCATTTCTGCAACATATATTTTAATGAAAATATCACAGAGAGTAGCATCTGTTAAAATATTCTTAACTTTATTCAACAAATATATCCCTTCATATTTATCTAGCTAGCTAGCATTGAGCAGTTCCATGTGTGTGTTTGTGTTTACTACCTGCTGCGCCTCAGTGCCACTGTTCAAATCATCCTTGAGTCAAAGTAGACATTTCAGCATATTCTGCTCTTGACCTTGTGCCAGAAATGTATGTTTTTATAACAACACATGAGGAGAAATATGACCAAAACTGCTGTGCACCATGCGCTTTTAGACAACTCGTCACAAAACAGAATTCTTTATAATATTGAGACCCTATGAAATACTTTTTGGTAACACTTTAGAATAACAATCATTTGTAAGGCATTTATAAACAATAAGTAGACATTAGTAGATAGTCTCCTAATCATGAACAAACCACATATACACATTTGTAAATTATTATATCATTGATAAATGATTATTTAATCAGTTACAACTTAAGTTACAAGACGATTATTAAACCATTTATAACTAAACTTGCACATTTATCTATGATTTATACATTATTAAAAACATGATTTTTTTCCACAAATGCTTGAGCTGTGACATAGACTTAACATGCGATTTATACTGACTTGTTACAAATCATTTTTAATCAGGAAAAACATAATACAAAAAGAATGCTTCCTTAAATCATTAAAAATGTTTTCCTATGCATAAAAATAACAGATGATAATGATGAATAAATCATGTACAAATAATGTTGGTGCAGTGTTTTTAATAATGTAATTGATTTAATTATCATTTATAAATGATATAATAATCATTTTCAGATGTGTGTAAGTGGTTTTTCATAATTAGTAAAATATTAATATCGACTAATAGTTTATAAATGCCTTACAAATGGTCGTTATTCTAAAGTGTCACCTACTTTTTAATTAGAAAAGGAGCGGAAAGGCCTGACATACCTCTCCTTTACTCATGCATCATTAGAACTACGTGGATAAAAATAAAAACCCAGAGACAAAATGTTTCAAAATCACACAGCTGTGTTTTCCTAGCTGTCTTTGGAGCGCTGCTTTTGGGTGGTATTTCCTCTTAATTTGCAATGATTTGACTGTGAACTATTATCAAGCTTGTGTGTAACAAAGGAAAGGAAATCTGCTGATCCATGAGCAGCTAAACGAGTTATTTGCTGCTCTACGTGTGCCAAATGCATGAAGATAAGCTTTATTTAGATTAATGCACAGTGTGAGTGTTGGCTCGGGCTAAAAGCATCTGTGATTGATCAGATTTTAGCAACTAAGCAGAGTGTATGAATTTTTATTTCCTCTTTGCATTTCACATTAGAGCAATTATCCCTTTTTTATGACGATAATGGAAAATGGAGGTTCAAGAACTTTAATTCTGCTAATGCTCCACGTGGGTGTTCGCCCTGTTTTAACATTCAGACGGGCATTTAAGAGAATTAAACCAACGTATGAACAACCATTAAGTGGAAACAGGTGATTCAAATGAGCTCACCTCCACTCCCTCTAAGTTATGAGGCGGGGGCTCCTGCTGCTCCTCCGCCAGAATCAGAACAGACCCCAGACCGCCAGGAACCGACACCTGCGACATGAAAAACACACGTGTAGCTACTTCATCACGTCTGTAAACATATGAGTGCACACGGGCAAATATTTAGCACGTTTTGGCAGGGGCAGCACTGTTTCTACATCTCACCTGGAACGATTTAAGAGCAGAGAGGCAGAGAGCAGAGGGAGGGGAACGTCTGCTGTCCATTAACACCGTGAGACCTTTTTCTTTGGCTGCAGGCCTGAGGAGGAGAAAATGAGGAGTAAGAGAGAGTGAGAGATTAGAGACTTACTCTGAAATAAGACATCAAACCTGGACTAAAGCCCGAAATGTCTGCGGCTGCAGAATAATATGAATGCTGTACAATAGAAGTACAACTCTCTATTGCATGGAGTATTACTTAGAAATGGTAAAAAATGTTTTGAATCATTTTATTACTTAAAATGGCCTAAATAATGGACAAATGAAAAAAAATCTTGAAAAAAGTTTAAAGAGGAGGTCTTTGATCAATTGTTGCCATATGGCAATAATATGCAATCGAGGAAAGTACCATAAAATCAACATTTTTGACCAAAAAGTCATTTTATTTAAAACAAGTCTCCACATATCCATGCCATACTCATCCAAAATGAACAAATAGACATACAGTGAAAACATTGTATAATTTCAATCGTAATCTAAAACGTCTGCTAATAAAAAGCCGAGACCTTGAACCCGGCTCAGTTAAGTACAATCTATCATTCTTTTTTTTCTTTTCATTCAGTTGTTTTTTTCTGTTTCATTTTATTTGATTTCTACTCATTTCAATTGATTTGATTTGATTTCATTTCATGCCTTGTGAAAGTCAACAAAGCAGTTCCTCTCTGCAGTGAAGCAGAGGAAAACGGCGCACTCGGAGCACTTGCTCCTCACGATACCCTTGCATTCGGGCATTTTACACCTGGTGCATGCACGGGCCAGTGGTCAGCAGTCTCTGTGCACAGGATCTGGTGGGACAAAGCTTAGGGGCCCTCTTCTCTTTTTCTCCACAACAACAGCATGTGAAGGTCTCCCCTTCCTCTTGTTGCCCCTTTTTTCCCTGCACAAGCATGAGGCCGCTTGGATTTTGAAGTCTAACAGTGGGAACTGGACCTTCTCAGACACCTGGGACTTGCAGTCTCTCCTGTTAAGAAACCACGCCTGTACCAGGGTCAAGTCAAGCATGTGGAACACAATGTGGTGGTACCTTTTCTTGGACCTGATCTTGATGCAATAGAGGGCGATCAAAGAACCCCAAAGATCCACTCCCCCTATGCTCTTGTTGTAGACTGCTACTACATTAGGGCGCGAGACATGGACCACCTCTTTCTCTTTTTTGTCCCATCTTATCATTTATGGAGGAAATTGGATACTATGTTAAAGATAGCCAGCGACATACCTTAAATTACAAAATATAAAAAAATATATAATGTTATTACTTTAAAAACATAAGAAAAGTTGTAAACAGTCTCAGGATAGTTCCATGCTATGTAAGTGAATGAAACTCCATTAGGTTGCATACACTAGGAATTTTCCATATTTGCATATTGTTGCCATATGGCAACAAATCTGTTTTAGCATATTACAAAAATGCATAACATCAAAATTGAATTAAATGTAGAAAGATTAAGTTTACTTACCCCAAATAGTGATTTAAATTTTTTATTCAGTGAAAATACTCAAAAATTCTAAATAAAAGACAATCTTTGAGAGCCCCAGACAACTATGTTTGGATGTCAAATGTCCATTAGTAAAAAGGACTGACAAACAGGATCTCCTGGTCATGTGACCTCATAAATTCTATGTCCTAAAATAATTGATAAAATAATAAGATAAAATAATTGTTGCCATATGGCAACACTACTGCAATAGAGGGTTAAAAAAGGCCTGGATGTTGATGTGTCAGCACCCATGGATGGGTAACTTGCACATCTATGATGACAACATTAATGCTGAAAGGTACATACAGGTTTTGGTGCAATATATTCTGCCATCTAAGACCCTGCTTATTTAAGTACAAAAATGTTAACTGAGTGTTGTTAAAGGAAAGGTGATGTAAGACAATGGTAAACGTGCACTGTGCCAGATTTTTTTGAAAGGCGTACAATTATTCAAATGAGTAAAAAACAATAGTGTTTATCAGTTTTGACATTAAACATTGACACTAAATATTTTATCTTTTAGTGTGCTCAAATGACTACAGAATAAAAACAATTTGCCCTGATCAGGCCTTTCTTGGCCAGCACTGATCACCTATTAGTGAGACTGGTTGATAACAATCATGTTTTGCAGGTAGAGGTATCACAAAACCAGAAAGCACTCAGAGCACAAACCTCTGCCAAGGCAGCACAGATATTTGTGTCACATCAAAAAGCAATAGTTCCATGATAAAGTTACCCTCATGATATGACTCCTTGACCCTGAAACCCACACCCAGCACTCAGAATCATGTTGATATTGTTATCAGTGAGACAGTTATTGAGCAAAAATAATCGTTTGCTAATGGTGGTTATCTGGATCACCACCAAACTTTAATCATTGTTAAGTTGGGCCACTACTGACATCTCCTGAAATTTTCAGCAAAATCCATCCAGTAGTTTTTGAGTAATCTGCCTACAAAACAAACATACACTGGCTAAAACATAATCCACTTGCTGGAGATAATTAAACATGGCTCTTAGCTGACTAAAAACTCATTGTTTGTACTGGTGCAGGGTTCAAGGAGCCGCTACTTTTTCTTTTAAGACATCTAATTTAACGTAACTTGTTGCATAACTTTGGTTCACACTGTTTAGAGAGACAGACTGGTGGCAATTGTTCCAATTTTGCTGTCAAGCCCAATCATCATTTAAAATAAAGTTTAAATCAGTTGGTGCAGGTTTCGAGGCCTCTGGCACATGCTGCGGTTACTTACCCCCACCTCACCCTTTGACTGAGTCAGCAAAAAACAAGTCAAGTCAAATATGACTCTGAAGCACTTCTAGGTGAACAGGTTTGTAAATGAGTGACATTAGAAAACAATTAGTCAAGTCTGAACATGACGTCTGACGCTTATTAAGATAAGAAGTAAAGACAGGAGCTAAAGAGTGAAAGCACCGCAAAAGCAAAAGGTTAAAATTAAACATTAAGACCTCTTTTTATGGTTCTAAATGGGGTAAAAGGGGGGTTCCTTTACATCAAGCTTTAACATAATTTATAGACGCTTCAAATATATTAATCGTTGGACTGATTAGTGAGAAGAACACAGCATTACCGTGTGATTCTGTGGTAGCAGGCCAGGACTCGGGCCATCTCCTCCTCAGTGAAGCCCTCCTCTGATGAATCTGTCTCTGTGACGACCAGAGCTCGCCCCAGCCTGTCCACTGTACCTGTGGACGGAGAGCATCAGGAACAGCTTAATGAAGAGTTTTAAAGGAGCTATGCTTTTCTGAGTTCTATATGCCCTTTTGTTTTACATGTCTCAGAGCACAAGAGTAAGAGGTCATTTACAAGACTCGTTTCTGGCCTAATAGGAACAGTTTTCATTGCGTTTTTGCCTCCCATTTACATGAGAACGGTGCCTGGAGTGCCTGAATAAGCGAACTTTTGAAACCAGGGTCCAAAGTGGAGAGTTTTGAAGACGTATCGGTGTGGCGCTTCATGTAAACAGCGTTTAATGGGGGAAACGCTGATGTGCACAGTACTCTTCCACATGAAGGCTGCATGCGCAAACAGGAACAACAACAACAGCATCGGTCATTTACAGAGCAATACGTGTGCTGCTTACTGTGCTTGGTTTGTTATCCAGACAAAACTATCGAGACAGATTTGTTGTCCAGACAAGAAACTCCTCCAGTCCACTCGCTATTGTTGTTTCTTTTTCTTCTCCATACGTGTGTTGTAACAGCACTGTTTCTTTGCAAACCTACATCGCCACCTACTGGCCTGGCCTGCACACTACAGCTTTTTCAGTCGTTCTCTCGTCTCCATGTAGAGGCGGATCGTTTTTGAAAACGCAAAGGAAAAACCTTTCTGTTTCTGGTAAAAACATTGTCAAGTAAACATGGCCTAAAGTCTGAGGGACTGCGACCTCCACACCCCCACCCCTACCCCCCCAAAAATGAACCTTATATTTGGGCTGGACAATATTACCTAATCTCAATATCACGATTAATTAAAGGTCTTTCCTCGATTCCGATTAATAAGCGATTATTTTATGCTATGCTGGAACAAATTAGTAGTGATACCAATGGGCATCGACACGGTCTCCCTGCAGTACTTGCACGAGGGCTGGACGATTACGGTAAAAATAAGAATCACAATTATTTTAAGTGATATTGAAATCACAATTAATATACACAATTATTCATTCATTCAAAAACTTCAGTATTGATTTAAACACAACTTTAAAGAACCGGCGAGTGGCACATACAGTATTATTGATCCACATAAGTCACACACACTCGCTGTGGCTGCAAGTGGAACAGAAGCGCTATGAAGCACAGGAATTTGCATACATGGCACTCCACACTGTGTGGCATATTAATCGTTTTTCTTTGATTATAATGTTTTTATGATTGTCAGATGGCAAAATTGAAATCATGATCAAAATCCGATGAATTGTCCAACCCTAATTTACACTGAACTTCTTTCTGCTCGATGTCCTCTGCACAGAATCCAAAATGTGCCCAATAAACAGAGACAGTATTTTTCTTTCTCTTTTCTTTACTAGGTCCTCTGATAGATAGGGGCTTGTCTCCTCCATGTTGGTGGCACGCCCTTCGCCCTTAGTGAAAGTGAATGTAGACTACATGGAGGGGGCGTGGTCACGTGACTTACACAGGGAATAATCAAAATAATTGTTATGAGTAAAATTAATTTGATTAAAGGGTCTAAATGTCGATTTCGATTATATTTCAATTAATTGTCCAGCCCTACCTTATAATGTGATGTTCACCTGCAAGGTGCAGAGCAGAGACTATAGAATCAATACAGAGTTGTTGATAACATGGCACCAAGCTGCACTGAACTGAAAAATGACCACAAAGTTGACTGGTTAACCAATCAGAGCAGACTGGGCCCTTATGAGGAAGGAGGCCTGTCTCAGACTGGCAAAGATAACAGCTAGAGCAGGGGTACTCAGTATATGAAAACTAGAGGGTTTTTGACAGAGACGGGATGTGTGATGCCCTTTAAGTCAGTTTTAATTGGGTTGACTAATTACCATGGTCAACAACCTTCTTTCCTTGTCTAACAACTAGACAGTAACTAATAAAAACCAGTGCACATGGACAAAAACTAAAACTAAATTAGCTGACATTTTCCTCAACAAATAAAAACCAGACTAAAATGTTTGACAGTGACGTATTGTAACTGAAATGCTTCTATTCGTTTATACATTTGAACTTTACTAGCATTCAGTAAAGGGTTATTAGATGTTTCATTTTATCACAGTGTAAAACATGACTTCAGAAATTCAAGGAAATATAAAAAATGCCTTACACTTTAAACCTTATATTTTAGTCAATTTACAGTAGATCAATCAATCAACAAACTTTATTTATATAGCACTTTTCCTTTAACATATGTAACTCAAAGTGCTTGCAGAAAAGAAAACAAGAGGAAAAGAGAGGGAAAAAACAATTCCAAACTAGGCACCTGTCAGGGGAGCACAGTGTGGGATTGGAAAAAAACACCTCAGCACATGAGCAACTAGAAAAGCACTCGGAGAGCGCAGACCTCCGCCAGCGCCACAGTCCTCACCCATATTGTGATTTTCACCATAACTATTAGTCCTACCTTTATTTCATGTAAATATTTAGATTCCTTGACCATGAAAACATACCATTACTATTGGATTCATTATGATATCTATTTTAGTTCAGTAGTATTCAGTATTCACAAAAAACACATTTTTCATCATGGCAGCCAGACGCTGATCTGGATCAACACCAAAATTCAATCAGTTCTTCCTTTTCCCATGCTGAACATTTCCTGAAAATTTCATCAAAATCCATCCATTACTTTTTGAGTTATTTTGTTCACAGACAGACAGACAGACTCTCCTGAAAACATAACCTCCTTGGCGGAGGTAGCTAAAATGTAGTGACATTTCATCAACTAAAACTGGACTAAAATTGAAACCATTTAGATGTTTTAATATGTTTTAGTTTTATGAATAAGACTAAAATATATTTTAGTTAAAAAAAATAAAAGTAAATGACAAACTGCCACCAAAATTAACACTGCTTTAAGTGTCCTAGTCATGTTTTTGAAGATCTCAAGCCTGTGTGGAGTTATGCACTCACGCCTGATGCCACTTTAGTCCGACAGGGCTCAGTTCTGATTAAAATGCCCCAGCTTGACCTTCTCAAAAAGATTTTCTAGTTTGCCCAAACATACTAGTTTGCATGTGTGACTGGATCAGTTTGGGTTTATCAAGTTGATTTCTGTTGCTCTATTTTTGGCATTTCAATAAGAATATAAGGTGGACAAACTGTGGAGTTTCAAACCTTAACTTGAACTCACCTGTTAACTTCAGTTTCCCTGACTGAAGTAGCTCTACGTCCAGTTCCCTCAGAAGAGGAGGGTCTTTAGATGCAACTCCATTCACTTTGTCAGCACACGCCTCGTGTGACCCCGGCTCTTCATCTAAGTGGTTGAATAGGGGTGTGCCTGATTGCCCGTTGCAGACAGGGATGGGATCTCCCTCTGTTTCTAAAGAGAGAGCAAAATGTATGTTATTACACAGATACAGTACCGGTCAAAAGTTTGGACACACCTTCTCATTCAATGCGTTTTCTTTATTTTATCACTAATTACATTGTAGATTCTCACTGAAGTAATGATGGCCACTCGTTTCTCTTAGCTTAGCTGATTGGTTCTTACCATAATATTAATTATAACAGTGTCTAATAGGGCTGTCAGCTGTGCATCAGCCTGACTTCTGAACAACACAAATGATGGTCCCAACCCCATTAAAAGCTACAAACATGACACATATTTGGCCATTTCATTAGGAACATTTCATTCCCATTATCATTACAGCTGCTAATGTAGATATTCGCATGATCTCCCTATTCACGGTTGATACCTTTACAGTATCTATTTTTATCACCACATAGTCATAAGGTCCCTCTGAAAATGGGATTTCACATCTCAAGAGGCCTTTAATACATTTATACTTAACAGAGACAAATATGGTAGGGATGCACTTGTGGTCTGGGCACCCATGAGTTCATCACTACCATAAATTCTGATTTTAATTAAGAATATCATTCGATTATACTCCTATAAAATGATCATTACAACCATAGACAGACATGAGGACCCTCCTGAAAACGAGATGTAGCATCTCAAGAGGCTAACCTCTAATAAATCAGACGACAGGTCGATGGTACATGGATCTGTCCCTAACTTTAGTTCTTACTCTAGTCCTCTTCTCTCCTCTTACCTCCCTTCCTTTGCCCTCACACCCGACACAGCATCGTGTGGATTTGCTGTTCATCATGAGACTGGGATCCACATTCAAGATTTCCTGCTGCTTAACAGAAGGTTTTTTTCTTGCCGCCATGATGGAGGGATTCATGATTGGCTATTTGGATTCATGTTGGGTGTTGGATGTATATATTTGTATATATATGTATATGTGTATCTTTATATGTCTATATGTATCTATACATATATGTTTATCCATAATATGAAGAGTTTTTGCTCTATTGTAAAGTGTCTTGAGATAACACTTGTTATGAATTGGCGCTATACAAATAAAGATTGATTGATTGATTGATTGATTGATTGACTGATTGATTAAAAAGGCAAGAAATTCCATTAATTAACCCTGGAAAGGCACACCTGAGAAGTAAAAGCCATTTCAGGTGACTACCTGTTGAAGCTCATAAAGAGAATGCCAAGAGTCTGCAGAGCAGTAATCAGAGCAAAGGGTGGATACTTTAAAGAAACTAGAATATAAGACATGTTTTCATTTATTTCACACTTTTTTGTGAAGTACATAATTCCACACATGCTCATTCATAGTTTTTATACCTTCAGTGAGAATCTACAATGTAAAAAGTGATGAAAATAAAGAAAACACATTGAATAAGAAGCTGTGTCCAAACTTTTGGCCTGTACTGTATATTTATATCTTTTAGCTCATTGGCCTGTAGGTGTCTTCTCACCTGTGATGCTTTTCCTCAGACCATCAGCTCCAGCATTAGTCAAAGTTTGGACTCCATCCGGTTCATCCGCCTGTTCTCTCTGCTCCGACTGGTTCTCCTCAGTGACTGGCAGTTTCACCAAAGCTGCTGAGGAGGTGGGACTCGGTTGTGAAGATTTAACCTGCTGTTTTGCTGCTCTCTGGTGAGTGCGGCCCCCAGACCTTGCCCTACCTTTGGCCCCTTTTCCCTTCCTTTTCCTCCTACAGACAAAGCACAGGAAGTTTTTATGATACACGAGAGACAGGTGATCATTTTATCACTTTCAAAATACGTTGTTTTGACATGATTTCCGTTAAGAGAGGACTTGGAAGGTTTTATTTGGAAGAGTTTCAAGACTTCATGTGCCCGAGTTGGACAGCCTTTACTTTGTGGAAAGATTTGACTGCACAGTGTTGAGCTGAACTTTGGTATGGAAGTGTGAAGGTGAAAACAAACAGAAAAAGGGGATGAGGGGGTCCCACAAGCCAACGGTTCTTAACTGGTGGGTTGAAACTGAGAAGTGGGTCATGGATGACTGTCATGAAAAATAATAATGTTGCCTATGAAACAAAGCCCTAAGCAGAAATGCAATCATGTGTTAAGTTCTGTGTAGTCTGATAACAAAAACACTAACTACAAAGCAATCAGAGTCATGTTGTTATCATTATTAGTTAGACAGTTATTGAGCAAAAAATGTTCATTCGCTAAAGGCATCACCACCAAAGTCTAATCATTTTTAAGTTCAGTCTTTATGGACATCTCAAGAAAATTTAAAAAAAAATCTGTCTGGAAGTTTTTCCGTAATCTTGCTAACAAACAAGCAGACGAATTTACGCCGGCAAAAACACAACCATCTTGTCTGAGGAGGCACCAAACAAAATTGCAAACAAGTTTGTTTTTGGTAATTGAGCTTTTTAATCTTGAAGAGCTAATGTATTGATTTCTAAAATTTGATATGCCCTATAGCCGGGGTGGGCAAGTGGCAGTCCTGGGGCCATATGTGGCCCTTTACCTTACTAAGTGTGGCCCACCATTAATCCCCCCCCCCCCCCCCCCCCCCCAAAAAAAAAGAAATAAAAAGAGAACATAACAGCAACTGCTAAATATGATTCATCGTGACTGCACTCCATAGTGCACAAAGTAGGATAAGTGATAAAGTATTTATACTAACCTTAGATTGCTGGTACAAACTTTGCTTTTTATGTCATTAAAAAACTTGCTTGCTGTGATTATTTCTCTAAATATCTTTGACGAGGCCTTAAAGTATAATATATAGGTAAAAACTGTATTTGGAATCAATTGTGAAGGTAAAATATTTGTGCTTAAAAACTGGTAAACATTCAATCTTTTATTGTTAAAATAACAAGCCTAGATTGGCTTGTTTTATGTTCTTTAAAGTGCAAAATTTTAATTGTGTATGAGTTAAAATATATAAATATTGGTATAATCCTTTTTGAAGCCTTATGTTTGCTGTTTTTTGTTTATTTATATTAAAAAAATCCTAGTACAGAGTGACCAACTGTATGTAACAGTGCGGCCCTCAGACACTAAAAAATAACTATGTGGCCCTATTGGTAATCAATGTTGCCCACCCCTGCCCTGTAGTGTGTCAAGCATGTCTGTTCCACGTGATAGAGTGAACCTACACAGCCTAAGGACTTCTCCATTTTAACAGTGACAGTGGCTGAATACAACATTAAATTCTCCCAGTCCCTTGAATTGACCACCAGAGTGACGTCCTACCATTGAATTCACTGACAGATTAAGCCCATAGAGTGGTATAACGGATGAATCCAGAAAACAGAACTCCAAGAAACACAAAAATTACATGAGTCAACTATTGCATATATTTTATAAAAGTATAATCCAAAAGTTTACACGATTACCCTCATATAGTTAATGTGCCTGTCATAAAATGTTAATTATGTAGTCGTCAGGCCCGCCTACAAAAACACCAAGAGCTGAGCTATTTTCAGAGTAGATTAACATGGGACCCTTTAAACAGTATTTGATATTACTTAAAAAAACAAATACAAGCCAAAACATGTGCTGGAGCAGAGCCTGACAGGGCCTACAACCAACTTACGATGGTGTAAGTCATACAAAAATCTTGTTTTTTCATTTTTAAATATTATGTAGAAACAATTTAAATTATTCAATTTAATCATAACATTGCCCAGCCCTAATGGGAAATAATAAAAGGCATCTGGTGCTGCCTGCTTTAAAATCTTAAACCCCTGTTGTGTGTTTAAAATGACTGTTGCTGAATAACTGCAAACAAGGCTCCCCAGTTTTGGAACTCTCTCCCCCACTGAACTCAGCAACACTGATTCCTTACCCCTCTTTAAAACAAGACTCAAAACCCATCTGTTCAAGCTCTCCTACTCCCTCTGATATTTTGCACTGTCTATTAAATCTTTTTGTTTGTTTTTTATACCTGTTTTTATGCCTATGAATGCACTTTTTATCTTTTATAAGGTGAATTTTAGTGTCATGGAAGGCACCCTTAAATAAAATGTGTTATTATTATTATTAAGATGGCCAGGGACCCTACAGTAGACATTTATGGTAGTTTTTTAGTAGTCAATAGTTCATACACTATTACCACACCCATGAGGGCAAACTTTACCGGGTTACTTGATTTTGAGGATACTCTTCAACAAGAGGCCACAATAAGATGTTAAACACTGGATATATTGTGGTTGCTTCAAAGTTGAACCACCATGTTGTAGTCACATAGTAGCTTACTGATAGCTTTTCACTCTCGCTAATTATGTAAAAGATTAGATTATCGTGAAAAGTAGGCTCATTTGTTAAGATTTGTTAAGGCCAGTCCTAGATCAGTTGGGAACCATAGATGTAAGACATGTTTCCATACCTTGCTGCTCTGAATCCTGCCGTTTTGACTTCCTTTCCCCTCGGACACACCCTATCCTCCGCTTTTCCATCGTCCCTTTCTTCTGTCTCCTTTGAGGTTGATGTGCTTTTCGTATTAGATCCACTGCCTGTTACATCCTCACTCTCGAACGGTCTCTCTGGTGCATCTGAGGTTGGCGTGGTGGCATCACTGTCTCCACTCAGTCTTTTATCTGTGTCCTCAAAAACAGAGTCCGAATGGGATCCGTGATCCGAGTGACCCTCTATAAAATGTCCACCTATGTCGTGGTTTTCATTCGTGGCTGAACTGTCGCCACTCTCTGAGACTTGACACCTGTGGTTTTCTCTTTTTGGCTGCGGGAGAGTGTTGCTGTCTCTCTCTTTACCCACGCCAGGTTTCCTCTCTTTGAACGGACCATCAAAGTAAAGACGATGGTTCTCTAGACCCTCAGAGTCTCTGCTTGTTTTGTCTCCTTCATCAGAGTCCTGGACAGACGAAGAGTATGTCCTCCTTCCTCTTCCAGGCTCAGTGACTCCTTGTGAGGGCCTAGAGGGTAAGGTGTCACCTTTTGGAGGTACTGCTTCTCTTTTAGCACCAAGAACAGATCGGAAGCTTCCAGATCCTTCAAGTCTCCCGTATCCCCAAGCTCTCCCCTTCTTGAGTTTGATTGCTTTCCCCCTCCTAACCAGTGGCAAAGTCTTGGTCTTACAAATCCCATGCATCTCCAGGTACCTCTGCCTGTTATCAACCCCTCCATCTGGACCCACTCTAGGCTCCAGCAGTTCCACGTAGTCCCCGTCCAGCTGAGGTTGCCTCCCCGTCCGCCCAAGCCCGTCTTCGCTGCGCCTTCGTCTAGGAAGTGCCGGCTCATGGTCCAAGCCAGGCGGTATACTGTCGTCCTCCTCCTCGTCCCAGGACCAGGAGTCTGGTTCTCCTGAGGATGAGCCTCCCCAGCCCCCAAGGCTGCTGCCCCCTTCGCTGGGCAGGCGGTTGTCGTGGTTGGACATCAGGCCGAGCTCTGCAGAGGGATCGTGGATGAACTTTGGGTAGACAACCTCCTTCCATGGAAGACGTACCACACCATCACAGGTGCTGACCAGGCAGGTGTCGAGTCCTCCTCCAACTACAGAAGGATAAGAAGAGCAAGTTAAGCATCTGGGAAAGAAATCAAAGCAGAACTAAGTACATATCCAATGACTGTGAATCATAAACTTAAATATTAAACAGTCTTTAAGACAGGGGTCGGGATCAAAGGCCAAATCCAGTTGAGCGTTGATAACAACTCCCTCAAGGAATCTTTATCTTTTGTCTTTGCTGAATGATTCCCTTATCAATGCCTTCCACTCTGTTTTGCATGCCTTTTAAATCAAGGACTTCACACTCTTATCAGAGGCAGTCAGCAGAAATGACAAAAAAGAAGGCAAAATGTGATCATGGTTGGCAAAAAGAGCAGTCAAATTTTAGCTTGACTTTCAACAAATTATGTTACATGATCTTCGACTACTATCTTCTTCAATTCGTAAACAGAGGGTTTGTTTTGTTGACCTCCTTATTAGCACATCCGCGGTGGTTTGTGCACACACTCTGCTGTTTTATTACCTCCGCCAAGGAGGTTATGTTTCCGGGAGAGTTTGTTTGTCTGTCCGTCCGTCCGTCTGTGAACAAAATAACTCAAAAAGTTACGGATGGATTTTGATGAAATTTTCAGGAAATGTTCAGCATGGGAAAAGGAAGATGTGATTCAATTTTGGTGTTGATCCGGATCAGCGTCTGGCTGCCATGATGAAAAATTAGATTTTTGTGAATAACTACTTAACTTAAAATAGATATCATTATGAATCCAATTACCAATGGGATGTTTTCATGGTCAAGGAATCTAAATAGTTTGATGAAATAAAGGTAGGACTAATATTTATGGTGAAAATCACAATATGGGTGAGGACTGTGGCGCTGGTGGAGGTCTGCGCTCTCCGAGTGCTTTTCTAGTTTCTTATGTATTTCTTCAAAAATTACACAAAATGCAAGTTTTTCTCTAAAAATAGATAACACAATGGGGTAAAAAATGACGATTTAGAGTTGAAGAGTTTATCTGATGACTGTAGGAAGGGCAGGCTAATACTACCCATTGACCCCCAATGTTTGAGCTAAGCTAATTAGCGGTGGGCCATCTCTGCCTCTCTCTTCCTCGTTACTGTACACACAATCAAAAGAATGGTGTCTATCTGCTTGTCATGGACTTCGGCGTGAGACAAGACATGAAAAACAAAAACAAGATGTTGGCGAATCCCTTTTAAGCAATACGGAAAACATCCTCTTACCCTCTCTTTTGTGGCCTCGTTCTTTGTTGATGCTGTGCAGCCACTCAGAGGTGAACACAAGGGGGTGCTGCGATTCAGGTACCAAGATTTCCTGAACGGTGCGCCCCCCAGGAGCCAGACATTTTAGGGCGAGACGTGGGCAACGCGTGGAGAAGGGCACCACCTGCAGGTAGAAGTCGTTACTGCGCAGGAGCCTCCAGTCCAAAGTGGAGAGCTGGACGACCACCTTCTCACCGAGACACAGAGGCCAGCCGGAGTGAAGAAACAAGCAGCCCAGGTACTGAGACTGTGAGAGAGAGGGGAAAGGAGTGTGTTAAATGAGCCTTCATCAGCATGAAATTGAATCTTGTATGCCAAGTCCTCTTTCTGTACCTCTTTAGATTGCGTAGTGCTCTTGCCTTTACACTCCTCTTTCACCAAAATTATCCGATTTAACGCTCATGCTCAATCTTGCTCTCCCATTCACAAATCACAGCGCACAGAGCCAATTGGAGGCAGCCTACATGTCAGCGCTTGGCTCAGTTATTCAATGACTCGCATTTCCAGAACTGATACCACGTCAGTCGACAGAATCCGCTCGTTCCCTTGGCGAAATGCCAACGACGAAAAAACAAACGTCCGACATGTGACTCACCGCGGTGTTTTCTAATCTGGAAAACAGCTTAGCTGGCATGACAGGGTGAGAAGACTCCAGAGAGCTGAGAGTGAGTCACACACCGACAGATGACCGGCTTGTCACAACAACCAGCCTCTGTTTGGTTTCTTAAGCAGAAAACACAACAAGGAGCTCCGTGACACTGAGGAAATCAGTCCAAATCGAGCACACTGAGCAAAGAGGGTGTAAATTTAGCAGTTCTACCAAAACAAACTGAATCAAGAGTTCCCTGGAAAGACGAAAAGAGCCCCTTACTCCAAATGGCTCGATAAATCTAGTGTCAGATCTACATCCTCCCTCTTGCTGGCAGAGTTTGGAAGAACTTCTCTCTGCTGCTCCCGGTCACATCTAATCGACTCACAGGGCTGCTCTCTCTTCCCTCGCTGCTCTCCACACTCACGAGTCCTGATTGAATTATATCCCCCAGGCAAGCTTTCAAACATCAGCCCAATTCTACCTCTCTGCTCCTTCCTCTATGACTTCTTTAAAGCCCATACTCAGTCGTTTATCTCTTCCAAGAGCATTTAAAGGCTTTTGTAACTTCTCATATCTCTGCCCTGTTCATATGTCCTTCCAGCCTACACTTATTTACATCATTTCTTAGTAAACTATTGAGGATTTTCTTCAAAATTTCCACAAATGTCCACTCTGACTCAGAGTTAAACTCGGTAGAATTTAGCAGCTTTACGTCAAAAGTCAAAGTCATGATTGTGCACGCAATATCTAAACTAGAAGTGCTCAGGAGTCAAAAACGTTTGCATTTCTGGCATTAATAGCCAAGTTATTCTCAAAGTGTGCGAAACTGTTTTATCGAACATTGTTACCTCCACCAGTTTTTATTAGTTTGTTTATATATTAGCAAGATTACGCAAAACCTACTGGACAGATTTTGCTAAAATTTTCAGGAGATGTTGGTAATGGCTTACCTTAAAACTTATTTAAAATTGGTGGAGACCCATATAACTACAACTAGCAAACAATCACTTTTTGCTTAATAACTGTCTAATTAACAATTATGTTATGATTCCAAGTTCTATGTATGGATTTTAAGGGTCAAGGAGTCATTTTATGATGGGAACTTTATGATGAAATTATTGCTTATAGATGTAACAGCAATATTTGAGCTACCTTGGTGGAGTTTTGGGCTCTCAGAGTGCTTTCAAGTGAACAACTATATAACTGAATTCCTAAATCTGTATCCAAATTGGGTTCAAAACCAAAATCTACCCATTTTTATCATCTGCCAAACTGCCCTGTCAATCTTACTGAATCCTATAGAGGCCCCATTTCCTGCATTTCTTTATTCTGTGAGAAGGGGCTTGGGGAGCAGATAAACATGACATATTTCAAGAAAACCCTCAGTTCACAGAAAAACGTGATACATCTCTTTAAAAAAAATGCCCATTAAAAGGTTCATTTTTTTACTTCCTGTAGTTTATGATATCATAGCTATACAGCCTCCACCTACTTGTATGTTTTCTGCACATTACAGGCAGACATCATGACTTTGAGTCCAGGCGGCAGCCAATCAGCGCAAAGCAGGAAGCGACTGTTCCTACAGAGATTAGCATAGATGCTAACAGCTGAGCAGTTTTGTCAGATCTGGATCACATTTCTTTATTAACTAAAGAACAAGAAAGATGTTTTTGCTCCACCTCTGACATGCTTTGCGGAGAGTTTGTTCTACAAAGTGGCTTACGTCTGTCTTTAACACCACTGCTGTAGTGCCCGCCTGCTACATTATCTGATTGGCCCATTATGGATGTGACTGACAGAATGATTGTCCAATCACCTGCTGAATATGCTTTTTAAAGGTTCTGCCCATTCCCGAACACTTTCTATGGGCTCTTTCCCAGCTGGACAAGTGAAATATATGGAACAGTGCATCTGGGGGTGTCAGGTTACTGAACCCCCTCATAGTTTTAGTCATATTTTAGCTCTGCTTCTTGGGTCAATCAGCCAAGCTGTTTGGTTTAAAAATAAAAGTTTTGATTATTATGATATTTAAACCCTGATAGTGCAGGGAGGTAAACTCCCAGCAGGATCTATAAACAATGTCACATGCAAACTTGCACCAAGCAGGACCAAGATTTAACTTCAATGACATAAAACTAAATTATAAGAGAACAAAATTGAGTTAATACTAATTTGTCTTTACTACTGTTGCAATATTTGGCTTGAACCTGTCAGGAGACGCCAAAGGACCAGATGCAATTTGTACACATGATAGATTTGTTTCATTATCTGGGGAGTAGTTGTCTGAGTCGCTCTCTGAGGAAAAACCTCTGTTCTACGTCTGGAAACATGGCTCACACTTGTTGAAACTCTAATTTGTCAAAAATTTTGGCCTGATGCGTGGATGGGACAGGGCTCCAATGTGCAGAGCAGACCTGTGCCAAAGGCCAAATCCTGCAGGCAGCTCAGACGACATCTTGGCAATTTGTTTCCTCTAGTAGCACAAAAGAAATAAATCTCATGTCATTACTCTTGAAATATCCTGCAGTGTGTCTTTCTCTCTCTTTTTGTACCGCATGCTAGCTTATGTTTATTTGAGATGTTAGACATCACTGAGGAGATCGCTCAAAGTTGAAAATATAACTGATTTTTTCACAATCTTCCTCTTATCCTCCTTTGGTTATCACATGACAAATGAGGCAAAACATCCTTCTGTATACATCCATACATCCATTATCTATTTTGCTTATCCCTTTTGAGGTGTGGGGGGCTGGGGCCCATCCCAGCCGACTTTGGGCATGAGGCGAGGTACACCCTGAAACATCTGACAGCCAATCACAGGGCCACATAGAGATGAGACATAGAGACAATTTGGATTAACTTGATGAGTGTTTTGTCTGTGGGAGCAAGCCAGAGCACCTGAAGAGAACCCATGCATGCACGGTGAGACCATGAAAACTTATGGCCCTTTTCCACTGGCACACCTTGGCCCTACTCTACTCGGCCCTACTCGATTTGCAGCGTGTTTCCACTAGCCTGGTACCTCCTAAAACAAGCTAGTTTTAGTACCTACTCCGCTCTGGTTCCAAGTGAGCTGAGTCGATACAAAAAGATGACGTCACCGACTGCCGGCTACTGATTGGTCAGACAATATCATCATCGATGAGTCATGAGCGCGACGACCTAGCATGCTAGTGGTAGCTACCATTAGCTGACCCTCAAACGTCTTTTCTTTGCAGCTCGATTGCTCTCGTCCTCGGCTTCATTCTGTTGTATAGCTTACAGAACTCTCCCGTGCTTCTCAAGGGGTATTTCTTCTTGCCACCTGCAGCCTTCTTCTGCTTTCCTTTTTTACTCTGTTTTTGACAAAAAGCCACAGACTGTTGTGTCGCGCTAAAAATGAAGTCACCGCAGAGCCGCTCAGTGACACTGCACCCTGTTGGGCAGGCGACTGGGGCTAATGGAGAAGCAGCACAAGGCGAGTAGAGTAGAGCCCGGGTAGAGTTGAGTAGAGTAGAGTAGGGCTAATGGAAAAGGGCCATTACATAGAAAGGTCCTGGCCAACTTAGGGTCCAAACCAGGTCTCCCAAGCCTGAAACAGACTTTCAGAGCCCTGCAAACTCTATGTCTCAGGCCATTTTAGGCATAAGTTTCTACCAATCTCACCCAATACATGAACAAAATAACTCACACACCAGATTAGGGCTGGATATCGATTCAGATTTTCTGGATCTATTTAATTCAATATTTCAAGGTCTCAAATCAATTCGATTCACAATTCCATTCATTTGTTATTCAGTCTGGGATATCTCAGTTAAAATAATGCTGTAAATTTAGAAAGTGACATTTTTAACCTGCACATTTTTAAATATTGTTTTAACATTAAGAACTGAACCCAAAGCAGTTACATTAACCACAGAACAATTATGTGCATTAATGCATTTTCTGCATATAACTTCTTTTTTGCCCAACTCGTCTTTTCCTTTGTGCTTGTTAAATCCGAAATAAGTCCCAGCATCAGCTTTTAAACTCGCCGGTGGTGCCCCTATAGTGCTACATGCTTCCGCTATGTTTGTTTGACTGCTTGCAGTAACATCTTAAGAGATCTTGTTCAGTGGAAAGCAGCGCTAAACACTGATCACACGAGACTAGCAGGGTTGATACCACAGGCTGCTTCTCTGACTGAAGAAAAAAACCACCAAAGTTAAAAGATCGATCTGTTGATTTTATGGATCTATTATGAACCATTTAAAGGGAAATGGATTAAAATTGATTAAACTGATTTTTTTAATCTAGCCCTACACCAGATATCCATCCATTCATCCATTTTCTGCCCCACTTATCTCTTTCAGGAGCTTGAGCCTATCCCACCTGACATTGGGCAAGAGGCAGGGTACACCCTGGACTGGTTGTCAGCCAATCACAGGGCTACAGAGAGAGATGGACTTTCACTCACACTCAAACCTAAGGACAATTTGGAGTCTCTGATCAACCTAATGAGGAAGTTTTTGCTTGATGGGAGGAAGCTGGAGTGCCTGGAAAGATCCACAGGTGGGCATACTAGCCACACTCATGCCTCATAATGCACTGCGATACAGAGGTGACAGACGGATCGTCTTCGGTGTCTGCGGGGCAGGTAGTCAACATTTTATTGTATTTGGGAAGTTACTGATTATAATATTAATATCATAAATGTTAAATCGTCTTGAGACCAGCATTCAGGTAAAAATCAGCCACTGGCAAACTTCCCGTTTTCAAAATAAGAGCATCTTTTATTAACTCGTTTTAGTTCTTTAATGTTTTTGTAAATTGGGCTCTTGTTTTGGAGCCGACCAGAAGTTTCTTCGATAGCATAATGGCGCGCATAACGGAATGTCCGAAAAGCTGAAATTAAATTTGTATCCGTGCGTTTTATGGCTGACTTGACGTGCTGTTTGGCTCAAAATTGCACGTGTTGCGGATTAATGGGAACTTTCTTTTTTGTTGTTTTTTATGCTTTTACAAATAATTCTTAATAAACCTCTATCATACTTAGACCACCCAGGGAAATGCATGCCTTGTGGAGGCCTTCTAAGGCGAGCGGTATGTCTGATTCTTTCTGTTTTATTACCTAGTCCACATTCTGTAACTCTACATCCTCCCATTTCCCTCCGACTTCCCCCTCATTGTACCCCTCTGTTTGCTCCATCTCCCACCCAACATCCCACTGCAATCCCTCAATCAGTCCACTTTAATCCATGAAGGCCTGCCAGCATCTTCTCATTCCCCTTTTTTTTTCTTGGACACACAAGAATGCAGACATGTGAGCGAGGCCTGTGAATGAAAGCCATGTTCATTCTCTCCATCTCTCCTCCATTCTCCCTCTCACGGCCCAACACACTCACATATGGAAGGAATTATTTTCATGACTCACAGTCTAACTCCCGTCCCAGGCAGCTCCACTCAGCGACAATGAAAACATAGTTTGCTGACAATGCCAGCGCATGTGTGTGTGCGTGCGTGTCCAGGAGAAGCGTAATGGGGAAATATGAGACGGTTCTTAGCCTCTGAGCGTCTCTAAACAGTGAGCGCTGTTTACCTCTTTGTGTGTGTGTGTGTGTGTGTGTTGGGATGAACTTGAGGAATGTAGCTCAATATAAACTCAAAGCAGAAAATGAATGAGACTAACGTGAGGACCCGAAATCAAAGTTGCAAATTTGCCCAGTGTTTGCATTACGCACGCTATAGCGGCCTGTTTCCACTAAAAAAAAGACCACTAATCTCTTTTATTTACGCTTCAGCTCATTGTGTTTCATTCATCTCCATCCAGTCAGAGCAGCTTCCAAGTCAGGAAACCACCTCCTTTGTCTGTAGGTCACAGCCGCTGGTAAATCTCAGATTTCACCAGCCACTTTCGCTAATTTCAGCGGCCGTGTTCAGCTCCGGAGCAGACTCGACCCTCCACAGCGCAGTCAGGTCACACATGTGTCAGATTATAAATGCCTTGAACTTTCCTTTGCACCGGTTTCCTCTGTGTTATAGGGTGCTGTGATACCAGACTGAGGACTTGACACTGAGATTCACACCAACAAAAACTTGAGGTTGGCATTTTTGCTGCAAGTCTCATGTTACTAGTCCTTTTTCCTTATGATTTGACTTGGCTAAACACTTAGGAAAAATTAAAGCATCCATACTAAACTGAGCAGGAAATGCCAACATTTAAAAATGAAGCCAAAATGCAACTTTTCCACAATTGCTCACAACAGTTTGGCTCAAAATACACCAAAGTCCCATTAAATAGTTAATATATCCCAGAGGAAGGCTTGCACTTGGTTGAAGAAGACTTTTTCCATAAATCTCTACACCAGCCAATGAGAGGCAGAGGAAGATAGTTAGGATGAATGAACTAAAGTACAGCCATAAATGTTCAAGCCAGAAGCAGACCAAGTTGACCGTGGTGCTTGTGGTGGCCATGCACAAGCTCATTCCTCTTTAACACTAAAATTAGCGGGTTAAGGTGGGTTTTTATAGTGTGGGTAAGCCTGCTAACAATCAACAAGTGACTCTTTTCCCACTACCAGCAAACCCGGGTCTAGTTGGCAGCAGACAAGCTGCATGGCTGTTTTTTTTCCTCTGGCTCATCAAGATGATGTCATCAACGTGATGACATCATCAGCGCGACGAAACACTACCATGGAAACAATGGAAAGGAGCATGGAAGACGTGGACAGGGTTTGCTAAAACTTTTATTTTTGTCCCTCTTTAAAAATGTGCAAACTCGGCGCCGATGATATAAAGGTGGGTGGAATTTTTTGTTGAGACAGCAAAGAGTCACGTAAGTTACAGACGGAGGGGACGGATGTGATATTATGCCGTGGGGACGTCACGCCAACGTCATCCTTAAATTAGCAGATGGACACGGTAGTGATGTTCCCACTGAAGCCGATCGGAGGTGAGCTGATAAAAATGCATGTCGCTTGCAGGGTCAGTTGACTCAGTTGAAATGCAGATAAGACCCTTTCAAACTGCCGACAGGAGCCAATTGTTATCAAGTTTAAACAGGTTTTTTTGACCAGTCTGAAAGGGGTATCTGATTCAGATTCAGACAACTTTATTAATCCCCGAAGAGCAATTCAACTCACAGTTAACCTGCCTTATTGAACCAAACCATCCAAAAAATCAGGGAACAGTATAAAAATGTAAGACATTCAGGATACCACATTTCCCTGCAGCAATAAATACTAACAGATACAATAAGCACCAACAATATTAATAAGATAAGGAAATAAAAGAGAAAAAATAAGAAACCAAACACTCCTGAGACTCAGAATTCAGCACGGGCCACATATCATCTTCAGCCTACATCCCAGCATTTAGCAGCCTGATGGCTGAGGGGGAAAATGAAAGCATCCAGACTAAGCTCAGCAACAAACTCCAATGTGTAAAAATAAAGCAATAATACAAAAGTTCATCCCCACAAAAAAAGCTAGAATTGTAAGTAGATGTGGTAGCAATGGTACTACCCTGGAGGAGCCATTGAGAGGCCAAAATGTGTTTTATTGGAACACAAAATTAGAACAAAAACTGAGGGTTGACTGTGGTTTGCTGCAGGTTTTAGTTACTAGTGCTTTTTCTTGAAGATTTAACTTGGCTAAACACTTAGGGAAAATTATCACAGCCACTCTAAGCATCTTCAGCGTTTAAAAATAGAGATAAGAGAGCAATGAGAGGCACTTTGCATCAGTCCATCTTAGATGAGCTCGGGCCCAGCGAAGCCGGCGGCGTTTCTGGGTGTTGTTGATAAATGGCTTTGGCTTTGCATAGTAGAGTTTTAACTTGCACTTACAGATGTAGCGACGAACTGTAGTTACTGACAGTGGTTTTCTGAAATGTTCCTGAGCCCATGTGGTGATATCCTTTACACAGTGATGCCGGTTTTTGATGCAGTACTGCCTGAGGGGTCGAAGGTCACGGGCATTCAATGTTGGTTTTCGGCCTTGCCTCTTAGGTGCAGTAATTTCTCCAGATTCTCTGAACCTTTTGATGATATTACGGACCGTAGATGATGATATCCCTAAATTCCTTGCAATAGCTCAATGAGAAATGTTGTTCTTAAACTGTTGGACAATTTGCTCACGCATTTGTTCACAAAGTGGTGACCCTCGCCCCATCCTTGTTTGTGAATGACTGTGCATTTCAGGGAAGCTGCTTTTATACCCAATCATGGCACCCACCTGTTCCCAATTAGCCTGTTCACCTGTGGGATGTTCCAAATAAGTGTTTGATGAGCATTCCTCAACTTTCTCAGTCTTTTTTGCCACTTGTGTCAGCTTTTTTGAAGCATGTTGCAGGCATCAAATTCCAAATGAGCTAATATTTGCAAAAAATTACAACGTTTACCAGTTTGAAAGTATCTTGTCTTTGCTGTGTATTCAATTGAATATAGGTTGAAAGGGATTGCAAATCATTGTATTCTGTTTTTATTTACGATTTACACAACGTGCCAACTTCACTGGTTTTGGGTTTTGTATGTTCAAGGCGGCAGCACACCAAGCTTACCCCACAACAAAACACTGGAAATAACATGATGCTCCAAAGGTCACCAATCCAATGTGAATCTTGTGACTGTCTTGTATTTGTTTTAAAGAAACATAAACTTCTATAGAAGTATTAAGGTTACTTTAAAACTTGGTACAACTAGCCTAAATTATACTCAAAACTATCCTGCACTTGTTATTTCATGTCCTACACAAATCAAAACTTTATTTGAACTTAGCAAGATTCAATACATACGACTTTACAAACTGCCTTTAAAACTCAACTTGAGAAAAAAGTGAAACTTTTATCAGCTTCTCCCTAACAACTTGAGACGTTGCCATCACTTCTGTGATTTGAAACAACTGTCCTCAAAGCAAACAAAGCAGACAAGGGCTTCCTCACACGTCATTCTTTATTCACATTTGACAGCCGATTCTGTCTTTCATTAAACAACCATGCGTCCCATCCACATTGTTTGCATTTCGGTACTCACACAGGCGTGCTGCTGGAGTTTGTGCAGGAGGTGCTTTGCAGGAACAAAGTAGTCCAGGAGGTAGCGAAGACTGTCGTGCTGATAGGTGGATTCCAGGACTGAGAAGACCTGGATGGATGAGCAAAGAAAAGAGAAAATAAAGAGAAATTATTACTGCAAACTTACAACATATAGAAGTTCACATGTCAAAACTGTCTGTGGGAACCTTTTACAGTTTCCAGTCTAAGCTTGTCATTAACTATGACCAATCTCAGATAGGCCGCCATGCTCTTTGAGTGTGTCCAAAGGATTTTTTAAGGAGGGTTTCATTTCTCAAGGGTGGAGAAATTTCCTCCACCCAGACAGCATTAAATCAGAAATGAAAACACTGCATGTATTTACTTTACTGCTCAATTCTCTAGATGGCAACAACAGACACTCAGCTGGGAGCTTTATGGCACTTTGACTTAACCATCCAAACATCCTTATAGCTGACAGTGTGATAACAATTAAACACTTATACAAGGCAAATCAGTTTGTTGCTATCCATGACTAACATATGTCAAAACTTTTAAAAAAGATTTATATTAAACCCATAATGCAATTACCATGACTTCTGTTGCTGCTTAGACTACTACAGCAGTGTGATGAGTCACTCTGCTTGTGCCTTAAGCTCAGCTAATAGTGTATTTACAATCAAACCAATCCAGGGGTTGATTGGAAGCGGGCCAAAAACACCTCTTTCAGGCAAGCTCAGAGTTTTTGTTTGCACCAAAACAAAGGTTGATTGCTGTTTTCATATACGTTCAAAAGCACAACACCAAGCATGGAATCAAAACTCTTCTGAACAATCTAGAAGTAAAAACAACCTAAAGTTCTGGTTAATGGGCAAGCTCTTTGTGCTCTACTACCTGGATGTTTCACGAAAATCACATCTTTCACCATGGTGGCCAGATGCTGATCCGGATCAACACCAAAATCAAATCAGTTCTTCCTTTTCCATGCTGAACATTTCCTGAAAATTTCATCAAAATCCATCCATAACTTTCGAGTTATTTTGTTCACAGACAGGCAGACAGACAGACAAACAAACTCTCCCAAAAACATAACCTCCTTGCCGGAGGTAACTAGAGCAGTGGTTCTCAACCTTTCAAAGTCGCAACCCCCAATTTAACATTCAGTACTGTCACTTAGAGAATGCAGACCTCCCCCACTGCACACGCAATGTGATTTTCACCATAAATTTTAGTCCTACCAGTGCTGAAACAACACCATCGATAGAACATATGTCGGATATACAAATCAGTATATTGATTTTAGTTCAGTAGTTATAAAATGCCTGTTTGAGACCAATCACTTGCTGATCGCCACATTAATTTTAATCATTTATATTTTTCCATAAATGATTTGGCCTGACCCCAGAAATCATTTTCGGGACAGACAGACAAACAATTGGGGTCTGGACCCCAAGGTTGAGAATGGCTGAACTAGAGAATACTAAGATAAAAAGCATGTAGGTCGTATCAGAATAATTTGCATGTACTTGACTCTACCCAGCTCTACTCTACTCGCCTTGTGCTGCTTTTCCATTAGCCCCAGTCACCTGCCCAACGGGGTGCAGTGTCACTGTAAACATCTGAGCGGCACTGCGGTGGCGTCATTTTGAGCACGACACGACAATCTGTGGCCTTTTGCAACAAACTAAGTAAAAAAGGAAAGCAGGAGAAGGCTGCAGGTGGCAAGAAGAAATAGTCCTTGAGAAAAACAGGAGAGTTTTGGAAGCTATACAACAGAATGAAGCCGAGGACGAGAGCAATTGAGCTGCAAAGAAAAGACGTATGAGGGTAAGCTAATGGTAGCTATTGCTAGCATGCTATGTTGTCGCACTCATGACTCATCGATAATGACGTTGCCTGACCAATCAGTAGCCGGCAGTCGGTGACGTCATCTTTTAGTATCGACTCTGCTCGCTTGGAACCAGAGCGGAGTAGGTACTAAAACTAGCTTGTTTTAGGAGGTACCAGGCTAGTGCAAACACGCTGCAAATCAATTAGGGCCGAGTAGAGTAGGGCCAAGGCATGCTAGTGGAAAAGGGCCAAATGTGCAAGTTTATCAAGGACATGTGGCCCATCAATGTGGCCTTGGGAGAGGTTAATATTGAAATGGTTTAGTGAAAATGCCTCCTTCGTACTGTGGGGGGGGGGCATGCACATAATCAACGGAATACATATAGATATTAACTTGTATGTTCGAAAAACTAATTAAGTATGATTTTTGGGAAAAGTGACAGCTCTACTCATTCTTTCTGTTTCTAAGCACACAGTCCTACAGTCACAGTCAAACAACCCTCATGCTTCACTATCACTGAGCTGCTGCAACTAGGAGCAACTTAAGCTCCAAAATATAAACACAATATATCTCTGGCATTAATATTTTAGCTTTTAAGGAAGAAGAGCTGAGAAAATTCTCAAAAATGTGGCTTCCACTTCTAAATATTTTGTTGTTCAGCTAACTGCTCTCTCCTAAAATAAATGTTAGGACGTAAAAGAAGAAGTAGTGTCGATTTTTTTTTAGCAAAACAAGTCCTAAAAAAGTGCTTGTTAGAGGAAGAGGGTTTGGCTGTAATTGACCAGCTGGCTTGCTTTGTTTATATTGGCTCCTAGCTGCAGTTTATATCTGGGGAAATCCACATTATCTTCTCATAACATCTCCTTTCCCACACACTCCTTCACCATCTTATCTTTTAATTGAATCCGCATTAGTTACATCCCCTGTTGGGACTGAAAATGTTAAAAAAACGAAAGGGTGTCACGTGCTTGTGGGGTCTACCTGGGAGAGGAGGGGCGGTGCCGTGCTCTCGAAGGGGGGGTACAAGGATGAGAGTGCCCCCTGCACGCAATCCTCCATCGCCTCCGAACCCTAAAATAGAGAAACAAGGAAGAAAGGGTTAATGCTTCACCAGACACCGAATCTACTCTAATGTCTGTGTTTGAGTAGTACGACCGGGGTTGTCTGGATTTTGCTGACACACACACAGACTCATATACACACATATTCTACTCTCCACTTCCTGTTGTACAGTCTGGGGAGTGTCAAACATTTCCTCCAAGGGCCAGTGAATGCAACAACCTCCTGAACAAAAGAGTCAAAAACCACGTCAACGTGTTAACTCCCCTCGTGCACACACCCCACATTTTATGGGAGAGGGGTCGGCCCACGAGGCGGAGGGTGACAGAACAGTGCACGCAACACATGCAGTGTTTATTTTTCTACATAGTCCGTCACCATCGCAACTAGCAGATTTTTTTTTGCCTTTCCAACTTCTCTCTTTTTCTCACATTTCCCTCTCAAACTTCCCCACTGCTTTCCCCCAGATTCATCCCGCTTCTGCTGCTGCTTTTTCACCTTCATGAGACTCTCTAAAAATCATCTGACAACAATTACACTGGGATTCTCTTCAACAAATAGCGTTTTGTTTTTCAGAATCGAGGGGACAGATAGAAAACCCCAGAAGTGGAGAACATGCTGTACGGAAAAAAAAAAAGAACAGAGTGGCTAAAGAGAGAGCATAGCCAGGAGGGAATGAGTTGTCAGGAGAGTGGGGAGGGGGGGTTGTGGAAGAAGAAGACCGAGGTTCAACTGTATTTGAGAATTACTTTTTGGCTTTGTTTTTGTGTATGGAGAAGGGGGGTTTTGGTTAGCCACAGAGGAGGACAGAATGAGTGTTGCAACCAGTGTGCCTCTGAGACAAACTCGTTTTTTTCAACTTATGCAACTTTTTTCAGAGCCCAGTTAAACTCAAGAGGTACAAGGTATCCAAGACATGGTTCAAGCAAATGTCAAAGAACATTTGAAGAAATGTTTCACGAGAGAGGAGGCTGGAAAAATGGAAAATGAGCAACAGGAAAGATCAAGAAGTTACAGGGAACCACAGAGGGCTTGACCGAGCTTAGGCTTAATGTTTTGTGTTTTTCACGTTGCTTCTCTACGGAAGAGTATTAAGGCTAGGGCTGTAAAGTCCAAGTCGACTGGTCGACTAATTGGTCGATGCGTGCTCAGTCGACCAAAATTCTGATTGGTCGACCAAATGTGTCATTTTATTTTTTTCCCCTGCAGTTCATTTCATCAGGAGAAACATATCAAGTGAAATGGGGGTATTTTCTGAGCACCCCAATCATGTCTCAGGCCACTATTTTAATGTATTTATCGTTCATTTCAATATTTTTATTTAAGAACATTCAATATTCTAGTCTAATAATCGTTCATTTGTTTTATAGCTGCATGCGCACCTGCCTGCTGCAACAGCGGCATCCCTCACCCTCACGCTGGATTTTAAGCCTCATATAAACACCCAAATGCAAAAAAACGACATCACAGAAGGAATTGACAATTTATTTCTGAGGGTATGAGGCCCATTGTGGTCGTGGAAGGCCAAGAAAAACATTGGAACCTGGATGTTCAGTGCCAGCACACCAGACAATTACTCATGCACTAACGGCAAAATATGAGGGAGTAAAAACAGAAAGTTTCCGAGTTAATAGAAAAGATAACAGATGTGTACGTCTCTTCGAATGGACCCCTATATGACAGTGACTGCCCATTTCATTGATGAAGACTGAAAAGCAAAGAGTCTTGTGATGAGAGAAAAAAAAGGAGAGGCGCACACAGGGGATAAATCAGTACAAAATCCTGCTCCACACATTCAAAGCCATCCACAACCTCGCCCCCCTGTACCTTTCTGACCTTATTCACATCTCTGTACCTGCCCGTACCCTTCGTTCCTCATTTTCTATCCACCTCTCTGTCCCCTCTGCACACCTCAGCACCATGGGGGGCCGAGCATTCAGCCGCTTGGCTCCCCAGTTATGGAACTCACTTCCCCCTGACCTCCGCAACACTGACTCCTTACTGCTCTTTAAAACAAGACTTAAAACTCATCTGTTCAGACTCCCATACTCCCTCTGATAATTTGCACTCTTTGTATTGTGTTTCTTTTTATACTTGCTTTTTATGCCTGCTTTTAATGCACTTTTTATTAATATTTCATGTGCTCTTTTTTTGTGACTCATGTAAGGTGACATTGAGTGTTGTAAAAGGCGCCCTGAAATAAAATGTATTATTATTATTATTATTATTACTTAGACTTTCATCTCTAAAGTGTTCAACTTTATTCTCATCATTTTGACTTTATTCTCAAAATTTGACTTTAATGTCAAAATTTTGACTTTAATGTAGACATCCCCAAAATTATTTTTCCCAACTAACATGGTCCTAATACTCTTCGGTACTTCTCAAATTTGCATATTTCCTTTGGATCGTTTCACATGGCAGTATTCTGAAACGGGCCAATCCCAAGTGGGAACCTCCTGGGCTGTAGTTCCTTGAGTGTTTGCTTGAGGCTGGCTGTAGGAACACTTGATGTTTAATGTCCTGACAGTGGGAAATGTATGTTTTTACAGCCCAAATAAACATCTTGGTCGTCTGGTCTAAGACGTAGCTTTGGCCTGACTATATTGTATGTTCTCAATTTTCAGGGTTTTTTATTTCAGTAAGGATTTCTGCTTTAGAAATAATGGACATGATTGACAAAAGACTCTCCATTGGTAAGATGGCCTTTTTGTCACGACTTTTATGTCTGTGAGTATGTTGAGCTAAACTTTGGTTGAGATGATATGCTGTTTGGCAGGATCCACTGATGTTGACAATGCTCCAAAGGCTCCTTCAGTAATCAATTTGCTTGTATCACATGGCCTCCCTTCAGTTCAGTGATTCACACTCTAAATTCTGAGAGCATAAGCAGCAGACTTACCCCCAATTTCAACACAGTCTGCCTGCATAGCACACTACAGTCAGTCTCTTCAATCAGTTGATTTCCACAGCCTGTGCCCAAATCAGTCTGCGCAGCTTCCCAATAGTGCAGCTCTGCACTGGTTCACTGGAAGCACGCGCCATGTCTTTTTCAGTGGGAGCCACTTCAACTCTGCATCAATTTCAGCACAGAAAAACAAGGCTCAGAGTTTCTAGGTAGTTTCAAAACTCAGCAGATATTTAGGAAATTATTTCAATGCAAATTAACGTCAGCTGGTTGTTTACATGTTGCTCTTACTTTTATCTTTAAACTTGCAATTATCGTGTCAAGTTTGGGTCATCTTGTGATCTTTGTATGCCATGTTTCAAGCTTCCAGGGCTTCACACTGACAGGCTTTGTCCAAGCGGGTCAACTGCATCTCCACTGCAAACAAACCTGAATTGAAGTAAGCTTAGGCCACCTCTTTAGGTGAACTCATCACAATTGTTGCAACTACAGTAGCGTGTGATTGCATGTTCACAAATGCAAAAACAAAACGTGCAAAACACAACATGCCCACTCGCACTGTAACAACTCTCCCACATGATCAAGGTGTTAAATCTACGTTTGTTTGAGACAGCGTCTACAATACAGCAGCCACCATACGTCAGCTTGCCTTACAAACAAAACCAAACAGCAGACATCACATCGTCTTGTCCAGTATTTTTCAAACAGTTAACAAGTCCTAGGAACAAACTTTTGATTGAAAAAGTCCCACCAGTGTTGGGAAGAAACTCTGAGTGGAGGCCTTCACCACAGAGGTTGCTCAAGGTGACTCAAAGGAGATGTTTGTTTCTGTTTTCTCTCCCTCCTTCTGGCTGCAGAGCGGTCTTTTCAGCTGTGACTTCAGCTTTTATGGCGCCAAAAGCCACAGAGTCGCATGGCTGGGCTTGAACTCATGCAGCTTTATTTTTTCCATGGTAACAGAGGCGTTTAGATGGAGGCTATACGGCAATTTGTGCAGGAAAAAAATCTGAAAATGTTTTGTAGCACTGCAGTGGGATCATGTTAACAAAACCACAACACCACCAAGATAGGAAGATATTCTTTGGTAGGCAGATATAAAATGTACTTTCTCAAAATAAAACATGTACAATTAAGAAGAATAAGCTAAGGTTGGCATGAAGCATGATTTTCCTTGCTATTAAAGTTTTTATCCAGGCATTACTTTGCCAAATAGCAGGTAAAAGCAAGGGTGCAGTTTACTCTGTTACTCATATGTTTTAAAAAGTTTTATTTCCCCAATGATTCCATTATTTTCGCAATTTTAGGTTAAATCTTTACCCTAAGGCCACAGAAGGTACGAACCCCCCTTGGTGTACAATTGGAAAGCAAGAACAAAAACTCTACTTTAAGATATTTTTAGAAAGACAGTAAATGATTAAAACGCATAAATAGATACATTAACATCGTACATAAACAGTAGAAGGTCTCTAAGTGATCATACCACAGTAAACATCGGTCTGTGCAGAGCATGTTGTTAAAGGTTTAGTTGTAAAACAGCCTCCTGGCTCACTGACAGAACACTTTGAGTCCAGTAAAAACACAGCAGGGGGTCTGGGGGATTGGTTGGCAAGACAGCAGGAACTTCCTCTCAGGCTAAAGCCCCTTTAAAGTGTCCCACAAGACTTGATTTTAAGTCAACACACCAGTAAATTAAAGGAAAAAGTAAACACAATGACCGTCCTTTAAATGTCCTATCTATTTTTCCAGACTCAGAGTTGGAGATTGACAGTAAATATCCAGCTGTATTAAGAGCTTCTGTACTTTAAGGGCAGTTAAAAGACACAAGTAGAGTAGCTATAAAGCCAATACAGACCTCCAAAGACTTAATAGCACTGAAAGTGTTATGATAATATTATTAGTTTTTAGCAGACTTGGTTTGAAGAGTGTTACCAACATATAGCTCGAGCTGACACTTGTTCTCACCAAGCTGGTTTATTAAGTGATATGATATTACATTTATTTGCATACTGGTATGTTTGAATCTAACAGCTCCATGAATGTATGTGATATTTCACTATAAAAATTGTTCATTTGAATGTTTTTTTAATTAATAAAGTACTTTAAGTGTACTTTTTAGGGATGCACAATATTGGATTTTTGCCGATATCTGATATTTTTTTGATTCATTATTGTCGATACCGATATTTCAGGTCAAGAGCACAAGCTCTGTGCTTAATTAAATGGACTTGTTTCTTTCGGTGTGTTACAGCATATTGTCACATGAACAGATGTATAACAAGAAAATCAGCTGTTAACTCCGTCAATATTTAAATGTACCCATGCAGTGATGAGAAGTAACATCAATTTTGAACATTTGTATAATTTACTGATATTCTAGCCGATATGTGTGGCCGGTCTATAGTTCGTGAATATCGGTCGATATCAGCCTAAGAATTTCAATATTGGCTGATACAATAATCAACTTCTTAGGCTGATATCGGCCGATACCGATATTAAACCGATAATATAATGCATCCATAGTACTTCTGCTTTATTTTTGTAGCAACAAGATATTGTACTATGATTCAGGACTGTTTCTGTGTATTCTTTGATGACATGTATGTCTTTTGAAAACTCACAAACTAAAGAACAGGCATTGAATATTATTTATGTAATGTAACTATCTATCTCTTGCACTGAAAGGGAGATGCTCTCCAATCTCGCTGTACATTCTGTACATGACTGGTATCGATAAAATCTTATCAATTCCCATCCCTAGAGCTCATCGAAATCACTGTCGCAAAATTGCTGTACATCCCTTTAACACGAAGGCAGCTGAGGTACAGTGGTGGAGTCAGTTGTCTCTCACTGATTTGGTTTGGGGATTGATCCCCAACGTATTATGTATCTCTGGGCAGTCACATCTACACAAATTGCTCCAGCTGCTGCATCAGTTGTACGTAATACCGCTTTCATACTAAAATTAGCGGTTCAACACGGGTTAACCCGCTAACAATCAGCAAGTAACTCTTTTCCCACTGCTAGCAGACCCGAGTCTAATCAGCAAGAGACCAGCTGCATGGCTGTGATTTTTCCTCTGGCGCATCAAGCTAATGTCATCACATTGACGACATTAGTGTGATGAAACTTGACTATGTAAACAATGGAAGGAGCATAGAAGACTTTGACACATTTTTCTGTACTTTGTGCTCTTGTCCGTCTTTAAAAGTGTACAAACTCGGAGCTGATGACACAAAGGTGGATGGAATTTGTTGCTAAGATGGAAAAGAGTCGCGTAAATTACAGACAGAGGGGGCCGGCGTGACATTATGCCGTGGGGACGTTTCACCAACGTCATCCGTAAATTAGCAAGACGATATGTCTACTGAAGCCAATCGGACGTGAGCCATTTAAAGCCGTTTTGCTTGCAGAGTCAGTCCACCTGGGTCGAAATGCCCATTCAATCCTTTCAAACTGCAGACAGGAGCCGATTGTTATTTGGTTTAAACTGTTTTTTTACCAGTCTGAAGAGGTATAAGAGTGAATTAAAGGATAAGTAAATAATCCTTTAATAATAACAGATGCTTTACATAGCTTCTCTGCCATCAGTAGCTAGCATGCCCTGCAGTCTTAAATTTTCCCTGGGTGGTAAGACAACTAGAAAATCATCATACAAGCTCCAATCCATCAATACACTTTTCTTTTTTTTTTTGACAGGGTACTTACATTAGTTTGTAGTTAGCTAACCTGACTCAGTATTTAGCTTGGATGAGTGCTGAACAATAGTATCCCAGAAGCACATTTCCCTCCATTTTCCTCTCAGTGCTGTCTCTGTGTTTTCAGGTCTGTACACACAATTTTAAGCAGGATATAACCCTGCTAGAGTCCACATAATGGATTTAGTCTGAAAGCACAATCACATAAATACACTCAAAGGAAATGCTGCTCATTTTCCAGTAAAATGGGGTCATGTTTCTGCTACAGAGCTTTCCCACCGTGTGTGATGTCTCGGTAAAGGGTCAAGTAGAAACTCATGCCTCCCACCGGTCTTACCTATAGCTTAAAGCACATCTAATGAAATAAGTCTCTGTTCTATTTGATCACAGCGCCATACGTGCGCATGAAACAAAGCGGCCTTTATAACTTTGGAAATTAGATTTCCTTTTTAGATGCCAAGACAGAAGGAGACCCTCATGTTAGACCTGGTGCCTCCCCTTAAAGACCACTATTTGGTTTCTCCTAAATCAGATCCTCACCTAACACAAACCACTCAGGGCAGATCCGTGTGTCTTTAACATAAATAAGTCTGGAATAAAAGCTTTTATCGTAATTTGCCACAAATGATATCATATCCATGGAGTGCTTTTGGAAAAACAGCGGCTCACACGTTATCACCACATTTAAGCAAACAAGAAATATGATGGGAATCAGATCTCATTAGGAGTTTGACGAGGAACATGGCCGCCCGTTCTGGCCTGATATAAATACTTTCTGCCTGAGAAGTGTGAGAATTTACTGATACATTAAAAGTCTCATAGAGGTGATCTTAAATTGGTCAAACTTCTGTAAAACTACTGCATTTCTTTTTAGTGAAACATATTAGACAATGTTTGCATGTACCAGTGTTTATTTTGTTGACCTATATTTTCAGCATAGTTTTCATTCATTCATTCATTTTCTATACCGCTTATACATTTCGGGGTCGGGGGGGTGGGGAGGGGGCTGGAGCCTATCCCAGCTGTTATTGGGCGAGAGGCGGGGGTACACGCTAACACCCATACCTAATGGCCCTTTTCCATTAGCCCTACTCTACTCTACTCGACTCTACCCGGCTCTACTCTACTCGCCTTGTGCTGCTTTTCCATTAGCCCCAGTTGCCTGCCCAACAGGGTGAGTGGCTCTGCGGTGATGTCATTTTGAGAGCAGCACAACAATCTGTGGCTTTTTGTCACAAACCGAGTAAAAAAGGAAAGCAGAAGAAGGCTGCAGGTGGCAAGAAATAATACCCCTTGAGAAGCACGGGAGAGTTTTGGAAGCTATACAATCGAGCTGCAAAGAAAAGACATATGAGGGTAAGCTAACGGTAGCTTCCGCTAGCATGCTAGGTCCTCGCGCTCATGACTCATTGATGACGACATTGTCTGTCCAATCAATAGCCGGCAGTCGGTGACATCATCTTTCAGTATCGACTCAGCCTGTTTTGAACCAGAGCGGAGTAGGTTAATATGGCACTATTGCTTATAGATGTAACAGCAGTGTTGAGCTACCTTAGTGAAGGTTTGCATCGTCTCTAGTGCTTTCTAGTTACCTCCGCCACAGAGGTTATGTTTTCGGGAGAGTTTGTCTGTCTGTCTGTGAACAAAATAACTCAAAAAGTTATGGATGGATTTTGATGAAATTTTCAGGAAATGTTCAGCAAGGGAAAAGGAAGAATTGATTTGATTTTGGTGTTGATCCAGATCACCGTCTGGATCCGCCATGACAAAAAATGCGATTTTCGTGAATAACTACTGAACTAAAATAGATATCATTATAAAACCAATAGCTAATGGTATGTTTTCATGGTCAAGGAATCTAAATATTTACATGAAATAAAGGTAGGACTAATATTTATGGTCAAAATCACAATATGCGAGAGGACTGTGGCGCTGGCGGAGGTCTGCGCTCTCCGAGTGCTTTTCTAGTTTCTTCTGATATCACTGCTGTGGTATCCATTCATTTTTCGTTCTTTACTGTAAAACCTTGCAAGAAAGCTCCTGCTTATTGTCTAAGTTTTACTGATGCACTTTCTTTCTCTCTCTTTCCCTTAAGGCAGAACCTGGTGAAAGCTTAGGCAAAACTTGATATGCATCATTGTGGCTTCTGTAATTTTTAATCCAATTAACCATCAGAACATAGGTGTTTTAACACGTGCAGCATCAGAAACAACCCAACTTTTGACAGCTTTCAAGGCTGCAAGTACTTATGTCATGTCTTCACCTCAGCGGCTGTGGTTGAAGTCTTACTCACTTGGTCCACTGTTATTTACGGCCTGCAGTCATAAAACCACAGGAAAGTGTTTTCATAGAGCACGTGGAGTGTTTGTGAGGACAAACGGTACAGTGTGCATCCTCCTGTTTGTCTCAAATATGGAGACAGATCTAGTCAGGGTATGTCACCAGTCTTGCGTCAGATTTCCTGTCTTTCTCTCCTGTACGCGGACTGAAAAGGAAGAGGCTGCTGTTGTCCTCCAAACAGATGCCTGGCATGGAAGGAAAAACGGCAAGAGAGAGGAAAAATTTGAGAAAAACAAGGATGGAGTGGGGAATATAAGTGCTTTTTGGATGATATAAAGCACTTAAACTCGTTGAAGTGTGAGGGTATTCCAGATTTACAGTGTGATATGGAAAGACTGAGAAGCAGACAGCCCAACGGAGAGCAAAAGTTAGAACAAAAAGAGGAAAAAGAAAAGAGGAGGAGGCTGACCGGTGGGAGAGATCGATGGGAAACAAGAGCAGCAGAGCCGTGATAGAAACCAGATGTCGACCTCTACAGTACATGGAGGACAGAAAAGGAGAGGAGGACGGCTAGAGGAGAAAGCCCGGGGAAGGTGGGGGTGACAGAAGATGACATGATTAAGGGAAAATATGAAAAGGATGCAGACGGGGTGAGAGGGAACAGAGAGGGCGACGAGGGAGGTGAAGACAGACAAAGAAAGAGGATGGAGAGGAAGAAAGAAGAAGGTCTGAGACTGATTTCCTCTTGTAAATCTTCAAGTATAATCTAACCTGACCTTCAGTGGGTCAGACGGCTCGGCTGGAGTTTTCCCAGATTGTTTTGGACAACTTAAACACTACAGTCTGTCGCTGGATGGGGAGAAAAGATGTGTTTCTCAGCAAACATGATTTAGCATTATCCTTCCCTCAATTCTCTGGGTAATATTTGACAAGTAGGCAAAAATGGGTTTGGCATTTTAATATTCAGGGCTGTCATTGGTTTTCATCCAGCTCAGTCCTCTGTAAGATGTCTTAGCTTTTGCTGAGCTGACTTGAAAGAGATGGCAACACTACAGGCTAACTGGATTAAGAGTCTTGCTTTGGCTTCGCTAGGCTAACCAGAATTACTAGTTTAGGATCTGGTAGCTTAACTCAGCTTAGTAACAGATTGAGGTATACAAGTTTAGGCTTTACAAAGCTAAGCAAAATATGATGTCCTTGCTTAGGCTGTGGTAGGCTAACCAGAAATGATAGCGTGGCTTAGAATTTGCTAGGCTGACTTGCACAAGATGGTCAAACTTAGGTTTTTAGAGGGAAACCAAAACATGATGGCCTTGCTTACAATGTTATAAGCTAACCAGAAGAGATGGCCTTGCTTAGGCTTTGCCAGGCTAAGCAGAATAAGTTTGTCTACCTTAGGTTTTGAAGGGGCAAACAAAAATTAGATGTCCTTGCATAGGCTTTGCTAGGCTTACCAGGCGATATAGTTTAAAGAAATGACCTTGCTTCTGCTGTGCTAGGCTAACCAGAAAGCTTGGGCAAGCTAACCATAGCATAATTGTATTTTAAGCTTTGCTTTGCCAACTAAAACTAGTTTTTAGGATTTCTGAAGCTAAGAAATGCAAGATGTCTACTCTAGGCTTTACAAGATGTCCTGGTATGAAATTACCTAACTTACAGTGTGTTTTGGAGGCTCATGAGAATAAGACAGTCAAAATAAGGCTTCACTACTCCAGAAAAAGGGTATGATTCTCAAAGTTGACCAAATAAAATGACCAATCTTCAGTTTTGGTATAGCAAGCAGACCTTGGGTTTTGTTGGGCTAACCAGAAGTAGATGGCCTAGCTCAGAATTTGCATCACTACTCAAGAAGGAAATGGTCCAGTCTTTGCGTTGCTGAACTACTCTGAACTATTTTTTTCCCCCTGAATTAATAGGCTAACTTCAGCTTAGTTTTTAAGTCTTTGTGCTTTGGTGTGAATGTGTTGCTCTGGCATTGGTAGATGCTAAAATGCTCATAAGCTGCAAAAATTAGAGTACTGCAAAACTCTACTAGTGTTAAAGAAAGCAAGGTGAAAGAAACAGAGCATTTAATGTCAGAGTCAATAGAAGACAAAGAGAAACAGTTTACTACAACCCAACAAAAAAATACAAGAGAAAGCATGAGAGGCCTTAACATTTGTGACTGCTGAACCACACAAGGCAGAAGCCGGAGGTTTTTAGTGCTTATTTGGCCATTGAGTGAGGCATAAATGAGGAAATACATTTCTGTTATATAAAAAGATCAATTCAATATGTTAGTTAGTCTTCTGAAGACAGACTATACATTGTAGTGCTCTTAACTACAGTATGCTTGAGACGTACAGAGACTGGTTATCACCAAGTGCTGTGCATCCCACCAGTTGTATTTCCCAATATGTTTCATTTTGGGAATGAGCACATCAGACTACAAGTGTGGCTTGTGTTGGTTCAGGGCGACACTGACATAGCCACTTGCTAGTCCAACCAGGATAAGATTTGCTAGCTTGGGCCCTGCTGAGCTGAACATAATGTCAACCTGCTGGATTCAAATTGCATGAGTAATAGGGGTGTAACGGTACATGTATCTGTGCCGAACCTCTCGAAAAGGACGTTCGGTTCGGTATTGTGCTGTACTCGAACAAGTACAGTAAGTTTACGTTAGCCGCTGCACATGGCTCTTTAATATTCACAGGGGTACTCGTCTACGATTGGCGTGGTTAGGGAAGGCTTTTTAATATCCAAGAGGAAAGCGGTCTGTGATTCGTGCTCTTGCAATCATGTGCATATCATGTGGACATGAAGTCTCACGGCGAGCCAATCAGTCGACGAATATCAAAGAGCTTCCGTAACCACAAAAGCTTGTGTTTGAATTGTGCATCATGGCTACTGCTAGCCATGCAACCAGAGCTTAAAGAGCCTCCCCCATCGCTGAAATCTCCTGTTTGGGAAACTTTGGCTTCATTGTGAAACACTGCAATGGAGAAAGACAGGTGGATAAAACGACGGCAGTGTGCCGATACTGTTCAACTGAGGTCCAGTATTTTCCGATAGCACGTCAAACATGCTAACTCACCTGAAACGGCACCACTCAAGTGTAAAGATTTCCACGATAAGGAAAAAAAAAACACTGTAGTGCAAATTCAACTGCTGTCTGCATTCAAGCAGCCTCTCCCAGACAGTTTAGATCAGGCCAAAGCGATAACAGCATCCATCATCCAAAACGCTGGTTTTAAACTCATGCTAAAGGTGATCAAGCCACGGTGGTAAGTACCCCAGTCATCTACATTTAAGCCAGGAATTTAAAGAGAAACTCATTGTTTTTAATTTCATACTTTTGTTGTTTATTTATTTTATTTAATTTATTAGTATTACCAAGCAGCACATTGAATTTATTTTTTTTAAGTTTGTATAATGAAAGATTTTTGGTTTAATAAACGTGCTAAACAAGCAAATGGTTTTGCGCTGTTCCCATACTGTACCGAAAATGTACCAAACCATGACCACAAAACCGAACCGTCATTTTTGTGTACCGTCACACCCCTAATGAGTAGGGAATCACACAGCTAGCTAAAACTTGAACAGAAGTACTTCTATATTAGGCTTTTTCCTTACTGTTTGAACAAGATGTTTTTAAACCAGGGGACACTCACGAAAACTTAACAGATCAGCTGCGCTATTTTAGGCAATACAAAGTATGTCCTTGAGGGCTGGAAAAGTTATCACAGTGGCCTAGCTGTTATTACTGTCTTCAAGCATACAATCCTCTCTTAGATGCCAGCTCACTTCTTAAAATGCTGGTCAGACTCTAAACAATGGCAGCGCAGGGAAAAAGGAAGCTTTGGCTGAAGGTGCTTTGTGACAAATCACTGTCTGCATCGCAAGAACCTCTGGAAGTTGGCCGGCGCTCCCACATCTTACACTGATGTCAGATGATAGCCAAGTGGTTCTGAGATTGGCATGTGCTGTGAATGTGCAAACAATGACAGGAAAAGTCAGTCTAAGATTCGTGTGACTGGCAGCATCACCAAGCCCGCCTGGACTGTTTACGTACGGTTATCTCCACCCGCCTGATACTCGAGGCAGGTTAAAACAAACACCCAGAATCATTAGCTGCTACTTTCATCAGTTTCAGTCTGCTGCCTGGGTGGACTGGAGGGCTGGTGCATCGTATAAATGTCTGAAAACCAGAGCTACCAGACAGAGGGAATGGAAACACCATCTGTTGCAGCTCCTCGCCATATGCACGGCTTAATGTTGTCCCCACAACGCTCTGTCTTACCGTTTGCTGAAATATTTCAACACCAGTATGTGCATGAGTTAAGAGAGTGTTTGTCCATGCGTCAGTGTATATGAATGCTAGTCTGCTCTGAGGTCAAAGATCAATGTTCAAGGTCAAGAGCCTGTATTTTGTGATCTTGGGATCTCATTATTTAACGAGTGCTCTCATTTTTTTTCTTAAGCTTTGCACAAGTATAAGCTTTGACCAGTTCATGGTCAGATCATGCTAAGAGTCCCTGTCAGCTTCAGGCCCGTAGAATTGTCCCACCTCTCCCCCACCTTGCAGGATTCCTGCCCAACGCTGTTTGTCTAGGAGATTATGATGTTGTGAGCATTTGTTACCTCCGCCAAGGAGGTTATGTTTTCAGGAGAGTTTGTCTGCCTGTGAACAAAATAACTCAAAAGTTATGGATGGATTTTGATGAAATTTTCAGGAAATGTTCAGCATGAGAAAAGGAAGAACTGATTCAATTTTGGTGTTGACCTGGATCAGCGTCTGGATCCACCATGACAAAAAATGTGATTTTTGCGAATAACTACTTAACTAAAATAGATATCATTATGAATCCAATTGCTAATGGTATGTTTTCATGGTCAAGGAATCTAAATATTTTGATGAAATAAAGGTAGGACTAATATTTATGGTGAAAATCACAATATGGGAGAGGACTGTGGCGCTGGCGGAGGTCTGCTCTCTCTGAGTGCTTTTCTAGTTTGTTAATTGTCCATTTGTTTGTTAATTTGTTGAGATTACACAAAAACTAATGGACAGATTTTGCTGATAATTTCAGGAGATTCTGGTAATGGCCCAACTTAAAAATAATTACATTTTGGTTGTGATATGTATATTTGTCTGGATGCAAAAAAATCCAAAATTTAAAAAAAACTCCCATTGGGTGGAATTTTCAAATATCATACAGTATCTCTCCCATGGTTTAATGGATTTGCTTCCAATTTTACAGGATAACATGGGGTCTATGTCTTTATCATCAAGGTAAATTTCATCTCAGGGCTCCAGAATGCAAACACTTTGGGCGCATATGCACCCAAAATTTGTCAGAGTGCACCTAACATTTTTTCTTGAGCGCACTGGTGCGCCAAGGAAAAATGTTAGGAGCACTCTTACAAATTTAAGCTGGCAAAAGAGACTAACGTAGCAGAAAAATCTGATGAAAACAGACAAGACACAGCTCCTGCTTCCTCTCTTTTCTCTGTCCCTGCCTTGCATCTTCACAGGCTGCAGGCTGTAGGCCCACCCAAATACATACACACACAGTCCTCAGTCATTATCCAATCAGCTGTTAGTATGCAAATGAGCCAGGAGAGCCTGACTGTGGTGTCAGGTTTCAGCAAGACAAGTATTTCTTTACATGTTATTCTTGTTTAAAAAATCATTTACACTATATAAAGTTATGAAGAGTGAAAAAATACTGACCTAATGGCGTTAAAACTGACACTTCGAAAAATTTGGGTGCACCTAGTTTTTGTGCTGGTGCACCAAAAAAAAAAGTGCAGGTGCACCCTTGCAACCAACGCAAAAAGACAGTCTGAAGCTCTGCATCTGGATTTGGTCCACGTTGACATCACAAAGAAACACTAAACTTTAACATACCATTGACGAATTTCAATAATTTATATTAAAAAAATATTAAGTGATGTTCCCAAACCACTGCTAGAACTAAGCTTCTTGGCAGATGTCTGCACTCCAAGTGCTTTTCAAGTTTTTGACCGTGTGGGATCAAATGAGAATTCGTATTGTTTGATATTAGAATATCAATTTGATGAATTATTCTGGGACTGTAACAACCATGTGCTTTATCTACAACAGGAAAAAAATAATGATGGATTTTTTTATTTTTTTTTTTGCTACCCTGAAAAAAAAGGTATTATTTTGGCTCATATTTCCCATCCCCAGTATCAAGCTGGATAAGTTTAATCTCTTTTCATGTCTGCTTTCACATGTATTTTTGCATGGACATCTGTTACTGTTTTCCACCCCAAACTTTCCCAACTGGTTACTGGGGAAGACAAAACTGTACTGCACATGTTCTCCCTCCCCTGAAGTCCGTGCCATCCCTTGTTCCTTACTCTTTCTCTTTTTTCGTCCTCTCTCTTTTCTCCCAGGTCCAATGTGGAAAATGCGGCATCACTGAAACCACTGCTGTGGCCGTCCAAGTCTCCTAAAATAAAAAAGTAATCCTACCCTCGCTCTTATGTTCCTCTCTTTCTCTCCCCTTCTTCCTCTCCCTGCCAAACTGCTCCACCCATACTCCAACACAGAAGCAAGAATATAATCTCTCTGATTTCAAACAGTCTTGGATTAATTATTCTCCTCACATGTGTGCATGTTGCGCGCCTGATTGGCTCCGCTCTCTGCCTCTACCCGGCCTCCGCATGTCACTGATCACACCAGAGTGGGTGGGGATGGTAAACAAAATCCCGGGAGATACAACAGAGGGCTCTTTTTTCCTCCTGTGACTCCCTTTGCAAGTCGACCACAAAACTCAGCAACATCACACAACATAAATCATGTCAGACGGATTTGTTGCCTCCGGGATTTGACAACAAGTGCTGACTTTACATCTTTAAAAATCAAGTGCATGCCTTTGTGAGAAGTCAGAGATGTAGAAAGTGCTGTTTTAATAAAAGCACATGTGGAGGTCTTATCGTTTGCCTACAGCTGTCGAAACTGTTAATTTATACACGGAATACGTCACCTCGATGAAATGTCTAATGTTATTCTAAAAAGAACCAAAATGGTCTTTTGTAATAGCTGCTAAAAGATGGATGAATTTTTTTTTTTTTTTTCTTAAAAGAGAGAAAATTTCAGGAGCGCAATTTCACTGAGCCTTTCAAGACTGAAATTTCCAAAATAACCTCAGGGTAGCCTGTCATAATTTCTTGAATGGCTTGTTCACACTCGGACAGGAAGTTTTAATGCAGTTGGCAATGGGAAAATACAGAGGGAATAGTGATTTAAGATTTTTAACAAATTCTGACAAACTTTGTACATTTCTGAAAAGAAGGTTTGTCTGATTTTTTGCAACTTGTCCTGAAAAGTTTTTTCTTTTTTTTTGTAGAAAAGCATGCCAGGGAATCTTTCAGCTGTAGATTTCCCTGAAAATTATACAAGTTAGTTCATAGGGATAGGCAAAATGTCAGTCAAAAGTTCAGAATAATTACCCTGACAATTCCCCGTCCCCTCCAAAATTCTAGGTTTTACGTGTGGAAAAGGCTGCTATCAGGTCCAGAGCCCTGCGGTTTCCTTGAAAAAAAATCTTGTTTTTATGTGCACAAGTGAACATGCACGTTAAGGAATTTTTGAGTTTGTAGAAACCTGAAAATTTCCATGAAATGTCAGGCATATATCTGTAGGGATGGGTTTAAAAACAGGCAAATTTTCAAAGCAGCTTACCCTGAAAATTCCCAAGAAAACTTTAGGAGTCCATGTCTGTAAGCACCTTTCATTCAAGAACCTGACATTTCACTGAATCTTTTTGGGCAAGCTGCAGGATTTTTAACTCACTTTGACCAGAAGTTAATTATAATCTCATGTTGGGCAAGTGTGAACAAGTATCTTGTGGAATTTTCAAGTTGTAGACTTTACATGATATTTTCCAAGAAAATTCCAGATGTGTGTCTTCAGGCATAAATTTAACAACAAGCACAATTTCAGAGCTGAACAACCTGAAAATTGCATGTGTAAAAATGGCCTCTATTAAGCCAAAATGAAACGAAAAAAACAAACTTGAAATTTCCGGATCTGCCTCCCCAGCTCTTATGTGGAGAGAGTGTGAACATGCATGTCAGGGAAAAGTCAGGTTTTAGGTTGATCCGCATCTGTAGGAATGGGGTTAAACAGGAAATATTTGGAGTGGCTTACCCTGAAAAATTCCAAGAAAATTCCAGAGTTTCATATGATAAAATGGCCTAGACTCAAACCCTGACATTTCCATGCATTTTTGGGGTACCAGCTGCAAACAGCAGGATTTTTAACTTTGACTTTGAGTTTTCCAGCCAAATTCCATAGCATTTTCTTCCCCCCTCAAGAAAACTTCTTCGGAGGTTGAGCAACTGTGAACAAGCATGTAATCAAAATTTTAGGTTTTAGAATTACCTGAAACTTTTCAAGAACAATCGAGATGTGCATCTGTATGAATGGGCTTGATAACAATCTTAATCTCAGAGCAGAGTAACCTGAAATTTCACAAGGAATTTTTAGGGTTGGATGCCAATGGCTTCTACCAGCAAGGAAAAGGTGGAAAACCATGAAATCTGAATACTTAGCCTAGGTGAGCTGGAAGCAGCAGGATTTTTGAGTCCACATTGTCCTGAAATTTTCCAGCCAGCCTCCAAAGAATTTTCTTTAACCCACAGCAAACCCCCTCTAATATCCGAACAAGTGTGAACAAGCATCTCCTGGAATTTGTGGGTTATTAGTTAACCTGAAAATGTCATGGAGTGTGTTAATGACATCAGTGTAAGAAAACTTTAGGGTAAATTCTAGGTGTAATATCCAACTGTTTGCATTCACACATGTGACTCACCCACAAAAATTGCAGAAATTTACATAGTTTTAAACATGTGTGAATAGGGTCTACAGTTTCAAAATGTAAAAGCTGTTATATAATTAAAGAAATGAGCATTTTATGTTTTTTGACAGAGTAAAATATTTTCCCATATTAGAACTTAATACAGTTACGGTTTGCATCCAAGTAATTTCCAAACCTTTAGGAAAGTCTACTTGGAAATCTTCGAGCCTGGGAATGATAAAAGTTCAAAGCAAGTCCTAAAACTCCTCAAATGTGATTTTGTCGTGAGTCAAAAACAGAAATTCGACTTTATTCTTGTGTCAAGAATGTCGCTTAAAGCTGGCGGTACACGCGCTTGGTTTAGATATTAAAAGGTAATTAACACTTAAAGGTGGCTATCTACGCCCATTAAGCAAAATGACAAGTTTTGATATCGTCAGAGAAAAGGACTTACCATAACTCCAGAGAGGAATTCCTACATAGTCCTCAGCTCCTTTCCTGCATGTGTTTTCTCTCTGCTAAACTTTCCCCTCTCTGTTTTTATGACACGGCCGCCATTTTCTCCTTCTTTGTCATTTTCTCGCTCTCAAATCTTTTTCGGACCGATATAAGCGTAAAAACTACCTCTCCTCTTCTCTCCCCCGTTATTTCCCGGGAATGTCCAAGCTGCGTTTTTCTCTTCCTCCTCTCTTCGTCTGAACCCCGGCAGCTCCCACCTCCTCCTCCTCCTCCTCCTCCCCAGTCCTCCCCCATCTCCCCCCTCACCTAACAAGAGCGCCACAGTCCCTCTCCTCTCAAACTTTCCATTCCCCCCTCAGAAAATGAATAGACAATGAAAAAGCCGTTTCCCCACCCTGCTGCAAGGGCGAAAAACTCTCATGTTTTATTGTTTGGCACTGCTGATATTGTACCTTCTTTCTTCTCTGTGGGAGATTATTAAGTCAATGCGCAATTAAGCTTAATTTGATGAAAATTGTTGGGGTAATTATTGAGAAGAAGTGCTTTGAGGGCCTAAGTTTGGGTAAATATGCTCCATAACGACAGGAAAGCAGTAACATTTCACTCAACTGAACACACCCACACTGCATCTATAATTAGTTTTATTAGTTTATATCATTCAAAGAAAGGACAGACAGAATGAATATATGATGGATTTACTAAATTAAAGGGAAATTTTTACACTCTAGAGATGCATGTTTGCAACATTTGAGAACATAAATTAAACATGTTGAAAAGAGAAATGTAATCAGTGGTTCAGCAAGGAGTTGAGATATCTGGACATTTTTGGTTTGTAATTTTATTTTGCTCCAAGATAGGTCATGTTCTAGTATCCCATAATGTTTTTTAAACTTTTTTTTTCATGAAAAACAGTAAGGAATTGTCCAGAAGAGGATTGGGGACAGCTGAGTCAGGATTAAAAAAAAAAGAAATCAGACTTCTAAGGAAAATAATTTTAATTCTGAATTAATTTTCGTTGTTTTGCCTCACAAATCTTCAAAATTCTGACTTTATTCCAAAAATATTTTTTTCCAAGCAGTTCGGCTCAATTTCCTGATAATTCAGACTTTTTCTTTTAAGATTTCTGACCTGAACCTCACATATGTAACTTTTTTTTTTTTTTTTACTAGTTTTGACGTTATTATTGATCTTTGAAGGTTGTCTTTTTTAAAAATCAAAATTCTGACATCAACTTCTGGATTTTAAAAAGTCAGAATTCTGGGATTAAAGTGGGGATTTTGACTTCACACCCAGAATTCAGAGTTTTGTTTCGTTAAGAATTATGACTTTGTTTCTCATAGTTATGACCATGATATCAGAATTTTGAAAGAAAAGCAGAATTGTGAGATTAAACCCAGCATTCTGAAATTTTTGTCTAAATTCTTTTTTCTTTAAAGAATTTTGACTTTGTTTCTCAGAATTCGGACATTAATATTAGAATTCTAACAAGTCCAAATTCTGATAGTGATGTCAGAATTCTTAATTTTTTCTTGAAGTTATTCTCAAATCATGATTTTTTCCCCCAGAGAATTCTGACCTTAATCTCAGAAATCTGGCTTTTTGCCTCAGGATAATGAAACGTCAGAATTGTAAATTTTTCTCTAAGAATTCAAGAACTCTGAGTCGGATCTGGTGTTTTATTGTAAATATTTTTTCTCTAACAGGGCTATGCAGACCAACTTAACAGAAAAGCTTTTATAAGGGTATTCCACCATTTGTCTTCACAAGATTTATTATTTTAAGACCCATTATTTGACACATCTGATAATCTAAGGGGTTGTCTACACAAGGCCAAATACGATCAATAAGTTTTCATTGCATTTTGATTTTGCGTTTACATGGGAACTCTATACGGAGAACCCGAATCCGGAAACTTTTGAAACCAGGGTCCAGGGTGGAGAGTTTTGAAAACGGTCCTCCATGCAGCGCCGTGTAAACCAAAATCAGAGAGTTTCAGGGTGAAACACTCACGTCACCGCATGCGCAGTACTCTTTTACATGAAAGCTGTGCGCATACCAGGAACAACAGCAGCTTCTGCCGTCTTCCGAGTAACCCCCAAATTCCACTGGACACGAAAGCACCGTGCAGCGTCCTTGAAACGTACTGCGGAGCACTTCGCTCCCATTGTAGTCTGTTGGGCAAATTCCACTGCATGCGCATTGCTGAAGCGCCGGCGCGCGCCAAGGCGCGAGAGATACGCTTCAGGTCTATTATCTGTGTGGCCACTTCCAAACCTTGTAAATTCACTGTCGTTAAGAAAGCACCAGACAGGAAGTCACCATGTGGAGTAACAGCAAGTTTCAAAATAAAACACAATGCAAGGACTCTTGCACGTATTTTTCCTCAATTGTTTGTCATCACGTCAAAACTGGAGGCACAAGCATCGGGTCAGCAGTCGGTCAGAGGGTCCCAGAGGCAACAGGACACCATGGACGAAGAAAAGTGAATCGTAGAGGTACAGAAATATACAACATTGTATACATGACACCAAACATCTTTTCTACACGGATATAGGTGGATAGAAGTTGAATAAATCATGAAGCTGTGTGGTTGGGACCAGCAAAGGGACCTTAGAGAAGTGAAGCAAGGTGTTGTTTATTTCTTTTCTCAGTCTATACCACATTTTATGTCACGGTGCGGCGCTTTCATGTGCTGTGGAATTTGGGGGTAACGTGCTGCTTACTGTGCTCGGTTTGTCCAGACAAAACTATCCAGACAGATTTGTTGAGAAAAGAAACTCCTGCGTCTTCATGCGTCCACTTGCCATTGTTGTTTGTGAAAAGTTTTTCTTCTAGCAGTGCTGCCTCTCTGCAAACCTACATTGCCATCTAGTGGCCTGGCATGTATACTACAGCAGTTTCATTTGTTTCCAGCGTCTCTGTCTGAACACGGATCGACTTTAAATCCGCAAAGGAAAAATCTTTGCATTTTAAGTCACAGAGTCTCCGTGTAAACCAAGCCTGAAACGACCTTTTCTCCTCTTTTTATGTTTCTGCTGTTACATTGACCTCCATCCCAGCAGATGGCGCCATTTGTGGGCACAACCCTGTGAAATGACCCCTTGAAGCGAGAGCTTGATGACTGTTTCACATGAAAACTCTGCATTAAACAACACAGGAAGTTATTTTTCAGTTTTATTTTTGCGATGGTTATGCCCTTGATTGATCAAGGGCATTGAAACTGCTGTAGTTTAATTATGCTGACATTCCCACTGCTGTTACAGATTACAGATTACTTATTTGTACTGTAGTTTATTTACACTGGTCTTTTTGATTGCTGCTACAGTGTTAAGGTTAACTATTAATATTGTATATTATTTATAACAGACACTCTAACTGCTGCTACAGTGTACAGTTTAACTATTTGCATTGTAGTTAATTTATACCTGTCACTTTAATTGCTGCTTCAGTGTTAAGGTTAATTACTAGTATTTTAGTTTATTTATGTCAGTTATTCTAACTGGTGCTGCAGTGTTATTGTTAATTATTTGTACTTTAGTTTTATTTATACCGGACATTCTAATTTCTGCTACACTGTAAAGGTAACTTATTGTTTTGTAGTTTTTTTTTATGCTGGACATTTCAACTGCTGCTTGAGAATAGTTCAATAATTTGCACAGTACTTTATTTATGCTGGAAATTCCTACTGCTGCTAAAGTGTACAGTTTAATTTTTTGTATTTTGCTGTATATAACCAGTGTTTTTATCTTTTTTTTTATTTCTGTCTTATCAACATGCTTTTCTGTACTCTTTTCTGATCAACAACATAGATGATAAAACTGGTTTCTGTGAATAGAGAATGGAAAAGGCATGGGGAAAAGCCAGCCTAGTGGTAACAGAACTTATAACCCATGTTTTACAATATCTATCAAACTGTAAGGTTTGCAGGTGACAAGCCCTGTTTCTCCAACATGAATCACTTAGTTCATTTTAAAGGTGTGACTGACCACACAAAGCTGCTCCTATACTCAGCCACAAACTTTACTAATCAACCACCGTTTTGTCAGCATTTGGCATTAAATTGCTTCAGATTATGTTTTTCAAACAAACCTGTGTAATCAGCAGTAGACATGTTTGTGTGACGATGACTCAGACTACTTTTTCCTCTCAAATATGAAAATAAAGTCACGTTTTCTGGCAGCAGCTGGCATTACTCACAACCTCTTAAGCATTTTACTGCTTCATTTGCCCACAATGGCTCCACATTGGTTGCTTTACCAGGACTAAATATAAGTTTTATGGTTTGTTTATGGACGCTGGATGAGGTGATGAATGGAGTCAGTGCTGTAGATTAGAGTAACCTTGATCAGCAGTGACCCCATGTGTTCATGACGTGGCGTTACAGAGATTAAGAGTGTGCTTGATTTCAAGTATTATTCATCTTGTGGTTACATTAGAAAAACGGATTATAGCCTACCTACAAAATATGGAAATAATTGTGTTACCCAAATGATTGAGAACAGGGCATCATTTACAACAGTTTGAGGTGAGGGTTTTCATTCTTATTTATAACTATTATTTTTTATAGATTATTAATCAGTTAAGATAATTATTATAGGTTTTATAAAGGTTTGTAAACTCGCCTTCAAAAATCGCATTTAGTTCTTTTTTTTTTTTTTTTTTTTTTTCTCCCCATTTTTATTTATTCTTCCATCAGCAATACAGGGATCATTCAATGAATTATTAATACAGAACTGTGGGCACCCTCCACCCCAGACCCCTCCCATTTGCAGGTAGATCACATACATATATATAAACAAAGATATACACATACATACCTACACATACACACACAAATACACAAGTATAAAATAATAATAATATATGTAAATGTAATCATCTTGATAAAATAAATAAATTATAAGAATAGTCATGAAAAATAATGATAATAATAATAATAATTAATAAAAATAATAGAAAATTAATAAATAAAAATAATAGTATAAAATTAATAAATCAGAAGGGTCATCCAAATGAATCAATCACAAGGTACACAACTTCAGAGTTTTCATATATGTTAAGAATGGCTGCCATGTCTTGTAAAATTTTCCTGTAGAACCACCTAGTGTACACCTTATTTTCTCCATGTGTATATACCTCATAAGTTCTGCAACCCACAGATCAGCATTTAGTTCTTTTTGTCCCCAAAACCCACCCGTAGACAACATGGCGGATTGTCCACAAATGGGAGATCCACTAGATAAATATAAAAAATCTTTTTCTAACTTAAAAAAAAAAAGATTTTTTAAGTTAGTTTAATGATTTGATAAAAAATCGTTAAGCTCGAGCAGGAAAAATGAATCGATTTGACCTGCCAACTAATTTTATAAATCTTATCGATTTTTTGCCCAGGCCTAATACAGCAACAAATAAAAAAGGACAACAAATCAAAACAACAAAGTAAATGTAAAAAGACAATTGTAATTTCGAAAATACATCTATAACGAACCTGCAACCCAAAAGGGATAAGCGGGATAGAAAATAAATGAAAGAACTGCAAATAAAAACAGAAAATAAAAAAAATAATTACAAAATCAACATATCAAAATCACAAGAAAAACATAATGTCAAATATAAGACACAACCCCACTATAAAAATACACCAATACACATATATTGTTGTTTCTAAATGTATAATTGTATTTGTTGTTCTGCTTTTTGAAATATCAATTCTTAGATTTGTCTCCTCTGATTGATCATTTGTTTTATTATTTGTGTTCTTCATTCGATTATGCCTATTTTGAATTGTTGTTTCACTTCTCTATCTGTGTTTGTGATTTCTTTTTATTATTGCTTTTATTTCATTTGTGTTTTATTTCCAAATCAGCTTTCTTGTTTGATGCATTTCTGTTATTTGTTGTTTGTGTTGTGCTTTTAATTTTCCCAGGTATATTCTATTATCATGTTTTTTGGGTTAATCTGTTGTTCAGATTTGCTGTTGTTACTACTTATTTGTTGTTTTTTTCTAAAAAAAAAAAAAAAAAAGTAAGTTTTCTAACTTGTTATTTAGTTTATATTTTTGCTTGTTTGTTTTCTTATTGTGTTGTTGCCGTGATCTTTTTTTTTTTTTTTTTTTTACATTTTTGGGTCCTGTCAGTGTTTTGTTAATCAATTTGAAGATCTGTTTTCTTATTTGTTGTGGGGTTTTCTATTATTAATTAATTCTTTTCTTACATGTTGTTTTTTTTAAATAAATATAATACTTAGTTTGGTATAGTTGTTATTCATTTGTGCTGTTGCAATTTTTATGTGCTTTGTTTTTGGTATTTTTATGTTTTATTTTTGATGTCTTCTTATTTTTTGGACTTTTTAATTAATTTTTTTGTATTTGTTGCTGTGTTTCTGTATTTGTTATTGTGTTTTTCTCTTTACAGCTGCTATATCACAGCTAAAAAAAAAAAATTGAAGAGTGTGTCGAAGAGCGCAGACCTCCGCCAGCGCCACAGTCCTCAGCCATATCGTCATTTTGACCATAAATATCACTCCTACCTTTATTTCATTTATTCATTTCAAATATTTAGATTCCTTGACCATGAAAACATTCCATTAGCAACTGGATTCATAATGATATCTATTTTAGTTCAGTAGTTATTCACAGAAATCACATTTTTCGCCATGGCGGCCAGACCCTGATCCCAATCAAAACCAAAATCGAATCACTTCTTCCTTTTCCCATGCTGAACATTTCCTGAAAATTTCATCAAAATCCATCCATAACTTTTTGAGTTATTTTGTTCACAGACGGACAGAAAAACTCTACCGAAAACATAACCTCCTTGGCAGAGGTAATAAACAAACGACAAGCACAAATGCAAGTCTGACAAGAATAACGAGATTAATCCCAGAACAGCCACTCCTCTGGGTGCGTCTTGATCTTCCTTCATATCACATGAGTTTTAAGGCTGCTGTCAGTTCAGTCCTCCCTACACTTGGCACTTAAACAAACCTTTTAAACCTGTAGGATTGGACCACACCTTAAGAAAAGCAGCAACGTGTCACCACCTTGGATGCTTTTAATATTTGTGTAACTGTAAACCACACAAGTTATAAAAGCTGCAACTGCAGGTTGACTTTGCATCAGATACAAATTTTAGTCTAAGTATTTTTGTGAGAACATCTAGTTTATAAAAATATCCATATTCGTTTATTTTTCCTGTCCTTGCTTCTTTGTTTCTACTGTTTTTAAATACTTAGTCATAATACATTTATATAGAAAAGTCTATCTAGACACACATTTTGTATTTGCAGGTCAGTTTTATGATTTGTTGTCAGGACTTTAGTTTATTGAATTTTTCCCCTCCTCTTTATTATCAGTCTTTCTTTAAATATTACAATAATTTGTTTGGTGAAGTTGTTGTTTTATTTGTTTTTGTTGTAGTTTCTTGTTGGCATGTCTTATATTTTACAGAAAATTCACATTTGTTTTTTTCTGTCTCTGCCTCTTTGTTTTACTCATTTTAACCCTTTAGTGCCTGAAAACATTAATTTTGGACAGAAAACTTTAGAGCGGAAATGTTTACTTCACTTCCTACCTAAATCCTTAAAAACAATTAAAATTTTACATGCATATTTTTCGTATTTGATTTGACACATCAGGTGTTGTTACTAGTAATTTGTTCATCATTTTGGTTAGATAGAGGTATAAAAGGAAGTATATATCAAAGGGTTTAAGTGTTAATAAATCAGACATGATAAGTTTATAAAGACACTAACATGACAATTGCAGATTTGTTTTCTTATATGTTGTTGTGTTTCTTTTATCTGTTGTTATGATTTTAGTTGGTTGTGTTTGTCATTAATTTTTCTTACTTTTTTTATATAAATATAATAATTTGGTCAATGAAGTTGTTTTATTTGTGTTGTTGCAGCTTTTTGTTGTGCTTTGTTGTTGATATTGGTGCAACTTATTTTTCACAAAAAAATCCACATTTGTGTTTCCCCATGTCGACCGGGGCCGTTCAGTGTGGAGTTTGTTCTCCCTGTGCATGCGTGGGTTCTTTTAGGGCACTCTGGCTTCTCCCACAGATTAAAAAAAACTTGTTCATTAGGGTGGATTGGTTACCCCGAATTGTTCTTAGGTGTGAGTGTGAATGGTTGTCTGTCTATCTATGATGCCCTGTGATTGGCTGGCGACTAGTTCAGGCTGTACTCTGCCTTTTGCCCATTGTCAGCTGGGATAGGCTCAAGCCCCCATGCCCCCAAAAGGGATAATGGATATAACGGATGGATACAAAACAGAAAAAACAAATTATTGCCATTATCCCACTTAACTAATTAATCCTGACTATATGATCTGTTTAATTACCAACCTCCATTAATTTTCCACACTTTTCAGCCAAAAATGATGCCCTTTCTTCTTCTGCTTTTGTGAATAGAAAAGAATTAAGAGCTGAAATTGAAACAAACTCCAAAGAGAGCAAATTTCTATTAAATATTTATTTCAAAATCCTATACAAAAAAATATTATGCAATGTTCAAAGTCTGTCTCACCAATTTTCTAATCCATGTCATCCTGTGATGTAAGACTTCTCATAAGCATACACATTCATTTAGACACATGCACGTAATAAAGTATCAGCCCGTGAAGGCTTCATTTCAACCTTTGAGGCTCCAGATATACACATTAATAACACAAATATAGTCAATAGTAATAATATTAACATCATTCATAGACACATCTGACAACTGTTGATTTTACAGAGTAAAAAAAGAACAATCATCTCCTGACTCCAGTGAGTTACAAAAACACATTAGTAAGAGTTACAAAGCACATTATCTCCTTCATTGGGTTCCAATTCTAAAACTTAAGTGAAGACAATAAAGTTTATTCTTTCCTCAGAGCTTGATTATTATTACGTTATAATTTCACAAACAGAAACTGTAAAAGCATCACAGCAACTCTGTGGCTACATCAGAGCAGACGTGGGCCATCAAGGTAACCAGACCCCAATCCCACATCATGTATCCGCTGATGCATCCAGATGCTTCTTTATCTGATTTATGTTTTAGAGTTCTTTTTTTCCTGAAGTGAGGTACCTCTCGTCAGTCCCTGATTTTAACAATCCAAAGTTTGGATTTAGAGCAGAGAGAGAAAGAAAGGTTTTTGGACAGGAAGCCAGCAGTCCGATAGTTAAAGCACAAAGAAAAAGCACAAGTCCAAAAACTTGTATGAGCTTTTTAGAGTTAATAAAAAAATAAAATAATCTTACACTGGCACAAGACCATCATACACTTCTTTTTTTCTGTCACCTTCATTGGGCTGTCTGTGCAAAGTCAATATTTGGGGATATTAGGGGAGATGTGGAACACAAATCCTAGCTTGATATATTTAAGCTGAAAGTCAACACAGCAGATATTTCAGCATTTTTACTTCTGCCAAGCAGGTTATGTCTTTGCTAGCTTAACTTAAAAAAACGTACTGTACTTTGATAAATAATCAGGGAATGCTGGTCTTGGTAAAGTGAGAAGTGATGTGGAAGGAGGATTTTTTGAGGATATGTTAAATTGTGAGATAGGGCAGTTTTCCACATTTTCACTAATAAATCAGTTATTAATGGATTTGGATGAAGTTTTCAGGGAATGTTGGTAATGGCACGAAGAAGAAGTGATTACATTTTCGTGATAACTTGAATCCAGATGTGAATACAAGATTTTTTTTTTTTTTTCATGATTTGTTAGCAGTGCAAGATAGGGCAGTTTTCCACATTTTTGACAACAAGTCAACCATGTTGGAAATTTCGTTAATGGTTAAGTTTTGATCTTGGAGCATTTCTACTCAATGAATTAAAAAATGTTTGTCACAATGCTAGAGTTATAACCTTTAAGATGATTACAGTAAGTATTAAACAATAAAGAGGCTTAGTTGCAAGACCTAAAACATTTGAGTTAGCTAACATTTTAGCAAATTTGGTTCCCTTGTCTCAAAGTCTATGCGATTTTTAAATGGAGGTTTCAATTAAAATTAAGTAAAAAGGCACATGGATGACACACGTTCAAGAGATATTAACATGGTCTTTTTCAACAATTAATAAACCTGGAAACACCCCACTGGAGAATTTACAAGTGTCATCACATCTTACAATTAATAGTTTATTCTTGGAACTACAGAGTTTGCCAATGACTTTTCTCTACACAGCCATTAGCATTTACTTAATTTGGGTCACATGACACAGGTAGCATTTTACAGAAGAGGTAAGAGCGTGAAACAAATGTTGGAAGTAAGTAGTACTGGTGTTGCAGCTGGTCCATTATTTTTTAGTTTCATAGTAGCTTTACTTGTAACCACAGAGCACTAAACAAAGGGCAAGTCCAGTTGGCTTTTCAAAGAACAAACCAACATGAAGCTAACTATGCTGACAAGATAATACCATCCCAGCACCAGTTTGCTGTTTCCAGTTTAATGTTTAATAGAAGACTTAGCCTCACAGTGCTTGGCAAGGTTTCGTTTCTGTTGATAGAAATTGCATTACGGATGGATTCCTAGGCACTCCTACACTGAAATATTCAAAATTTGGCAACATTATGACATAGCCAATTTAAAAAAAAATAGTTTCAGCTTTTTTTATAAGCTTTTTTTATATAGTTTGATTATTGTCAAATACACAAATGCCCCTTGAATTAAATAGACTAATAAAATGTTAATGTCATAGTGCAACAAGAAAGATTAAAAACATTACTTTGTGATCAATGAGCTTGTCATTATTTATGTTTGTACAGTAACAAAAAAATAAATCATTATGTGATACTGTTGAATGCATCCTTTTAAAATTTTTTGTCAAAATTATTATTTTTGTCAATATTGGATTTTGGCATACCCATGAGCCCCTCTGTTTCAGCCCTATTACGCACAAGCTGTTTTAGTGCAGCTAGTCATGAGCTGTGTCTTACCACAGCCCTCTAAAAAGTGTTTCTTTGGCTTTCCAGCCCTGTGCTCCAGTGTTTACTGGGGCTGCTTCAGGCTGTAAACACAACTGATTCAGGAAGTCTCTACCATTTCAGGGGGGTGGCATATACCCTAATGACATCATAAGGGGATGCTTTTTAAATGGACAGTTTTGTTTAAGCACACATTTAGCATTTCTGTTTTTTGGGGGCAGCATTGCAGACAGGTAATGGACACATATTTATTTATATATATATATAATAAAATATTAGACAGTGTATTTCCATAAAATGGGTCAGTTGAAAGCCCAATCAATTGCCCAGCCCCAGGAAAGAAGTTAAAACAGCAGTTCATATGCACAGTAGCATACGTAAATGATCAGGAGGTGATGCTTCTCTCATTTTCCCTTGTGTAAGTTTCAGTTTCTTCATAGCATGGCAAAGCAGATCATACCCACGGTGAACAGCAGAGCTAAAGAGGAGATAGAAGAGCAGAAAAAATCTTGTTAGACATTGTACAAACGCATAACTTTTAGATCTTGTTAAACAACATTGCCCTCTCAAGTTTTTCTGCGCTTACCTTGCATGAAGGAACGTTGTATTGAAATGGCATCGCTGGTAGTGACAGGGACGGGTGTAGTCGTAGCTGTAGTATTGGCGGTGACTTGATTGGTTACAGTCGCATTAGGATTTGCCAGGTCAACAGGATCTGTCTGAATTTGGGTGTTTGGGGTTCCTAGAGCACCAGAGGCTAAACACAGGAGACAGGAATAGCACCATTAAGATATTAAAATCACATTCACACTGGTAGTTTTTCTGATTGTGGCTCTTAGCTTAAATGTCTGCATCTTTGCATTTGTGAACTTACTGGCGTTAAAATCTCCAGAGGCCAATGTAAGGGAAAATGTTGTTGTTCTTGTCATTGGGGTTGGTAATGTGGCACTAAAAGTACACTGGATTCTGCTTCCATCAACAGAGCCTTGCACAGAGCCCGCGTTCGGCTAAAGCACAAAGATGGATACAACATTTGTTAGTCAATCAATCAATTAAGCTTTATTTGTATATCACCAATTTATAACAAATGTTATCTCAAAGACACAATACAATAGAGAAGTCAGCGTCAGGTGCTAATGTAGTGTGGGATTTTTGGCTTTTACCCAAAGAAAATGAAATGGCATACACATAGCATTCCCTGATAATGTCAGGCAGATTTTCGCTAATGCTAATTATGATATCGTTATCAGCCCATGTTTCCCTTATCAAGTTACTGTCTACAAATTAATGCAGAACACAATGACACTTTGTTCAGGTCAACATTAAAGTGCCACCTAGAGCAGTGAAGATGTTTTTAATCTTTTTTTTTACGGCACACATACTTTTGTGTACACTTCTGTGACACGTCTGAACAACACTGGTAGCACATACTAATCTTGCCAAAATATAGTAGAATGAGATATGCAAACATTTGTGGAAACACATGCCAGTCCACTTTGGGAAAAATTAGCGGTAAAGTACTAAAATCAGCTCCAGCATGGCAACAGCCTTAGCAACATTAGTGTTAGCATTAACCCTGCTTCATATATTTACAGTAGAGCAGATCAAATCACAGGAAATTTGATCCCACCAGAAAAACAAAACAAGGAGATGTATCAACTTGGCTGGGTGTAGCATACTTCAAAACAGCAGCTGTTCGTTAGTCGTACTACATACTACTACCAAATAAAGCATGCAAAATGTAGCATATACTGCATACTGTGCAGTGAGTGGTTTTGAAAATGTTATTACTGTAGTGTAGTGTGAAATGCAACAACGGGCCTGGTGACAGGGATCAAGACCACTGCTGTAGCCCCAACTAGTGGCAGATGGCTATATTATGCAACATTTGACAGGCTTTAGTCAACCTGACACAGTACAATGTGAAAGAAAACCAAACCAAAAACACTGAGTCAGTGTTGCAAGTTCATCCCAAAACCGAACTCTGGATGTGAATCACTAGTCTGAACTCAGCTTGCCTAAACTTTCCAAGAGATGATATGAAAAGTTCTGCTAGGTACAAGATCCCCTTGGAAAACCAGAATATTCAAGAAAAGTCAAGGCAAGCTAATACTGTGTTGTAAAAAAGACACTCAAACATTGATCTAAGTGAAGTAGAACTTACCATATCCTCTATCAGCTCGCCGTTATCAAGGCGAGCAGGAATATACTGCACAGTACCATTGTTGTTTGCGCAGACATAGGCAGTGTCATTCCCTCCCTGCAAACAAACCCAGAAACTGTCAATAAAATGTGTTTAAAAAGATGATTTCAAGCAAACTGTGGCCTTGGGTTTGACTAGAAGGCACTTGATTAGAAAGGCAAGTCTTAGACGAGGTCCTAACATACCAGTGTTGCGTCTGATGACAGGATGCAAGAAATGTAGCCAATGGAAATTCCAGAAATGGAAAAATTAAAGTTTCGTCCACCTATCTGCTGTAGACCAATGAAGGAACATGGCCCAGGAGTAGAGGGGTCACAATCAGCAGGCTCAGCAACACAGAGTCGCTCAGTTTCACATCCTGATGTGTCGATAGGTGACTGCAAAATAGACAAAGGAGAATTAATCCCTTACGTTTAACACCATTATCAAAAGCAACCAGGGATGTGCATGATATGCCGGCAAAGTGAAGTTGGATAACTCGGTGGTGCAAACATTTTCTTATCAGTGCAGGCTATCATTCCCAGTCAAATGATTTGTCAGATGATGATGAAACCACCCACAAGCAGTTGCCCCTTTAGCTCCAGTGAGGAGCTACAGTTGTGATGCTATAATACTCAACTACCTGGATGTAAACAAATGATGCTGAATAAATCAGTAGTATCAGCTATCATGACATAGAAGCCACACAGTTTGGCAGCACTTCTCGGCAGCTGACAAGGTGCATTTTCCAGTTTGATAACTTCAAATGTTGCCTTCAACCAACTTGTTTTGAGTTCAAAGAAGACTCTCAAATTATCACAGGAACACATCATTAGTGGGTAAGCATTGAAAGCTAGTTTTAAGACTGGAGTCTTAGGCTAATTTTAGCAATGATAGCAGAGCTAGCCTTTGATTCTCCTTTCAGTTTAACATCCATAATTATGTTCTGACTGAAGATGATTGCAGCTGAGTAAGTGTAATCTGGCATATCTTGCAATTAGATCTCCATATTCTCAACCAAAAATACTGCCACATCAGCAGTAATATGCTAATGATGCTGTCCCTTCATTGTGTGGCAAAGGGAGTTTTGGTAGCACAGAAGTAGCCATTAAATTGGATTTCAGTGGTTACAAGTGCAGCATAGTGGAGACAGAGCATTTGATTGGGACTTTGGGTCTGTATTAGTAAAAAAAAGGGAATTAATATGACCAACATTTAAATCTGTGACTAACCCAAATTTTATAATCAATAAAGCTAAGATAACAAGTCAACGACAAACTTATTTTTGGCTTTTAGCTGGACCTAAAATTACTTGCTTTGGAACATTCTGTAAATCAACTTGACCAAACTTTTTTGCACTGTATTGTTTACATCACTCACCTCCAGAAGTGTCACGTTATTGCTGGGTACAATTGCAGGTGCTGCAGTTGGTGCCATGGATGGAGCTGCTGTGGATGGTGCCATGGATGGAGCTGCTGTGGATGGTCCCATTGATGGAGCTGCTGTAGATGGTCCCATTGATGGAGCTGCTGTAGATGGTCCCATTGATGGTGCTTCTGTAGATGGTCCCATGGATGGAGCTGCTGTGGATGGTCCCATTGATGGAGCTGCTGTGGATGGTCCCATGGATGGAGCTGCTGTGGATGGTCCCATTGATGGAGCTGCTGTGGATGGTCCCATGGATGGAGCTGCTGTGGATGGTCCCATGGATGGAGCTGCTGTAGATGGTCCCATTGATGGAGCTGCTGTAGATGGTCCCATTGACGGAGCTGCTGTGGATGGTCCCATGGATGGAGCTGCTGTGGATGGTCCCATTGACGGAGCTGCTGTGGATGGTCCCATTGATGGAGCTGCTGTGGATGGTCCCATTGACGGAGCTGCTGTGGATGGTCCCATTGATGGAGCTGCTGTGGATGGTTCCATTGACGGAGCTGCTGTGGATGGTCCCATGGATGGAGCTGCTGTGGATGGTCCCATTGATGGAGCTGCTGTGGATGGTCCCATGGATGGAGCTGCTGTGGATGGTCCCATTGATGGAGCTGCTGTGGATGGTCCCATGGATGGAGCTGCTGTGGATGGTCCCATTGATGGAGCTGCTGTGGATGGAGCTGCTGTGGATGGTCCCATGGATGGAGCTGCTGTGGATGGTCCCATTGATGGAGCTGCTGTAGATGGAGCTGCTGTGGATGGAGCTGCAGTGGTCCCTGTTGCCATGGTTGGTGCCATTGTTGATCCTGCTGCTGGTGTGGTTGGTGCCATCGTTGATTGTGCTGTTGCTGCTGTGTTTGGTGCCATCGTTGATTGCGCTGTTGCTGCTGTGTTTGGTGCCATCGTTGAAGCAGCAGTTGTACTGCTTTGAGCATAGATGGATGAAGGTGTCCAGCACAGTGTCACAAATAGGACAGCGAAGATGAGTCTGTGTTCCATTTCTAGAATAGGTAGGGTCAAGAAAGACTTGTTAAATGTGGAGACATCATCCTTGGTTTTGTATCATTGACAGCAGAAATTGTGGCAGTTTAGGCCAGAGATGAAACCCTTTATCAGCCCTCTTTATACTTGACACAAACAAAAAAAAGTTTTTACCCTTTAAGTAACTTTTCTATTACTTAAGCAATTAGCTTTTACAGTTACTACTGAGTATTTATAGTAGAGCAATTAATTAAATATCTAATCAGTTCTCCCTCTTACCAGGGGTTGGCTTCCTATGGTAATGTCATGCTAGTTAATTTTCAATCTTTGTTGTGCATACTTAAGCCTCCAGTGTTCAACCTTTAGCTACTGAATTACAGTTTCAATTCGACAAAGACAGTATAAGAAGGGTTTAATTTTTGCCATAACTGATGTCTAACAATGTTAATAGTTCTTTTTGGTCAACATCACTATGTCACAAACAAGTGCTCCGAGAGCAAAACCAAGGCGTTTCCAACATTGTCAGGCAAGGTATTGCCCAAAATGTGGAAAACTGCCCATTTTCTCACTGTTAAAAAATCTTTGAAAAATTTTAAAACACATTCAAATCACCACCTAAATCTTGTTGAATTCCACTTGTGTCATGACCAACATTTCCTGAAAATGTTATCATGATCTGAGCTTCCTCAATTCTTAGCCAAAATGTCGGAAACTTTCCTGTCACGCAATGTTAACAAATCCAGAAAAGAATTCTGAAATACCAAAATCTTATCACCTCTTCCTTGTGTCACGACTAACATTTTCTGAAAACGTCATCAATTGTACCCAGAGCTTCTTCAATTACTGGTGAAAATGTGGAAAACTTCCCTGTCACGCAATGTTAACAAATCCGAAAAAGAATTCTAAAATACCAAAATCTTATCACTTCCTCTTTGAGTAATGAGCACCACTTGGAGAAAAGTTACTTAAAAATGGTACTCAAGTGTTGGAGTCATCTCACTTAAAGACAGATGGACAAACACACAATGGCAAAAACACAACCGCCTTGTTGAAGGCAACAAATGTCACTGTCATGAGTTGGCACACAAAGTATGATCCAGAACAAACACAGCATAACTATAAGTCCTTTAAGAGTACAAACCTCTTCCGAGGTATTTCAATACAATCTGTTATTGTAAAAATGTGGAAAACTGACCGACTATTAACAAACTTGGTTTATCAGAGGCCTTGACTTACATCAGACCTTTAACTAAATCGGAATTGGATCATTTCTCCCTTTTGCCATGACCAAAATTCCCTTAAAAACATCATAAAAGGCCATTAAGAACTTATTGAGTGGTTATGATAAAAACTGTCAAATCTTGCAATGTTAATAAGTCCTTTAAAAGAATCCTGCATCTACATCTAGATTCTGATTACCACCAAAGTCAAATCACGTCTTTTGTGAACCATGACCAACATTCCCCTAAAATATGACCAAAATCCATCAATAAATTTTATAATTATCCTTCTCACAATCTGTCAAGCTAACGTTTTAATTAACAAACGCCGGCAAAAACCCAATTTCCTTGGCAGAGGTGATCAACAGGCAGCAGCTTGTTACTCATACAGTCGGCATTTAAGTTTCATCCGCCCTTCAGTGTGTTTTACATGTCTCTGCCACTTGATGGAGTACTTCTTTGCACAAGACAAATGTCAGCAGCTTCTTGACTTCTCGCTCCACCCCTTTTGTGTCAGGAAGAACATGAAACTGCATGCTTTCCCAGCCCCTTCCAACTATTTAAATGTTCTTTTTTACAGTGTGAAGCACATCTAGAATTGGCCAAAGTGTAAGTGTTGTAATATTTTTTAACGGATAATTGCAAAGAAATTGCCATCAAGGACTTCCTAGAATCCCTTGGGACATAAAACATAACAAGTTCTGATTTTCATGATCAATTCTGCTACTTGGTCAGATTCTTTATTAATTCTTGTGGGTTTCTGAGCATAAAAGCATCTTTTTTTTGTTTTTCAGGGTCAACAACACCAAGACGTAGCTTTCCTGATATTCAGTGCCATTCTGCTAGGAGGTATGTTTCAGCATGTTGCTTGAAATCACACTGGACGTTGAGTCACTGGCATCATGTTTTGTAAAATTTAAGCTGCAATTTTAACCACTTCTGTCTACCACAGTTACTTTGTTTATTTCTTTCAAGCAGACTGACTGTGATGAAAGCACCAAGAGTTCCTTTTTGTGCAAGGCTGTGAGATCTGTTGTAAGGATTTGATGAGAAAAAAAGAACCATATCAATTTTTATTGATTTATTCTCAATTCTTAATAATCATGCTAAGCAATCATGATCTCAATATCAGCCTAAATTATTGTGACGCTAATTTCCTCCACAATCCAATAGCCTGACTGCCTCAGTTGATTGATTTTATTCGGCAAAATAGGGTTAACATTTTCTGTACAGATCTCAAAAGTCTAAATTTGAGCTCTTTGAGCATTAAGAAATCTCCTTGTACTAATGGTATTTGAAAATGGGTTATCCCATTTAGGCTAACAGGCACCTAAAATAAGCCAATAAAAAGTGTTTACTGAAAAACTGCAGAATTTTAATGTAACTAATTCTATTTTTAGCCTCTGTGGTAAAGATATGTTAAAAAAACATTTGAAAGCCAGGAGCCTTTTACAGCTGCACAACATTGTCAGTGTGTTATCAGTATAAACAGATTGAAAAGCAAAATATCAAAAATGAGAAATGAATATTTCGGCTCATATTTAGATTTACACATTGATACATAATTGTATTTGTAAGGTTTTGGTTATTATTTGAAAATAAAAAGCATAACCTCTGATCATTTTCTGTTAGAAGAAGGGTAAATCAATAGTGTAAGGGCTCGGTTTAAATGTTAATCTTTTTCATAAAATGTAAGTGTAATCCAAATGAATCTACTTTCGGTTATTTTCAATATAATATTATCAATATCTGTATCAGCAAAAAAAAAAAAAAAAACTAATATCATGCATGCCTTAAATCATTTCCTTGTCCGATAACCAATGAACAATGTATTATTCTAAATTATGAATAAGTAAATCAAAACTAGTTCTCCTACAAGACAAAGACAATATAACAGACAATATATCAAAATAAAAGTACATAAATGTAATACCAGGTTTGAATGGGATAAGAAAACATTGAAGTGAAATCATTTTTCTACTTTATTTTTCTTTTGACAATCATAACAATCTAATATATTATTCTTTAAAATGAAGGATCAATTAATTTGATTTGTAGTTTTCAATTGTATTTACATTTACTTTCTATTAAACAAAAATGATTCTTAAAAACTGTTAAAGAAAACCCTACATGAGGTTTTCTCATAGAAACATTTTTTAAATCAGGTTTATTCATCTTTGGGTTATACATATAATTTATAAATAATTACAAATACTTTGCCAGGACATCATTTCAGTTTTAACCTACCTGTGTCTTCTTGTCTTCAGGGAAAGGAGAAATTTGCTCAGTCACAAATGATTGCAAGTTCCTTGATATAAGATCCTGTGTCGTCTTCAGTCAGGTGTGGCAGTCCCGATGCTCCCAGCAGGATTCCAGGTAAGGATGTGACACCTGTTTGCTCGGTGTCACTATTTAAACAGGCGCAGGAGGAGAATATTATGACAGGTAAAAAAAACCTCCAAACTCTCTGACATCATCAGTGACGTGCTTGGAGGGTGGGGCCAGATGGAAAGTCAGTGCTGAAGGGCGTGTGATGGAAACTGAGCGAGAATTTATTCGTGTCAGAGCTCACGGGGCCTCTTTCTCTCACCTGGAGGGTCAGTTTTAAAGCATCTTGCTTCCTTGAGGGGTGATGATGCCGGTAACTTACCTTTTCACATGATGATAACAAGGAAAGAAACATTATCTGATGTTTGGAAATGTAGTCCAGGCTGTTGCCTAATCTGGAGAGACACTGTCCTTTAAAAGAACCTCTTTGTTTTTCAAAACAAAAAATATTATATAATAATGACACCCAGAAAGACAAACTTCATTATATTTCATGGCAAAGGCAAAAACATTGATGCTTTAGTAAATAAAGACAGTATTAAAATTAATAGAGTGAATATAAAAGTTTTTAGGTGTCATTACTCATGATACCTGACTTGGAAAACATTATCAAACACTGGGGTGAAAAGGAAGCCTTTTCCATCGCTGCTCCGGGGCTTTGGAATAAGCTCCCTGTCTCATTTCTGACCTGGGCCTTTTCAAATCCAGACTGAAGACATACTTATTTAGGATGGCTTTTAATACCCAGTAGTGTGGTGACACTTTACTTTTACTCTGTTTTAGTTTATATTATTGCATTTTATTGCTCTTATTGCTTTTATTCTTTTCATTGCTTTTATTGTTTTTATTGCTGTTATTGCTGCTATTTATTTTTAATTGTTTTGTTTATTGCTTTTTTTCCACCTATTGTAAAGCACTTTGGTTCACCGAAAGGGTTGTTGTAAAGGGCTGTATAAATAAAGAACATTTACATTTACATTTACATTAATAAAAAGATGAAAATAGCAATAACAACTGCTGTAATACACAAATAAAAGGATTACGTTGGCGTTTAAACTTTGTCGCTTTTGTATAATTACTTGATTGTTCCATATCTGACCTAATGTGTTGAAGTGTGAGGAAGTGTGTGTAAAACTTCCATGCAGCCAATTTTCATTTTACAAAAAAGAGCACTAAGATTATTTGATATAAGATGATACAGACACCGTTCAAACCCATTATTTGTTAAATTGCAGTTATTGAAATTCACTGAGTCAGTAGATTTCAGTATGTTGCAGATTATGTATTTAGCTCATGAGAAAATGTTACCAATGAATATAAAAAGCCAATTTGAAAAAAGTTGCTACAACTTAAAAGGATTTGAAATATTTTAAAAAAACAAGATTCAGAACTAAACTGAAGGAGCGCTGCATCACAGTGAGAGAAATCGGTTTATGGAACAATCTGGAGAAAGAAACTTAAGAAGCTAAACTGAAATTTGTCTTTAAAAAAAGTGTCAAAGCCAGTATGTGTGGTGAATACAGGGAAATGAATCAATCTTACTGTTTGTTTTTTGGCAAAATGTGAATTGACATGTGGTCTCTTTTGTTTGTCTGTGCTTAGTTAATATCTTGAGAGAGATTTTTTTCTGCTCATTTTCATTCATGTTTGAAATTTTTTGTTTTTCTTGAATGTTTTATTCGATAACATTTCTATAGTGAAGAAAGACAGAGATTTACAGGAAGCATGATCCAATTAAAAAAAAAAAAAACACCTGTAGAAATACACAAGTAAACATAAAAATGTGTTATTGCAGGTCTCATGCTGTCTTCGCACAATAATTCAAGGTGCATCCTCATGTGAGCATTTAACCAAAGACCATAAGTATAGTGTGGTGCAGGAACAAGTCAAAAAACACAGATGTGAGATAGCATTTAGCACTTCCTGGTTCGTATGCCTTAAACTAGATGGGATTAAAAAATACCGGTTTCAGATAAGTGCCTGAAATAAGGTTTGGCTTGGACACGCACACAAAGGATAAAATAGGTCAGATGTTGCCTGCTTTTGAATCATAAATCATTGCTGTGAGCTCAAAACTTCTGCTGCTAATTAGCTAGCATTGACTACATAAATGGCCGGGGACAGCAAGTATTTCTGATCAGTTTTAATATTGCAACATACATGAGGACCAGCTTGATAAGGTTATTCAATTAGAGGGTAGTCTCAAAGAAAAGGTCACAAAAGACATTATACATTGGAAATACTGTAGTTGTTTCTAAGTTAAACGGTCATGTACTTTCATAATAGCTTACTGATATCTTTTTAGTCTCACTAATAATGTTTAAGCTTAAAAAATGTGAGAAGTAGGTTCGTTTCTGAGGTTTTTCACAAAGAACAGACCATGTGAGTATTAAGTAGTTATTTGTTATGTTTGGCGTATTTACTCTGGGGAAAAAAAAACACATTAAATCTTTGCTAGCAAGCCAGAAAAACACAATAGTAGCCAGCTAGCAGTTGTGCTAACTGCTGTTGTGCTGGGTGGTTTTGTTCACAATACAGCCCATGGGAAGTGTTCGATAAATATTACCTAAACTTACAGGATGCTTAAAATTCTCCAGAAACTTTCTCCCTGTTTCTCCTCTCTGTGGGTCGGTCTCTGGATACTAAAGTGCTTTTGGCTGTTGTTGCTGAAGTTGAGTATTTCTGACTTGTGCAAAAGGGCGATCAAGTTAAAAACTGCGTATCCAAAGCAACAATTTGTGCCATTATCGTGTCACTTTCATCACAAAAATTGCATTATTCTGCTCACTTTACATTTGTTTTTGCAAGTAACAAATACATTAATTCATTTTTGACACATTTTTTTCTTTGAATAGCAAAATTGGAGGAAAGGGAAACAACAGCATTCACAGAGGACCTAGGGGTGTCCCGATACAACTTTTTCAGCTCTGATTAGGTACCAATATTGCAGCTTTTAGTATTGTCCGATTCCGATATAGACCGGATGCGATATCAGCAGGAATCATACATACTTTTATTACTTCTTTTGTAGTATGGACTGTAAGAAAAGGCTGATCAGGTGAGATTACTCAAACAGAGAACAGCAGTCAGTAATAGTAGGTATGAGAAAAATTAAACCATTTGTTATTAATCAATTGGGTTAAATAAATTTTAACCTTTAACATAGGAATATACTACAATTAAGTAAATAAATGAAAAATAAATTAGAAGGCCCTGAAAAGTAACCTCAATATCTCTGATAAAATTAAAAACAGATATTTTTAAATTGAAAAATAACCACTTTGTTTAACTTAAACATAAGCATATTCTACAACTAAATTAAATAAATAAAAAATTAAGTAGAATGGACTACTTGTATCAGACTGCTTGTATCAGATATTGTAGAGGCAGGCCGATATAATTCTATATTTGCTTTTTTGGCTAATATCTGACCGATATGCGATATCAATGTCGGATTGGGACATGCCTAAGGGATACCAGAGCGGTATTTTTAATGGGTCAGCTCTGCCTCTAGAAGGAAAGAACAGAATGAAGTTTGGCTTTGAATTGCATCAGACTGTGACAACTCTTCATCATTTACTCAGTTTTAGGTAGGCAATGGGTTGACTTTACACTTCACTGAACAAGTTAACACGCTTTGCCTGTTTGCTAGCTAGCTCATTTACTTTGGTACTTCTTAAGGGCACTGATAAGCGTAAGAGTCTTTTTGCCTGGAGCTGAGAAGCACCAAAACTAAGAGGCTTGATAGAGGGTGATTAAAGCAATGTAACTATATCTAACCCAGTTTCAAATCAACCCAGTGTTTTCTCTTTGTTGACTTGTTTATTTATTTCACCTAAAACTTGCAAAACTGTGAGAAGCTCTTGGCCCCATCTGCAACAATGCACAGCCAAGTTTCAATACCAGTTCTCTTCTCAGAGGTCCAGAGCTGATCAGAATTACTGTGGCTAATGTGGTCACTATTTACATGACTTCACACCACTTCATGTGAAAGCCTTATCCTCTGAGCTATTCCATTCTCTTTTGACAACTGAACACAATTGATGAGAATTTATTGAAACCAGCACGATTCTGTCTCCCAGTCAAAGTCTCTATTGAATCCCTTTATATTCATGTAGTAAAAGAGAGAGGGCTTACATAGGTTTTCAGGGTCAACAACATCAAACGCATTGCACTCCTGATATTTAATTCTGTTCTGTGTTCATGTTTGAACAAGTTTCTGGTGGCAGCTGCCTCTGTTGAGAGAACTGTAAAACAAATAGCCAATTGACATTGAATTCTATCTATTTGTTATAAATATGCAACTAGAATTGATCAATCCCTACTGTGGTGAATGTACTTAGCATTATCTGATGCAACCCCAGTTAAAACTAGAAAGCTCTCAGAGAGCAGAGACCTCTGCCAGGGTCGCTCACATGTTGCTGTTACATCTAAAAGAAATAGTTCAATGATAAAGTGACTATAATATTATGACGTCTTGACACTGAAAACCCACACCTAGCACTCAGAATCATGTTGATATCATCATTAGTTAGACAGCTATTGAGCAAAAATGATTTTTGGCTAATGGCAGTTATCTGGATAACCACCACCATCTAATCATTTCTAAGTTGGACCATTACCAAAATCTCATGAAATGTTCTCTGTGGGATGGCACTGTTAGATGTTTAGCCCTATGTTTGATCCAAATTGTGTGCCTATATTGATAAAACCAAATTAGAATTAGCTTAACCAACTTCTAGCTGACGACAACTACCAAGTTAAATAACTGTAGTTGTTTGGCTTGTTGAGTCTTGTTCATCTTCAAATGAAGTTCATCAGAACACATCCAAAGTAATTAAAGCTGTTTCAAAGGGAGTCCATGTATGAGAGCTGCAGGCCAGACTGCTGCAAACTGTGGAGCTTGTTTCTCAGCGTCATATTTGTTGTTCCCCCGGGGAAGCCTCTGTTAAAGTCATATGTGATTTTTGTTGAGTAATTATATTAACTCATATAAAGGGTGTCCATAAGTCTCTTAACAATTTGAGAAATTGATGAGATATCTTAACCAGATTTGTTTTATTTTAATCAGTGTTTGTTGAAGTTTTTATGCACATTAAAAGTATGTGTTTCAGATACTCTGTTAACGGAAGGAAAGCTGTTAAATGAACCCCCTATAAAGTGGCTACTCCTCAAGAGAAGGCACAATGTGTATCCTGGTTTATTGAGAAAAAATCGGATGTGCAGACTCGGCAAAACAACAGAACTGAGTACAGAAGAGATCCACCATCACGTCCTTCAATTTGTGCATGGCACAAGAAATTTATGTAAACAGGGACAATGTCCCCGTTTATATGGGTCAAGAAATCCTATCTACAATCAGACTGAAAGGTCAATCAGATTAGAAATGTCTCATGTAAACACCTTAGCCAATCTGATTTACCGGATCTGATTGTATTCCGGATCAGATTGTAAGAGGTAGTCTACGCCGATTGATAATACGCTCCATGCTTCATGTAAACGGCTGAGTGGAGTGGGTTGGGTTGATAGAGACAATTGTTTGGTCTGCGCAGGCGCTCTGTAGTACCTAAGAGGCACGTAGTGACGTACGCAGAGCGTGCCCAAACAAACATGGCGCACAAACAGAAGAACTGGACGGTGGAGGAAACAAACTTTTTAATAGAAACCCTGCGAGAGTCAAACATGACTTCAGAGCCTCAAATAAATATAACAATAACACAATTAGAATCCCCAACAAAACACGACATAGGTCCATCTTTCTAGAGGTTAACAGGAAGCAGGAAGTGCACCTCTTCTTCTCTTACACATTTGCAGGTAGTGGCAGAGTGACCTTCTGCGCATGTCAAAAAAAACAGTTCAATCGGATTCAGCTGGGGCCGTGCAAACGCGGATTGAATGTGGATCTCTTTACTCAAAGTTCATGTATACAGATCGAATTAGATTCACTTGATCCGACCGATTTCAATCAGATTGAGGAAAACTACCATGTAAACGGGGCCAGTGTTGGATAAAGGGAGGAGTGGGCGACCAAGAACATCCGAGGAAAAGATCAATCATGTAAGACAAGCCTTTCCATCTGTTAACAGAATATCTGAAACACACATTTTAATGTGAATACAGAAATCCACCTTTTATGTAGTCCCGCTGATGCCAGTTTTGACATTGTGACAAGCTTGTTTGTTGCTTTGGAAATGCTAGATGTTACAGCAAAGATTGTGACACAAGAAACTAGGAATAAGAGACTGGATGATTCTGGATTTCTTTTAAACCATGACTGAAGTCACAGAAAAATTCTATTCACAAAAATCTTTATTACTTTACAACATTTTAGCTTGACTATGAATTTTTATTGCCTCTGCCAAGTAGGTTATGTTTTTAGCTGCGCATGTTTGTTTTTCTGTTTGTTAGCAGGATTACACAAAAACTACTGCACGGATTTTGCTGAAATGTCAGGGATAATGTTAATGGCCCAATTTAAAAATGATTTTGCTCTTGGTGGTGATCCAAACAACCCCCATTAGCGAATGATCGTTTTGCTCAATAACTGTCTCACTAATAATGATAGTAACATGAGTGCTAGGTGTGGGTTTTCAGGGTCAAGGAATCATTGCGTGATGGTAACTTTTTTCATGAAATTATTGCTTATAAATGTAACAGTGATATGTGAGCTACCTCGGAGACTTGCATTTTCTGAGTGCCTTTTAGTGTGTTACATTTAAAGCACGATAACTCTGAAAGGAGTGCATTCATTTTGACACCATTTCAGGAAATATCGGTCATATAATTTGGTGTTTAGAAAGTGTTTAGATTCCAATTTCAGTTCCATTTTTTTCCCCATTCACCCACTTGATTTTGATTATCTATCTTTTTGATTATAATCTTCTCTTCTAGGTGCAGTGAGTAGAAATTGGCATTTTAGCGACATCTAGCGTTCAGATTCTGGAATGAGCCCGTCTGTTTCTAAAACATCACATCACTAAGCAATGAGAGCCGGTGAAGACCAAAAAGGATTGTGCACAGGGCATCATTTACAACAGTTATAAAATGAGTGTTTTTTCATTCATACTGTATGTGTAATTATTATTTTGATAGATTATCGGTCAGTTAAAATGATGATTATAGGTTTCGTAAACTGTTAAACCATGTTTCACTCTTTTTGTCCCTAAAACCCACCCGTAGACAACATAGCGGGTCTTTATGTCAGCCTCCACAAAAGGGAGACCCACGGTACATAGATAGAAAAATCTTTTTTTAACTTAAAGGTGCGATGAGGAGAATCTATTACCGGCGACATTAAGACTCTGCTACCCATGAGCATGTGTGGCGACTGCCGTAAGGCTGCGTTCCAGTAACCTCGGAACTGGGAGTGACATCATCTCCGACTTATCTGTGTTCCAGTTGAAGTCGGGGAAAAAACATGCTGATCTACCAGGCTATTGTTAGCTGCTGTTAGCATGTCCTGCGTTGTTGTTCACAAATATCACATGAAGAATGTGATTGTCACTATGGCAGCATTTTTTTAAATATAAGTCTAACAATACGATGTATACAGCTGATCTAGAGCGACACACCCCAGTCAGAAGTGCAAATAAATTGATTATTACAGGAGCTAAATAACTGTTCACACTGGGGGCATCCATCTTCGATTGTCAACTCCGGGGTGGCGAGGTTTCACCGAGTTCCCAGTAGGAAATTCCGACTTCTGGAAACATTCCAGTTGCAGTTTCCTACTCGGAACTCGGAAATTCGTACTTCTGACTACAACTGGAATGCACCAAAAGACTTGCTTTACAACTTCTTTTTCCAACAACTTACAGGATGCAAAGCAATAAGGTAATGTATCTCTTTCTAGTTACGTAGCGGTAGTTTTTGATGTGTGACAACAAGCAATTTTCTGAAAACAGTATCGTAGTTTTGTGGCCGGCTATATATCGTTACTTACAGCCCGGTGCTCTAAGACGTGTCAGAATAATATAAATTTGCTCTAGTTTTAATTGTCTTGTTCCCTAAATTGAGTATCCAGGCCAGTCCAGCCCTGTCCGACCCGACCACGAAGCTAAGGAATAGCATTTATAGATAGCCTATTTTGATGCTATAAAACTCATTTTAAAGTGTGAATTTTGATCAGGCATATATCTAAAAGTGAGACTTTTTTGTTATTACTTAGAAACTCCTCACAGTCCCTTTAATAAAAAGAAAACTAAAGTTTAGTAAGGATGATTGTATACCTTTTTTGACATACATACTTTACAGACAAATAGAAACATTATATTCTATATTCACTGTTTCTGCTCGGCAAAATGCTTCCAGCTGCTACACACAACACCTTAAATGTGGCATGAGGAATCCTGTATCCTGTGTAGTAATGTTATTAGTTGATTTTTTAATCCAGTTATATTAAAAGTTAAATTCTAATTATTTAAAACCAAGTGTAAAGTATTTTTTCACTGGTGATGTTGATTACTTAATGCTCACAGAATTAAAGGTGTGATATTAGAGCACAGGTTCTCATGGTGTGGCGGGGCACATTGGTGTGCCTTTGGGCTTTGAAGGGTGTGCCGGGATAATTTTACCTGCCATGAGGTACTGATGCAAATAAACAACTAATTACTGAGTTTTCAGTTTACTGTAAAAATATGTTGAGTTACTCTTTGAATAAATATTAAACTCATGAAATAGTTGTGTTTGATATTTTATCTGGCATTTGTAGATGAAGATGAACTTGTAACTTTCAATGAGGTGCATTAAAAAAGGTTGTTTTGTTGGATTTAATTAAGGGCCTTGAGATTTTGGCTTGGTATCAGGTGTGCCTTGGGCAAAAATATTCTTAAAAGCACTGCATTTAATAGTCATTGTTTGAGGGCCTTTAGAAGACTATTTTATTTTCCACTGGCAACATGAAGTGATAAAAGCCAGTTACTTTTACCTATTCATGTATACAGAAGTCTCTTTATAAATTTTATATCTAAAAGCCAACATTTAATCAACTAAGTGATCATTAACTAAGAATGAAAGCTGATTACATTTTACTGACTCAGCTTATTCATCTGAGTTTTCCTCAATTGAGACTGAAGAGTTTCAGTGTGGACAAAAAGTTGGCCTACAAATGCTAGTCCTTCTGGGAAAGAGCCCATAGAAATAGGCAGAACCTTTCAAAAACATATCTTGCAGGTGATTGGATGTTTGTTCTGTCAATTACATTTATCACAGCCAATCAGTTACTGAGCAGGCGGGCACAGCTGCTAAAGTGTAAAGGAGAAGCCATTTTGTAAAACGAACTCGGCAAAATATGTCAGAAGCAGAGCAAAATTATACTTTCTTTGGAGAAGTTTGAAGTAACAGGCTTTAGATGAAACAAGTAGTATCATGCATGTATCTACTATTTGTACATTAGTCAATCTCATTTTCCCCTAAAACCTGGGGGACATTTTTCAGTAGTTGAGTAAACAAATCTTCTAAAGGCTTAGCTTGCATAGAATGTGACGTAGCAGTAGAAAACCTGCATCCTGATAGGCAGCGGTGTTGCATTTCCTTTTTGTGATAGTTATGTACATTACAGTTCAGAACAAGAAATGCCCTCGGAGAGCGCAGACTTCTGCCAGCGCCACAGTCCTCACCAATATAAATATTTAGATTCCTTGACCATGAAACAATCCCATTAGCAATTGGATTCATAATGATGTCTATTTTAGTTCAGAAGTTATTCACAGAAATCACATTTTTCGTCATGGCATTTTTTTTTATCTAGCTCCAAAGTTTTTGATGATACAACAAATCCAACTGAACACTCCAGATTCCACAATATCTTGGCTATATTTTGACGTTTGTTGCAAGTCTATGCCTTTATTTGTTCCCTTGCTACGACGAAGATTTCAAATACCCTATTTTTGGTGGAGTAAAATGCACTAATGCCGAAAATGGTCCTATCTCGCAATGTTAAAGAATTCTGTTAAATATTCCAGGATCCAGACGGTGATCCGGATCACCCCCAAAATTGAATCATTTGTTCCTTGTCCCAATCCAGACATTTCCTAAAAATTTTATCGAAATCTATCCATACCTTTTTGAGTTTTGTTCCTAACAGAGAAACAAATAAAAAAACAGACACAGGCAATAACATAAACTCCTTGGCAGAGGTAACTATCAGACGTTTTCTCCCAGCCCTTCTTTGTCTGCTTCTAACGTTCGAAGGGAGGCACCTTGAATTGTTTGAGCACTAGCTGGTACATGAAACCAGTCATAAGACCAGTGACACAATGCCAAGAACTGGTTTGTCACTGGCAGTGCAGGTTCCCGTGTGTGTTTCAATGTGCACATTGTGTTCTGTGGTTGCTTATCAACACTGACCCTGCCTAATTATAAAACAGGCAAGTCCAGACAACTCTTAGCTCTGTTTACAAGAATGAGTTGTGTTTTTGTACAACACCCCAATAAAAGAGCAGAGTAGACACTGAAGGCACCTTTTCAACAACACAATCCCAACCTGTTGTGATATTAGATTTAAAAAAACATTCTACATCGATCTAAAACTGAAGATCTAGTTTGATAACAATATTTGGACTGTAACTTAAGTCATGCAATAACATGGCACAATTACAACCTACAACCGGACTCATAAAAGCTCGGCCTCAAGGCGACGACACAGACTTTAAGATTCACATTATAGAGATGGACTACTTAAGCAAACCACTTTTTGGGCTTGATCAGATCGCATTTCTGCATAAATGAACCTGATAAGCCAGCGAGAAAGGGTTTTGGAAATACCCTGAAGTGGGATGGTGAGCAGGGATTATCATTTGTTCCCATTAGTTAATTCAATTACTTTATCAAATCTAATATTAGCACTGCACTGAGCTTTTAGGACTCTAAAATGGCAACATAAAGACTTTTCTGGTGTAGGTCTTATGTCAGAAACACTTTAAGGGATGTACTTCAGATTTTGCCCTCATTTCCCCACTGATAAATGTGCCCTCCAAGGATAAATGTAAAATAATAAGATCTTGGAGTCTCATATTTGGCCTTTTTTTTTTGTTAATACATCCAAGAAACACATTTCTTTCTTGTGGTAGCAATATTTCAAGAACATTCATTAATGAGATAGGTGAGACAGACTTTGAACATTGCTTTTTATTTTTTTTCTAGGTTTTTGAAATAAAAATATTTTCACAAAACCAGAAGAGTTAAGGCCGTCATTTTTCACTGATAGGTTGCAGATTTATTGAGGTTGGTAATTGAACAGATCGTGTAATCAAGATTATTTGGATTCATTTGTTAAGCTGGATAGTGATTTCTTATTATTCATTGGGCGCAAGTTGAGGGACACCCTGAACCAGGGCAACATAGAGAGGCAGACAACCATTCACACTTACTCTCGTACCAATTTGGAGACACCAATTAACCTAATGACCACGTAACCACGTTTTTAGTCTGTGTAAGGAAGCCAAAGTGTCCAAAGTGAAACCACACATGCACAGGGAGAATATGCAAACTCAACGCAGAACTTCCCTTACCAACACGGAGATCAAACCAGCAACGTTTCCAGCTGTGAGGCCCATACCTGCTGCAGCACAGTTTCTGATGATTGCGTCAAAGGTGTAGTCAGTGTCCACAGTTTACTAGGATTGCAGTACAATATTTTGGCCTCTGTATCATGACACAGCTGGATACCCGGCCCCAGTTGCAGGCTAAAGGTCATGGAGCTCTAAAGATTATGCACGACTTGTCAGCAGCTGCAGAAGACACCCCCCAGCGTTGACTGTCTGGCAGAAGTACCTACGCAGAAGTGAGACAAAATGGCTTCAAAGGCTGGAGTGTTTGGTCTGTGTGTTGATGTAAAAGCCCCAGTCACACATTCACGTTTCTCATGGAGATTGTGCACGATTGTCGTTGTCCTAATGAAACCTGCTTTGGTCGTGGTGCATGCACTTCTTCATCTGGGTCAACGTTGTACAGTCGTGGACAAACACCAGGGAACAGGAAAGGGTCCTGATTGTTTTGAACTGTTAAAAACTGTCGTAGAGAATCGCCACTCTCAGTATAGCAGCGTGGAAGCCTGATGCAGTCCCAAGGCGAACAGTATTAGAGTGGCATGTACGAGGCTCAATTGGGCTGATCATGGCTCAATCCTGAAAGTTTTCTGAGGACGATTGACCAGGTCGTATCTGTTTGTGCTGTCCTGTTCAAGGCAGCGCTAGCAACGGGGCTCAATTGGGGCTCCGCGAATCCTGAATCCTTGTCTTATTGTTGTATTGACCTTATTAAAGCAAGACCAATGCACCTGAAGCACTATAGTAGTGCTACTGATGGTGTATTTACGGGGTGTATCCTGGGGAGAGACAGTCCTTTTTCCCGTATCATGCCAATCAAACCAGCCTTGCCAATCTCGTAACGTTGTGCTCAATTGCCATGAGAAATGAGAATGTGTGACTGGGGCATAATGTAAGAGAGAGGTCCAGCTGCAGACCTCCACTCTCAGCAGGCTAACGGCTCCTCCAATGTGATATCATGACACCATTTCCTTCTGACATTGGAGGAGCAGAGCCTCTTATTTTGTAGTATCATGATGCCACTTCCTTCTGACGTTGGAGGTCTAGAGACTCCAAGACGGCTGAGAGCGGAAATCTGCAGCTGGACTGTCTTGTAGAGAAAAACCTTAACTGAAAGAATGAAGCTTGACTTTTGCATTATCCAGTCATTTGTAGTTTTGGGAGTGATGCATTACAGAAGTTATGTTATTACTGTAATGCATTCCTTTTTAACGTAACCTAGTAATGTAAGGCAAATAAAAAAGTACTCCCCTAGGCCTAAAGTTACAGTATCTCGAACACAATTTACCAGAATTTTACCTTTTGTCTGTTTTTGTTATGATCGTTTCTTGCATTGTGCCATGAGCATCAATGTGGCTATTATACTCTACTGTTTTTAGCCTTAAGCTGAACTCAGTTAGACAGCCACCACATCTCCTTCCACTGGATGAGCTTTTGGAGAGTACAGAATGCCAAATTCTTATTTCCTGTTATTTTGACAATAGCTACTTAAAAGTAATATGACAATAGTGTAATGCCTTACATTTCAAATACAGTAATTTTATAATGTAACTAATTACTTTGAAATAACAGTAACAGTTGTAAATGATGCATTACATTTTTGAAGTAACTAGCCCAACACTGGTCATTTGGTTTCAGCACTACACAAGTTTTCTTCTGCCTCAAGTGAACTGATCAGCCACTTGTCTCTTGTGCCTGAGTACCTCGTACCACCAGAGACCTCGCTGTCACTTACTTACGCCATAACACACTGAGGTTTACTGTAGTTATCGCCATAAATCTTTTTTTCCAAGCACATGCTTATGTACACAGACTGTAGTCTACCTCCTGCAGGCAGGCATTGTTCAGTGACAAGTTAACACCCAGGCAAATATTATTAGACCTCTTTTTGTGTAGCTAAAATAAACTGGGGAAATGTCCTTTTTGTTGTGACATTTCTACTAATTACTGATACTTATGCTACCACTATGTGAAGACAAGAAAATATGAGGGGTCATATTTGTCCTCTACTTTATATTAAGATGATCAATAAAGTTTTTTAAGGTAATTTGAATTTTTAAAGTAAATTGCGACATACTTTTCTGCAACTTTTTAAATTGATTTATTAACTTTATCATTTCTTTAGATCAATTCTTTCATTCATTCTTTTTCTATACCCCTTCATGCATTTTGGGGCCGGGCAGATCAATTCTAAAAATATTTATTTTTAAACAGCCTAGGTAATTACTAATATTTATTTAAACTTTTATTTGGAAAAGGAAGAACATATCAATCAATATACAGTTTCATGGGAGCCCATACAAGATTGATTTAATGCAGAGTTTAAAGTGCTTAGCACACTGCAAAAGCTTAGGTTTGAGCAACTTCATTTGTCTAATTTGAAGTCCAACATTTCCATAACACTTGCAAAGATGTAATATTCATTTGACAAGTCCAGATGGATATCGTATTACAAGGACTAAAAAAAAAACAAGAATAAAGCAATGGATAACTGAAAAATTTCCAAAAATATCTGCCAATGAAACAAGCCAAATTTTACACCCTGAGGTAAAGAACTCCTTAAGCTAGCAGATTGTACTTCTAAGACCTTGTAAAAGGAAAATTTCTCCTCTTACATGGCAGGTATTTTAACTTCTTGCAAGCAATTCAGGTTTTATTTTCTGTTTTTAAACACTGAAATAAGATATAAAGTTATGTTCAACTTTATATCAAGCAATTTGGCTCACAATAAGTCTCGTGAGATTTTTAGACTTGGTATTTGGATAAATAAACTTCTTTAGATTTGAGTTTTTGCAGAATGTAGGGTTTTCTCTGATTGCTGTACGTAATGTATTTCAAGACTGTGAATAGAGCAGGGGTGAGCAGGTCCACATGCCGCTCTAATAGTGATTCAGTTAAAAATATTAATAACATGTACTTTTATAGAAAAAAATGGCAATCTGCCTTGACAACATAAACAATATAGATGTTTGTTGTTTGGGGAAACTTCTTTTATACATTTTTCATAATAGAAATCCAATTCAAGTCAAATTTTCTTAAACATTCAGAAATTTTTCAGTAAATAGTCCGTGACTTGACTCAAGACATAGTTGGATCTGACTTGAATTCTTTGCTAAGAATTGGCTAGTTGCATTTAATTTCAAATGTACGTACATTCCCATAATAAACTTCTTGTTACAGTATTTGTCTCATTTAGTGTTCTTCAAATTGCAAAAATCCAGCCTTCTAGCAGAGAGGGTATTTTGACTGTGGCCCTCCTGGTAATTAAAATTGATCATGACTGAAGCGAAAGTTTGATTGAGATTGAGTTTATAGTAAACCACATTTCAACGTAAGTGCCAAACAAGATAATATAAACTGTGACTCAAGCCCAGTGACAAACAAAAGGAAGGACTGTCAGTCATGTTTTGCCATAACAGTCTGATTTACGTCCTTGTCTTGTTAAACCAGTTTGGCTGCCATTGTGGAGTACGATCGCCGTACTCTATGAATCTGATCCTGTGGGTTATTTCAGGGCATAACCTCACGGTGAATCAGACACAAGCTTATCAACGCAACCAAAACATATTTACAGCCCAGACCAGGGCTCCTAAGCAGAGAGTCTCGCCACCATAAACTCTTGGTATGTGGTGCATCATGTTTTTACTAACCCTGCAAAGATAAGGAAGTAATCTGATGAGAACAGATATTTCTAGAATGCATTATGCCTTAGGTGCATTTTATTTGTACGTACACATGATGACATTTTAAAGAAGATTGAAACCCACAAATTTTTATGTCAAGTGGAAAAAGTGAAATAAAAATGTGTTGAAGGGCTCAAATAAAGGGCTCAAATAATTATTGTTTTTAATATTCTACCATCTTTAGAGAGTGTTTAACATGTCTACTCTATGTGATATAGTACTTCTATGAACAAGACTAGAAAGCAGTTGGAGAGCAAAAACCTCTGCTAAGGTAGCTCGCATATTGCTATTACATCTGTAAGCAGTAGTTCCATCATAAAGTTATCATCATAATATGATTCATTGACCATGAAAATCCACACCTAGCATTATCATTAGTCAGTTACTGAGCAAAACGACTGTTCACAAATGACAGTTATCTGGATCACCACCAAAATCAAATCATTTTTAGGTTGGGCCTTTACCAACATCTCCTGAAAACTTCAGCAAAACCGGTCCAGTAGTTTTTGGTGTTAGCTTGCTGTTACTGCTGCTACTGTTAGTTTGCTGCCAATCAGAAGGTGGCCAGTAACCGGGAGTGGCTGTGTCTGTGGTGAACTGTCGCTTGACCTCGTCTGGCTCGGCACAAAGAGTTTTAAATTGCTTTGAAATAGTTTAAGTTCTTATATTGTTAGATAGTTTAAGATAGTCTTTTTGAAATAATCTTGTTTTGTCATTGTGTGTTAATTTTGATTTATGACAATCCTTTATTTGTAAGAAAATCCTTCTTTTTTTTGTTAAACACTTCTTTTAAACTGTCCCATCTGCTTTTATGTCACCTCTGTTTACCTTCTAAGAGCCGTGGAGATAACAACAGACAAACAAAGATATGCCACCAAAAAAAGATAATAAAAAGTCTACAGTATCATGACTTCCACTTCTTCCCATAGTTATAGTCCCAACAGCTGCCTGAAACACTTTGTTCCTCACCCAACATGAACAAATCTACCATTGTGACATCGTAACATTGTTTCATTGTCAGTTTAAGCCCATTAGCTCATGACAATAATCACATGCAGTGCATAGACACTGAATACAGCACTATCAGGGGTAATCTGTAAGTCCTTGGTTTAAAAACACCTGACACTCATGATATTCAGTGATGTGCTGCCCAGATGAGTTCTTATGCAAGTTCTTGGTATTTACACTCTCTGAAAGCCAGTAGATGTCTTTTTTGTCAAATTTGTCCATCTGGGCAATGGTCCATTAAAAGTGTTTGGGAATGGACAGGATCTTTATGAACATTTCTGACAGGGGACTGGACAAAGGCTTCGTCGATCACACTGGTCAGTCAGATAAAGCAGTATGTAGGCGCTACTGCTGCAGTGTAAAGCAGAACAAACTCTTGCCAAAACATGTTGCACATGGGGCGAAAATATCCTTTCCATCAAGAAGTGCTTCAGTGTTGTTACTTGTGTTTCAGCTGATAAAGAAATAGAATCTAATAAAACTGCTACTTAGGCTGTTAGCATCTGTGCTAATCTCTGATAGTCACTACCTGCTTTCATGTTGCTCGTTGCTCCCACCTCTTCTTTTGGGATGCAAGATGGATCTATCTGATTATGGACATTAAATCACGTTAATTGATCTACTTCCCAACTTCAGTAATGTGGCAGTATAGAGATCTGTGGGAGGTCCTGCCTAATTAGTAACACCACAGCCAACCACCAGAGGCACACTCGCCTATAAAACGGTCGATCCGTCCCCGCCAGCCCCTCTCTCTCGGTGTTTCCTGACGGTGACATCATTTCTGGGCCGGACCTGTTGCTTGGACGGAGCGGCTGACTGGGTGCTCCCAAGACTCGTGTGTTTGTCACCTAAATGGCCTGCTGTGGTGAATGCCGGTAGCTGCGCGGTTCTCTCCCTCTACTCTGGTGTGTGTCATGCCCAGCCTACCCAGCTAACCGATTCCTGCTGCCTAACAGTGTGTGAGCGACGTCAGCTGCCCAATAGTGCAGGAGTGAAGTCGTCATCAGCTGATCGGGTGCTGCAGGTTTAAAGGGGACACATAGCCACCAGCTACGGGGGACCGCTGCTGCTTTGTTTCCAGTTTCTTTTGCTTTGTCTGCTGCTGCTTTGCCCACTGTTGCTTGGTCCGCTGCTTTGTTCGCAGCTCTGCTTTCCTGCTGTTGCACCAAGGTTTTAATTGGCAATTAATGCACTTATTTTAATGTGGTGATTGCATTGTGGGGTTAGATCCTCTCCACATTTGTTTATTTCTTTTTGTTCTCACCAGTTGCTTTATTCAGTTCCTCTGCCTGTTTGCTTAATTTGTTATCTAATTTCTCTAGTTTTGATATTTTGTTTGAGCAGAGGGTTATTCTGTCAGTATTTGTCTTTATTTCTTTCATTGATTGGTAATTTGTATTTAGTTTCTGATTTGTATTTAAGTTTTGGATATTTCTGTTTGTTGAATTTTGTTGCGGCCCTCCTAATTTTCTTTTGTTTCCCTCTTTAGTTGCTGAGGTCCGGTGGAGGTGGTGGTGACCTGGTGGTGGGGTTCCCTCCCTTCTCGTGTGCTGTGCTCCCCTGGGTTTTGGGTCTCCTCACTGAGTGTGCGCTGTGTGTGACTGCCACGTGTGCCTGGGTGTTTATATTTTTGGTTGGGGATTCTCCACATCAGTCAGTAACCCACGCACCCCGGTAAGCCTCAGCCTTAATGTAGTTTCTCCCGTTAAGTTCCCCCTGCGTGAATGGTATTTTTAGTGTTTTAAACTGATTTGTTAAATAAAGAATGCATTCATTTGAACGGAAACGTGTCTCATTGCCTGTTGAGTAAAACGAACTTGTGTGCCTTAAAGGTGAAATTGGTGTGAAACTACTTCCTGGGGCGAAATTCCCCAGGTGGCGTTGTTGGCAACAATACAGTTAGTGTATAATCTGACCAGAAACTCATATATTGCATCACCCCTGGTCCTCGCTCGCCACAGTAACAAATACCTTTCATATTGATTTACATGACAGCAGAGGGAGTACCTTGTCGACAAAGGCCTGTGTCCACAGCGACCCCATTTCCTTCCCTTGCTAGCAGATAGCATACAGCTAAACAAATCCAGTGCAGCTCAGAGTTTCTACTGTTTAGTGCCCCTGGCATCAGCTGTTTTGTCACATTGCTCACATGCTTTCTGCTAACAGCAGTTCAACTTTTGGAGCATTGCCATACTTGTCACTGTCAACCTACCTCTCTTGGACAATGACGGAAGAGAAATCAATCTGACTTGTCATTTCACAATTTTCAAGTCTAAGCTACTCCAAGTGCTGAAATGTAAAAACGTTACTTTATATGATGTTTCTGGTATGTTTTCTAGAATATAGATAGGTATTTAGTGTATAAGGCTAAAAAAAGTACTGCACATATGCTACCATGTCAAGGTCAGATAGAAACTTACTTCCAATTTCAACTTCAGCTCTATTGTCGTCTCATGGGATAATTAGTTTTCAACAGATGTCAACACACAAGGACATGGTAAAACATAAAACACAAGGGTATTAGGAAAAATCCTGAGCACAAGTAAAAAGTAAAGGCAGTTAAACTGTGAAAAGCCAAAGGCTAAAGAATTGGACATACACTGCCTGGCTAAAAAAAAGCAGCCATCAAAATAAGGTGACACACTAAAATATTTAATTGGACTGTCTTTAGCTTTGATTACAGCACACATTTGCTGTGGCATTGTTTCGATAAGCTTCTGTAATGTCACAGATTTGTCCCAGGTCATATCACTACCCCCACAGGCTTGTACAGTTGGCACTAGGCATGATGGGTGCATCACTTAACCTGCCTCTCTTCTTACCCTGATGCCCCCATCACTCTGGAACAGGATCAATCTGGACTCATCAGACCACATCACCTTCTTCCAGTCCTCCAGAATCCAAACTTTGTGTTCCTTTGCAAACTGAAGCCTTTTTTCCAGTTAGCCTTACTGATTAGTGGTTTTCTTAAGGCTACACAGCTGTTTAATCCCCTTCCATTGAGTTCCCTTCACATTCTATGTGTGGAAGTGCTCTTATTTTCACTGTTAAACATACCCGAGTTCTACTGTTGGTTTGTTCAATTTGACTTGACCAAACATTGGTCAAGTCAGTTTGACTTGACCAAGCGCTTGCTCCGCATGTGCGGAGCAAGCGCTCTTCTTCTTCAGTTCAGAGGTCAGTACAGTCTCACAACATGTCTGGAGTGACACAGACTATCGTGGAGGAGTAGCCTGAGCAGACCATGATGGAATATTGGTGAAACTAATGAGTTTTTGGACGATTAATGCAGTTTTAGGAGCGGCGCTGTATGCCCTATGTGCTACCATTATATGGATGTCCGCTGCTCGATTTTGGATCTAAATATCTCCTGAAGCACTGTTTGGATCAGGAAAGCCTTCTGGGTGGGTATATTGTTCTACTTCATTCTATAAACGATGTGAAAGCTGTAGAAACCAAACTTATCCTTTAATGTTGCGTACAGTTATTAACCCAATTTAAGTAGTTTCAGCAATCTCCTTAGATGTTTTCTCTACCTAATGCCAATGACTTGACCCTTCTTAAACAGACTAACATCTTTCATCAAGTCTTTCAACATGGTTGTTAAAGAAAGTAGCTGCTACTCATTGCATCAGCTGGGGTTAAATAACTTGTTGTCAGCTGAAAGATAATAGCCCATGTTGTAATTATCCAATAGGAGGCCCACACTTATTTGCGAAGTTAAATCCAGAAGACAACTTTTTTTTTGTCCAGGCAGTGTATCTCCAAAGTGCTGTAGACAAATTTAACAGTAATAATAGATGTCTTATCCATAATTTTTACCAATTAAAGCATTTTTTGAAGAGGAAGAAGATGTCATAACCAGATTGTAGCTTTGCCAAATTGAATCTGTTGAGTTTTGCAAAGGTAAGAGCTCAAACTTATTCGTCATCAGGAAGTGGAACATATTTCTCCCCAAAGAACTATTTCATAACTTGAAGGAAGAGGACAAACTTCCTTATCTTGTCTCTGTGTTAGCTCAGACTCCAGCTCTGGCTGTGATGTAGGAGCACATGGTCAGAGCTGGACAGAAGTTTAGGAAGATCGCCAATCTTGATTATGAATTTACACCATCCTAGAACAATGTGATTTTTTTTTGGATGCAGTAATGCTCTTGTTAGAGTAACTTGAATAAATCCCAATTATTGGCTGCCATTTAAAGTGTCTCTGAAGCATTTGTCATCTCTATTCAAGAAGTTTAAAAGGAAAATATTCCCTTTACTGTGTGTTTGCTGTCACTGACAACTCGACGACTTTATGCACATAGATAATAAACCAATATTTATCTGCTCCTCCCTGACTCTGCTGAGTAAATATTACTGTAATATTGCTGTGCTTTCAGATGGAGATGAACCAAGAATCAAGCTCCACCCTTCATTAAGTGTTTACACTAAAGTGAAAATAGGACCAGCAATGGAAACCGTGTGTCATTTTCTGAGTCTCTGTACATGCTTTTATTTTGTCTGGAAAAGAGAAGTCAAAATTCTTTCATACCTACATAATTCATACTTGTTGGTAGAGATGAAGATGTTTTAGATTGATATCAATATTTTTTTCTCAAGAGCACAAAGCCTCCACTTCACTTGAACTGACCTGGGACTTTTGTGTTGGAAAAAGAAGCAAGAAAAACAACATTTCTTTTTAACTAGAGCGCAAACCTCTGCCAAGCAGCTCAGCTCCAGCAGTGGCTTTTCCAAAACCCCTGTAAAGGATACAAGTCTGGATCACCAAATCCAGAAAAGAGCCACGATCCAGACCAAACTCAGCACACACATGAAAGTTGTTATCTTGTTTGAACACAACAATCTTTGGAGAAACTACTTAATATTTTGATTGTATGGGATTTACTGAATGCCATTAATGATTTTGATAAAGTTAAATGTTTTTTGTGATGTCAGTCTGGATTTGATTCAGCAGAAATTTACCTTGATGACAGAGACACGGACCCCATATTATCCTGTAAAATTCGAAGCAAATCAGAAAAAGCCAGAGATATGATTTTTTCTAATTCCACTAAATGTTTACAGAATGTACAGAACTCAATTGCCTAATAGGTCCATCCTTTAAAGTAATAATATCTTCAAACATGCATGTAGTAATCCATCTTCATCTTTTTATGTCTGGACAGTATTAATTATGTTTTATTTTATTTAAAGGTGCTATGAGAAGAATTTATTACAGGTGACATTAAGACTCTGCTACCCATGAGCACGCACGGTGACTGTCGTAATGCTGCGTTCCAGTAACTTCGGAACTGGGAGTGACATCATCTCCGACTTATCGGTGTTCCAGTTGAGGTCAGAAAAAAACATTCCGATCTACCAGGCTATTGTTAGCTGTTGTTAGCACGCCCTGCGTTGTTGTATGAAGAGTGTGATTATCACTATGGCAGCATTTTTGTAAATATAAGTCTAACAATACTATGTATACAGCTGATCTAGAGCGACACACCCCAGCCAGAAGTGCAAATAAATTGATTATTACAGGAGCTAAATAACTGTTCACACTGGGGGCATCCATCTTCGATTGTCAACTCGGGGGTGGCGAGGTTTCACCGAGTTCCCAGTAGGAAATTCTGACTTCGGGGGACGTTCCAGTTGCAGTTTCCTACTCGGAACCTGGAAATTCCTACTTCTGACTACAACTGGAACGCACGAAAAGACGTGACCCAAGCCAAAGCGTGTGTTTGTTGTGATGCTAATAAATGCAGTTCAGACCTTCCTCAGAGCTCTGCATTGCTTTACAACTTCTTTTTTCAACAACTTACAGGATGCAAAGCGACGAGGTAATGTATCTCTTTCTAGTTACATAGCGGTAGTTTTTGATGTGTGACAACAGGCAATTTTTTGGAATACTTAGTATTATAGTTTTGTAGCCGGCTATATATTGCTACTTACAGCCCGGTGCTCTAAGACGTGTCTGAATAATATAAATTTGCTCTAGTTTTAATTGTCTTGTTCCTGAAGTTGAGTATCCAGGCCTAACCTATTTTGATGATGCTATAAAACTCATCTTAAAGTGTGTATTTCGATCAGTGAGACTTTTTTGTAGTTACTTAGAAACTACTCACAGTCCTTTAAATATTTTAGTAATATCTTTTTGTGCTTCTATTTAAATCTAATATTTTTTTATACGTCTTGCCTGACATTCATTGTGGACTGCAGAGTAGGAGTTTCATTGTGTAGAGAAACATCTTTCTCAATGTGCAAATGTCAGTTAACGCTTTGAATCTTGAATCTTGAAGTGTTAACTTAAAGGGTTTTTAGAAATTCCTGGAATTTTCTGCATCCAGACAAATATACGCAAAACCACCAAAATCTAATCACTTCTAAGTAGGGCCATTACCAATATCCCCTGAAAATTTCAGCAAAATCCGTCCAGTAGTTTTTGCATAATCTTCCTAAAAACAAACAAACAAATGAATAAGCAAACAAACTGGCAAACATATACTGGCAAAAACACAACCTTATTGGTGGAGGTAATAAATGTCACTCCTGATTCATAAAGTGGACATACAGTGATGATGAGCTTATCCATGTCAGTACATGCTCTGACCGTACAGTCATCTTATTGGACAATAGACAATTTGTGAGGTCTGAGCTAGGACAAGGTCACCGGACTCCTTTTTGAATCAACGCCCCCGCTGCCTTGCCTTGCTTTACATTCCAGTATATGGGGTATAACAGTATGTATGGCCAATATCAGGTACCATGTGCTTTGAATGAAATAATATCTTCTTTTTTTACAACTAATTGCACTAAAAGTGGGTGGCACAGTGGCACAGGTAGTGCACGTGCCTCCAACAAGAATGTTAGTTCACTGCAATGTCAGTCAGGGCCTTTCTGATTGAGTTTATATGCTCTCCCTGTTCATGCATGGGTCCTTTCCAGGCACTCTGGTTTCCTCCCACAGGCCAAGAACGTGCTCATTGGGTCAAATTGTGATGATTTTAAATTGCCCATTGGGAATGAGAGTGTGCCAATGGTTGTTTGTCTCTCTATATGGCCCTACGATCAGCTGGTGACTGGTCCAGGGTGTTCCCTGCTTCTCGTCTAATTTCACCTGGGATCCCATCAACGGGATAAGCAGCATAGATAATGGACTGTGAAAGTACAGTGGAGCGAAGGGTGGAGCCAAAGAGAGTGGTGCAGAAATGACTCCGGAAACAACTACGTGAGCATTTTTGCATCTCCAGTTCTGTTGACTGATGTCCATGAGATTTTAAAAAAGCTTTTCAGCTTAATACTTAAAATATGGCCTGTAATGAACATGAAAGTTAAATTTGAATGTTTCATTTTGTAATGAATTATATGATTGAATTGCTGCAACCAAAATGCCCAGGTACAGAGCTCTCTGAGACACAAGATCAACAAAGAATACATTGACAATAATTCAAAATGACGAGAGTTGACCAACAATACCACAAGAACGAATGGGAATATTCCAGTGCTGGTGAGGAGTCTGCTGCAGGATTCAGAAGGTGAGTTGATTGCTGTCATGAAGTCAGATTTAAACCAGCAAGGAGCCACAGTTCCAGGTTTACACACAACCTCTGAAAAACGGAATAGGCAGCAGGAGCAGGAAAAAAAGTCACAAAGAGCAGAATCCTCACAAAAAGTCCCAAAGCCACTTTTGTGCATTTTTGTCAGGGTCTGAAATGGCAAAAATAAGTAATATGTTGGCATGTGTTGTTCTTTAAAAAAATAAAATAAAATAAAATCTGACCCAAGATTTTAAAAAATGCTCATGAGTCAAATTTATCAGCATCTTCTGCCTGCAAAGGTCCCAAAAAGTCACTTTTTGGAAAAAAAATAAAATAAAATAAAATAAAAATACATACATACATACAAAAAAAACCATTTTGGGGTGGAAGTGGCACACAAGTCATTTATTAGCATGTTATTTTTTCAAAAATATGAACTGAAGCAAAATAGCTTGAACTCATTTTTAGGGGACATATGACCAAACCATCTACACCAGCATGTTCTCCAGCCACACCAGGTGCCAGAAAGTAATGTTTGATCATGTTTTTTGGGGGTCTGCCATGTTAAAAAAGTCAGATGTTGGAGAATGTTGTTCTTTCAAAAATCTAACCTAAGGTAAAAAAGAAAATGCTTATAAGTCCATCTTCTAGTCAGACATGACCAAACCTCCACCAGAATGTTTTCTTGCATGAAAAGAACCCAAAAAAGATGCTGTGTGGGATATTTTTGAGAAGTCTGAAATGACAAAAAAGTCATTTTCTTTATCAAAAGGTCATGTTTTAAAATTAACAATTGCAATGGCAAGAAGTTATTGCATATATTTTTTTAAAACTCTGACCTCAGGCAAAATTGCCTTCATCTCTTTTGTAGGGGACGTTTGACCAAACCCTCTACACCGGCATGTCCTCCTGCTTGAAAAGGTCACAAAAGTCATGTTTGACCATAATTTTTCAGGGTCTGAAAAAATCTGACCTGAGGTAGAAAAAAAAATGCTCTTAGTTTCATTTTCAAGTCAAATACAACCAAACGTGCTGCACCAGGATGTTCTACTGCATGTAAAGGGGCCAAAATGTCACGTTTTAGAAAAAATAGGCTAAGCCAGCATGTTCTTTCCCCTAAATTGGTCCCAAAAGTCATTTTTGAACATCTTTTCTTCAGTCTGAACTGGCACAAAAGACGTATAATAGCATAATGTGTTTTTGTTTTAAAAATCTGATCTGGGGTAAAAAAAAATAAAAAATAATAAAAATATGCTCAGAAGTCCATTTTTAAGTCAAATATGACCAAACTCTCTACAGCAGCATGTTCTGCTGCCTGAAAATGTGTAAAAAATGTCACTTTTGAGTATGCTCATTACGTTGTCTGAAATGTTAGCATGGTGTTTTTCGAAAGAATCTGAGGCAAAGGAATAAAGCTCATTACTCCATTTTAAAGGTAGATATGACCCAAACCTCAGCTGAATGTTCTCCTGCCTGAAAAGGTGTAAAAAAGTTTGGTTTTTTTTGTGTTGGGTACTGAAATTGCAAAAATGCCATATGATAACAGCAAAATCAGACCTGGGTTTAAAAATGGATTGTGGTATGACTCAAATAACAATCTGAGACAAGATAAAAGGTGCTCAACAAAGGAATTTATTGATGAACAAACAAAGGGAAAGGGTAAAACAACTAAAAGTGTGAGCTTCTGCCAAATGGTAAAATGCTGAGAGAAGAAAAGAGAAAAAGGTTGAGTACAGAACTCTCTGAGAAATGAGATCAACCACAGAAAACATCGACTGAATTCAAGATGGCAAGAGTTGGAAAACAGGAACATGAGGACTGGTGTGAATCATCCGGCACTGGTGGAGTCGACGCAGGATTAAGGAGGTGAGTCCATAGCTGTGATCAGGAGGTGTGATCTTAAAGTTTTGTGTATTTTATTGTTTTAGTCCAAAGCAGAAAATAAGTCATAGGTAAGCCTTAGTTAGTCTAAGTGTTTTTTCACATCCTGAGTTGAAAGAAAAAGTCTCATAAGTCTATTTTATAAGCCAAATATGACGAAACCGTCTTCACCAGCATGTTTTTCAGCACGTTTTACGCCCAAAAAGTCATGTTTGGCCGTATTTTTTTTCGAAGTCCAAAATGGAAAAAAAGTCATAGGTTAGCCTTAGTGTTTTTTCAAATCCTGAGATGAGAGAAAAAGTCTCATAAGTCAATTTAAAAGCCAAAAATGACCAAACCGTCTTCGCCAGCATGTTTTTCAGCCTGTTTTACTGCCAAAAAGTCATGTTTGGCCATATTTTTTTCGAAGTCCAAAATGGAAAAAAAAGTCATAGGTTAGCCTTATTGTGTTTTCAAATCCTGAGATGAGAGAAAAAGTCTCATGAGTCAATTTAAAAGCCAAAAATGACCAAACCGTCATCACCAGCATGTTTTTCAGCCCGTTTTACACCCAAAAAGTCATGTTTGGCCATATTTTTTTTCGAAGTCCAAATTGGAAAAAAAATCATAGGATAGCCTTAGTGTTTTTTTCAAATCCTTAGATGAGAGAAAAAGTCTCATAAGTCAATTTATAAGCCAAAAATGACCAAACCGTCTTCACCAGCATGTTTTTCAGCCCGTTTTACACCCAAAAAGTCATGTTTGAGAATATTTTTTGTCTGAGTCCAAAATGGAAAAAAAGTCATAGGATAGCCTTAGTGTTTTTTCAAATCCTGAGATGAGAGAAAAAGTCTCATAAGTCCATTTATAAACCAAAAATGGCTAAACCGTCTTCACCAGCATGTTTTTCAGCCCGTTTTACACCCAAAAAGTCATGTTTGAGCATATTTTTTTTCACAGTCCAAAATGGAAAAAAAAGTCATAGGTTAGCCTTATTGTGTTTTCAAATCCTGAGATGAGAGAAAAAGTCTCATGAGTCAATTTAAAAGCCAAAAATGACCAAACCGTCTTCGCCAGCATGTTTTACAGCCCGTTTTACACCCAAAAAGTCATGTTTGGCCATATTTTTTTTCGAAGTCCAAATTGGAAAAAAAATCATAGGATAGCCTTAGTGTTTTTTTCAAATCCTTAGATGAGAGAAAAAGTCTCATAAGTCAATTTATAAGCCAAAAATGACCAAACCGTCTTCACCAGCATGTTTCTCAGCCGGTTTTACACCCAAAAAGTCATGTTTGAGAATATTTTTTGTCTGAGTCCAAAATGGAAAAAAAGTCATAGGATAGCCTTAGTGTTTTTTCAAATCCTGAGATGAGAGAAAAAGTCTCATAAGTCCATTTATAAACCAAAAATGGCTAAACCGTCTTCACCAGCATGTTTTTCAGCCCGTTTTACACCCAAAAAGTCATGTTTGAGCATATTTTTTTTCACAGTCCAAAATGGAAGAAAAGTTGGAGGATAGCCTTAGTGTTTTTTCAAATCCTGAGATGAGAGAAAAAGTCTCATAAGTCCATTTATAAGTCAAATATCACCAAACCGTCTTCACCAGCATGTTTTTCAGCCCGTTTTACTGCCAAAAAGTCATGTTTGGCCATATTTTTTTGTCTGAGTCCAAAATGGAAAAAAGTCATAGGATAGCCTTAGTGTTTTTTCACATCCTGAGTTGAAAGAAAAAGTCTCATAAGTCAATTCAAAAGCCAAAAATGACCAAACCGTCTCCACCAGCATGTCTTTCAGCCCGTTTTACACCCAAAAAGTCATGTTTGGGCATATTTTTTTTCACAGTCCAAAATGGAAAAAAAGTCATAGGATAGCCTTAGTGTTTTTTCAAATCCTGAGATGACAGAAAAAGTCTCATAAGTCAATTCAAAAGCCAAAAATGACCAAACCGTCTCCACCAGCATGTTTTTCAGCCCGTTTTACACCCAAAAAGTCATGTTTGGGCATATTTTTTTTCACAGTCCAAAATGGAAAAAAAGTCATAGGATAGCCTTAGTGTTTTTTCACATCCTGAGTTGAAAGAAAAAGTCTCATAAGTCAATTTAAAAGCCAAAAATGACCAAACCGTCTTCGCCAGCATGTTTTTCAGCCTGTTTTACTGCCAAAAAGTCATGTTTGGCCATATTTTTTTTCGAAGTCCAAAATGGAAAAAAAGTCATAGGTTAGCCTTATTGTGTTTTCAAATCCTGAGATGAGAGAAAAAGTCTCATGAGTCAATTTAAAAGCCAAAAATGACCAAACCGTCATCACCAGCATGTTTTTCAGCCCGTTTTACACCCAAAAAGTCATGTTTGGCCATATTTTTTTTCGAAGTCCAAATTGGAAAAAAAATCATAGGATAGCCTTAGTGTTTTTTTCAAATCCTTAGATGAGAGAAAAAGTCTCATAAGTCAATTTATAAGCCAAAAATGACCAAACCGTCTTCACCAGCATGTTTTTCAGCCCGTTTTACACCCAAAAAGTCATGTTTGAGAATATTTTTTGTCTGAGTCCAAAATGGAAAAAAAGTCATAGGATAGCCTTAGTGTTTTTTCAAATCCTGAGATGAGAGAAAAAGTCTCAAAAGTAAATTTATTAGACAAAAATGACCAAACCATCTTTACCAGTATGTTTTTTAGCCCGTTTTACACCCAAAAAGTCATGTTTGGCCATGTTTTTTTTCACAGTCCAAATTGGAAAAAAAATCATAGGATAGCCTTAGTGTTTTTTTCAAATCCTTAGATGAGAGAAAAAGTCTCATAAGTCCATTTATAAGCCAAAAATGGCTAAACCATCTTCACCAGCATGTTTTTCAGCCCGTTTTACACCCAAAAAGTCATGTTTGAGCATATTTTTTTTCAGAGTCCAAAATGGAAGAAAAGTTGGAGGATAGCCTAAGTGTTTTTTCAAATCCTGAGATGAGAGAAAAAGTCTCATAAGTCCATTTATAAGTCAAATATCACCAAACCGTCTTCACCATTATGTTTTTGAGCCCGTTTTACACCCAAAGAGTCATGTTTGAGCATATTTCTTGTCTGAGTCCAAAATGGAAAAAAAAGTCATAGGATAGCCTTAGTGTTTTTTCAAATCCTGAGATGAGAGAAAAAGTCTCATAAGTCAATTTAAAAGCCAAAAATGACCAAACCGTCTTCGCCAGCATGTTTTTCAGCCCGTTTTACACCCAAAAAGTCATGTTTGGCCATATTTTTTTTCGAAGTCCAAAATGGAAAAAAAGTCATAGGTTAGCCTTATTGTGTTTTCAAATCCTGAGATGAGAGAAAAAGTCTCATGAGTCAATTTAAAAGCCAAAAATGGCTAAACCATCTTCACCAGCATGTTTTTCAGCCCGTTTTACACCCAAAAATTCATGTTTGAGCATATTTTTTTTCACAGTCCAAAATGGAAGAAAAGTTGGAGGATAGCCTTAGTGTTTTTTCAAATCCTGAGATGAGAGAAAAAGTCTCATAAGTCCATTTATAAGTCAAATATGACAAAACCGTCTTCACCATTATGTTTTTCAGCCCGTTTTACACCCAAAGAGTCATGTTTGAGCATATTTCTTGTCTGAGTCCAAAATGGAAAAAAAAGTCATAGGATAGCCTTAGTGTTTTTTCAAATCCTGAGATGAGAGAAAAAGTCTCATAAGTCAATTTAAAAGCCAAAAATGACCAAACCGTCTTCGCCAGCATGTTTTTCAGCCTGTTTTACTGCCAAAAAGTCATGTTTGGCCATATTTTTTTTCGAAGTCCAAAATGGAAAAAAAGTCATAGGTTAGCCTTATTGTGTTTTCAAATCCTGAGATGAGAGAAAAAGTCTCATAAGTCCATTTATAAACCAAAAATGGCTAAACCGTCTTCACCAGCATGTTTTTCAGCCCGTTTTACACCCAAAAAGTCATGTTTGAGCATATTTTTTTTCACAGTCCAAAATGGAAGAAAAGTTGGAGGATAGCCTTAGTGTTTTTTCAAATCCTGAGATGAGAGAAAAAGTCTCATAAGTCCATTTATAAGTCAAATATCACCAAACCGTCTTCACCAGCATGTTTTTCAGCCCGTTTTACTGCCAAAAAGTCATGTTTGGCCATATTTTTTTGTCTGAGTCCAAAATGGAAAAAAGTCATAGGATAGCCTTAGTGTCTTTTCAAATCCTGAGATGACAGAAAAAGTCTCATAAGTCAATTTAAAAGCCAAAAATGACCAAACCGTCTCCACCAGCATGTCTTTCAGCCCGTTTTACACCCAAAAAGTCATGTTTGGGCATATTTTTTTTCACAGTCCAAAATGGAAAAAAAGTCATAGGATAGCCTTAGTGTTTTTTCAAATCCTGAGATGACAGAAAAAGTCTCATAAGTCAATTCAAAAGCCAAAAATGACCAAACCGTCTCCACCAGCATGTTTTTCAGCCCGTTTTACACCCAAAAAGTCATGTTTGGGCATATTTTTTTTCACAGTCCAAAATGGAAAAAAAGTCATAGGATAGCCTTAGTGTTTTTTCACATCCTGAGTTGAAAGAAAAAGTTTCATAAGTCTATTTTATAAGCCAAATATGACGAAACCGTCTTCACCAGCATGTTTTTCAGCCCGTTTTACTGCCAAAAAGTCATGTTTGGCCATATTTTTTTGTCTGAGTCCAAAATGGAAAAAAGTCATAGGATAGCCTTAGTGTGTTTTCAAATCCTGAGATGAGAGAAAAAGTCTCATTAGTCAATTTAAAAGCCAAAAATGACTAAACCGTCTTCATCAGCATGTTTTTCAGCCCGTTTTACACACAAAAAATCATGTTTGAGCATGTTTTTTTTCACAGTCCAAAATGGTAAATAAGTCATAGGATAGCCTTAGTGTCTTTTCAAATCCTGAGATGAGAGAAAAAGTCTCATAAGTCAATTTATAAGTCAAATATCACCAAACCGTCTTCACCAGCATGTTTTTCAGCCCGTTTTACACCCAAAAAGTCATGTTTGGGCATATTTTTTTTCACAGTCCAAAATGGAAAAAAAGTCATAGGATAGCCTTAGTGTTTTTTCAAATCCTGAGTTGACAGAAAAAGTCTCATAAGTCAATTTAAAAGCCAAAAATGACCAAACCGTCTCCACCAGCATGTCTTTCAGCCCGTTTTACACCCAAAAAGTCATGTTTGAGAATATTTTTTTTCACAGTCCTAAATGGAAAAAAAGGATAAATGTACCTAAGTGCTTTTTCAAATTCTGAGATGAGAGAAAAAGTCTCTAGAATCATTTTAAAAGTCAAAAAAATGTACCAAACTGGCTTTCATCAGCATGTTTTTGTTTGCTTTTACAACACATGCCAAAAAATCATGTTTTTTTTTCACAGTCCAAAATGGTAAAAATGGTATTCATACAGGTCGCTTTTCAAATCTTTTTTCAAACTGAGAAATGAGAGAAAAGTCTCATAAGTCAATTTCAAGTCAAATATCAAACCGTCTTTCACCAGCATGTTTTTTCAGCCGTTTCACAAACTCAAAAAATCATGTTTGGACATATTTTTTTTCACAATAAAATGGAAAAAAAAGTCATAGGATAGCCTTAGTGTTTTTTCAAATCCTGAGTTGACAGAAAAAGTCTCATAAGTCATTTTATAAATCAAATATCACCAAACCGTCTTCACCAGCATGTTTTTCAGCCCGTTTTACACCCAAAAAGTCATGTTTGGCCATATTTTTTTTCACAGTCCAAATTGGAAAAAAAAATCATAGGATAGCCTTAGTGTTTTTTTCAAATCCTGAGATGAGAGAAAAAGTCTCATAAGTCCATTTATAAGCCAAAAATGACCAAACCGTCTTCACCAGCATGTTTTTCAGCCTGGTTTACACCCAAAAAGTCATGTTTGAGAATATTTTTTTTCACAGACCTAAATGGAGAAAAAGTCATAGGATAGCCTCAGTGTTTTTTAAAATCCTGAGATGAGAGAAAAAGTCTCATAAGTCCATTTATAAGCCAAAAATGACCAAACCGTCTTCACCAGCATGTTTTTCAGCCCATTTTACACCCAAAAAGTCATGTTTGAACATATTTTTTTTCGAAGTCCAAATTGGAAAAAAAATCATAGGATAGCCTTAGTGTTTTTTTCAAATCCTTAGATGAGATAAAAAGTCTCATAAGTCAATTTATAAGCCAAAAATGACCAAACCGTCTTCACCAGCATGTTTTTCAGCCCGTTGTACACCCAAAAAGTCATGTTTGGCCATGTTTTTTTTCACAGTCCAAAATGGAAAAAAAGTCATAGGATAGCCTTAGTGTTTTTTTCAAATCCTGAGATGAGAGAAAAAGTCTCATAAGTCAATTTATAAGCCAAATATGACAAAACCGTCTTCACCAGCATGTTTTTCAGCCCGTTTTACTGCCAAAAAGTCATGTTTGGACATATTTTTTTTCGAAGTCCAAAATGGAAAAAAAAATCATAGGATAGCCTTAGTGTTTTTTTCAAATCCTGAGATGAGAGAAAAAGTCTCAAAAGTCCATTAATAAGCCAAATATTACCCAACCGTCTTCACCAGCATGTTTTTCAGCCCGTTTTACACCCAAAAAGTCATGTTTGAGCATATTTTTTTTCACAGTCCAAAATGGAAGAAAAAAGTCATAGGATAGCCTTAGTGTTTTTTCAAATCCTGAGATGAGAGAAAAAGTCTCATAATTCCATTAATAAGCCAAAAATGACCAAACCGTCTTCACCAGCATGTTTTTCAGCCTGGTTTACACCCAAAAAGTCATGTTTGAGAATATTTTTTTTCACAGACCTAAATGGAAAAAAGTCATAGGATAGCCTCAGTGTTTTTTGAAAACCTGAGATGAGAGAAAAAGTCTCATAAGTCCATTTATAAGCCAAAAATGACCAAATCATCTTCACCAGCATGTTTTTCAGCCCGTTGTACACCCAAAGAGTCATGTTTGAGGATATTTTTTTTCGAAGTCCAAAATGGAAAAAAAGTCATAGGATAGCCTTAGTGTTTTTTCAAATCCTGAGATGAGAGAAAAAGTCTCATAAGTCCATTTATAAGCCAAATATGACCAAACCGTCTTCACCAGCATGTTTTTCAGCCCGTTTTACACCCAAAAAGTCATGTTTGAGCATATTTTTTTTCACAGTCCAAAATGGAAAAAAAGTCATAGGATAGCCTTAGTGTTTTTTCAAATCCTGAGATGAGAGAAAAAGTCTCATAAGTCAATTTATAAATCAAATATGACCAAATTGTCTTCACCAGCGTGTTTTTCAGCCCGTTTTACTGCCAAAAAGTCATGTTTGGCCATATTTTTTTTCGAAGTCCAATTGGAAAAAAAATCATAGGATAGCCTCAGTGTTTTTTAAAATCCTGAGATGAGAGAAAAAGTCTCATAAGTCCATTTATAAGCCAAAAATGACCAAATCATCTTCACCAGCATGTTTTTCAGCCCGTTGTACACCCAAAAAGTCATGTTTGTCCATGTTTTTTTTCACAGTCCAAAATGGAAAAAAAGTCATAGGATAGCCTTAGTGTTTTTTCAAATCCGAGATGAGAGAAAAAGTCTCATAAGTCAATTTATAAGTCAAATATGACCAAATTGTCTTCACCAGCATGTTTTTCAGCCCGTTTTACTGCAAAAAAGTCATGTTTGGCTATATTTTTTGTCTGAGTCCAAAATGGAAAAAAAGTCATAGGTTAGCCTTAGTGTTTTTTCAAATCCTGAGATGAGAGAAAAAGTCTCATAAGTCCATTAAAAAGCCAAATATTACCAAACCGTCTTCACCAGCATGTTTTTCAGCCCGTTTTACTGCCAAAAAGTCATGTTTGAGAATATTTTTTTTCACAGTCCAAAATGGAAGAAAAGTTGGAGGATAGCCTTAGTGTTTTTTTAAATCCTGAGATGAGAGAAAAAGTCTCATAAGTCCATTTATAAGTCAAATATGACCAAACCGTCTTCACCAGCATGTTTTTCAGCCCGTTTTACTGCAAAAAAGTCATGTTTGGCCATTATTTTTTTCGATGTCCAAATTGGAAAAAAAATTATGGGATAGCCTTAGTGTTTTTTCAAATCCTGAGATGAGAGAAAAAGTCTCATAAGTCAATTTATAAGACAAATATTACCAAACCATCTTCACCAGCATGTTTTTCAGCCCGTTTTACACCCAAAAAGTCATGTTTGGGCATATTTTTTTTCACAGTCCAAAATGGAATAAAAGTCATAGGATAGCCTTAGTGTTTTTTAAAATCCTGAGATGAGAGAAAAAGTCTCATAAGTCCATTTATAAGCCAAAAATGACCAAATCATCTTCACCAGCATGTTTTTCAGCCTGTTTTACACCCAAAAAGTCATGTTTGAGCATATTTTTTGTCTGAGTCCAAAATGGAAAGAAAGTCATAGGATAGCCTTAGTGTTTTTTCAAATCCTGAGATGAGAGAAAAAGTCTCAAAAGTAAATTTATAATACAAAAATGACCAAACCATCTTTACCAGTATGTTTTTTAGCCCGTTTTACACCCAAAAAGTCATGTTTGGCCATGTTTTTTTTCACAGTCCAAAATGGAAAAAAAGTCATAGGATAGCCTTAGTGTTTTTTCAAATCCTGAGATGAGAGAAAAAGTCTCATAAGTCCATTTATAAGCCAAAAATGACCAAACGATCTTCACCAGCATGTTTTTCAGCCCGTTTTACACCCAAAAAATTATGTTTGAGCATATTTTTTGTCTGAGTTCAAAATGGAGAAAAAAGTCATAGGATAGCCTTAGTGTTTTTTCAAATCCTGAGATGAGGGAAAAAGTCTCAAAAGTAAATTTATAAGACAAAAATGACCAAACCATCTTCACCATTATGTTTATCAGCCCGTTTTACACCCAAAAAGTCATGTTTGAAAATATTTTTTTTCGAAGTCCAAAATGGAAAAAAAGTCATAGGATAGCCTTAGTGTTTTTTCAAATCCTGAGATGAGAGAAAAAGTCTCATAAGTCAATTTATAAGCCAAATATGACCAAACCGTCTTCACCAGCATGTTTTTCAGCCCGTTTTACACCCAAAAAATCATGTTTGAGCATATTTTTTGTCTGAGTCCAAAATGGCATAAAAGTCATAGGATAGCCTTAGTGTTTTTTCAAATCCTGAGATGAGAGAAAAAGTCTCAAAAGTAAATTTATAAGACAAAAATGACCAAACCATCTTCACCAGCATGTTTTTTAGCCTGTTTTACACCCAAAAAGTCATGTTTGAGCATATTTTTTGTCTGAGTCCAAAATGGAAAAAAGTCATAGGATAGCCTTAGTGTTTTTTCAAATCCTGAGATGAGGGAAAAAGTCTCAAAAGTAAATTTATAAGACAAAAATGACCAAACCATCTTCACCAGCATGTTTATCAGCCCGTTTTACACCCAAAAAGTCATGTTTGAACATATTTTTTTTCGAAGTCCAAAATGGAAAAAAAGTCATAGGATAGCCTTAGTGTTTTTTCAAATCCTGAGATGAGAGAAAAAGTCTCATAAGTCAATATATAAATCAAATATGACCAAACTGTCTTCAACAGCGTGTTTTTCAGCCCGTTTTACACCCAAAAAGTCATGTTTGAGCATATTTTTTTTCACAGTCCAAAATGGAAAAAAAGTCATAGGATAGCCTTAGTGTTTTTTCAAATCCTGAGATGAGAGAAAAAGTCTCATAAGTCCATTTATAAGTCAAATATCACCAAACCGTCTCCACCAGCATGTTTTTCAGCCCATTTTACACCCAAAAAATCATGTTTGAGCATATTTTTTGTCTGAGTCCAAAATGGAATAAAAGTCATAGGATAGCCTTAGTGTTTTTTCAAATCCTGAGATGAGAGAAAAAGTCTCAAAAGTAAATTTATTAGACAAAAATGACCAAACCATCTTTACCAGTATGTTTTTTAGCCCGTTTTACACCCAAAAAGTCATGTTTGGCCATGTTTTTTTTCACAGTCCAAAATGGAAAAAAAGTCATAGGATAGCCTTAGTGTTTTTTCAAATCCTGAGATGAGAGAAAAAGTCTCAAAAGTCCATTTATAAGCCAAAAATGACCAAACGATCTTCACCAGCATGTTTTTCAGCCCGTTTTACACCCAAAAAATCATGTTTGAGCATATTTTTTGTCTGAGTTCAAAATGGAGAAAAAAGTCATAGGATAGCCTTAGTGTTTTTTTCAAATCCTGAGATGAGAGAAAAAGTCCTGTGGTTCCAATTAAAAGGTAAATATCACCAAACCGTCTTCACAAGTATGTTTTTCAGCCCGTTGTACACCCAAAAAGTCATGTTTGAGCATATTTTTTGCTGGTGTCCAAAATGGAAAAAAAAGTCATAGGATAGCCTTAGTGTTTTTTAAAATCCTGAGATGAGGGAAAAAAGTTTTATGGGTCCAATTATAAGCTAAATATCACCAAACCGTCTCCACCAGCATGTTTTTCAGCCCGTTTTACACCCAAAAAGTCATGTTTGAGCATATTTTTTTTCGAAGTCCAAAATGGAAAAAAAAGTCATAGGATAGCCTTAGTGTTTTTTCAAATCCTGAGATGAGAGAAAAAGTCTCAAAAGTCCATTTATAAGCCAAATATGACCAAACCGTCTTCACCAGCATGTTTTTCAGCCCGTTTTACACCCAAAAAGTCATGTTTGAGCATATTTTTTTTCACAGTCTTAAATGGAAAAAAAGTCATAGGATAGCCTTAGTGTTTTTTCAAATCCTGAGATGAGAGAAAAAGTCTCATTAGTAAATTTATAAGACAAATATGACCAAACCGTCTTCACCAACATGTTTTTCAGCCAGTTTTACACCCAAAAAGTCATGTTTGAGCATAGTTTTTTTCGCAGTCCAAAATGGAAAAAAAGTCATAGGATAGCCTTAGTGTTTTTTAAAATCCTGAGATGAGAGAAAACGTCTCATAAGTCCATTTATAAGACAAAAGTGACCAAACAATCTTCACTAGCATGTTTTCTCCCCGTTTTACACCTAAAAAGTCATGTTTGAGCATATTTTTTTTCACAGCCCAAAATGGAATAAAAGTCATAGGATAGCCTTAGTGTTTTTTCAAATCCTGAGATGAGGGAAAAAGTCTCAAAAGTAAATTTATAAGACAAAAATGACCAAACCATCTTCACCAGCATGTTTATCAGCCCGTTTTACACCCAAAAAGTCATGTTTGAGCATATTTTTTGTCTGAGTCCAAAATGGATTAAAAGTCATAGGACAGACTTAGTTTTTTTTCAAATCCTGAGATGAGAGAAAAAGTCTCATAAGTCAATTTATAAGCCAAATATGACCAAACCGTCTTCACCAGCATGTTTTTCAGCCCGTTTTACACCCAAAAAATCATGTATGAGCATATTTTTTGTCTGAGTCCAAAATGGAATAAAAGTCATAGGATAGCCTTAGTGTTTTTTCAAATCCTGAGATGAGAGAAAAAGTCTCAAAAGTAAATTTATAATACAAAAATGACCAAACCATCTTCACCAGCATGTTTTTTAGCCTGTTTTAAACCCAAAAAGTCATGTTTGAGCATATTTTTTGTCTGAGTCCAAAATGGAAAGAAAGTCATAGGATAGCCTTAGTGTTTTTTCAAATCCTGAGATGAGGGAAAAAGTCTCAAAAGTAAATTTATAAGACAAAAATGACCAAACCGTCTTCACCAGCATGTTTATCAGCCCGTTTTACACCCAAAAAGTCATGTTTGAGCATATTTTTTTTCACAGTCCAAAATGGAAAAAAAGTCATAGGATAGCCTTATTGTTTTTTCAAATCCTGAGATGAGAGAAAAAGTCTCATTAGTAAATTTATAAGACAAATATGACCAAACCGTCTTCACCAGCATGTTTTTCAGCCAGTTTTACACCCAAAAAGTCATGTTTGAGCATAGTTTTTTTTCGCAGTCCAAAATGGAAAAAAAGTCATAGGATAGCCTTAGTGTTTTTTCAAATCCTGAGATGAGAGAAAAAGTCTCATTAGTAAATTTATAAGACAAATATGACCAAACCGTCTTCACCAGCATGTTTTTCAGCCAGTTTTACACCCAAAAAGTCATGTTTGAGCATATTTTTTTTCGCAGTCCAAAATGGAAAAAAAGTCATAGGATAGCCTTAGTGTTTTTTAAAATCCTGAGATGAGAGAAAACGTCTCATAAGTCCATTTATAAGACAAAAGTGACCAAACAATCTTCACTAGCATGTTTTCTCCCCGTTTTACACCCAAAAAGTCATGTTTGAGCATATTTTTTTTCACAGTCCAAAATGGAAAGAAAGTCATAGGATAGCCTTAGTGTTTTTTCAAATCCTGAGATGAGAGAAAAAGTCTTAAAAGTAAATTTATAAGACAAAAATGACCAAACCATCTTCACCAGCATGTTTATCAGCCCGTTTTACACCCAAAAAGTCATGTTTGAGCATATTTTTTGTCTGAGTCCAAAATGGATTAAAAGTCATAGGATAGCCTTAGTTTTTTTTCAAATCCTGAGATGAGGGAAAAAGTCTCATAAGTCCATTTATAAGCCAAATATGACCAAACCGTCTTCACCAGCATGTTTTTCAGCCCGTTTTACACCCAAAAAGTCATGTTTGAGAATATTTTTTTTCACAGTCCTAAATGGAAAAAAAGTCATAGGATAGCCTTAATGTTTTTTCAAATCCTGAGATGAGAGAAAAAGTCTCATAAGTCATTTTATAAATCAAATATGACCAAATTGTCTTCACCAGCGTGTTTTTCAGCCCGTTCTACTGCCAAAAAGTCATGTTTGGCCACAGTTTTTTTCGAAGTCCAAATTGGAAAAAAAATCATAGGATAGCCTTAGTGCTTTTTTCAAATCCTGAGATGAGAGAAAAAGTCTCATAAGTCCATTTATAAGCCAAAAATGACTAAACCGTATTCACCAGCATGTCTTTCAGCCCGTTTTACACCCAAAAAATCATGTTTGAGCATATTTTTTTCACAGTCCAAAATGGAAAAAAAGTCATAGTTTAGCCTTAGTGTTTTTTCAAATCCTGAGATGAGAGAAAAAGTCTCATGAGTCAATTTAAAAGCCAAAAATGACCAAACCGTCTTCGCCAGCATGTTTTACAGCCCGTTTTACACACAAAAAATCATGTTTGAGCATGTTTTTTTTCACAGTCCAAAATGGTAAATAAGTCATAGGATAGCCTTAGTGTCTTTTCAAATCCTGAGATGAGAGAAAAAGTCTCATAAGTCAATTTATAAGTCAAATATCACCAAACCGTCTTCACCAGCATGTTTTTCAGCCCGTTTTACACCCAAAAAGTCATGTTTGGGCATATTTTTTTTCACAGTCCAAAATGGAAAAAAAGTCATAGGATAGCCTTAGTGTTTTTTCAAATCCTGAGTTGACAGAAAAAGTCTCATAAGTCAATTTAAAAGCCAAAAATGACCAAACCGTCTCCACCAGCATGTCTTTCAGCCCGTTTTACACCCAAAAAGTCATGTTTGGGCATATTTTTTTTCACAGTCCAAAATGGAAAAAAAGTCATAGGATAGCCTTAGTGTTTTTTCAAATCCTGAGTTGACAGAAAAAGTCTCATAAGTCAATTTAAAAGCCAAAAATGACCAAACCGTCTCCACCAGCATGTCTTTCAGCCCGTTTTACACCCAAAAAGTCATGTTTGAGAATATTTTTTTTCACAGTCCTAAATGGAAAAAAAGTCATAGGATAGCCTTAATGTTTTTTCAAATCCTGAGATGAGAGAAAAAGTCTCATAAGTCATTTTATAAATCAAATATGACCAAATTGTCTTCACCAGCGTGTTTTTCAGCCCGTTCTACTGCCAAAAAGTCATGTTTGGCCACAGTTTTTTTCGAAGTCCAAATTGGAAAAAAAATCATAGGATAGCCTTAGTGTTTTTTTCAAATCCTGAGATGAGAGAAAAAGTCTCATAAGTCAATTTATAAGCCAAAAATGACTAAACCGTATTCACCAGCATGTTTTTCAGCCCGTTTTACACCCAAAAAGTCATGTTTGAGCCGTATTTTTTTTCACAGTCCAAAATGGAAAAAAAGTCATAGTTTAGCCTTAGTGTTTTTTCAAATCCTGAGATGAGAGAAAAAGTCTCATGAGTCAATTTAAAAGCCAAAAATGACCAAACCGTCTTCGCCAGCATGTTTTACAGCCCGTTTTACACCCAAAAAGTCATGTTTGGCCATATTTTTTGTCTGAGTCCAAAATGGAAAAAAAGTCATGGGATAGCCTTAGTGCTTTTTCAAATCCTGAGATGAGAGAAAAAGTCTCATGAGTCAATTTAAAAGCCAAAAATGACTAAACCGTCTTCATCAGCATGTTTTTCAGCCCGTTTTACACACAAAAAATCATGTTTGAGCATGTTTTTTTTCACAGTCCAAAATGGTAAATAAGTCATAGGATAGCCTTAGTGTTTTTTCAAATCCTGAGATGAGAGAAAAAGTCTCATAAGTCCATTTATAAGTCAAATATCACCAAACCGTCTTCGCCAGCATGTTTTTCAGCCCGTTTTACACCCAAAAAGTCAATTTTGGGCATATTTTTTTTCACAGTCCAAAATGGAAAAAAAGTCATGGGATAGCCTTAGTGTTTTTTCAAATCCTGAGATGAGAGAAAAAGTCTCAAGAGTCAATTTAAAAGCCAAAAATGACTAAACCGTCTTCACCAGCATGTTTCTCAGCCGGTTTTACACCCAAAAAGTCATGTTTGGCCATGTTTTTTTTCACAGTCCAAAATGGAAAAAAAGTCATAGGATAGCCTTAGTGTTTTTTCAAATCCTGAGATGAGAGAAAAAGTCTCATAAGTCAATTTATAAATCAAATATTACCAAATTGTCTTCACCAGCGTGTTTTTCAGCCCGTTTTACTGCAAAAAAGTCATGTTTGGCCATATTTTTTTTTCGAAGTCCAAATTGGAAAAAAAGTCATAGGATAGCCTTAGTGTTTTTTTCAAATCCTGAGATGAGAGAAAAAGTCTCATAAGTCCATTTATAAGCCAAATATTACCAAACTGTCTTCACCAGCATGTTTTCAGCCCGTTTTACACTCAAAAGGTCATGTTTGAGAATATTTTTTTTCACAGTCCTAAATGGAAAATAAGTCATAGGATAGCCTTAGTGTTTTCTCAAATCCGAGATGTGAGAAAAAGTCTCATAAGTCCATTTATCAGCCAAAAATGACCAAACCGTCTTCGCCAGCATGTTATCAGCCCGTTTTACACCAAAAAAGTCATGTTAGAGCATATTTTTTTCACAGTCCAAAATGGAAAAAAAGTCATAGGATAACCTTAGTGTTTTTTCAAATCCTGAGTTGAAAGAAAAAGTCTCATAACTCCATTAATAGGCCAAAAATGACCAAACCGTCTCCACCAGCATGTTTCTCAGCCCGTTTTACACCCAAAAAATCATGTTTGAGCATGTTTTTTTTCACAGTCCAAAATGGAAAAAAAGTCATAGGATAGCCTTAGTGTTTTTTCAAATCCTGAGATGAGAGAAAAAGTCTCATAAGTCAATTTATAAGCCAAAAATGACCAAACCGTCTTCACCAGCATGTTTCTCAGCCGGTTTTACACCCAAAAAGTCATGTTTGAGAATACTTTTTGTCTGAGTCCAAAATGGAAAAAAAGTCATGGGATAGCCTTAGTGTTTTTTCAAATCCTGAGATGAGAGAAAAAGTCTCAAGAGTCAATTTAAAAGCCAAAAATGACTAAACCGTCTTCATCAGCATGTTTTTCAGCCCGTTTTACACCCAAAAAGTCATGTTTGGGCATATTTTTTTTCACAGTCCAAAATGGAAAAAAAGTCATAGGATAGCCTTAGTGTCTTTTCAAATCCTGAGATGAGAGAAAAAGTCTCATAAGTCAATTTGTAAGTCAAATATCACCAAACCGTCTTCACCAGCATGTTTTTCAGCCCGTTTTACACCCAAAAAGTCATGTTTGAGCATATTTTTTTTCGAAGTCCAAAATAAAAAAAAAAAGTCATAGGATAGCCTTAGTGTTTTTTTCAAATCCTGGGATGAGAGAAAAAGTCTCATAAGTCAATTTAAAAGCCAAAAATGACCAAACCGTCTCCACCAGCATGTCTTTCAACCCGTTTTACACCCAAAAAGTCATGTTTGAGAATATTTTTTTTCACAGTCCTAAATGGAAAAAAAGTCATAGGATAGCCTTAGTGTTTTTTCAAATCCTGAGATGAGAGTAAAAGTCTCATAAGTCATTTTATAAATCAAATATGACCAAACCGTCTTCACCAGCATGTTTTTCAGCCCGTTCTACTGCCAAAAAGTCATGTTTGGCCACAGTTTTTTTCGAAGTTCAAATTGGAAAAAAAATCATAGGATAACCTTAGTGTTTTTTTCAAATCCTGAGATGAGAGAAAAAGTCTCATAAGTCCATTTATAAGCCAAAAATGACTAAACCGTATTCACCAGCATGTTTTTCAGCCCGTTTTACACCCAAAAAGTCATGTTTGAGCCGTATTTTTTTTCACAGTCCAAAATGGAAAAAAAGTCATAGTTTAGCCTTAGTGTTTTTTCAAATCCTGAGATGAGAGAAAAAGTCTCATGAGTCAATTTAAAAGCCAAAAATGACCAAACCGTCTTCGCCAGCATGTTTTAAAGCCCGTTTTACACCCAAAAAGTCATGTTTGGCCATATTTTTTGTCTGAGTCCAAAATGGAAAAAAAGTCATGGGATAGCCTTAGTGCTTTTTCAAATCCTGAGATGAGAGAAAAAGTCTCATGAGTCAATTTAAAAGCCAAAAATGACTAAACCGTCTTCATCAGCATGTTTTTCAGCCCGTTTTACACACAAAAAATCATGTTTGAGCATGTTTTTTTGCACAGTCCAAAATGGTAAATAAGTCATAGGATAGCCTTAGTGTTTTTTCAAATCCTGAGATGAGAGAAAAAGTCTCACAAGTCAGTTGATAAGTCAAATATGACCAAACCGTCTTCACCAACATGTTTTCAGCCCGTTTTACACACAAAAAATCATGTTTGAGCATGTTTTTTTGCACAGTCCAAAATGGTAAATAAGTCATAGGATAGCCTTAGTGTTTTTTCAAATCCTGAGTTGACAGAAAAAGTCTCATAAGTCAATTTAAAAGCCAAAAATGACCAAACCGTCTCCACCAGCATGTCTTTCAGCCCGTTTAACACCCAAAAAGTCATGTTTGAGGATATTTTTTTTCACAGTCCTAAATGGAAAAAAAGGTAATAGGAGAGCCTTAATGTTTTTTCAAATCCTGAGATGAGAGAAAAGTCTCATAAGTCATTTATAAATCAAATATGACCAAATTGTCTTCACCAGCGTGTTTTTCAGCCCATTTTACTGCCAAAAAGTCATGTTTGAGCATAATTTTTGTCTGAGTCCAAATTGGAAAAAAAGTCATAGGATAGCCTTAGTGTTTTCTCAAATCCGAGATGTGAGAAAAAGTCTCATAAGTCCATTTATAAGCCAAAATTGACCAAACCGTCTTCGCCAGCATGTTATCAGCCCGTTTTACACCAAAAAAGTCATGTTAGAGCATATTTTTTTTCACAGTCCAAAATGGAAAAAAAGTCATAGGATAGCCTTAGTGTTTTTTCAAATCCTGAGATGAGAGAAAAAGTCTCATAATTCCATTAATAAGCCAAAATGACCAAACCGTCTTCACCAGCATGTTTCAGCCCGTTTTTACACCCAAAAGTCATGTTTGAGCATATTTTTTTCACAGTCCAAAATGGAAAAAAAGTCATAGGATAGCCTTAGTGTTTTTTCAAATCCTGAGATGAGAGAAAAGTCTCATAAGTCAATTTATAAGCCAAAAAATGACCAAACCGTCTTCACCAGCATGTTTTCAGCGGTTTTACACCCAAAAGTCATGTTTGAGCATATTTTTTTGTCTGAGTCCAAAATGGAAAAAGTCATAGGATAGCCTTAGTGTTTTTTCAAATCCTGAGATGAGAGAAAAGTCTCATAAGTCCAATTTATAAGCCAAAAAATGACCAAACCGTCTTCACCAGCATGTTTTTCAGCCTGTTTTACACCCAAAAAGTCATGTTTGAGCATATTTTTTCACAGTCCAAAATGGAAAAAAGTCATAGGATAGCCTTAGTGTTTTTTTCAAATCCTGAGATGAGAGAAAAGTCTCATAAGTCAATTTATAAGTCAAATATGACCAAACCGTCTTCACCAGCATGTTTTTCAGCCCGTTTACACCCAAAAGTCATGTTTGAGCATATTTTTTCTGAGTCCAAAATGGAAAAAAAGTCATAGGATAGCCTTAGTGTTTTTCAAATCCTGAGATGACAGAAAAAGTCTCATAAGTCCATTTACAAGCCAAATATGACCAAACCATCTTCACCAGCATGTTTTCTGCCCGTTTTACACCTAAAAAATCATGTTTGAGCATATTTTTTTCACAGTCCAAAATGGAAAAAAAGTCATAGGATAGCCTTAGTGTTTTTTCAAATCCTGAGATGAGAGAAAAAGTCTCATAAGTCAATTTATAAATCAAATATGACCAAACCGTCTTCACCACCATGTTTTTCAGCCCGTTTTACTGCCAAAAAGTCATGTTTAGCCATATTTTTTTTCGAAGTCCAAGATCAAAAAAAAGTCATAGGATAGCCTTAGTGTTTTTTTCAAATCCTGAGATGAGGGAAAAAGTCTCATAAGTCCTTTTATAAGACAAAAATGACCAAACCATCTTCACCAGCATGTTTTTTAAGCCCGTTTTACACCCAAAAAGTCATGTTTGAGCATATTTTTTTTCACAGTCCAAAATGGAAAAAAGTCATAGGATAGCCTTAGTGTTCTTTCAAATCCTGAGATGAGAGAAAAAGTCTCATTAGTCCATTTATAAGACAAAAATGACCAAACCATCTTCACCAGCATGTTTTTCAGCCCGTTTTACACCCAAAAAATCATGTTTGAGCATATTTTTTTCACAGTCCAAAATGGAAAAAAAGTCATAGGATAGCCTTAGTGTTTTTTCAAATCCTGAGATGAGAGAAAAAGTCTCATAAGTCCATTTATAAGCCAAAAATGACCAAACCGTCTTCACCAGCATGTTTATCAGCCCGTTTTACACCCAAAAAGTCATGTTTGAGCATATTTTTTTTCACAGTCCAAAATGGAAAAAAAGTCATAGGATAGCCTTAGTGTTTTTTCAAATCCTGAGATGAGAGAAAAAGTCTCATAAGTCAATTTAAAAGCCAAAAATGACCAAACCGTCTCCACCAGCATGTCTTTCAGCCCGTTTTACACCCAAAAAGTCATGTTTGAGAATATTTTTTTTCACAGTCCTAAATGGAAAAAAAGTCATAGGATAGCCTTAGTGTTTTTTCAAATCCTGAGATGAGAGAAAAAGTCTCATAAGTCCATTTATAAGCCAAATATGACCAAACCGTCTTCACCAGCATGTTTTTCAGCCCGTTTTACACCCAAAAAGTCATGTTTGAGCATATTTTTTTTCGAAGTCCAAAATGGAAAAAAAGTCATAGGATAGCCTTAGTGTTTTTTTCAAATCCTGGGATGAGAGAAAAAGTCTCATAAGTCAATTTATAAATCAAATATGACCAAATTGTCTTCACCAGCGTGTTTTTCAGCCCATTTTACTGCCAAAAAGTCATGTTTGAGCATAATTTTTGTCTGAGTCCAAAATGGATTAAAAGTCATAGGATAGCCTTAGTGTTTTTTCAAATCCTGAGATGAGAGAAAAAGTCTCATTAGTAAATTTATAAGACAAAAATGACCAAACCGTCTTCACCAGCATGTTTTTCAGCATGTTTTACACCCAAAAAGTCATGTTTGAGCATATTTTTTTTCAAAGTCCAAAATGGAAAAAAAGTCATAGGATAGCCTTAGTGTTTTTTAAAATCCTGAGATGAGAGAAAACGTCTCATAAGTCCATTTATAAGACAAAAATGACCAAACCGTCTTCACCAGCATGTTTTTTAGCCTGTTTTACACCCAAAAAGTCATGTTTGAGCATGTTTTTTGTCTGAGTCCAAAATGGAAAAAAAGTCATAGGATAGCCTTAGTGTTTTTTCAAATCCTGAGATGAGAGAAAAAGTCTCATGAGTCAATTTAAAAGCCAAAAATGACTAAACCGTCTTCATCAGCATGTTTTTCAGCCCGTTTTACACACAAAAAATCATGTTTGAGCATGTTTTTTTGCACAGTCCAAAATGGTAAATAAGTCATAGGATAGCCTTAGTGTTTTTTCAAATCCTGAGATGAGAGAAAAAGTCTCATAAGTCAATTTATAAGTCAAATATCACCAAACCGTCTTCACCAGCATGTTTTTCAGCCCGTTTTACACCCAAAAAGTCATGTTTGGGCATATTTTTTTTCACAGTCCAAAATGGAAAAAAAGTCATAGGATAGCCTTAGTGTTTTTTCAAATCCTGAGATGAGAGAAAAAGTCTCATAAGTCCATTTATAAATCAAATATGACCAAACTGTCTCCACCAGCATGTTTTCTCTCCGTTTTACACCCAAAAAGTCATGTTTGAGCATAGTTTTTTTCACAGTCCAAAATGGAAAAAAAGTTGGAGGATAGCCTTAGTGTTCTTTCAAATCCTGAGATGAGAAAAAGTCTCATAAGTCCAATTTATAAGACAAAGTGACCAAACCATCTTCACCAGCATGTTTTTTAGCCCGTTTTACACCCAAAAAGTCATGTTTGAGCATATTTTTTTTCACAGTCCAAAATGGAAAAAAAGTCATAGGATAGCCTTAGTGTTTTTTCAAATCCTGAGATGAGAGAAAAAGTCTCATTAGTCCATTTATAAGACAAAAATGACCAAACCGTCTTCACCAGCATGTTTATCAGCCCGTTTTACACCCAAAAAGTCATGTTTGAGCATATTTTTTTCACAGTCCAAAATGGAAAAAAAGTCATAGGATAGCCTTAGTGTTTTTTTAAAATCCTGAGATGAGAGAAAAAGTCTCATAAGTCATTTTATAAATCAAATATGTCCAAATTGTCTTCACCAGCATGTTTATCAGCCCGTTTTACACCCAAAAAGTCATGTTTGAGCATATTTTTTTTCGAAGTCCAAAATAAAAAAAAAAAGTCATAGGATAGCCTTAGTGTTTTTTTCAAATCCTGAGATGAGAGAAAAAGTCTCAAAAGTCCATTTATAAGCCAAAATGACCAAACCGTCTTCACCAGCATGTTTTCAGCCGGTTTTACACCCAAAAAGTCATGTTTGAGAATATTTTTTGTCTGAGTCCAAAATGGAAAAAAAATCATAGGATAGCCTAAGTGTTTTTTCAAATCCTGAGATGAGAGAAAAAGTCTCATGAGTCAATTTAAAAGCCAAAAATGACCAAACCGTCTTCACCAGCATGTTTTTCAGCCCGTTTTACACCCAAAAAGTCATGTTTGAGCATATTTTTTGTCTGAGTCCAAAATGTAAAAAAAAGTCATAGGTTAGCCTTAGTGTTTTTTCAAATCCTGAGATGAGAGAAAAAGTCTCATAATTCCATTTATAGGCCAAAAATGACCAAACCGTCTTCACCAGCATGTTTTTCAGCCTGGTTTACACCCAAAAAGTCATGTTTGGCCATGTTTTTTTTCACAGTCCAAAATGGAAAAAAAGTCATAGGATAGCCTTAGTGTTTTTTCAAATCCTGAGATGAGAGAAAAAGTCTCATTAGTAAATTTATAAGACAAAAATGACCAAACCGTCTTCACCAGCATGTTTTTCAGCATGTTTTACACCCAAAAAGTCATGTTTGAGCATATTTTTTTTCAAAGTCCAAAATGGAAAAAAAGTCATAGGTTAGCCTTAGTGTTTTTTTCAAATCCTGAGATGACAGAAAAGTCTCATAAGTCCATTTACAAGACAAAATATGACCAAACAATCTTCACTAGCATGTTTTCTCCCCGTTTTACACCCAAAAAGTCATGTTTGAGCATATTTTTTTTCACAGTCCAAAATGGAAAGAAAGTCATAGGATAGCCTTAGTGTTTTTTCAAATCCTGAGATGAGAGAAAAAGTCTCATAAGTCCTTTTATAAGACAAAAATGACCAAACCATCTTCACCAGCATGTTTTTTAGCCTGTTTTACACCCAAAAAGTCATGTTTGAGCATATTTTTTGTCACAGTCCAAAATGGAAAAAAGTCATAGGTTAGCCTTAGTGTTTTTTCAAATCCTGAGATGAGAGAAAAAGTCTCATAAGTCCATTTATAAGCCAAATATGACCAAACCGTCTTCACCAGCATGTTTTTCAGCCCGTTTTACACCCAAAAAGTCATGTTTGAGCATATTTTTTGTCTGAGTCCAAAATGGAAAAAAAGTCATAGGATAGCCTTAGTGTTTTTTCAAATCCTGAGATGAGAGAAAAAGTCTCATAAGTCCATTTATAAGCCAAATATGACCAAACCATCTTCACCATTATGTTTTTTAGCCTGTTTTACACCCAAAAAGTCATGTTTGAGCATTTTTTTTTTCACAGTCCAAAATGGAAAAAAAGTCATAGGATAGCCTTAGTGTTTTTTCAAATCCTGAGATGAGAGAAAAAGTCTCAAAAGTCAATTTATAAATCAAATATGACCAAATTGTCTTCACCAGCGTGTTTTTTAGCCTGTTTTACACCCAAAAAGTCATGTTTGAGCATATTTTTTGTCTGAGTCCAAAATGGAAAAAAGTCATAGGTTAGCCTTAGTGTTTTTTCAAATCCTGAGATGAGAGAAAAAGTCTCATAAGTCCATTTATAAGCCAAATATGACCAAACCGTCTTCACCAGCATGTTTTTCAGCCCGTTTTACACCCAAAAAGTCATGTTTGAGCATATTTTTTTTCACAGTCCAAAATGGAAAAAAAGTCATAGGATAGCCTTAGTGTTTTTTCAAATCCTGAGATGAGAGAAAAAGTCTCATAAGTCCATTTATAAGACAAATATCACCAAACCGTCTTCACCAGCATGTTTTTTAGCCCGTTTTACACCCAAAAAGTCATGTTTGAGCATATTTTTTGTCTGAGTCCAAAATGGAAAAAAGTCATAGGTTAGCCTTAGTGTTTTTTCAAATCCTGAGATGAGAGAAAAAGTCTCAAAAGTCCATTTATAAGCCAAATATGACCAAACCGTCTTCACCAGCATGTTTTTCAGCCCGTTTTACACCCAAAAAGTCATGTTTGAGCATATTTTTTTTCACAGTCCAAAATGGAAAAAAGTCATAGGATAGCCTTAGTGTTTTTTTCAAATCCTGGGATGAGAGAAAAAGTCTCATAAGTCCATTTATAAGTCAAATATCACCAAACCGTCTTCACCAGCATGTTTTTCAGCCCATTTTACACCCAAAAAGTCATGTTTGGCCATGTTTTTTTTCACAGTATAAAATGGAAAAAAAGTCATAGGATAGCCTTAGTGTTCTTTCAAATCCTGAGATGAGAGAAAAAGTCTCATAAGTCCATTTATAAGACAAAAATGACCAAACCGTCTTCACCAGCATGTTTTTCAGCCCGTTTTACACCCAAAAAGTCATGTTTGAGCATATTTTTTTTCGAAGTCCAAAATGGAAAAAAAGTCATAGGATAGCCTTAGTGTTTTTTCAAATCCTGAGATGAGGGAAAAAGTCTCATAAGTCCATTTATAAGCCAAATATGACCAAACCGTCTTCACTAGCATGTTTTCAGCCCGTTTTACACCTAAAAAATCATGTTTGAGCATATTTTTTTCACAGTCCTAAATGGAAAATAAGTCATAGGATAGCCTTAGTGTTTTTCTCAAATCCGAGATGAGAGAAAAAGTCTCATAAGTCCATTTATAAGCCAAAAATAACCAAACCGTCTTCGCCAGCATGTTATCAGCCCGTTTTACACCCCAAAAGTCATGTTAGAGCATATTTTTTTCACAGTCCAAAATGGAAAAAAAGTCATAGGATAACCTTAGTGTTTTTTCAAATCCTGAGTTGAAAGAAAAAGTCTCATAACTCCATTAATAGGCCAAAAATGACCAAACCGTCTCCACCAGCATGTTTTTCAGCCCGTTTTACACCCAAAAAATCATGTTTGAGCATGTTTTTTTTCACAGTCCAAAATGGAAAAAAAGTCATAGGATAGCCTTAGTGTTTTTTCAAATCCTGAGATGAGAGAAAAAGTCTCATAAGTCAATTTATAAGCCAAAAATGACCAAACCATCTTCACCAGCATGTTTCTCAGCTGGTTTTACACCCAAAAAGTCATGTTTGAGAATACTTTTTGTCTGAGTCCAAAATGGAAAAAAAGTCATGGGATAGCCTTAGTGTTTTTTCAAATCCTGAGATGAGAGAAAAAGTCTCAAGAGTCAGTTTAAAAGCCAAAAATGACTAAACCGTCTTCATCAGCATGTTTTTCAGCCCGTTTTACACCCAAAAAGTCATGTTTGAGAATATTTTTTTTCACAGTCCTAAATGGAAAAAAAGTCATAGGATAGCCTTAGTGTTTTTTCAAATCCTGAGATGAGAGAAAAAGTCTCATAAGTCATTTTATAAATCAAATATGACCAAATTGTCTTCACCAGCGTGTTTTTCAGCCCGTTTTACACACAAAAAATCATGTTTGAGCATGTTTTTTTTCACAGTCCAAAATGGAAAAAAAATCATAGGATAGCCTAAGTGTTTTTTCAAATCCTGAGATGAGAGAAAAAGTCTCATGAGTCAATTTAAAAGCCAAAAATGACTAAACCGTCTTCATCAGCATGTTTTTCAGCCCGTTTTACACACAAAAAATCATGTTTGAGCATGTTTTTTTTCACAGTCCAAAATGGTAAATAAGTCATAGGATAGCCTTAGTGTTTTTTCAAATCCTGAGATGAGAGAAAAAGTCTCATAACTCAATTTATAAGTCAAATATCACCAACCCGTCTCCACCAGCATGTCTTTCAGCCCGTTTAACACCCAAAAAGTCATGTTTGAGAATATTTTTTTTCACAGTCCTAAATGGAAAAAAAGTCATAGGATAGCCTTAGTGTTTTTTCAAATCCTGAGATGAGAGAAAAAGTCTCATAAGTCATTTTATAAATCAAATATGACCAAATTGTCTTCACCAGCGTGTTTTTCAGCCCGTTCTACTGCCAAAAAGTCATGTTTGGCCACAGTTTTTTTCGAAGTCCAAATTGGAAAAAAAGTCATAGGATAGCCTTAGTGTTTTTTTCAAATCCTGAGATGAGAGAAAAAGTCTCATAAGTCCATTTATAAGCCAAAAATGACCAAACCGTGTTCACCAGCATGTTTTTCAGCCCGTTTTACACCCAAAAAGTCATGTTTGAGCATATTTTTTTTCACAGTCCAAAATGGAAAAAAAGTCATAGGATAGCCTTAGTGTTTTTTCAAATCCTGTGATGAGAGAAATAGTCTCATAAGTCCATTTATAAGTCAAATATCACCAAACCGTCTTCACCAGCATGTTTTTCAGCCCGTTTTACTGGCAAAAAGTCATGTTTGAGCATATTTTTTTTCGAAGTCCAAAATGAAAAAAAAGTCATAGGATAGCCTTAGTGTTTTTTCAAATCCGAGATGAGAGAAAAAGTCTCATAATTCCATTAATAAGCCAAAAATGACCAAACCGTCTTCACCAGCATGTTTTTCAGCCCGTTTTACTGGCAAAAAGTCATGTTTGAGCATATTTTTTTTCACAGTCCAAAATGGAAAAAAAGTCATAGGATAGCCTTAGTGTTTTTTCAAATCCTGAGATTAGAGAAAAAGTCTCATAAGTCCATTTATAAGTCAAATATCACCAAACCGTCTTCACCAGCATGTTTTTCAGCCCATTTTACACCCAAAAAGTCATGTTTGGCCATGTTTTTTTTCACAGTCCAAAATGGAAAAAAAGTCATAGGATAGCCTTAGTGTTTTTTCAAATCCTAGATGAGAGAAAAAGTCTCATAAGTCAATTTATAAATCAAATATGACCAAATTGTCTTCACCAGCGTGTTTTTCAGCCCGTTTTACTGCCAAAAAGTCATGTTTGGCCATATTTTTTTTTCGAAGTCCAAATTGGAAAAAAAGTCATAGGATAGCCTTAGTGTTTTTTTCAAATCCTGAGATGAGAGAAAAAGTCTCATAAGTCCATTTATAAGCCAAATATTACCAAACCGTCTTCATCAGCATGTTTTCAGACCGTTTTACACTCAAAAAGTCATGTTTGAGCATATTTTTTTTCACAGTCCAAAATGGAAAATAAGTCATAGGATAGCCTTAGTGTTTTTTCAAATCCGAGATGAGAGAAAAAGTCTCATAAGTCAATTTAAAAGACAAAAATGTCCAAACCGTCTTCACCAGCATGTTTTTCGGCCCATTTTACACCCAAAAAATCATGTTTGAGCATATTTTTTTTAAGACAAAAATGTCCAAACCGTCTTCACCAGCATGTTTTTCAGCCCATTTTACACCCAAAAAATCATGTTTGAGCATATTTTTTTTCGAAGTCCAAAATGGATTAAAAGTCATAGGATAGCCTTAGTTTTTTTTCAAATCCTGAGATGAGAGAAAAAGTCTCAAAAGTCCATTTATAAGCCAAATATGACCAAACCGTCTTCACAAGCGTGTTTTTCAGCCCGTTTTACACCCAAAATGTCATGTTTGAGCATATTTTTTTTCGAAGTCCAAAATAAAAAAAAAGTCATAGGATAGCCTTAGTGTTTTTTTCAAATCCTGGGATGAGAGAAAAAGTCTCATAAGTCCATTTATAAGCCAAAAATGACCAAACGATCTTCACCAGCATGTTTTTCAGCCCGTTTTACACCCAAAAAATCATGTTTGAGCATATTTTTTGTCTGAGTTCAAAATGGAGAAAAAAGTCATAGGATAGCCTTAGTGTTTTTTTCAAATCCTGAGATGAGAGAAAAAGTCCTGTGGTTCCAATTAAAAGGTAAATATCACCAAACCGTCTTCACAAGCATGTTTTTCAGCCCGTTGTACACCCAAAAAGTCATGTTTGAGCATATTTTTTGTCTGAGTCCAAAATGGAAAAAAAAGTCATAGGATAGCCTTAGTGTTTTTTCAAATCCTGAGATGAGGGAAAAAAGTTTTATGGGTCCAATTATAAGCTAAATATCACCAAACCGTCTCCACCAGCATGTTTTTCAGCCCGTTTTACACCCAAAATGTCATGTTTGAGCATATTTTTTTTCAAAGTCCAAAATGGAAAAAAAGTCATAGGATAGCCTTAGTGTTTTTTCAAATCCTGAGATGAGAGAAAAAGTCTCATAAGTCCATTTATAAGTCAAATATCACCAAACCGTCTTCACCAGCATGTTTTTCAGCCCGTTTTACACCCAAAAAATCATGTTTGAGCATATTTTTTGTCTGAGTCCAAAATGGAATAAAAGTCATAGGATAGCCTTAGTGTTTTTTCAAATCCTGAGATGAGGGAAAAAGTCTCATAAGTCCATTTATAAGACAAAAATGACCAAACCATCTTCACTAGCATGTTTTCTCCCCGTTTTACACCAAAAAGTCATGTTTGAGCATATTTTTTTTCACAGTCCAAATGGAAAGAAAGTCATAGGATCGCCTTTTTTTTTTTTCAAATCCTGAGATGAGAGAAAAAGTCTCATTAGTCCATTTATAAGACAAAAATGACCAAACCATCTTCACCAGCATGTATATCAGCCCGTTTTACACCCAAAAAGTCATGTTTGAGCATATTTTTTGTCTGAGTCCAAAATGGATTAAAAGTCATAGGATAGCCTTAGTGTTTTTTCAAATCCTGAGATGAGAGAAAAAGTCTCATAAGTCAATTTATAAATCAAATATGACCAAACCGTCTTCACCAGTGTGTTTTTCAGCCCGTTTTACACCCAAAATGTCATGTTTGAGCATATTTTTTTTCACAGTCCAAAATGAAAAAAAAGTTGGAGGATAGCCTTAGTGTTTTTTCAAATCCTGAGATGAGAGAAAAAGTCTCATCAGTCCATTTATAAGTCAAATATGACCAAACCGTCTTCACCAGCATGTTTTTCAGCCCGTTTTACACCCAAAAAGTCATGTTTGAGCATATTTTTTGTCTGAGTCCAAAATGGAATAAAAGTCATAGGATAGCCTTAGTGTTTTTTTCAAATCCTGAGATGAGAGAAAAAGTCTCATAAGTCCATTTATAAGCCAAAAATGACCAAACGATCTTCACCAGCCTGTTTTTCAGCCCGTTTTACACCCAAAAAATCATTTTTGAGCATATTTTTTGTCTGAGTTCATAATGGAGAAAAAAGTCATACGATAGCCTTAGTGTTTTTTTCAAATCCTGAGATGAGAGAAAAAGTCCTGTGGTTCCAATTAAAAGATAAATATCACCAAACCGTCTCCACCAGCATGTTTTTCAGCCCGTTTTACACCCAAAGAGTCATGTTTGAGCATATTTTTTTTTAAAAGTCCAAAATGGAAAAAAAGTCATAGGATAGCCTTAGTGTTTTTTCAAATCCTGAGATGAGAGAAAAAGTCTCATAAGTCCATTTATAAGCCAAATATGACCAAACCATCTTCACCAGCATGTTTTTCAGCCCGTTTTACACCCAAAAAGTCATGTTTGAGAATATTTTTTTTCGAAGTCCAAAATGGAATAAAAGTTATGGGATAGCCTTAGTGTTTTTTGAAATCCTGAGAGGAGAGAAAAAGTCCTGTGGTTCCAATTAAAAGGTAAATATGACCAACCCGTCTTCACCAGCATGTTTTTCTGCCCGTTTTACACCCAAAAAATCATGTTTGAGCATATTTTTTTTCGAAGTCCTAAATGGAAAAAAAGTCATAGGATAGCTTTAGTGTTTTTTTCAAATCCTGAGATGAGAGAAAAAGTCTCAAAAGTCAATTTATAAGCCAAAAATGACCTAACCGTCTTCACCAGCATGTTTTTCAGCCCATTTTACACCGAAAAAGTCTGTTTGAGAATATTTTTTCTCGAAGTCCAAAATGGAGAAAAAGTCATAGGATAGCCTTGGTGTTTTTTCAAATAATGAGATGAGAGAAAAAGTCTCATAAGTCAATTTATAAGTCAAATATGACCAAACCGTCTTCACCAGCATGTTTTTCAGCCCGTTTTATACCCAAAAAGTCATGTTTGAGCATATTTTTTGCCGGAGTCCAAAATGGAAAAAAAGTCATAGGTTAGCCTTAGTGTTTTTTCAAATCCTGAGATGGGAGAAAAATTTTCATATGTCCATCTATAAGCCAAATATGAGCAAACCATCTGCACCAGCATGCTTCTATTGCCTGTTTTACATGCAGTATATCATGTTTGAATGTATCTTTTTCACAGTACAAAATTGTTTATGATTCACGCATGGTTGTATTCCTCATCATTTGACATTGCAGTTGACTTAACTTGACCTTTTTATCCAGTAGACATACTACATCCTGAATCTACACACATATAGACACAAATCACACAAGTCTATTAGAGCATATCCACACACATTTACAAGTATTGCAGCCTGAAGCACAGCTGCAGCCTAAACATATTTATCCACCGTGTGAGCTCTTTTGTCCCGTCAGCAGCACAGACAGGTTATACAAGGCTGTTACAGCGTAATAATTGTTGGTATTTTAACATTCTCTTTACACACCTGATAAGTTCAAGGCCAACTTCACCTCAGATAAACTCTGACAGCTTTCACTGTGGTTGATGGGTGTGCGCATGTTTGGGAAATGAAAGTGATAGGGCTGTTACTCCTAACTTAGCCACAATTTCTGGGTGAGCCGAGTTTGAAAAATGAACTTCTTTTTATGTGTTTGCATAATTTAACAATCATGTTCTTATAAGAGGCGTGACTCCCATGAAATCACCTGCTGTGATGCTGCTAAAATGTTTTGTAAGTTTTTCATCTAATGTTTAATCTTAGTTAAAGCTTGCTTAGCAAAACCTCTCTCTGTGTTTTTCACACATTACAGCCATACCAGAAGAGGGTTCTTCATACTTCATTTCATAGTCAGTACATCAAATAAAGCTTCATTTCACCAGGTTGCATTTGTCCTTCTCCCTCAGAAGACAAAAACAAGAAGCCCTTTTTAACCCTCATCCTTCCCTGTAACTTACAATCCTCCGCTGTAAAGCTGCAGTTAAATCAACACACTTCAGTGATTTTTATGCTTTGTTATGCATAAATATCTCATGCAATCGGGGACTGAAACCAGTAGTTATCGAAACTTTGCAGCTTTTCCATTCTTGCTCGATGTATAACTTCAGTTGCTCAATCTGCACTGCAAAAAAGGATTTCTAAGAAAGAAAAAAAAGCATGTTTCTAGAAATTTGTTCCTATATTTTACCTAAAAAGAAAAATGATCTTGACAAGCAAGATGTGCGTTGGAAAAAAATCTTATTTCAAGAGAATATGTCTAACAAAATCTTAATAAGAAAGTACAGATAATTAAGCAAGTATTGCTGGTAACAAGCCACAACAGTGGTTTGAATGAAGTCCCAACAGAAGAACAAGATTATTTTACTTATTTTAAGATTTAGATCAGTTACACAATTTCTCAGTTTAAGAAATCACACAAATATAAGTTGAATCCATCTGACTGTCTAGAGTTATCTGATATGCCTGTACCCAGGGGCCGGCTGGAGTGTACCCGCACACTCCCTGTGTGGAGCCAAGCTAAGCTAGCGGCTTTGGTTGGAAGTCTTTCAAAATAATTGGTACTGGACGTACAGTCAAGAGAATGGTCTCTACCTGTTTGTTATGGACTGGAGACTGAGGTAAGACACCGAAACAACGAAATTGTTGAAATATTCCTTTAAAAAAGCACAGAAAACTGCATTTTCTGAAGATGATGGCTGAGTTGTTGAGAATTATGCTTTTGGACTGTTTGTCAGCTGATTTGACTGTTTTAATAAATGGCAAGCAAACAGGATTGCTTCTGGTGCCTTGATTTTAGATAAAAACACTTACATTTGTGTTTTATTTTCAAGAAATTATGTCTTATTCTAAGTTAATTTTGCTTATTGTTTTTCTTGGAGTGGAGGATAATTTCTTTAAACCAGTTAAATCAGAAAGACATCTTGTTATCAGAAAATCTATCATATCCCAAGACATTTTTACTAAATGTTAACTCTTAAATTAAGTCAAAACAACCTTGAAATAAGCTAAAACAAAAGCAGAACACAAAATTTAAGTGAACTTTTCTGAAAAAATAACTTTTCTATGCTTGTAATAAGCAAACTTTTCTCAAACTCAGGGCAATTTTATCTAGTTTCAAGTCAGATTTCATCTAGAATTATAAGCCAGTTTTAAGAATTCTAGCCAAGCAAAATTTGCTTAGCCCATTGGCAGATTTTTTTGCTTAAAACAAGAAAATTGTAACAAATTTAAGGATATTTTGCTTATTTTTAGCAAGGCTGTTTTTGCAGTGTGGGGTCTCCTGTTTTGTATTTTTCATGTCAAAAAGGTCTAGCCATTTTCAATTGGAGATATGTCTGGACTGTAGGAAAGCTAATCAATCAATCACTTACTTTGTCATTGCACATGTCACAAATACAGAGCAAAAATGTTCTTTACAGTACAACTTGACCAAGAACATACAAAGACAGTGACAAGCATGGTGGAGACAGGATCGGGTAGACCATCAGGTCGGCAGCAGCAACGCCTCATTTTCTAAGATAGGAAGAGGAAGACATCGGGAGAGAAGAGGAGAAAAAAGGCTGGTCACACACTTTGTCCTGCAGAGCACAGTGTAAGATCAGAAAACAACACCTCAGCACATGAGCAACAACGAGCATATATGATGGGGGGTAGGATCATGGAAAGTACCCTCACTCTATTACCCCAAAGTAAGGCTGGTTGTTACGACCCTGGTCGTATTTCGTGTATTGTATTGTGTTTTTCTTTGTTTAGTGGTGGTGGGGGGGTTCACCTGCGCCCTCTGTGTGTGAGAGCGTGTGTGCATGTGTGAGTCAGGTTGCCTTGATCAGGTGTGCCGCCCCTGCCTCTGGTTGGACTGCTGGCATCACGCCGACGCCAGTGATTGGTTTTGGAGGAGGGAAAGGCCTGATAAAAAGCGCTCACTGACGTCACTGCGACGAGGAGGGAATCCCCGGCTCACCATCTGTTCAAACTGCCACGTCAGCTTGGTGGTGCTGGTGCTGAGATCGATTAGACTTTGAGTTTGCGTAATGTAGAGGTGATTTTTTTGGTCACCTCGAGGTATTGTTTAATTGTTGCCTTTGTGGTTGGTAATTTTGTTCTTTTGTAAATAAATCATACCGTTTCACGGTTTAACCTGTTGACTGGCTCGACTTCATGTTGTGTCCTGGCCACCCCTAGACACATCTGTAACTAGACACAGATGTGCAAGTTACCCATGGCATGGGCAATAACATAACCCATACCATCCCAGATGCTAGCTTCTGAACTTTCCGCTGATAATGGTCTGGATGGTCCTTTTACCCATTAGCTTGGTGGACACAACAGCTATGATTTCCAAAAACTTTCTGACCACAGCACACTTTTCCAGTTTGTGTCAGTCCATCCCAAGTGAATTCGTGCCAAGAAATGCTGGGGGACTTTTTGGGTGTTGTTGATATTTGGCTTTAGCTTTAGGCTACATTCACATGGATACTCTCTGACTTAAAACGCAAAGATTTTTCTTTTGCGTGTTCAAAGTTGATCCGCATTCAGACAGAGACACTGGAGACAAATGAAACCGCTGTAGTATGCATGCCGGTTCAGTAGATGGCAATGTAGGTCTGCAGAGAGGCAGTGCTGCTAAAGTGCATGTACAAAGTAGAAAAACTTTTCACAAACAACAATGGCAAGTGGATACACAAAGATGCAGGAGTTTCTTTTTCTGGACAACAAATCTGTCTGGATAGTTCTGTCTGGATAACAAACCGAACACGGTAAGCAGACAAGTGTGACTTGGAAGACGACCGAAGCTGTTCTTGTTCCAGCCTTCATGTGAAAGTACGGCACATGCGGTGACGGCAGCGTTTCACCCTGATTTTGGTCTACACGTTGTGCATGGAGAGTGCATTCAAAACTCTCCACTCTGAAATCTGGTTTCAAAAGCTTCTGAATTTGGGCCATTCGCATAGAGTTCCCATGTAAACGCAAGGCCAAAACGCAATGAAACCTTAGCGGATTTGACCATTTTAGGCCTCGTGTAAACAGCCCCTTAGAGTTTAACCTTGCACTCATAGATGAAGTAACGAATTGTATTGATCAACAAGGGTTTACCAAAGTGTTCTTGAGGCCACATGGTAACATCCTTTACAGAATAATGATGGTTTCGGTTGATGGTCATGGCATTCAGTGTTGGTTTCTGGCCTTGCCACTTACATGGAGACATTTCTCTGGATTCTCTGGATCTTTTGATGATATGATGGACTGAAGATAATAAAAGTTTTGTTGAAATTGCACATTCAAAAATGCTGTTCTTAAACTGTTAGAATAAAGGCTCATGCAGTTGTTCACATGGTGGTGAACCTCAGAACATCCTTGGTAGTGAATGACGGAGCCTTTGCTTTGCTTCTTAAAGGAATACTCCGACGATTTTGGACCCATGCCCTTTCCCTATCATTGACAAAGTGAGACAAGCTCAAAAATACCTTTTTTGTGTCTCTGCGTCCAGTGGCTGGCTCCCAGCTGTTAGCTTCGTAGGCAGCTTAGCTCAATGGCTGGAGGTCAATAGGAGTCAGAGCCGGACTGACGAAAGTGGACAAAATACTCCTTACAGTGGTCCAGGGGATGGCGTTATTAGCACGTGAAGTAAATCCGAATGGTTATAAAACATTTTAAAATATGTGTTTTCTTTTCAATCCGTTAAAATAACGTTTTGATACACACAGACCTGCGCATGCGCAGTGCTCCGCGGAAGGATATACCGGCGCACAGCAGTAGCACCCGGAGGAAGCAGCAGGAGCATATAAAAGTGCGCCCGGTGAGTTTTGTAAACCAGTGACTTTTTTGGTGAAAGGAAAAACATCATGCCTGTGTCAGTAAACTCTCGTTCAACTTCCTCATCCATCGTGGCTCTTGCAGCTGTTGTGAGGCTACATAAACATGGTAACGTCTGAGGGTCGCCTTCTTCCGGCTGCTACTTCCGGTCTGCGGAGCACTGCGCATGCGCAGGTCTGTGTGTATCAAAACGTTATTTTAACGGATTGAAAAGAAAACACATCTTTTAAATTGTTTTATAACCATTCAGTTTTACTTCACGTGCTAAATCACCATCCCCTGGACCACTGTAAGGAGTATTTTGTCCACTTTCGTCAGTCCGGCTCTGACTCCTATTGACCTCCAGCCATTGAGCTAAGCGACCTACGAAGCTAACAGCTGGGAGCCTGCCACTGGACGCAGAGACACAAAAAAGGTATTTTTGAGCTTGTCTCACTTTGTCAATGATAGGGAAAGGGTGTGGGTCCAAAATCGTCGGAGTATTCCTTTAACACCAACCATGACACTCACCTAGTTCAAGAAAGTTCATTATGTCTTAGTTAATAATGTGATTGTCCTTTCTTTTTGACGGACAAGAAGTTTTTTTAGTTCATACCTTTACATGCTTCAATGGAAATCTTCCGTCTTTGCCAGAAGTGTCTAAGGTTGCACCGAACAGGGTTTTGGTGAACGTTGGTATTGTGTCATTTGATATTGGCTTTCTGTGATTGTTTGCCTATTTTATTTTCATTTACCAGTCGAACACCAAAAATACCAAAATCAGGAACCCCGCTAAGCCCCATAGTTGATTTTTGCTGTGCCGTATATGTGGGGGTGACGCTCCCTGTCAGGATGAGCTGATTGTATGATTGTTTGCATTTTATTTTAATTTAGTTGCACCAGTAGAGCGCCAAAAATACACAAAACAGGAACCACTCTAAGCTCCATAGTTGACAGCATCAGATCAGTATCTATCTAAAGCACTGAAAAAATGAATAAAACCCCTCCCGGGACAGACAGATCAACACAACACAAACTCAAAACACCTGGCACAAGAACTCCACAGCGTTAAAAATAAACTGAGATAGACGAAGATGGGAGATTTCCGTCAAAACATGTAAAGGTATGAACTAAAACCTAATTGTCTATTAAAAAGAAAGTAAAACCATGACACTCATCTGTATCCAATTTATCTGTTCGCCTTTTGAATGATCCGAACAGGTGCTTTTAGAGCATTCCTCAACTTTTCCAGTCTTATGTTGTTGTCCCAGCTTTTTTGGAACATACTGCAGGTATCAAATTCAAAATGAGGGAATATTTGCAACAAAAACAATACAGTTTATCAGTTTGAATTTTAAATATTTTGTCTTTTAGTGCATTTATTTGAATATAAGTCGAAAAAGATTTGCAAATCAATGTATTCTGTTTAATTTAGGTTTTGTGCAAATGTTTAGGCAGGTGGGGGTTGCCAGCCATTCTGGGCCTGTTAGTTCAGATTTGATGTTTGTGACTACTATAAATTTGCATTGTTCACCTCAAATATAATTCCTATTGTGGATTTAGGAGGCTGCATATAACACTAAATGTTTACTTTTTACTTCAAATGACATTATAATGATTTAACTGATGTGTACAGCAGTTGCACTTTGTGACTTTTTTGTAGGAGTGATAAAGCAAGGGCTTTAGCTAGCAGCAGTGGTGATAAAGTTGTTGTTGACTGCACAGGCCAAAGATTACACAACATTGGTTGAATTAAATGTTTTTTGTATTGATGTAGGTTTGATTTATTTGTAAAACATTATAGAAACTGTTCTTTCTTTGGAACGTCTCTGTTGAGCTAATATGGACAAACTGGTTGAAATAGCTCAATAAAGAATGATTGTCTTGAATGTGAACTGATGAGTACATAAATTCTTCTCAACATTTTATGAGTCCTTGACATGTGTAAAATATGTTCCTCTGTTTGTTGGTTTCAAGGAAATTGAGACCACAAAAATCCAGCTCGGCTCGTCAGGCTGTGCCGTTGACTCGGTGTTGAACGCCTTCATTGTAGTGCAGATAATGATGCAGAGCAGACTGATGGCACCTGCGACGTACAATCTGTCTGCACCCTGTTCAGCTTGCTGACCATCTTGGGCACCTTTTTACATCTTTCAGTGGGACAGGCTGATTGTCTTGTGCTGAAAACCTGGCAGGCATGCCAGGTTGGTATTTACTCACTGACGCAAACTGAACTGCGAAACATCCTGTGTTCCTTTGAGGGCATTGAAGTTCATCCATGCAAACAAAAAGAAGCAAACATTCAAATGTGCGCACAAGCTGTTGACATGTTAGACTTACAAAAATGCAGTTTTAAGGTCATGTTTTTTCTACATCCTATTGCAGGCTCCATATGAGTCACAAACGGCAAGATTGCAGGACAAAGGAAAGTGATTGATTAATCTCTAACTCCCAGCAGCAGGTGGGCAGCAGGGGGTGCATGTGCCTCACAGTGAGAAGGTTGCTGGTTTGATCCCCATGTTGGTCAGAGCATTCATGTGTGGCGTTTGCATGTTCTGTATACAATAATCAGAATCATAAATGTAATAGTTATACAAAAAAACCCCAAAAGAAAATACATCATTTAACATAAACGGATACTTTTAGACCAGTAAACCCATTTTATTGACAGTTTAGCTAGATGCTGCTACATTAATCAACATCAGTCCTTTACAGATTAAATTGATTATAGGTCTAAATTTAAAAATTGATTGATCTCTCTATCCATGTTTGTATTAGTTATACATGCATGCTAACTATCTTTAGGACCAGATAGACATGAGGTCCCTCTTGAAACTGAGATGCCACCTCTCAAGAGGTTAAACTTCAATAAATCTACAAATATGGTGTCATACAGATAAAGACTGAACCTATATTCAGCAGAGACAAATATAATGAGGACAGATTTATGATCTGGGCGTCCATGGATTTATTTTTATTATAAATTCTTATTTTCAGTCCATTTGTCTCTGCCTGAATGGATACATCTCCGTATGTATGTATGTGTATAAACAAATATATAGATTTACATGTTTATATATTTGCATTAGGGGTGTAATGAAATGGTCAACTCACGAAACGATACGAAATACGAAAGAGGGCTCACGATACGAAATAAAGATGAAGGAAAATCCCCAACAGTAGGAAGTTGTGCAAAAATCTCATTTTCTTTATTTTCTTCCTAATGCAAAAAAATAATAATACAACACTAAAAATATTGCTGCATCAGTACAAAATAAATGCTCTTTGAAAAAAACAAAATTGCAATTTTTTCCCCTTATTTAGACTACAGTGCAAATACAAACATAAAATCTCAATAAAAAGTGCTTTGTTGTCGTAACAATCAGGATAAGTACATTCTTGAATGAAAAGGAAAAACAAATAGCAGTCCTCAGAGCTGCAGTTTAGACCTATAAATGTCTGAACTGTGAACTATAATATTTAGCTTGTAGCAGTGCATATACTTCTGATCTTCAAGTATGATCAAATTCTGTCAACTCAACAGTAGATGCAAAAATCAAACATTGTTTTTTATGCAGACTTACACAAACATAGTGGAGCAGTTCTATGGTTTGTTATGTGTTCAATGTGGATTTTAATGTTTCCTATGAATTGACGGTCAGTGAATGGACCAGGAAGGCGGGGCGAGCGGGTCAGAGTTCAGAAGGGGAGAGTGAGTGTGTGTGTTTGAGCGAGGATGGTGAGAGCCGTTAGCAGGAGGTGTGTTGCTACTCACTGTTTTGTTCGTGAATTAAAATTATAGTTGGCGTGGTCACAGCCCACAGTGACTGTTAAATAAAAACAGGTATTCGCAAGCCAGAGTCGCCTTTACTTTTACGTCCGACGGACGTCACAATACAGCCGCTGCCTGTCTTCAGTGGTTGGTAGTTGTACTCCCCGCAGTATACGGCGAACTGCAGCGGCATATTTTGCACACGGTTGTTGTTTTGTCCGCAATCTTTTCACCGTTCTCTCATCTTTTACATGAGACGCAAAAATAGGTCAACACAACTGATTTATTTGACGAAGGAGCGTCAGCTAATTCCCCCACTTTGTCCTCCTCCATATTGCAGCGAGCGTTTTGCTACGGTAGGCGAGGAGGGTTTATTTCGTCCTTTTATTTCGAGCGTCTTTGAATTTTATTTAGTCATTTTTTATTTCGCGAAATTTCGTGGCCTGAAATTTAATTTCACCCCTAATTTGCATATATAAGTGTATCTATGAAATGAAGAGTATGGCTTCAGTCTGCTCTATTGTAAAGTGCCTTGAAATAACACTTGTTATGAACTGGTGCAATATAAATAAAGATTAATTGATTGAAAATCACATTAATTCCCATCCCTAATTATTTCTCACTTCCTGCCTATGCCAAAAGTCCCATCATGAAAACTGCAGTGCAAATTTATTTCCCCTATTAATATAACATTAATTAATAACAGTAATGTTTACACTTGTAGTGTTAATGAAGTCAGGACTTAAGGAGCTGAAAATTTACTCTGTGACAGTGATTCCTAACAGTACATAAAAGTGCTGATGTAAGTTGCACTGTTAAGTGTCAGAAAGTTTTAAATTTTAACAGCAAAAAGAGTCAAGAATAACACTTGATGAGAGTTAAAGCAACAAATCTTCATAAAAAGTTGTGGTTACACTTTGTGCTTTGGACCCTTGTAGACAATGGGAAAGTGCTGACTCTTAGCTCTCTGGTCAGACCTGATTTAATAACAAAGAGTTTTTCTTTTTGTTTTGTTTATTTAGAAAAACAGTCACAAAACAGGGTCATTTTTGAAACCCTGACAAAGGAAAGAGCATAAATCAGAATAAATGGTTTAAGTTTAACAGTTGACGACATGGTGAATTAAAGCTTTTGTTTAGGACTGTTTTGGTTCACTTCATGAACAAAGGGATCTTTGGTGGATCTTTGGGTTTATAAACAGCATACTTTTGGCCCTTAATAAACAAGCTTAATCAGATTCCTTTTTGTTGCCCAACAAGAATGAAGAAGTTCCTCTTACGATGGGAAAAGGCCAACATAACCCGTGATCTGAGGTCGTTCCGAGAACTAATTCCTTCCTGTTTGCTCTTGTGTAATATTACACGACTCATTGACACTTTCAGCCAATGACTGAACACATTTGTTGAATTCCTCATTGCTGCCTTTGGCGTCAGCAGCCCTGTCAGGAACTTCAAACAGGGTTGTTTTAAATATAGATGGAGAGACAAACAGGCTTGAGCCCAAAGACCAAGACACTTGACATTCTCTTAACCAGAGTGTTTCAGTACTCTAGGCTGTGTTGATGAAGAGCATTGAATCAAAAATGGCGTATGCATCAGATGATATTTGAAAATGTGTTCTTCAAAATAATTTTACTAAAGAACTACTAATCAACATTAAATATACATGTTATCTTAGAAACTGCATGATCTAAAAGACATTAAGATGAGCTAACAAACTCTAAACTAACTGTGAAGCAGTTAAATGCCTCTGAATGATGCACAAGCTTCAGACGGAGAAAGAAAAATGGTGGGTAAAGATGGAGGGTCGGGGTGTGATTTTGTTGTATGATTCAGAGTAATATCAAAACCCAAGAAATACTCGAGACCTTTAGACTTTAACCTTTAAAGTTAGACAAAACCGCTTAATTCTTGTCATGTCAAAAACTGCCTTTCTCGCAATGTTAAGACTTTTTTTTTTTGTTTAAATCATAAATAATGACAGAATACAATGATTTGCAAATCCTTTTCAACTTATATTCAATTGAATACACTGCAAAGACAAGATACTTAATATTCGAACTGAGAAATTTTATTTTCTTTTGCAGATAATCATCAACTTAGAATTTAATGGCAGCAACACATTGCAAAAAAGTTGTCACAGGGGCATTTTTACCACTGTGTTACATCGCCTTTCCTTTTAACAACACTCAGTAAACGTTTGGGAACTGAGGAGACCAATTTTTGAAGCTTTTCAGGTGGAATTCTTTCCCATTCTTGCTTGATGTGCAGCTTAAGTTGTTCGACAGTTCGGGGTCTCTGTTGTTGTATTTTACGCTTCATAATACACCACACATTTTCAATGGGGGACAGGTCTGGACTACAGACAGGCCAGTCTAGTACCTGCACTCTTTTACTACGAAGCCACGCTGTTGTAACATGTGCAGAATGTGGCTTGGCGTTGTCTTGCTGAAATAAACAGGGGCGTCCATGAAAAAGACGTTGCTTGGATGGCAACATATGTTGCTCCAAAACCTGTATGTACCTTTCAGCATTAATGGTGCCTTCACAGATGTGTAAGTTACCCATGCCTTGGGCACTAATACACACCCATACCATCACAGAAACTTTGAACTTTGCACCGATAACAGTCCGGCTGGTTCTTTTCCTCTTTGGTCCAGAGGACATGATGACCACAGTTTCCAAAATCTATTTGAAATGTGGACTGGTCAGACCACAGAACACTTTTCCACTTTGCATCAGTCCATCTTAGATGAGCTCGGGCCCAGCGAAGCCGGCGGTGTTTTTGATAAATGGCTTTGGCTTTGCATAGTAGAGTTTTAACTTGCACTTACAGATGTAGACGAACTGTAGTTACTGACAGTGGTTTTCTGAAGTGTTCCTGAGCCCATGTGGTGATATCCTTTACACAGAGATGCCGGTTTTTGATGCAGTACTGCCTGAGGGATTGAAGGTCACGGGCATTCAATGTTGGTTTTCGGCCTTGCCGCTTACATGCAGTAATTTCTCCAGATTCTCTGAACCTTTTGATGATATTACGGACCATAGATGATGAAATCCCTAAATTCTTTGCAATAGCTCGTTGAGAAATGTTGTTCTTAAACTGTTGGACAATTTGCTCACACATTTGTTCACAAAGTGGTGACCCAAACTCTGTTAATAATATATTGAGTTATCAGTAAAAAATGTCAAGAATTGGTGATGTTAAAAATTTAAGAAATCCTTTTAAAAAGTCCTGGTTCCTCATCCACATTCAGATCACCAAAGTCTAATCATGTCTTTCTTGTGTCAAGAGCAAGATGATGGAAAATGTGTTGAAGACTTCTACCGCCTTCACACTAAAATTAGTGGGTCAACGCAGGTTTTTTTAACACAAATTTAACCCGCGAACAATCGGCAAGTGACTCTTTTCCAACTGTCAGCAGACCCGGGTCTAATTGGCAACAGATGAGTTGCGTGGCTGTTTTTTTTCCTCTGGCACATCAAGCTGATGTCATAATGATGATGACATCATCAGCGCAAAAAAGTATGTCCATGCAAACAATGGAAAGGAGTGTAGAGGCCGTGGACACAATTTTCTGGACTTTACACTTTTGTCCCTCTTTAAAAATGTACAAACTTAGCGCTGATGTTACAAAGGCAGATGGAATTCGTTGCTGAAATGGCAAAGAGTCACGTAACTTTCCAACAACGGGGGCTGGCATGATGTTATGCTATTGGGACGTTACGAAGCCGATCGGAGGCGAGCCAATTAAAACCCATGTCACTTGCAGGGCCAGTTGACCCGGGTCGAAATGCAGATTAAACCTTTTGAAACTGCTGACAGGAGCTGATTGTTACTGGGTTTAAACAGGTTTTTTGGCCAGTCTGAAAGGGGTTTTATTGAGTTTAAAGCTATGGTCTACGATTTGGAAGCTTTGTACATATTAATAACACCGTTTATAAGGCTGTTATGGTCCTATGGTCCTATCTACACAGTATAAAGACCAAAAAGAATGAAAAAAATCCATTCAGTATATCCGCTGAAAAGCTGCATACTAGCTGACCAATCAAACCTAAGAACCTGCGACTATTAATTGGTCCGTGAGTTGGTCTGTGAGTCCATCCAATCCTCGTCTCCCTCGCTACGCAGCGTCATGCGTAGTGCGTCATGGTCCCGTCTCCTCCCCTCTACCTCCGGTGAGCAGCTAGCAGCGTTAGCTACTGAACTATCATGGAGCCGGAAAAGCCTAGCGCCGAGACCGAAGCCGCCTCCCTCTCCCGCGGGGCCCAACGGAGCTCTGCCCGCGGGTTGAGGCCTGTTAGCGGGCTAACGGCTAACGGCTAACGAATAGCCTCAGCCGGCCGTCAGACCTTCAGCATCGGCCGTTTCGCCCCTGGTTGATCAGGTAATGGCTTTGTTTACTACAGTGGGAGATGTCTGCTGAATAACTCTGGTTAGTTTGTGCCTGCACGGGCTAATAACTTGTAGGGGAGCGGGTTAGCCTGTTAGCCGCTAATCGTTTGCACTGTAAGCTGAGCTGGGGAGGACAGGCTGAGAAAGATAAATCCTCCCCCACACTCGGCTCCGCTCTGGCGGCGCCAGACCCGCATTGCCGCCGGTCCAATTGAAATGGCTACTGCTGTGTGTTACAAGGGGGATGTCTGTCGTGTTTGATACTTTCAGTTGAGCTGAGCTGTTTTTGACTGAGTTTGCTGCTGATATATTGTGCTAGTCGCTCGTAGCTCTGTCCGAGGGAGCTATATGAGGCGTCACGAGCTGGGGGCGGGATCTTGGAACACGGAGGGGAGAGGTGAGGGAAGGGGGGCAGGCTGCGGTTTCAAATCGTAGACCACAGCTTTAAGCGAAAATGCCAAATGACGCAATGTGAAGAAATTCTTTAAAATAAATCCTGTATCCCCATCCAGACTTGGATCACCACCAAAATCTAATCTCTCCCTCTTTGTGCCTTGAACAACACTCCCTAGAAATTACCTGAAAATCCTTTGAGAATTTTCTGGGTTATCAGCAAAATGCAGAAAACTGCTATTTTGGGCAATGTTAACAAAACTTCAAATTCCTGTAAATGCATCTGATTTTGGATCAACACCAAAATCAAAACACTTAAAAATGACATTCCCTGAAAATAATGGGAAAGGTTTTGGATTTATCAGCGAAACTGTGGAAAACTGCCCTTTATTGAGATGTTAAGAAACCCTTTAAAAAAATTCCTGGATCAACACCAAAATCCAATCACTTCTTCCTTATGTAATGAACAATGTTTCCTGACAATGACGGGAAAATCCTTTCAAATTTTTTGAGTTGTCATCAAAATGCAGAAAAACTGTCCGATCACTCAGTGCTGACAGAGCCTTTATAATTCCTGTAACCCCATCAATACCAAAATCAAATCACTTCTTCCGCTTGTCATGACTAACACTCCCTGATTATGGTGAGAAAATCTGTCAAGAATTTTTTTAAGCTTAGCTAATGAGTGGAAAACTGTACTATCACGCCTTCTTGACAAAGCCTTTAAAATGTCGGCAGAGCCATATAACTCTTTGTCATTCCATGACTAACAAACCAGAAAATGTAATTCAAAACTGTTTTTTGTGTTTTCCTGTTCACCAACAAAGACACTAACAAAAGCTGGTAAACATAACCTCCTTGGTTATAAAAATCAAATCACAGTAGTTTCTGTCCTTACAGAAGAGAGGGAGGCTGAAGAAAACCACATACAGTAACTAAAGAGGCTGAGGGGATGACAAACGATCAGTGGCGTAGTTTACGTGGGGTTGGTGGGTTATGAAAACCCACGGGCCCTCTTCACCACACTTCTGAGGATTTTTGTTTGCTTGTTTGTTTAAATCCGAGGCGGAATGAGCGCAGCAGTTGCCTTCTTTGCAGCAGCAGGTTAGTGCAGAGTGTAACGTGACGTCAGACTGGGTCACTGTATTATGTTGCATATTAAGAGGGGGATACCCCTGCCGATTTGAGCTGTTGGCCCATTGAAATGTGATTGGCTCAGCCGCATATTGAGCCAGACCGAAGACGAGAGATGAAAAAAGATGAAGAAAAGACAGATGCTGCTAGAAAAAGGCGCTAGTGGAGCGGAAAAACGTATGGCTCGAAAAAATAAAATTTTAAGAGAAGATGCAGCCAAATGCGCCGAACTTCCGGATCTTTTCCGCCACAGTGGGGTCCTCACTGGGGTGGAAAACATCCGGGTGGTGGCCGGCAGCAGGTAGACATGCAGGTAAACATGCACTGTCTACTGCAGCGACATGGTGCTACATCATCTTAACCACACAAACGCAGCGATTTCACCCATATAAATAGAGATTAACGGCTATTTTTAAACCGATAAAAAGTGGTTGTAAACAATAATGGTCCACATGTAACGGGCCATATGCTTGCACTGAAAGAGTGTTTCTCATACATTTATTAACTCGTGATTATTATTTTTTATTATTATTTAGTTTCAAATCTGCATTTGCTTCTTCTGGACCATTTGACTGTGCTTGCTTATAATGCTCTTCTGTGCTATTTTAATTTTTTCTGAACTCCACCGCCTGGGCATGACATTTCAGGCCTCAGAGCCATTCTGTATGAACAGAGATAATTCTGTGGTGTGGACAGAATTGTCTCTGACAAAAATATCCACTAAATACATTCATAAAATAATCCATATATGCGTAGTCCAGATAATTGTTCAGGGCACAGACAGAAAAGTCAAACATTATAAATCATTAATTTTCTTTGTCAATAAAAATGAAATCCATAGGCTTTATTATTACATTTGTTATTAAGGATATATTGAGGGAGAGCATGAAAGTGAGGCAGCATTAGGTGCACAGGCAGAGCGCACTTTCAGTCACCTTAAACTGATCAAGACTTATCTGCACTCAAACATGAGCGAGTCTCACCTCTCAAACCTGGTATTACTTTTCATTGAGAGAGAGATGTCTGGGAAGAATAGCTTGGACAAGGTTGTTGATACATTTGCAAGAATGAAAAAAAGAAAAACACATCTCAAATAGTAGCAGTAATGAGAGGTTGTATCCAGTATTTTACATTTTTTTTTATTTTACTTTTTTTATGTCCTCTATTCTTGTGTGCAATGCGGCATGCAAAACATGTGGGCCCCTTTGACACATATGAAAACCCATGTGGAATACATCCCAGCTACACCACTGCAAAGGATCAATTGCTTACTTAATCTTAGTCATAACTAAAAGAGATAGTTATCATTGTATTTTAATGCTTGACCTACTTTAAGACATGTAATCACATAATCTGTGAAGCAGTCAGCATAACGGATTGTAACAGCTGGGTTTTATTTTCCATCCTGCATGGTGATTTATGATAATATTGTTCCTTTCCGTAACTTCTACGTGACCAGACAAACAACAAACTGCAATGACGAAGCTGTTGTTGTATTCGCTCCAGAAATAAGTTATGTGCTGGCCTCTTGCTTTATTAACTTTGCAAACCCAAATCTCTAAAGTTGGGACATTGCAGCATTGAAATAAAAAACATTAAATATACTAATTCAATATACCACAAAGACAAGATATTAAATGACATACTGATCAACTTTATTGTTTTTTTTTTTTTTTGCAAATAGTCCCTCATTTTGAATTTGATGGCTGCACCACAATCCAACAGGAGCATGCCCACTGTGTTACATCACCTTTCCTTTTAGCAACACTCATTAAATGTTGGGATCTGGACATTAGCTGTTGACGCTTTGTAGGTTTAATTTAATTTAATTTAATGTATTTGATTTACAGGGACAATGCATATTAATGGACATTACAGTAAATATGCCAGAGTTAGCCAAAAGGCTAATTTTCATCTGTAGTCCCCGGCCAGATGTTAAAATGGGCAACCTAAAAAACACAAGATGAAATAAAACAGAGCAGAATAAAAGAATGCAGAGTTAGTTATTAGAAAACAAATCACACCCTAAAGTTAAACAGTACTAGGATCTGAGAGAGAAGGAGGGAGACAGAGAGAGAGAGAGAGAAAGAGAAATAAAATAAAATAATTATAATTATAATACATAAGGGTAAATAACCACAGATATGAAACATATGCGAGAGGAAGCTGCTTAAAGTAAATTTCCAAATCATGCAAAGCATATGAAGGAACAACAGAAAAACGCAAAATACAAGGCCATGCAAGTAAGACATAAGGTATACCAAGGTATTGTTAACACTGGACAGATCTATATAAAAGCATATGATTATTAAAATAAAGCATGCATAACTGGGTTGAGCAGCAGAGGAAAGAGAAACAAAACCATAGCACAGAAAAAACACATACAGTCAGCTCTTGCATGCACAAGACAAATTTGTAGAAGGCAGACACGAGGTGGCAGGGACAGGGATTATGGTTTTAGTGCTGACAGTTTTGATTTTTTATAAGCCACTGTTTTAAATAAGACCTGAATGACTGATATGTGTTGAGCTCTCTGACAAAAGATGGCATGTTATTCCATTCTCGAGAGGCTTGGACAGAGAAAACTGACTGACTAAAAGTACTTTTTCGAAGAGGGATAATGCAGTCTCCTCTTGTGACTCCTCTTGTGTGATGGGAATTTGTTCTAAGACTGACAAAATCAGAAAGTGGTGGGGGAGCCATACCATGTGTGATTTTATAGACAAGACATGCATTTATGTGTATTACCAAGTTTTCCCAACTTAGAAGCTTATGCTTTTTCAGAATCTCACAATGATGAAATTGTTTTTGTTGTTTGTCAAAGACTTTAAGTGTTTGCTTATACAAAGACTGAAGTGGTTTCAAGGTTGTTTGACCAGCCTGGGACCAGCTAGTTAGACAGTAGGTCATGTGAGAAAATATCATTGAATGCATGTACATCTTGGCTGCTTCGGTGGACATGGAGTTCCTGATAACTCTGAAATTTGCAAGGTTAAACTTCACCTGTTTACAGACTTTTTTTTACATGTTCCCTGAATTTCAGATTAGAATCAAGAATAACACCCAGGTACTTAAATTCTTTTACAATCTGTAGCTTTTCACCTGATACAATAATATCAGGGTCTTCAGAGTCACCTGTTTTAGTGAAGAACATTCCAACTATTTTAGACAAATTTAGTTGGAGACAGCACTGATTGAGCCATGCTGTAATTTTGGCCATTGCATTGGTGAGTTTTAGAGCTACTTCTGCTTTGGTCAAACCATGTACATACAAAACAGTGTCATCAGCATACATTTGGATATGAACCTCAGGACACACAGATGGCAAGTCATTGATATACAAACAGAGTAGGAGTGGGCCCAATATGGATCCCTGTGGAACACCAGTTGACAAGTAGAGGTAGAATAGAGGTTGAATTCATTCCCCTTCTTGCTTGGTGCTTGATGTACGACTTCGGTGGCTCAGTTGTCTGGGGTCTCCGTACCTTCAGTCTTTTACTACAAAGCTATTGTAATGCAACCTGACAAGCCAGATGGACAGCTCCATATATATCTGCCACAGAAATATTTCACTAGTCCATCTGGGTAGGAGCCCTTTAAATTTGTTTTCAGGGGCAGAACATTAAAAAAAAAACACACAAGCTTGTGAGTGGACAATCGTTTGGCTCATCACATTCATCACAGACCAATCCACATCAAGCAGGGTTGCCTCCTATAATGTAGCATACATAGCGGCTAATGTAGCAGCTAATGGCTAACAACAGTTAATGACCATTAGCCGTTAGCCGCTAACTTAGCTGCTAACAGCTAACAGCCTTGTACTATCATCTTACACTAAATCGTACCACACAGATGATTCATTTAACACTTACATGTGACATGAGCCTCGTCAAAGACAATCCCTACTAGTAAACTTCTGAGGAGGGCAGATTTCGCCAAGTTTCACTCGGTAGCCATGAGGACAATAAGCGAATCCGCATGTTCGGTTCTCAACTTCCGGTTGTCATCATGTCCGCATTCTGCAGCTCCCACCTCTCTTCCCTGATTGGGCCATTAGGAATTCAGCCGAGTGAATTTGTTGGACAACTGAGGCTGGCAAGATGGACCTGCAGGATTTCAGAATCAGGCAGGTCTGTCTGCTCTGTAAGGCTAGTTGTAATGTCACTTGAATGTACAATAGCTTGACGTCTTACTGAAGTATGTAGGAACAGCCCTTAAAACATTGCTGGAATGGTAGCATATGTTCCTGTATGTACCTTCAGCATTAATGGTGCCATCACAGATGTGCATGTCACCCATGCCATGGGCACTAACACACCCCCATACCATCACAGAAGCTGCAATTTGAACTTTACACTGACAACAACCCACATGGTCCTTTTCTGCTTTAGCCTGAGGACAGGATGTCCATGATTTAGAAAAAAAGAAATGTGGACTCATCTCACCACAGCAGATTTTCGGCAGTATCTCTGGCTGTTGTTGATATTTAGTATTAGCTTTGCATGTTAGAGTTAACTGGCACTTTTTTAGAGATAAACTGTGTATACTGACAAAGGTTTTCTGAAGTGTTCCTGAGCCCATGTGGTGATATCCTTCACAGAATTACGCCTGTGCTTAATGCCGTTCAACCTGAGGGATGGAAAGTCACATCTTTTGACGTTTTTAAGGACTGTTGAAATCCCTAAATTCTATGTTATAGTACTTTGAAAATTATTCCTCTTAAACTGTTGGGCCATTTGCTCATGTGTTGTTCACAAAGCCATGAACCTCACTTCATCATTGCTTGTAAATCAATCAATCAATCTTTATTTGTATAGTGTTATCTCAGTGTTGGTGTTATCAAAGTGTTATCTCAAGACACTTTACAATTGAGCATAATACTCTTCATTTTATGGATACAAGTAGGTAAATGCATAGATACATATATAAGATACACATATACATTTATACCGTGTTGGGAGTAATGCATTAAAAAAGTGATATGATTACTGTAATGCATTCCTTTTTACTGTAATGTAGTAATATAAGGCATTACAAAAAAAAAAATGTAATATTTTACTTGGTACAAATGTCAGTAATGCAAGTTTCAATGCATCTTTAATTTTACCTGGAATGAAGAGTTTTTGTTTGTTTGTTTGTTTGTTTTTTTTCTTTGTTTGTTTGTTTGTTTGTTTAAATACAAATTTGCCAAATACTCTGTGAGACCAGCAGAGGAGAAAAGTCCTCAGTCCTCGTGTCTGTATGGGTGTGCTGATAATTTTATAGAGGCATTATCAATGATTTATGGTTGTGATGAACTCATGGGTGCCCAGACCACAAGTGCATCCCAACCATATTTGTCTCTGTTAAGTATAAAGGTGTTAAAGGCCTCTTGAGATGTGACATCCCATTTTCAAGAGGGACCTTATGATTATTTGGTGATAAAAATAGATACAATAGATGTATCAACCATGGATGGAGAGATCATGCTAATATCTACATTAACAGCTAAAATGATACTGGGAACTGAATGTGGCTAAAGAAATGGCCAAATATGTGTCATGTCTGTAATTGTAGTTTTTGAGGCTTCGTGACTCCACAGCAGCTGGAAGTCTCCACCAAGGATCCCGGGCCACCTACAAGACAAGAGCCAGAGACGAGTACAGGAGCAAACAAAATGCTCCTCTGAAGACCCAATCATCACACTAAGCTGTTTCAGATTTACCTGTGGAGGGTTCCAGGTGTTTTTAAAGTTCTTCAACTTCCCCATTATTTTTCTTTATGTATTTTTTGGGGCGTTTTGTGCCTTTATTGATAGGACAGAGACAGTGGATAGGCCAGTGAAAGGGGGTGAGAGAGTAGGAGAGGACACTGCAAACTGGTCACAGGCTGGATTCAAACCCGGCAGATGCATGTACATGGAACGTGCCTGGTCACTAACCACTCCACCACACCAGCACCCCATTCTTTTGTTGCCCCTGTCCCAGTTTTTTTTTGGAATGTGTTCGGTCATCAAAATCAAAATGAGTGAATATTTGCAGTTAAATAAAGAAATTTATCTGTTTGAACATTTAATATTATTTTTGTTGTGAATCAACTTGAACATATGCTAAAAAGTGAACTGTTTTCTGTTTTTCTTTGCATTGTACACAATGTCCCAACTTCAGTGGTAGATACATTTTGAAACTAAAAAAGCACTTGGAGAGCGCAGACCTCCGCCAGCGCCACAGTCCTCACCCATATTGTGTTTTTCACCATAAATATTAGTCCTACCTTTAGGTTGCGATTACATACCACCAAAAACAGTCAAATCTGATAAGTTTTCATTGCGTTTTGGCCTTGTGTCTACATGGAAACTCGTTGAAAACGGAAACTTTTGAAAAAGGGCTCCAGGGCAGAAAGTTTCCAAAACGCGCTCCATGCAGCCCCGTGTAAACCCGCATAGGAGCGTTTCAAGGTGAAATGCTGGCACCACCGCATGCGCAGTACTCTGTCAGATGAAGGCTGCGCGTGCATACCAGGAACAACAACTTCGGCCGTCCGCCGAGTAACGTGTGAGCCTATTACCGTGCTCGGTTTGTTATCCAGTCAAAACCATCCAGACAGATTTGTTGTCCGAACTGATTTGTTGTCCAGAAAATAAACTCCTGCGTCTCTGTGCGTCTATTCGCCATCACCGCATTAACTCGTCTTCCAGCGTCGTTGTCTGAAAAAAGAAGAATTCTAAAACACAAAGGAAAAATCGTCTTTAAGTCAGGAGTTCCCATGTAAACCTAGCCTTATTTCATGTAAATATTTAGATTCCTTGACCATGAAAACATACAATTAGCAATTGGTTTCATAATGATATTTATTTTAGTTCAGTAGTTATTCACAAAATCACATTTTTCGGCGTGGCGTCCAGACGCTGATCCGGATCAACACCAAAATTGAATCACTTCTTCCTTTTCCCATGCTGAACATTTCCTGAAAATTTCATCAAAATCCATCCATAACTTATTGAGTTATTTTGTTCACAGACAGACAGACTCTCCTGAAAACATAACCTCCTCGTCGGAGGTAAATGAGAAGCTGAGAACAACAGACAGCGTTCAGATCATCTCCACATCTTTTACAGAGCTGAGCTTTTGAAAGGATCTCTTCAGCATTGAAGATGTTTTTACACCCATTTACACCAAAGTGGTAGAAAACCGATGGCTATCTTACTGATGAAAAATCTTTTGTGGGACATAAAGTCAGATAAAATCAACCAGCTTCACAGATAACTACACAGCTGACTTTTACAAGAAGAGAACAAATAGTCTACATATTTCAAATTGTGCTGGCAGATTATGAAGGGGGTTAGAGGTAAGGTAAAGGTCAAAAACGTGCTTTGAGCATCTAGATTTTGTTACAGCAAGTTGGCACACAGGAATGATAGACACTAAAAGTCATGTAAATATTTTAAGGACAGGTGAGGGCATTCGGGGTTCCCAATCTTTTCTAGAAATCAGTTTCTACATCTACCTGTATTGTTGTGTTTATGCCTCTTCTGCATAGCTGTCAATTTTTGGATTTGAAAATAAGGGACACCTCCCGGTGCCTGCTGCCCGCTGTCCCACCATGCCAGCCAATCTCCAGCGTCTCGTACATTCTACATTTAAAACTGGTGTACAGGAATGTCCACTCGTTCCATCCATCCATCTAGTTTTTCTTAGTTGTTCCTGCTGTGGGCTCTAATCTCGCGACAACTGTCACCCAGGCTACAGCATATGGCAGTTCTCGTGAGGCTTCTTCTTCCTCTTAGGTTTTATGGCAGTTGGCATCCGCCCTTTTGGTGCATTACGCCTCATTCTTGCGATGAGGCTAGTGACAGTGTTTAGTTTGGAGGGAATGTTTGTTTGGTTTCATTTAATATAATACGGGAAATTTACGGGACAATACTAATTGGGGAGGATGGTGGGAAAGAGGGATAAAATACAGTAGTGTCCTGGCCAAAACGGGAGACTTATGCTCTTCTGCCCAGAGGTCTGCATTTACAATGGCTGTAGCAAGTGACAATATCAATGAAGGCAATGCTCAGGTTAATCTAGTCTTCTAGAAAATAAGGTTAAATGTTCATGACCAATATCTCTAGCTAGCTCCACTGCATCATATGAACTTAAAGGAACACTACACCCAAACAACGATTTGGCCTCATTTTCGACTCACTCTCATGCTGAACAACACTGTGGAGTAGTTTTGGAACATCTAGGATGCAGCTGGAGATCTGGGGGAATCCTCGCTGTCCACTGACATTGATATCATGACTTAGATAAGAGCCCGAACAAACAGTGTCCTTAAAAGTCCACAAAAAGTCGGCAATATTCCTCCATACTGCTCGTGCGCTGTAATCCAAGTGTTCTGAGCGGGTAACGTCCACCATTTACTCGAAACGACATCATTTAGCACATGTTTATAGCCTAAACAGTACTACTTGGCATTTCTATGATACACTTACGGGTGCCTACGGGAGCCGTGGCTGACCAAAACAAACGAATGCGCACTCTGCAATAACTAGGAGCGTAGAACAAGAAATCCCACATTCTGCTGTGAGTGACGGAGCTGTGGACAGACACAAGAGGGGTCAGCAGAATGTGGGATTTCTTGTGTTCTTGTTTCTTGTTCTACGCTCCTAGTTATTGCAGAGTGCGCATTCCTTTGTTTTGTTTGTTTGTTGTGTATTATTTCTTTGTGTCCCAATTGTTCTGAGTTTCTATAAATTTTATTCCTTAACCTGTATTATTTTATCTACTCATATTTCATGGATAAGTGTGCATTGTAAATTTTTTACTTCATGTCCTTTTTTCCCCATTTTGTTCACTGAAAATGTAGAAGGAAGCTAAATAATTTGCCAAAACAATTCAAGCTTTTTTAAGGACATTTCACTTTTTTTTGTCATTTTTCTTATGTTTCCAATGACTGGAAAATTGGTGAGTCATTTTCCAGGTTTTCCAGGACATGTGGGAACCCTTACATTGACGATAGTTTTTTCTTTGGCATACAACCATCTATGCAGAAATCTGTGCTCCTCTGTGTGGCTTGGTAAAAGTTGCAGCAGAGAAAGCGTGCACAGATGTCCATGTTTCACTCCTTGCTGTGCCCCATTCAATCATTTATTCATTCATGCTCAGAGGGGATGAACCCAATCCTCTCTCCACCCTTCAGTCAAAGCACTGAGCCCTCAGACCTCAAAGGTGTCAGATGTGGAGAGTGCCAGTTCACAAGAACTGAAGTTATGACGAAAAAATAACAATGGGCCCAGTATCAGGAGCTTGAAAACATGGCTCACTGTTTCAATCCCAGCTGCTGTTGGGCAAGAGACGGGCTACACCCTGTACTGGCCGCAGGTCAGAAACGTGGAGAGATGAGCCTTCTCACACGATCACACCAAGGCGCAGTTTAGTGTCACCGATGAACCTCGCGGGCACACAAAGGAAAACCAGGTCAATGGTAGCGCCACTGTGCAACCTAACTCTTCAAATGTACAACAAAGAACCACAAATGAACACCTGAGCAAACCGTGTTTATGTTTCAACATCACTTTCTGTGGTGATAAATTCTGATCATTTAAAATTTAAACTTTATTGAAAACTGCTGCAGTTTATGAACATTTCCTGACATCTGGCAGGGAAAGTTTGCAGTAAACTGGGCCAGAAAAGTCAGTCATCATTTGTTGCTGGAAAGTCCTCACGAGGCAGCTCTTAAATCTTACTGTGATTGAGTCTTAAGTCTCTGACTATGGACTTTGAGATTCTGCTCTAATCCCTCCAACAAGTTCAGGATTAACCCATGTGCTGGTCAGTGTTGGGAGGAATGCATTACAAAAGTAAAGTGTTTGATCTAATGCATTTATTTTTACTGTAACGTCATAATGTAAGGCATCACAAAAAAATATATATTTAACTTGTTACAAATGTCAGTAATGCAAGTTACACTGCATTTTAATTTAACCCAAAATGTAGAGGTGTTTTTACTTCGACCAGGAGGTTATGTTTTCGGGAGAGTTTGTCTGTCTGTCCGTCCATCTGTCTGTGAACAAAATAACTCAAAAAGTAATGGATTGATTTTGATGAAATTTTCAGGAAATGTTTAGCATGGGAAAAGGAAGAAGTGATTCAATTTTGGTGTTGATCCGGATCAGCGTCTGGATCCGCCATTACAAAAAATGCGATTTTCGTGAATAACTACTGAACTAAAATACATATCATTATGAAACCAATTGCTAATTGTATGTTTTCATGGTCAAGGAATCTAAATTTTTCCATGAAATAAAGGTAGGACTAATATTTATAGTAAAAATCACAATATGGGAGAGAACTGTGGTGCTGGCGGAGGTCTGCGCTCTCTGAGTGCTTTTCTAGTTTTAAATATAAATTCGCCAAATACTCCATACAAAGCTGTGGTCCACTCCCCAAATTCTGCTTAAAGCTCCACAACAAATAGTAATTACCATTTACAGAGACACATCCTGCTTCAGGAGCCGATTGTATCATATTTGATACATACTTTTATAATACCTCTCTCTACTTAATATGATCAACAAATTACAAAAAAACATTTGCATACAATCAGATAAATGATAAAAATGTCCTCAAATGGATTATCAGTTGCCAAAAACACCTAATGTATCAAATGAGATACAAAAAATCTATATGTTGAATTTTATGACCATTTTGATTTTTATTGATTTTAGCAGAAAGTGAAACAAATATTTCAGGTCCAAAAAAATTGAATTTTCTGGCAATAATCTATGGTCTTGGACCGTGGGTTAAGATAGGTTGAAGAAGAAAACTCTTTCCACTAGGGATGGGTACCTTTCACATTTGAACCGATACCATACCATTATCTCCTTTTGTTTTGTCCTCATAATGTACCCACACCTCTCACCACTGTCTCCATTTGGTTTTTTGTCCTTTACTTAGGCCCTTACAAAAGGAGGTTGCCTAGGAGCTAAGGCAGAACCCAAAAATCATTATCGGCTACATGATACATGCTCTAAAATTCAAATCCATCTTCTAACATCACTCATTAATCATGGTCTTGTTGATGGCCTGGTCCTTGCTGCTGAAATGGCTCGTTTGGACATGGAGAACAATGACCCACAACCACAATCATATCAGAGCACACACAGGCATGTTGACCTGTCCTCATTTTTCATTAACATTACTGTGGACAGAAACTACCCTGATGACAAGCTTGGCAGAAACAATGGAACAATGATGACTTAATGGTCACAGGCCCATTTATTCAGAGCCCTCCCATCTTTTGTTCACGCTGCCCAACCTTCACCTCACTGAGAGGAAAGTACGCATTGTCCCTCTTCAGTGGAAAGACTTTAAAAATAACCTGAATTGATAAAATTTCCACCCTCAGACTGATCAGTAAAACAGTTTCTCTTGATTATTTTTACAACAGAGTCTTATCGATCCTTGTGCACATGTCAAAGAAGTGATTCACTCTAACAATCTCTGGAACTTCCGACGACAAAGTTGTTTAATGACTTTAAATGAGATCATTAAAAAAGAAATAAAAATGGGGCTCTGAAATCCAGAGAGGCAGGATCAGCTGCATTTTTCTTGCATCACTCTCCGAGCACAAGGCGATCACGCCTCATGTGTTATGAATCATCACTGCAAAAGGTAATAAACACACGTTTCCTCTGTCTGAAGGCTTACAAGAAGTTGGTTTGAGTTTTGTGACTGGAACTAAAGAAGTGACTTAAAAGAAGAGAAAAATCAGGATAAAATAATTTTATTGCTTCAAACATGACTTTAAAATCTTGGTTTGGCATAAATTAAAATGACTACTTTATATAATATAAATATTAAAATTTACAAAACAGCTCTAAGAAGAAAACAGTACAGCAGTTAATCGGTTTAAGGTAAAACTTCATTTTGACTATTTTTGTGAGTCTTGATTAAAGGGATATGCCAACATTTTTTTGTTTTTGAGCCTTGCCTCACTCGTGTCTGTTACACGCAGGTACACACCTTTTTTTCCAAATGTGCGTGCAGTAACAATGAAGGGGTGGGTATTGCTCAGCGCTAATTAGCCAATTCAAACACTGCGAGTCAATGGGTAGTGTTAGCCTGCCTCTGCGACTTGTTTTTTTTGCCTTGTTAATGTTACGTTATCTATTTTTATATTCAGATTAGCGCCTGATGTAATTTTTGGAAGAAATATACATACCGGCACATATACATTTACAACTGCTGACATACTTACATGGCATATCCACGGTGGTTTGTACACGCACCTTGTGGTCAAGGTTCGCTTGTTTTTCTTTCAACGTGTTAATTTTAGTCTAAAAGTTGATGACCTTACATAAAGGAGTAAAAAAGCAGGTCACCACAAGCACATAGGACTGTTAAGATTTCCCAAAGAGTTTATCTGATGACTGTAGGCAGAGGTTGGCTAACACTACCCATTAATTCCCACTGTTTGAGCTAAGCTATCTAGTGGTGGGCTAGCTCTCTTCCTTGTAAATGCACGCACAATTGAAATAATGATGTCTATCTGCTTATCATGGACTTTGGAGTGAGGTAAAATACGAAAAGCAAAAAAATGTTGGCGTATCCCTTAAAGAGTGATGCTTTCTTTGGGCTTCCGTATTGTTCTCCTTCATTCCTCAAGTTCAATAAGTTTCTTCAAATCAGACTTCAACATCTCCTCATCCACTTCCTCCTCCTCTACCTCCACCTCCACTCCGTCCATGGTTTTCTGCAGCTCCTCCTTGATGCGGTTCAGCTCCAGCAGCCCATCCTGCAGGTCCTTACAAACCTCTCTGATCTTAGCAGCAAACTCGGTCTTCGCTCCCTTTTTGAGTTCTACTGAATCCTTAGCCAGGAAGAAGACGTCCAGAGCAAGGAAGAGGCCAGACATGACTCCTGTAGTGACACTCATCACCTGAGCAGCTTTGGCGGCGCTACCCGCCGCGCCGAGGACCTGGACAGTGCTGATCAGGCTCTCGGTGTTGATCACCAGGGCCTTTCCAGCCCGACCGCCTTCCTTCATCACATGCTTGACGTTCTGGTTGAGGTGTTTCTTGGAGATGCTCTCTGCGTACTGCTCAAAGTTCCACTCCTCCAGTGTCTCCATACCTTCCTGTGAAGCAAAAAAAAAGTAAAATTTGAGCTTATAACTGACTTAAGAAAATCTTTAAAGGGATAAGATTTTTTTCTTTTCATGTCTTGTCGCACTCCTAAGTCCATGGCAAGCAGATAGACTCCATTCTTTGGACTGTTTGTGCAGTAACAAGGAAGAGACAGGCAGAGCTCGCCCACTGTTAATTAGCTTAGTTCAAACACTGGGAGTCAATGGGCAGTGTTAGCCTGCCTCTACCTACAGTCGTCAGAAACCTTTTTCAGCAACTCTAAACAGTCCTGTGTGCTTGTCAATACTTTTTCCCAGGTTATGTTACGTTATTTTTCAACCAAGATTAGCAGTTGTAGCTTTCAAAAAAAAAAAAAAATGACACTAAACCACATGCGCAAAGACGTGTTTGTAAGTAGGTCAAGAAAACAAAGCCTCTGTTGAGAAGAAAAAATATGGTACAAAGGATAATAATCTTTGTAAGAGGAGAAGGGGGTGGTTGCACAAAGATGACGACAACAAGCACACAAAATCCATAAAAGTTGATGAAGCGCTTATCTGATTACTGTTGGCAGAGGCAGGCTAATGCTTCCCACTGACTCCCAGTGTTTGAGCTAAGCTAATTAGCGATAGGCAAGCTATGCCTGTCTCTTCCTTGTTACTGCACGCACAGTACGAATAATGGAGTCTTGCCATGGACTCGGCAGTGAGACAAGACATGAAAACAAGGAAATGTAGCTCAAACACTGGGAGTCAGTGGGTAGCGTTAGCCTACCTCTGCCTAGTCATCTGATAAACTCTTCAGCAACTCTAAGTGGTCCTGTGTTTGTTTGTTTTTTACCACTTCAATGCATGAAAGTGATGTAAAGCATGTCTGTGGTCTTTTCAAATGCACCGTGTTGTTTAGTTGCACACGTATGTCTGTCAAAAAGTACGCAAGATGCTAATCTTAATCTAAAAATAAAATAGATAAAAAATAGTTAACATATGAGGTATATATAACATAATGAGGTAAAAAAATGAGTCACTTCAATCACACAGGACCATTTAGAGTTGCTGGAGAGAATATCTGATGACTTTAGGATGAAGGAAGGCTAATGCTACCCACTGACTCTCAGTGTTTGAGCTAAGCTAATTAGCAGTAGCCAAGCTCTGCCTATCTCTTCCTTGCTAAGGAACGCACAGTCCAAAAAATGGAGTCTATCTGCTCGCCATGGACTCAGGACTGAGGCAAGACATGACAAACAAAAACAAATGTTGGCGTATCCCTTTAAAATATCAAAACTAATGATTCAAGGGAAGGTTTTTTTATGGTAGGTTTTCTCCTGACCTGTAAAAACTCCAGGCACTCTTTGATGTCCCTCATCTCCTCCTCGTAGTCTTGGATCATCTTCTCCACCTTCTTCCTGTCCGTCTTAGAATGCACGGTGTCTGTGATGTTTGCTGAAGCGGACGTCACTCCACCTGCTGTGGCCACACCGATACCTACAGCCGTCACAATGAGCGACGTCCCCGCAGTGAAGGGCGCCAGAATGAGGCCCGTGATGGTGGTGATGGAGCCCGCCACACTGGCCACACCGCCGCCGACGCTGGCCGAGACCGTCTTCTTATGGAAAACATCTGCAGCGTCAGCCAAAGCCAGCAGCTCCAGGATGCGCTGCTGGAGTGAAGCACCACGCTGGTTGAAAAAGCGGACAAACAGACGAGCTGCCATGAAGACACGGTCGGCGGCTTGTTCCACCACCCTGTGACAGGAGATAAGGAAAACGTGTTACACAGGATGGTGAAGCCTTTGAATTTGTTCTACAGGCGTCTAAGGGGCTTTAAAATGGAGACCATTTGTTCTGGAACAGGTGGGCGTTCTCCTTTTGGTGAACACAGCAAATAAACTGTTTCAATAATAGTGTGGGGTTTCTCAATGTGTTCTTGTAAACTTATAAGATGGTCTGTGGCGAACAGAATTCCATGACACTTGGACGTGTTATTTTCTTGATGAATGAATCTAACTTTCAATATTCCTAAAGCTTGAACATAATCTAATAGGGGTGTAACGGTACATGTATCCATGCCGAACCGCTCAAAACGGACGTTCGCTTCAGTTCGGTGCAGTGCTGTATTCGAACGAGTACAGTAAGTTTATGTTAGCCGCTGCACATGGCTCTTTAATATTCACGGGGGTACTCGTCTACGATTGGCGTGGTTAGGGAAGGCTTTTTAATATTCATGAGGAAAGTGGTCTGTGATTCGTGCTCTCGCGATCATGTACATATCATGTTGACGTGATGTCCCACAGCGAGCCAATCAGAAGACGAATATCAAAGAGCTTCCATAACCACAAAAACTTGTGTCTGAATCGTGAATAATGGCTACTGCTAGTGACCAACTGGATCTAAGACCGTATTCAGTTGTGGAAAATGCTGGTTTAAAACACACGCTAAAGGTGATTGAGCCCTGGTATAAAGTACCCAGTCGTCCACATTTAAGCCAGGAATTTAAAAAGAAACTCATTATTTTTAATTTCATACATTTGTTGTTTATTTATTTTATTTAACTTATTGGTATTACCAAGCAGCACATTGAATTTATTTTGGTTTTCGGTTTGTATAATTACAAATTTTTGGTTTATTAAACGTGCTAAACAGGCAAATGGTTTTGTGTTGTTCCCATACTGTACTGGAAATGTACCGAAACGTGACCACAAAACCGAGGTACGTACCGAACCGTCATTTTTGTTTACCGTTACACCCCTGTAATGTAATAGAGTAAAATGTAATGATTGGGTCAATATACTTATTGTTTATTGTGATTATTATTTAGGGATGCACAATATAATCGGTTTGATATCAGCCTGAAAAGTGAAGTATCGGTATCAGCCGATTTAGCAAATTTTGCCGGTATTTGTCAGACCATAACTCACTGGGTTGCTGGGTTAGCTTGCCAACAAGCACACCACAATTTTAAAGTGCAGTTAATAAAAATGGCATTTGCTTAGCTACGCAGCAGAAAAGACATACAGTGTAATAACCTAATAATAGCCCTTGAATGTGTGTGCTTTGGGTTTACAATACAGAAGTATGAACACAAACAAACCTGAGGAATATGCAAAAATGTGCAAATAAGCAAAGATATGAAAGCAACCTAAGACGTGAAACAAGCAAAGAAAAGATCTTTAACTCACTCTTCAGCATCATCATCCTGGTTTGCTTCATTCCACTCGTCCCACCCTAACAAAGAGTAGTTAAAGTTAGCAACAAGTTCCAGCTAAGCCAAACACAAAAATAACTCGGCAAAGTGCTTATACATACCCTCCACTGTTTGCCACCATGCTACAAGGCCCTCCTCATCCTAAAGAGAGTTCAAATCAAATTAACTTCACATTCACAAGGATTGTATGGTACTTTTAAGGGGTCATAGATTTTTCTGTTTTTGTTTCTATGTTTTGCCTGATTCCCGAGTCCATGATAGGCAGATAGACTTCATTCTTGTGACTGGGCATGCAGTAACAAGAAAGAGACAGGCAGAGCTAGCCCACCAATAGTTAGCTTAGCTCAAACACTAGGAGTCAATGGGTAGCATTAGCCTGCCTCTGCCAACAGTCATCAGATAAACTCTTCAGCAACTCTAAACGGTTCGGTCTGTTTGTTGTGACCAGTTTTCATTACCACATTATGTTATGTTTCCCATTATTATCCATTTTATTTCTAGACTAAGATTAGCACCTTATGTAATTTTTGACAGAAACACATATGAAACTAAACTGCACGGTGCACAGACGTGCTTTGCATCACTTCCACGGATTAACGTGGTAAAAAAGCAGGTCACCACAAGCACACAGGACTGTTAGATGTTGCTCAAGAGTTTATTTGATGACTATGGGCAGAGTTTTGTTAACGCTACCCACCGACTCCCAGTGTTTGAGCTAAGCTAATTAGCGGTGGGCGCACTCGTCTCGTCTCGTCCTTGTTACTGCACACATAGTCCAAAGAATGTTGTCTATCTGCTTGTCATGGACTTGGGAGTGAAGCAATACACAAACTAAACAATGTTGGCATATCCCTTTAAAGTGATAATAGCAGTGCAACATTATTTATAGAGCACCAGTGTTAAAAAAAACAAAAAATAGACGTGGCTTCAAAGATTGGCTTACATCCAGAGGGTCCATGACGGTTCCTTCACTTGGCACTGGAATTTCTGCCATCTCCAGTGTCTGAACCTCCACTGCTGCCTCCTAAGACAAAAAAGGTCACTGCTTTACAATAGTTGAAAAAATTTTAATCATAGTGGTACACAGCACTTCTTATTATGATATCCTGTTTTGCTGGAACACAAGCAGCTGGAGTTGTGTCATCATCCGAAGAGAATGTTTGCACAACCCTTAATACCTGTTCCTCTTGTTTATCATTAACCAAACACCCTGATATTGCTGATATTGGACCAATATCCGATATCAATATCGGATTGGGACAACTCTAGTCAGAAGTGGAGCAAAAGTTTTCTTACTATAGAGAGGTTCGTAGTGTTGTTTGTTGCTATCATTTAATTAAGAAATTTGGTCTAGAACTGATAAAACTGCTGTTAGCATCTACGCTAACCCCTGTGCAAGCAGTCACTTCCTGCTGTCTCCCGCTCAAAGCTCCCACCACTTCCTGTTCTAAAGGACTCTAATTGAGCCGTCATGCTTCAGGCTTCAGTTGTTGTAGTTTGGAAATTGGCAACATGGATCTGCCTGATTAGAGAGATTAAATCAGGCGGATCCAGCTGCTGCACAAAGTTAGCTCACCGTGTCTAACTGGCTTTTTGGTATCCCAACAATTCCTAAATTGTTTTTTCAACCTCAACAGCTTAAGAATATAAAATGTGTCTAAGAAACATTTCTTTCTAATTAAAAATCGGCAATAGTCTCTTCTTTTATTCATGGTTAGTTATGAATATTATCATGCACGTTTTTAAACAGTTATGACATCATTTACTATCAGCTTCCTAAATATAGTACGACAGCATGAACATTGATGGCTACATGAGGAGTTGCGTAAGAGGTTTATGTAAGAGCCTCGAACAAACACATCATTTGAACCTGAGATGAATGAGGTTTTGCCTTTTCCAATTACTGAGATTTATTGTAGTCGTTAAACACATATCTCATTACTAATGGATGCTTTCTGAAGGTGCAGCCTTTCTTCTATTTCAACAAACATTTTTGTTTTGATGTCTCAATTCCCAACACAGCCTTTTCTCCTATTGTGGATATTTCCATTTTGAAAGTAATCAAAGTTTGACAGGAAATCAATTCATCAATCTTTATTTGTATAGCACCAGTACATAATAAGTGTTATCTTAAAGCATTTTACAATAAAGCAGGCTGAAGCCATACTATTCATGTTATAGATACACATATATGCTTATATACAAATACTCATAATATACCTATATATACAGAAAATACATATATAGGAGGAGGAGGAAGGATGGATCCATGTTTTCAAGTCATTTACGCTGAATTCTGACCTCAACAGCAGAAATCAAAACTCAGAGTCGGGGACCTCTTTTAAATCTTCTTTTCCTACTTTAGCCTGAGTTTCCTGTTCTTAGCCAACAGGAATGGCATCCTGTGTTGTATGCTGCTGCTGATGCCAATCTGATCTCAAGATTCTATCTTACTTTGCATTTTATTTTCTCTTTTCTTTACATTTTATCAGCCATCTTGATTTTATCATTACTTTTACTTTTGTTTCAGCGTTTCTGCTGTGCATTAGTCAAATCCCCTGATGTCCTTCCTACAATCATTTCACCTACAGTGGAATACTGTGAAGGAGATGGACCTCTGCTGAGTGTTTATCTGCTGGGCGGTGGTCAGAAAAATCCATGAATACTATCACTGCATATAAATATATGTATATGAATATAAAGTATCTTTTGTCAATCGCTTCCTGTCTCAATGAAAGGCACTTTGAACTGCAATTGAAATTGTATGAACTAGGGCTAGGTTTAAAAAAATAATTTAATCAACTTTAATCGATTTCCCTTCAAATGGTTCATAATCGACCCATAAAATCCAAAGATCAATCTTTTAACTTGGGTAGTTTTTTCTTCATTGGACGTGCAGAGAAGCAGCCTGTGGTATTAACCCTGCTAGTATTGCGTCATCTGCGTTTAGCGCTGCTTTCCACCGAACAAAATCTCGTGAGATGTTAGTGCAAGCAGTCAAACAAACACGGCAGAAGCAAATAGCACTATATGGGCACCACCGGCGAGTTTAAAGGCTGACGTGTCGACGTATTTCAGATTTTACAAGCACGAAGGAAAAGAGGAGTTGGACAGAAAACAAGTAATATGCAGAATACGCATTAATGTATATAATTAATATAAGATTAATGTAACTGCTTTGGGTTCATTTCTTAATGTAAAAACAATTTTAATAATGCACCAGGTCAAAAGTCACTTTTTAAGGTTACAGTATTATTTTAACTGAGATATCCCAGACTGAATAAATATCTTACTGTATCGTGAATCGAATCGATTTGAGACCTGGTATATCGAATCAAATCGATCCAGAAAATCTGAATAGATACCCAGCCCTAGTATAAACTGTGCTATAAATAAAGTTGATAGATTGTGGAAAATATTGATTTTTTTAATCTCCAGAATTCAGAAAGTCCCCCACCCAACCTACTCTCAATCTGCTCTTAAAACTTCCTTTTACTTGTTGGCTTTTGATTAAGCATGAGAGCTGTGTCATCTCCATTTTTATGTTTTTTATTCCCCTTCAAGCTTTTTATTTTAATTATTTATGTATTCCAACAAGTTTTTATGATTTTTTTTTAGCTGTCTGTTATTAAGATTTAATTTAAATTTTATTGTTGTCTTTTATTTTTTTTTTCTTGGTAGTAACTGGGTAGTTTTGATTGTGTTTGTAAATGTGCTTAATTAAAAAGTATGGACTTATTAGAGTTGACGATTAAACGCTGGTTCATCCAGATACGGTTCTCTGCGTACAGTCTTTGTAGGGGTGGTTTGTCATCTCAGCCAGGTTGCTGCAATGTTATTGGCTGATCAGGTGTTGGGGTGAACAACTGGTTGAATGACTGTTGCTGATAAAGCTGCCTGTTTTTACGCATTTCCAACATTAACCTCCAAGACAACATTAACGTCTCTTTACCGCCTGAGATATAATATTGAGAGTGCCACATTATAAAAATAAATGGATAAAAGAAGAAGCAAAAGAAAGTGGAAAAATAAAGATGAATAAATACAATAAAAATTAATAATACTGCTACATAAAGCAACATTAATAAAAAATGAAACAAGAGAAAAGTATAGTACAGTTGACATATGAAGACAAGTTAATGGAGTGATTTAAAAAACAAGATGAAATGTGCTTATAAATGAAATACACAAATAATGTGGCTACATAAAGCAATATTAATCCAAAAACAAATCTTTAAAAGAAAAGGCTATTAAAAACAGAATATAAAGACAAATACATTAAAGTATCCAACAGTGTGCTTTTATAAAGCACGTTAATTTTACAATATGTTCAGCACATTGCCTTTGAGATGCACGTTATTGTTGCATCAATAAACGCGACATTGTCTTTGCTTTAACTGCTTACTTTTTTCTTTTTTTCTTTGTTTCTTTTATCGCTGACAATGTTGCTTTTAAAAGCAAAGGAAAAAACAAAGGAGAAATGAGCAGGAAATGTGCATCTTACTTTTTAAAATTACTTTATTAACTTGTCTTCTTATTTTTTAACTGTATTATCCTTTCTTTTATGGATTTATTTCATCTTTATATTTCAACTGAATTGTCCTTTTCTTCTAAGGATACATTTTTTATTAATATTGCTTTATTTTGTATATTCAGCTTTATATTTTAACTTTCTTTTGCTTTATATTTTATTCATTTATTTTTGTGATCTGGCACTCTCACTACTCCATAGCCCTTGGATGTCACAGAAAAGCTTTACGATGAATTGTGTCAAGGATTGCTGATTTTTTGCACAAAATTGAAATATTTAAACACATTTCAGCCTCTCTTATAATCACTTTGCGTGAATTCACAACTGAACTACATCAGGTTTTGTATTTAAAACAAACATAAGTCTGTCCCAACAATAGACGATTGTTTCCGTGCCCGGCGAGCAGGTGCTGGTTCTTCTTCCTATTGTTCTCTCAAAAGGTTTTCTTGTCATTTAAGCTGGTAGCCACCGTGATAAAGTGACATGCCTTCCAACAGGAAATGAAGAGAGTCGCAATGGCGCAGTGGCGTTTATGATGGAGATGAAATGACACGGAGTACTTCCCAACGAGACTCTCTCTTGAATAGTAATTGATGGACAAATAAAAACCATCCCAACACACCTTTAATAAACAGATTAGCCTGCACGGGTGATTGAAGAAGTAAAGAGCAGTGCATGGTTCTGTTTACATGGCGTCATAGGGCCGCAGAGGCTTGCATGCGAGGAGATGACTGCTCGATGAGCAGCAGATGGAAATTAAACTGTGGGAATTAAGAGCAATCATCAGCTCAGCCTGAGTCCCCACCTTTACTTTAATTTAGAAACTGTGTTCTGTTTGTTCTGTTTTGTTTTTGCCAATTTTGTGTGTTCGTTTCACTGTAGCTGTGCACACAAAAAGTGGTTCTTCTTTAAACACGCTATTAAAGTCACTGTGAATGGTTCTCAGGATGTGTGCGACATGAACAGAGTCTAGGTGTGTAACCGTATTAAGGTATTAACACAACAAATAATGGCTAAAAGAACAGCTTTACATTTTAGGATCGCTTCCATATTTGATTAGTAAAACTGTTGTGTGTCACTTAATCAGGCATTTGTTAATCAAAAGTTACTGACCTAAATAAAAATGTCATCTTTAATCTTACTTTTTATTTATTAAATCTATTTTTTAATGTGCCATCACGAGGTACCTTTTCTTTCTCTGGATTATTTTATGAAACTAAGATTTCTTCAGAAGATTTGATACAAAATTAACTGAACCTGACGACATTAAAATTTTGTCAAGGTTTTTAATTTTTTTTTCCAGACTCTTATCTGATTGTTTACTTGAATGTCCAGAACTTTGTGCTACATTTTATGTATGAAAAGTGCTTTATAAATAAAGATTTAATGATTGAGATTGAAGGTGTGTGCACCATTGAACACTGTTGCAAAAATGTATTACTGTTACATCTATATACATACATTTACACATTTATTATTCTGTTCATAGTAAATTTATTCTATTTATTGCTTTAGATATTATTAGGCTATTGTATTTTTTATACTGTAGTTTAGTTCCTTTACTCTTGTTTATAATATTGCCTGTTTGCACCGTGGGTCCGAGAGGACTGAAATTTCATCTGTGCTGTATGTTAAGCATGTATGGCATATTTGACATAAAGCTGACTTTGAACAGATTTCTTAACTGCTTTTAAATGTTCATTTTCATCAAACTACCTTTAAAATTTATTTCAATTTTATTTATTTAGCTTTTTCTCATGCATGCAATGTATTATTCTGGTATTTTGATTGTTATTCGTGAAAAAAAAAACATGAAAATAAAGTTAAAAATAGTGTTTTCGAACTTTATTGAGGAGTATACTTCCATTTTAAAATTAGTTTCAATGTTGGGGTGCTGGTTTGGCGGAGTGGTTAGCAACCATGCACGTCCCATATACATGCTTCTGCTGGTTTGAATCCAGCCTGTGACCAGTTTGCAGAGTGTCTTCCCCTACACCCCATCCCTTTCACAAGCCTATCCATTGTCATTCCCTCCTATCAATAAAGGCGCTAAATGCCCAAAAAAACATTAAAAATATTTTAATTGCTGTTACCTATACTCCATACCCAAACAGAAGACACTTGATGACTAAAACTGACATATGTAATCAGGCATTTTTAAATCAAAACCTACTAATAGAAGCACTAAAAGGGCTTTTATGCATGGAGGCCAAAAGTCATGTAGGTAACCTGATACATGCTGGAGGAGTGACCTGTAGTGATGGAAAGAGCCCATAGAAAGTGTTTGAAAAAGGGCAGAACCTTTCAAAAGTAAACCCAGCAGGTGATTGGACAATCATTATGTCAATCACATCCATCGGCCTATCGGATAAGGTGGTAGTCAGGTGCTACTGCTGCAACATAAAATACAAAATCGTACACACTTTGTAGAACAAATTTTCGCCAAGTGGAGCAAAAATATCCTCCTATTGAGAAATGCTTTCACTGTTTGAATGTAAAAGTGTGAAGTAAAACAAAGTAGTTAACTGAAAGTGCAGAGAGGCATTTCTGACATCCCTAGCAGAGTTACTGGCAAAAATCTGGAGTACTACCCTGTCTCACACTGTTAATGAATGTATGAGAAGTAGGGATGCACGATATCATCAGTTTTATATCGAAATCAGCCAATATCAGCTGACAATGAAATTTTTATAGTTGATATATGGTTTATATATATATATGGTTAAATGTTGTTTTGAGTGTTTCACATCTGTTCTTTGCAAAAATACGCTGTAACACTGAAAGAAACGAGCCCATTTTAGTTAAGTACAGAGAATTTGCTCTTGTCCAGAAATACTGGTATTGGTATTGGCATCAGCGATTTTGAATTAAAAAAATATCAGCACATCAGATATTGTCCAGAATCCTGTATCATGCATCCCTAATAGGGCTGTCACGTTGTATTCAATATTCGAATAACCGTTCAAACATGGGGATGAATGTCAGTACCCAAATAGTAAATAAATGTTCAAATGTAAAATATTTAGTTTAGTAGCGTATCAGGGAGCCTGGAGCAGTGGACAGTTTCATCCAACAGAGGGCGCTCTGAATGCAGCTTGACCGTCAGCCACATTCGCTGCTCTCTTGACCTCAGTAAACAACGAGGTGCCTCGCCGAGTGCAACCCCGAAACATCTGAGAAGAGCTGTGTGACAGTATTTTGGGTTTTATACCATTGATGGTGACTTTAAAATTAAAGACTCAGTTATTTGCGAGTATGCTTAAAAACTGTTCAAGTTTGATTTTGAGGAGAACTGACAGCCTTAATCCCTAATTAGAATTATTCCTTTATCCAGATTCAGATCCCCAACATAGTCCAATCACTTGTTTCTTTTACCACGACCCTGAAAACTCATTTAAACCTCATTCAGGACTTCTAGAGTAGTCTGCAAAAATGCCTAAAACTAAGGGCCTGTTTACACAACAACACTGTCACCAGAAACAGAAAGGTTTTTCCTTCACGTTTTCTAAAGTGATGCGGATCACATGGAGATGGTGCGATAACGATGCACGTTCACAAGGATCCAAGAGAAAGACTGAAAACATGCAGACTGCATGCTAGGCCAGTAGTTGGCGATGTGAGTCTGTTATGTCTTTGGTGCGTTCAAATGCGTTCCCATTGGTCAGAGTACTGAAGCAGGATATCCACACTTTGTTGGAGGAGAGATAACAAACCGAGCACAATTGGTTTCAAAATGTTGCAAATTCAGGCACTCCCAGCAGTGTTCTCATTTAAATGGAAAATGCAAACGCAACAATAAACTCTGTTTTCAGCCATTCATTTTCATATTCGAGTAACAGGCCCTTAGTCCAAGTCAGACGGGAGTCTCTTCCACTTCAGTCACCCCACAAGTAAAGTCGGTAATCCGAGAACAGAGCTAAACAAGGACTTAAGAAAACACTGGAGTGGATTTCCAGATAAAAGCTTTCCAAAGAAACAAGCAGAGCACGAGTCACTCACTCAGTTTATTCAGTTTATTCAGGTGTAAAGGACCTGAACAAACTGTCTACAGTGACCAACGTGCTCTGGATGTTTCTTTGGAAGTGAATTTATTTGCAAAAGCACTGAAGTGTTATTTTAGTCCTTTGTCAGATAGACACTATCTTACCTGGTTTGCTGCCTGGGCATCAGACGTTGCAGAGCCCTGTAGAAACATCAAGTACACTTCATGTTCATGCTTTGACATTTAATTTAAATCCTTTAACTATCTGCTGTAGAGGAAACCTTAAACTTCATCAAGACACTTCAGATGTTTAAAAGCTGTGAAAGAATTCAGAAAATGACTTCAGTTAAAGGGTTAGTACTAGGGGTGTAACGAAATAAAAAAAATGACAAAATAAAATTCAAAGATGCACGAAATAAAAGCACGAAATAAAAAATGCGAAGGGGCGCTGGTGATTTTTTACCCTCCTCGCCTACCGTAGCAAAACACTCGCTTCAGAATGTAGGAGACGAGGTCGAGGAATTAGCTGATGCTCCTTCGTCAAAGAAATCGGTTGTGTGGACAAGAGAACAGCAAGAAGATTACGGACAAAACAACAACAGTGTGCAAAATATGCCGCTACAGTTCGCCGTATACTGTGGCGAGTACAACTACCAACTACTTTGAACTGGAGACAGGCAGTAACTGTATGTTTGTGTAAGTCTGCATAAAAAAAAAACAATTTGATATTTTGCTTTGAACAAAGCACTTTTTTATTGAGATTTTATGTTTGTATTTGCACTGTAGTCTAAATAAGGGAAAAAAAAAACATTTTTTTTTTCAAAGAGCAGTTATTTTGTGCTGATGCAGCAATATTTTTTGTATGTCTGCATTAGGAAGGAAATAAAGAAAATTAGATTTTTGCACAACTGGGGATTTTCTATAATCCTTATTTTGTATCGTGAGCCCTGTTTCGTATTTCATATGGTTTCGTGAGTTGACCATTTTGTTACACCCCTAGTTAGTACGGGAGTTTTTTAAGTGGGACTGCCAGAGACCCATGGCACTGGTAAATATGAGAGTTAATAAAGGAACTTGCAGGTTTTATCCTTGAGTGGAGATATCGGGATGGTACAGAGCAGCACATGGTGCCACAAAAGCCTCATAATTAACCACTTTCTGGTTAAAACTGCTCAAAAATTAAAGTTGGCTGGAGTGTTTAAATTGTCCTTGACAAAGCTTTACAACAAGGTGAAACTGTGCTTGCAAAGATTGTGCATCCACTGGATGAACAGCACAGTAAAATGTGGGTAGTGCTCCCCCAAAATGTGCCAAATCACCTCCTTGTCCCAAGAAGAAAGCCTTAAGTTCCTCAGAACTGGTCTTCTTGGGATGTTGCCCACTTCACGGTCTGTCTTTGACTTCTAACAGTCCTAAATTTGGACATGTAACTAGAGACCAATTCCACATGATAATCGTTAACAGCTCCATTAAAGAATTGATATAATGAGTCTTTTTGCTAATCAATTCCCTTACCAATTCCTTCCACTGACTGGGTTCAGAAGTGTCAGAATTGTGGCTTCATTTTTTACAAAAGGCGCCTAAAGTGAGTGGAAACACCAGCAGCTTGCAGAAGCAGTTATCTATGCTGTGACGTGTGTTTGACATTGTTGACTCTGAAAATCTACAGACCAACATTTTCCCACATGGAAAATCTGCAGGAATCAATCAGGGAATCAATAGAGAGTTGGACTGATTAGCAGGATCGTTAATAGTGCTGGTAGTGGTAAAGTCTCATCAATTCTCATCCCTACATGTAACAAGGGCTGACACCAAATAAAACTGCCACTTTGCTTCCAGTTTCAGGGAGTTTTGGCACATTTAATTGGGGTGATACCCACATGTTGAGCTATGTTGCTAAATACAAGAATGCCTGATGCTAACAAGCTGCACCTCATTGTAGAGGTGACCTATCAGCCTTTAAAATTACATAAAAAATAAAAATTGGTTTCATCAAAGGAGATATATGATCAACCAAAATAATATTTTCATCTTTGGTTTTGATTTTTTAAAATTATGTATTTTATTTTATTTTTATTTCTAATGTGCCATCACCAGGTACATTTTTTTCTGAATTATTTTATACAACTTGAATTTCTGTAGTTTATTGATACCATATTAATTGAACCTGCGGGCATGCAAAGGTTGACTCAATCTGTATTTCTTAGCTGCTTTTAAACGTTGATATTTGTCAAGCTACCTTTCAAATTCATTTATTTTCTATTTATTGATTTATTTTTTTCTCAAACATGGAATGTATTATTTTGGTATTTTGATCATTATTTTTAAAAATAAAATGAACATATAGTTAAAATAATGTTGTCAAACTTTTTGAGGAGTATACTTCCACTTAAAAAAATGACCAATCATATTTCTTAAAGTGTTGTTAAATTTTGTGATTTAATTGTTTTTACCTTTGCTCCATACCCAAACAGAGCACTTGGCAGGATTCTTTTTATTCTGAAAGTCTAGAAGGAAAACCAAGAACACACAAATTACAAACATATTTCCAACATCTGCACAACCATCCACGTTAAAAATTCAAATATTTTTAGAGCCTTCTTGACAAATAAAATGGAAAAGTAGCTTTTCTTTACTTTTGAAATCAGCTTTTGGTCCACTGTCAAACCTACCATTGTTCGTTTCTTTGGCGCCTCTGCTGGCTGGCTTTTCACCTCTTCGCTTGTTTTGTCATCTGTGTACCAAATAGTCTGTAAAAGTAGAAAATTACTTGAACCATGATAGTTAGACATTTTTTTAATTCAAGATTTGCAGCTTTTATTATTTTGCGGGAATCTTTGTAAACGTTTCATTAAAAGCTGGACAAAGCTGTGATGTTTCCGATGAGGTGCACCTGCACAATGAGCTTCTTGTTTTAAAATTTGTCATGACAGAACTCAAATCCAGAGTTAAACCGATTCATTAGTGCGTCTTTGCCCTGAGGTGACTCATTGAAAACATTCCTTCAGAAGAAACTAGCACATGTTTTGATAAACAACAGTATAGACACTGTAAAGCTCCTTTCTAGTCTACCTAACCAAACAAACTTCTGCCTCGTGAGCCCTGCCAAAGACTGAAAGTAGAACACGTTACACCCTTCTTAGATTCTTAACTCGGGCAGTCGGTTAGTTTGGATTGTAAAATTCCTCTGGTAAGTTTATAAAAGACATGGCCTTGCATCAAATTGTCTGAGACCATTTCATCTTTTGTACTTGAACACACAAAAGATGAAACCTCTTCCTTTTGTTGGCTGTTTCACGAAGCAAAACATAAACTAATACAATGGACTACATCTCCAGAGACAATGAGACCAGATAAAAAAAGGATTTTAGAGAGTGCTGATGGCTGAGTGGTTTGTGAGTGCACCGCGTGGATGGAAACCTGCTGCTGGCACTGCTTTGAATTTAGCACGTGTCCTTTATGTGATAATATTCATAATAAAAATTAATTATAATAATTATTGGCATTCGAAGATTTGAAGCCTTTACCAGGAGCACAATAAAGACAGCACAGTAAAAGTAGAAAAGAAGGTTATAAGAGAAAAGTTAATGTAGGAGGGTTAGAGACACATTAAAAATGTTGAAGGATTGAGTCTCTTTTCTACAGAAGAGTATAAGGGTCATGTTAGATGGAGAAAATAATTTTGGGAAAGCCAAGAATGTGTTTCTGGTGACATAAAGACTCTGCTACCCATGAGCGTGCGGTGACTGTTGTAATGCTGCGTTCCAGTAACCTCAGAACTGGGAGTGACATCATCTACAACTTATCAGCGATCAGTAGAAGCTGGAAAAAAACATGCCGATCTACCAGGCTATTGTTAGCTGTTGTTAGCACGCCCTGCATTGTTGTTCAGAAATAACACATGAAGAATGTGATTATCACTATGGCAGCATTTGTGTAAATCTAAGTCTAACAATACTATGTATACAGCTGATCTAGAGCGACGCACCCCAGTCAGAAGTGTAAATAAATGGATTATTACAGGAGCTAAATAACTGTTCACACTGGGGGCATCCATCTTCGATTGTCAACTCAGGGGTGGTGAGGTTTCACTGCGTTCCCAGTAGGAAATTCAGACTTCGGGGAATGTTCCAGTTGCAGTTTCCTGCTCGGAGCTCGGAAATTCCTACTTCAGACAACAACTTCAACGCACCAAAAGACGTGACCCAAACTAAAGCGTGTTTGTTGTGAAGCAGCTCAGACCTTCCTCAGAACTCTGCATTGCTTTACAACTTCTTTTTTCAACAACTTACAGGATGAAAAGCGACGAGGTAATGTATCTCTTTCTAGTTACATAGCGGTAGTTTTTGATGTGTGACAACAAGCAATTTTTGGAAAACTTAGTATCGTACTTTTGTAGCCGGCTATATATATCTACTTACAGCCCGGTGCTCTAAGACGTGTCTGAATAATATAAATTTGCTCAAGTTTTAATTGTCTTGTTCCTGAAGTTGAGTACCCAGGCCAGTCCAGCTCTGACCGACCCGACCAGAAGGCTAAGGAATAGTATTTATAGATAACTTATTTTGATGCTATAAAACTCATCTTAAAGTGTGTATTTCGATCAGGCATATATCTAAAAGTGAGACTTTTTCGTAATTACTTAGAAACTCCTCACGGTCTCTTTAACTTTAAACTCCTCATTTCAACTTTAATCTCAACCTGCCTAAAATATTTTTTTTTTCCATCTAAAATGGTCCTAAAACTCTTCTGTATTTTTCAGGCAAGTGATTTAAATAAGGATTCGCAGATTAAATTCAAAATTCTGAATAAACTCAGAAATTAAAGCCAAAAATGTGGAAACTAAAGACGGAATTCTGAATTTCCATTCATGGTCATAATTATGTTATTAAATTCTGACTTTCAGGATTAAAATGAGATTTCTGTAATTTGTAAGAGTGAGGTAATATGTCAAAAGATAAAAATTTTTATCAAAGAATTCTGAGCTGAAGTCAAGTTTTTTTGTTTTAAATTAGAATTCTGAGTTTCAATTCCAAATTCAAGAGTAAATTCTGATTTCTGAGTTTACAAATTTAAATCACAGATGACAGTCAGAATTCTCAGAATAAAAGTAGAATGCTTATATTTAGGACAGAATTCTCAGGTTAAAATTCTGTGGTAAAAGGTTAAAATCTTACATCAAATTCAGATATCGAGACTAAAAGTTTCAATTTAAGATCAGAGCTAGAAATTTGAGATCAGTCAGAATTTTGAGGTTTGGGATGAAAGGCAGAATTCTGAGATAAAAGCTAGAATTTTGAGAATTAATGAGATTTCTGAAAACTCAGAACTCTTAAATAAAATCAGAATTTTGAGATTACAGTTATAAATCTGATTTTAAAGTCAGAAGTTCGATATGAAACTTGAAGATTTAAATTAGAATTCTGAGATTGTATCTGAATACAGTTGCAAGTCCAGGAATTTTCTTAGCGTGAGATTTTCCACTTTTTTGACAATACTCGTCTGACAATGCTGGAAATCCCTCGGCACTTACTCATGTTTGCCTTTTCCTCACAATACTTTTGATCATTTGTCAGACTGGTCTTACTGTGATTTCTATTTAGTTTTTCACATGATCTTTTTATCTCTTTTTATGTTTTTGACTGAATTTATGTCAGTGTTTCTGCCCTTTTGGCGTCCATTTTGTTGCTCATGTTTACTGGCTGCACTGACTGAACTGGTCTGAAAAGTCACGCATATGAAAGCCTGATTGACGGGATGACTGATGGTAGAAACTGAAGAGTATCGTAACTGAAACATGATCCATCGTGTTCATCATGTGCCTCCTGCTTGGCAGTGGATTTATTAACCCGCCAGACTGCATGCCGTCTTTTTTCCTCCTCTGCAGTGAATCACCCTCTACGTAAATATGCAAATTGAATTGAGCCTAATACTTTTTAATTGCCGCCTTTGAGAAGCATGTGACCTGTAAATACTCCCTGCTGCCTGCTGATGACAAAATCACATAAAGATGTCCAACTTTTTTCACCTTTTCAAAATTCTCATTCAGATCAGACACTGAGGAGGTTTTCAGACATGCACTCTTTGCTTTTTTACAGTTCAGTCCAAAAAATGCTGCCATTTGCATATTTGATCTGGAGTGTTTCACACAGTGATAGTACAACGGTTTTTATGACAAATGTATAATTTGCTTATTTATATTTTTTTCCATCAAGACCATCCAATTACTCCTAAATATGTGGCACTGATGCAGAAAAAAAAGTTTTATGTGGCCCTCTCGGTAAATAAAGATGTCTGTCCTGGATTTTGTAGTAACAAAACAAAGGTATGATGTCACACTGGTAGGTTTATTCCAGGGGGTGAGAAGACGAGATAACTCATGCAAGAATAGAGTCATAATTTTGAGATAAAGAATTATGAGATTAACCACAGACTTTTGAGGTTAAAAGCTATTGTAAGAAAAAAAAATCTGAGATTTACGTCAGATTTCTGTGGTCAAATTAGAAATTAAAGATTAAATTATGACATTTAAAAAAAGAGTTCTGAGATGAAAGTCAGATTACAGGGATTAAACTTGAAAATCAGTGATTAAGTTTAAGATTAAAGGCAGAATTTTTTATTTTTAACCAAATTTTGCAATTAAAGTCAGATTTCTGAGATCAAAGTTAGAAATCTCAAAATAAATTATAAAAATTTAATGCAGAAGTCAAAGATTTAAACCAGATTTCTGAAATTGAAGTTAGAAACCTATGATTATATTCTGAAAAATAAATAAAGAAATCTGAGATTAAATTCAGATTTCTGAGATTAAAGTTAGAAATCTAAGACAAAGACCAAGATTCAAGTTTGATTTTTGATTTATTTAAAGATTTAAGTAAGAATTCTGAGATTAAAGTCAGTTTTCTGTGATTGAATTTGAAAATCAGTGAATAAGTTTAATATTAAAGGCAGACTTTTTTGACCAAATCTTGCAATTAAATTTAGATTTCTGAGATCAAAGTTAGAAATCTCAAAATAAATTATAAAAATTTAATGCAGAAGTCGAAGATTTAAACCAGATTTCTGAGTTAAAGTTAGAAACCTATGATTATATTCTGAAAAATAAAGCAATCTGAGATTAAATTTAGATTTCTGAAATTTAAATTCAAAATCTGAGATTAAGTCCAAGATCCAAGTTAGATTTTTTGGACTAATTCAGAGATTCAAGTAAGAATTCTGAGATTAAAGTCAGATTTCTGAGATTGAATTTGGAAATCTCAGATTGATAATGAGATTAAAGTCAGATTTTGAAGTTATTTTAAGAAAACTGATATTAAGTCTGCAATTGGAGCCAAAATTCTGGGAACAAAGTCAGATTTCTGAGATCATAGTTAGAAATCTGAGATTAAGACTGGGAATAAAGTCACTTTTTTGACTAAATTCAGAGATGGAGCCAAAATTCTGGGATCTAAGTCAGATTTCTGAGATTAAAGTAAAAAAGTCTGGGAATTAAGTCAGCTTAGATTACAAACCAGGAAAGTCCAAAGAATTCTGAGATTAAAGTGGACTGAGATTGAAAAACCACAAAAAGTTAAACTAGAAACTTGACTATGAAAAGCAAAAAAAGCGAAAGCGTAAGGGTCCTCTCCGACTGTTCTGGTTCACTTGGACCACCTTCCAGACCACCTCGATCAGCAGATCTCCCTCTTTTTCTTTGTTCCCTGGTCGAATAGCGGCTCTGGTGTGCAGTCTTCTGGTGAGACTGAAATCAGATTTTTGGACCAAATCCTTTGATTAAAGACTGAATTCACACTGGGAGGTCTGTTCTGGGTGGGAGGAGGGGAGATGTTTCATAAACAGCGGGAGAGGGAGACACCATGATGCTGCAGACTTTTTGTCTTGCTCATGAAAATGCTCTATCACGCACCAAAGGGCATATAAATGCAAACTATTGTTTACACAGGCCCTGTAAACACTCCTCAGCCCTTCTGCTCATTAGAGTTAAGATGGAAATTGAGAAATATTCCCAAAAAATTAGTGAGAAATCCAAGAAAGTCAGTTTGGTAATAAACTGAGACGACAGGAGGAGTTGAGGCCTTACGTGTCTCTCAATGGTGCTGTCGTCCAAGCTCTCCGAGCTGGTGGAGAGCTCTTTCTGCAGAGCTTTGGGCTCCTGGTGAGAAGTTTGAGCAATTAAGACAAGTTAGGTTGATGTTAACACAAAGTAAGTCAACATTAAAATATGAAACAACAAGGAACAATTTCAATCTGGGGATGTGTTTCAGTATCTTTATTGGATTAGTGATTATTGGATGAGTGGATGATGTCACAAACAGGCTGCATCAGGACGACGTCTGATGTAACCACAATGAATCAGAAGCTACATCAAATATTTCCCCACACCCAAAACAAACTCCCACAACATTTACCTGCGTCTTTAATGAGGAATCAGTTTTTAGAACAGCACCATCAGTTTCACATTCCTCCTCTGGCATCTGCATCAAAACACGTCCCGTGAATTCTGATCATCTCAAAAGTCTCAACACGCTTCACTTCATTTCATTTTCAGATTTGTTTTCTGTTTGGTACCTGCGTGTACGATCTGAAGGGGTTCACTTTCTGCATCATCCCTTTGAACATCCCAGGGTTCTGGAATAAAATCACAACGAAGGAGCATAAAAAATAAGTATAAATAGCTATGAACAGTTGACTTTTAGGTTGAACAATCGAGAGGAAGCGTTTTTGAAGTACTTAGGAGATGCGTGATGGGAGAATTCTAACAGGTTGGTCCTAATGGGAACAATGAATTATTTTGCTATAATAACAGAGTGGCTGTAAAATGAGATGGGGGGGGGGGGGGGGGGTATAAGATGATTTGGGAATCATGGACCCTGGACATGTGGTGCATACATATATTATTATTATTATCATCATTTATGATTATTATTTATTTTATTTCACGTATTTATTATTATTATCATTTTTGTTACAATTATGGTTTATTTCATTTTATTCTCTTTTTGTAATTGTTGTAGTTGTAAGGGACTGGTTCCTGGGTCCAATACATGTATGTACCTGTTTTGTTTTATTGTTACGATGTTTAAAAAGCAATAAAAAGTAAATCACAAGAAAAATAAATAAGTATAAATAAAAAAAAAAGTAAAAACGCACTCACACACAATGTTGCTGGTTATGCAGCTAAATGCATTAATAAGTGTTACTCACAGCTCTCTGTCATGCATATTTTTAATATTTAATGTATTTTTTATGCCTCTAACACCTTTGTTAGTATCAGGTTAGTATAGTTTTAGATATATTGTTAGATTTGTTCTGTTGTTGTTGTTTGTATCTCATAGATATAGCCAGTATATCTAAAGATGATCGAGCTTTCTCCATCAGAGCTCCTCGACTTTGGAGATAAGAGGAGCTAAGGCGTGCAGAGTCTGTTGCTTCTTTTAAAAACTCACTTTTACAGAATTGCTTTTATGTGATGCCATCTTTTTAGTCTTTTATTTTCCTTCTTTTTCTGTGTTTCAGTCGCTTTTCCTTTTATTTGTGTCTCGGTCTTTTTTTTAATCATTTTATTTGATGGTATTTTTCTTATCATTTCAGCTCCATCTTTTATTGACTTCTTATTATTTTAAACAGACTGGTGTCATAATTTACCTCTAATTCAGATTGTTTTATCTTGCGTCATACTTTTAATCTCTTTATAGAAATCTTTCAAGGTCACTGTGTTATTGTTGTATCTTTTTTTTTTTCTTTTTCATCTCTACTATTTTATATTGTCTATTTATATTGCTTTGTTTTTTATTTTTTTATTTTTTTGTTTGGTCCTTATGGTCTCATTTTAGCAGCAGTGTTCCTGTATTGTCTGGGTTCCTATGACACATGGAGGGAGCCTTTTGAATAGGGGTGCAACAATACATGTATCTGTATTGAACCGTTCGATACAGTGGCCACGATTCAATACACCTTTGAACCGAACGATACGCTATTATGTATTTATTTATTTGATCAATTTGTGACGAGGCGCTATGTGCTGAAAGTTCAGTGAATCTGCGTTCGATTACTCCGGGCTGCATTGTCGAGCACAGATCCGCTGAGCTGCGTGCGCAGCACCTCCCCTTTCATTCGGCTCAGAGCTGTAGAGATAGCTCTGATTCGGCTAAGCTACTGAGACAGAAGAGGCTACGGGACGCTACGGCGCTGCTACATGGAGAATGCATTACCTTCAGCTGAAACTGAAGACCCTCCACTATCATTCAGATCTGGCGTATGGCCAGCAATGCCACTACGAGCTGCCGCTGCCACAGATCGTGCTTGCTGTCTCTCCGTTTGGGACTACTTTGGCCTCCGTGTTAAGTATGACCCTGATGGTGAGCGTGTCGTGGACAAAACACAACAGAATGTTGGAAGTGCAATACAATGCTAAGCTACGTCGGGGGAAAACAACAAACACCTCCATCATCCCGGGGTTAAAACAAGTGGAACAGACAGAAACAACAAGCAGCACATATGCTACAGACTTTACCTGGGTCATTTAGACAGCCATTAGCACATGATTCAAAGAGGGCAGAGGAAATCGACCGGGTCATAGCTACTTTTATTGCTGTCCACATGAGACACTTTTCTGCTGTGGATAACGACACTTGATACACTTATAGCTAGTTCTTTGTAATATTTACTCTGCTGCTAAGAATGCACCACATAAGATGGGTGACTTCTCTATTAGATTCATTTAATTTTTACTTATTCTTATTTTACATGGTATATAATGACTGTTTTTTTAATCTCTAACAGTGCAATACACTTCAGTCCACATAAATATTTGTAGTAGTTATAGGTCACTTTTAACTGACAGTGTTAATCGATGTTTCTTGCATAGCCCTTGTATTCATATTTATTTTTTCTACTATTTATTCTGGCCCTAATAATGTTTACATATTTATACACTTATTCATTGACAATATCACTGTGTGTTGTTACAATCCAGGAAGCCAATGAAACGAAATTTCATTCCAAGTGCACTGCTGTGTAATTTGCATAATGACAATAAAGGAAGTAAAGTCTCAGTGATGTTTTTGTTTTTTATGGATCTAAGTATGCACTGAAGAATGTTCCTGGTTTTGCTGCAAGAGGTACATTTAATTCAATTTTTAAAAAATACTCTGAGTTAAAACAAATGTTGGTTATTTTAATAAACCACAAGTAAAAAAGGCATTGAAATTTCTCATATTTTGTATCGAAAATGTATCGAATCGAACCGAACCGTGAATTTTCTGTATCCTTGCACCCCTACTTTTGAATCATGGGGCTGGAGTCACTGGACATGGCACTTGTGCATGTTAGATAGAACCATCAGGGTGCAGTTTACACTTGAGATTTCAGCCTCTTGCGTGTTGCTGTATCCTGGTGTGTTGTGTCTCCGGCCTCATGGGGTCGGGGCCTCCTCTATGTCCGTCCTAAGTGACGGGGCCTGGATCATTGTGCCTACTTTTGGGGTTAAACTGGTTTATGCGTTGTGGCACTTTCTCATCTTCATTTTGCTATTTGATTACATCCTAAATGTTCTTTGATTTTAATGAACCTTTTTCGGTTGTTCTTTTTTCCTTGTGTTTAAACTCTTGTGCTTTGTTGTCTTATGTTCCTGCCTGCTGTCAAAGCACTTTGTAAACTAATGTTTTTAAAGGTGCTATACAAATAAAGTTTATAATTATCATTATTGTATCATTATATGTATTAAGTTTGTTGGTCTTTTATCAATAAAATAAGACAAGACTTGTTTTATAAACTTGTACATATTGCACATACTCCATTGTACATATTCTATGTCGTACTTGCTGTTCTTAATATCAGTTTTCTTTTACTTACAGAGCTTCATTAATTTGGAATTCATATTATCATAACAAAAACATCTACATCTCTAAGTCTAAGTTCTGACTGAAGTCATATACAATAAATCAAGATCCCAAAGCTTCTTTTTGTTCTCATTTATAATTAATTCATTTGCTTGTTGTTTGATTGTTGTTAAGTTATTTTGAGTTTATTTCATTTTTTAAAATTGTATTTCTTTTTCTTCTTATACTTTTATTATTAACTCCAGTCGGGGAGGTATCTTGATAAGCCCACTTTGGGTTTTTTTCACCTCTCCAGCACTATCTTGCATTTTTTTTTTTCTATGCCAATGTAACTGTTTCTAATTTATGGTGCAAATCAAATAAATAAATAAATAAAAATGTCATTTCTATTCTTATCCTTTACTTAATTGTTAAACTTTTTCAGATTTTCAGACTTAGGACATGAGCTGTACTGGAATATTTTGGCAGACAGTGAGCAAAGTTAACCATGTAAAAGAAACACAGATAGATAACAAACACACTGGATGTTTATTAATTTATTGCCACATCAAAAAGGGCATAAACTCAATAAAGAGCAGTACTAAACTTCTTCTGGAATACTGTTTCTTTAAATTTTACACTTCAAACAAATAACTTTAACCCTTTTTGACAGGTTCATAAGCACATATTAAGGTGCATATGAATATAAGAAAGTGCAGATTTAAAAACACCATCTTTTGATCACATTTGAAAGTGAATTAAAAGTAACTTGCTTAACAGCAACTGTTCAGAACGTGTTGCATTCAATGTCTGTAATAAAGTCGGAATTTTTGTAAGACCTTGACAGTGTTTGTAAAGGTTTTTTCTATTTTTCTAGCTGGACCCAACTCCCTATCACGTTGATTTTGGGCCGCATGTGGCCCTCGGGCTGCTAATTGAATAGGGCTGATCTACTCTGGACTTGGAGAATGAAGTGAACTGGTGCCAAATTCCTTGTATGTATAACACATCAGGCCAATAAAGCTGATTCTGATTCTGCTGATTCTGAAGACAATGATCCACCACCTCTCAAATGAGTGCGAGAGGGATTTAAAATTAAAAATAAAAAACTGTGAGGCAGGTCGGAGTCTTGTAAAAAGAGAAACAGGAAGTCTGACGTATGGACTTTGGCACCATCTAGTGGTGATTTGGAGAATCATCTGTGGCCACAAAGCAAACCCTGTCAATGTTCAAACACTATTACTGCCTATGTTCAATAATCATGCTATACTCTTCATTAATTTTACACAGATACACAGTGTTTATTAGGGATGGGAGAAAAAAATAGATTCACATAAGAAGGATTTTTTGTTAGATGGTTTTTAAACAGATTCTTGAAATACTTCATTTTAGTCTGTGTTAATAATCCACTTTTAAATGCAACCCAGGCTTTTGAAGAGAGCGTAAAAACAGCTGGTTAAAATAAATTGCTGAATAAATCCTAAAAACTCACATGTGATGTGTATTTTTCCTGATATAGTCTGTAGGCGTCATCATTGTTCATCTTTTTAGCTGGTGTTAAAAAAGCTGACTACAGATTGCAAAAAATCAGCAATGTCGTAGAATCGCAATTTAAATTGAATTGGCACCTAAAAAAAATCAAATCAGGAGAAAAGCGTATTGTCCCACCCCTAGTGTTTATGCAGAGCTATGACTCAGTGGGTGTGATATGCTTTTCACTTTTATATTCAAAATACTGTTAAAACTACTCTGTGGTTATATTACAAACTACAATTCTTATCAAGTTGGGACAATGTGTACACGTAAATAAAAAAAAGAATACAACAGGAAAATATTTTGAGAGTGCAAACCTCCAACAAGGTAGCTCACATACTGCTGTTACATCTATAAGAAACAGTTCAATGATAAAGTTACCATAATAATATGATTTCTTGACCCTGAAAAGCCACACCTAGCACTCAGAATCATGACATCATTATTAGTTAGACAGCAGTGTTGCCAACACCTCAGCATCGGAAGTAGCTATAGGCCCGCCCAAAAGGAGCTAGAAGTAGCCAGATTTATTTATTTTTTTCTTTCCAGCAAATCAAACATACACCCCCAGGCGGTGCGTAGGGGGGGACTCCCGCACAATTTTGAGGGTTTTTTTCCTCCCACGGTGTAAAAATGAGTTATTTAGCTGACTGCCTACCCATAATCACCTTTCAATTACCGCCTAATTGTCAACAGGGGGCTTCAGACAGCACCAAACCTTCCTTACCCCCTGACACAAACCTTTTTTGGTGCCGTTATATTATACATATTTGTATGTTTTTTTTATTTCATTTTTATTTTATTTTATTTTGGATCTGTAGTAGTAGAACTATAGCTTTTTTATTTTGTGTTTTTTTTGTGCTGAAGAACTAGCCTTTTTTTTTTTTTTTTTTTAACTTTTTTGTGCTTTACAACTAGCTTTTTGAGCAATGCTAAATGTGACTTTGTGTCACCAAAAAGAAAAAGATAACAAATGGAAAAAACACTTATTGAGAATCAGAGCAAAATAATTCTTACTGCTCACTTCACACAAAGATGTGATTTTTTTTCCCCCCTTACTTTTGGGTGGCTGTAGAACTAGCCTTTTTATTATGTTTTGAGAATAATGAAAATGTCACCATCTTCGTCACTTTCATCCGGAATCACTATATCGTCGTCATCCAGCACCAGCACATCCTGGTCCAGTCTGTGTGTGAGTGAGTGAGAAAAAACAACAAGGAAGCAACAGCCGCGCTGTTCTCAACTCCGTCCCCCCTCCCTCTATCTGCCACTCTGCCTCTCTCTCTCCCTCTGAACAGGGAAAGAGAGAAAACAGCGCTTTTTTAAAAACTTTTTCTCCCGTGATCTTGGAGCCTCTGACCACCAAAAAAGGCACTAGATTTGTCGCGAGTCGCTTTTCTCTAATTTTCTTGCTGGGGGGGTCCAGAAAGTAGCTAAAAATAGCGACAAAATCACTAAGTTGGCAACACTGTTAGACTGTTATTGAGCAAAAACAATTGTTGGCTAATGGCGGTTATCTGGATCACCACCGAAATCTAAACAATTTTAAGTTATTGACCTCAAAAGGAAGGCGAGATAGAAAAAATTGATTACTTGTGAAGGACAACGACTTAACTTTTATCCAAATAAAAGTTAACTAAATTCAAAATTCAGAGCCACCTTCCCCTTGGAAACTAATATCTGTAGGAGAACAAGGCTGCCAAGAGTGTTTCAGAGACTGAAAGTCATGGACTGTGATGCAGAAAGAAGATTCAGTTTTGCTAAGTGCCCGGTTCCTCAGATTTACCTGCTTTTCTGGCACGTTGTTATTGTCGGCTAAGCTCCCGCTGCTGGAGGACAGTTCATTGCTGAGAGGCTGGGGGTCCTGAAGAGACATTAAGTAAGAACAGAGAGTCAAAATGAGGCCATAAAACAGCAACAGAAAAGACAAATCTATTCAAGTGTTATACTTTTCTGATACCTTCTGCTGTGTGTGTCTGAATGGGTTGACCTTCTGCATCATTCCTGCAAACGTCCCTGGATTCTGAATGGTTGGAAGAATCAGATAATTATTCTTAAATACAAACTGGAGATCTGAAAACAGTCTTTGTTTGTGATCTGTGAACATGAATACTGAAGGGATCACCTCTTTGGATTCAGTTTCTTTTCCAGTCTCTGGTGGATCTGAAGATTCGTTTTGTGGGTCACTCTTCGGCACCTGCTGTGGAGAGGACTTTAAAAAGGCAAAAAACAATAAATATAAAGAGATTCAGTATTTTTGGGCTTCCAAGCTTCTTAATGATATTAATCCATTCATCACCTGGAGATCTGATGTGTTTTATTTTTAAGTCATGTTGTGTTAGAAAATTGAGTTTATTGCAATGTATCAGGTTTGGCAGCACATGCTGGGTCAGGGATTAAAAGGTGCAAAATCTGTGTCCCGAGGCCCCAGGGGCAAGAACGCCAACCCCATCTCTGAAGCTATCAAACCAACTTCCAAGAATCTTTCGATGGGGACTTCAGCCGGCCTCCTCCGGTCCCCAGCCCAAGCCCTTACAGACTGAGCTGCACTGCCGCAACAAGATGGTACCAATATTTATTGTGCATACATTCCTCCGTTTGATGAATCACATGGTTTACTTTATGGAAAAGTCAAACCAGCCATCATGACCCTGTATTTTTGTTTTCTCTTTTTTTGCCTTTTTTAAATTTTTTCATTTAAAACATGTATGCAAAGAAATAAAAATAGAGAAATGCCATTTACATACAAAGAAAAAAAAAAGAGAAATTCTACACGTTCAAAAAGGAGTAGGGAAGTAAATACTATCCGAGTTCCTCATGGGTCTTATAAAAATAAATTCTGCTCTCTTTGCAAATATATCATACATATGTATATCCCAAAACATATCTATATAAATGTTTATCTACATGTAGGTAACAAATGTAATATATAATTAATATACATACACATATCCATATATATATATATATATATATATATATATATATATATATACACACATACACATACCCATCTCGATATATATATATATATATATATCTATATATCTATATATATATATATATGCACATACACATATGTATCTAACATACTGTGTATAAATATAGACTCAATATACATATACTACATAAACATCTATGGAAATATAATTTGCACCTGGGCACACACACACATACATACTTGCATATATATACATAGTATGTAACTGTTCATATTAATATTAAATCTTTATCTAATATCCATACACTTTATAGCAAAATACCTATCCATTTCAACAATTTTTATGGTTTATTTATTTATTTACTCCATTGCTCTCTCTGATCACACTTCTTCTTCCATTTTCTTTAGAAACAGTTTTTTGTTCCTCTTGTTAAACAGATGTCTGTTTGTACTTTGTTTTATCTCTTTATCCAAATCATTCCATTAAAGTCACCCCACATTTGGAATGGATATACAGGAACATTTTATTTTTGTTTGAACCTTCTGTTATTCACAATTTAGGTTTCCCTTTAGATTGTAACCTAATCTAAGGAGAAACTGCAGTGACCAAAGAAAGCAAGTACCCTTAAAAATGGAAAGAGTGTTTTGGCTGCTGGTCTTTAAAGGAGACATATCATGCTGATGCATGATTTAATACTTACATATAATAAATTTGAAAACAAGACCTTACACCCCCTTAATTTTCAAAAAATGAGACATTTTATTTCTTCTGATATCCTAGAACGAGATTTGATGCCTCTGAAAATAGGTCATTGTGAGATGTCCGCGAGATTTAAATCGTCGTGACGACACGAGGTACATTTCTTTTTATTGGAGTAATCTGATAAAACACTTCCTCCTCTGTGATGTCTGTTAGCCACAAAACCGTCACCGAGGAACACATCCACCAGCAGGGGTATAAAGCTCCCGAGCTCACACTCACTCATTACCAGCTCTGGCCTGTCGGGGGACTCAATATGCGGTCGCTGCTTTGAGCCTGCTGGAAAATACAGTAGAAGAAGGACAGGCTGGCTCTACCCCCGATAGAACTGACCAATCAGAGCACAAAGGGCTGTGACATTGCAAGGTAACTGTAGGTCATCCTGAGATCCTTGTGTTTCAACGAGCGCTTCATAGTGGCTTAAAATTAGGATTTTGACAACACTATTGTGGGGCAATGAAGGAACTAAATGACTTGTACTGAGGGCAGAAATGCTTTACAGGCATCCTAGTCTGGCATAGTGAAAAGGAGAAACAAGCATATGTCCCCTTTAATACTTAGCTAGTTTTTTTTAAGTGGGTTCTGTTGGATTTTCTTTTAAAAATAAGAAAGAATAAACATTACTTGAAATTATTTTGTACATGAATCTAACTTGCTGTGCTGTAGTGACAGTTTATTTGGTTTTATTTTCAGAAATATGAATATATTAATGATTTCTCTGGTTGGTTCCAGGTCAGTTATTACTGGTAACAGGTTTGAACAATCATCCTGCAAAAAGCTTATCATGTTGAAGCTCATTTAGGTAATGAGCACAGGTGTGGTAGCTACACCTTCTATAATAAAGTACAGCAAATCTAAAAATAACTCAGGGCCCAGAGACTTTTAGCTTGAAAAGCTTTGCCAATAAAATAAAAACCAAACGTCATCTGACTGCCAGCAGCAGCTGATTGTTACCGGGTTGAAACAGGTTTTTCGGACATTCTGAAAGGGATATGACATGGAGTCGCCAGAATTCCACTTCCAACATTGTTTTTAAGAGCAAAGCTAAGAGCACTACGTTTATTCAGACCTATTTTCTGCTCATTTAATTTTGCTGCATGTGTCTTGATGCAGACACTCGACATGTGCGGCTGCACCTTGAGCATCGCGCCTTTGTGTAATCATCCCATTACTGTATTACAGCATGTTGAGAGATTTACCTGTGTGAAGGGTTTAAACGGGTTCACTTTCTGCATCATGTCCCTAAATCCACCAGGATTCTGAAAAAAAAACAGGTTTATTTTGAGGCAGACAATTAATGAACAAAAAGCTACAAGGACAGTGCCTCCCAAAGTGTGGGCTCGAGCCCTCTGGTGGTCATAGGAGGTACTGCAGGTCGAACAATATAAGTAATTTACAAGGAATGAAAACCATTAGCCAATTAAAACCACTTTACATGTTTATAAAACCAATCATTTTCAGATCTACCTGCTTCTCTGGCACGTTGTTACTGTCGACTAAGCTCCCACTGCTGGAGGACAGTTCACCGCTAAGAGGCTGGGGGTCCTAAAGAATCAACACGCATGGAAAGAAAACACAAAACAGTTTACTGACATAAAAAGATGCAGAAATGTTAAATAGCAGCGGCAGTACCATTAAATCCTAATAAAAATGCAGTACCTTTGGTTGTGTTGATTTGAACGGGTTGACCTTCTGCATCATTCCTGAAAACTTCCCTGGATTCTGAAAAATGACGTATGTAAAAAAAACGTATCACTACGAGTACAAAAGTCTGTTTTTCGACTTAGTACTGGCTTCTAAGATCTACCTGCTTTTCTGGCAGGTTGTTATTGTCATTCAGGCTTCCACTGCTTGAGGACAGTTCATTGTTGAGAGGCTGGGAGTCCTAAAGAGTCAACAAACAAGGTAGAGAAAAACAAAGTGAGAATGAAAGAGAAGCTGTCCAAAACAGACAGCTATACCAGAACTATTATGGAACTGGTCATTTCTTCTGGTACCTTTGGCTGTGAGTATTTAAAAGGGTTGACCTTCTGCATCATTCCTGCAAACGTCCCGGAATTCTAAGTAAAGAAAACAATAATCGGTCAATCACGCAAGCAAGTTTGGTTTAGTAATCTGCAACTGTAGTTAAAGGTGTAGTCAGTGATCTTCTAATCTTCTATTCTAAAGCACTATTTGTCAAAATCACCGCATTTCTCCTCTCCATCCACAAGGTGTCCCCACTGACAGCATGTTGAAAAAAAAGTCTAGTTTCAATACACAGCCTTGGCTCTGAATTTCAGCAGGTAAATACTGTGGCTCGGGCCGAGTCCCCAAAACAGGCTACACTCCCCCACATCCAGGGGGCGATAATACTCATGCGCAGATCAGACAGAGGGGAGAGGGGGAGTCGTAGGTTGCGTAGCGTTTGCAGTTAGCTTAAGAGAGAGATACAATAGGTGCAGTAGCAATGGCTGAAAAACAAAAGAAAAAGAAAAGAAAAAGGTCAGAGGAGTGAAAAGTGAAAAAGAAGGGCCATGACCATGAAAGAGCGAAGACCCGGGTCAAATTGCTGTTGCTTTCCGACGGTGGAGGGAACTCCGCAAATTGAAAGGCGCGGATGTCGCCGTCTTTCTGCTGGATACGTAAGCAACATTAGCTTTGTGGTACTTCACATAACAGTAACAGCCATCAGGCATTCATCTTATTGTCTAATCAAAATGTACTGTTGTTGTGATGTTATCAATATTGTCAGTCGAGTTGTCAGACGAGTCGGGGTTACCTTAGCTACATTGGTCAGCTACGCAGTTTCTATGGCCGTTTCCATGATGATGCACGTCCATCAGCTTTCCGGAGTGGAGCCAGGGGTGAGGTATGAAGGGAGAGGCGGGTCTAAATTCGTTTATAAACAACTTCTTCACTCGTTTTCTCCCACATCGCTGACTACACCTTTAAGGCGGACGAGCTGTGTTTCAATTCAGGGGTTGTATCTTTCAAAGGTTACATCTGAAGACTGGCTGCATCACAGAAGCTCACTGAGGCCAGAAGAGACTAACTGGATTTATGGAGTGTTTTAGCCAAGCAGTCTGGTTTGGTTCAGTAGAGTTTGGTACAACAAAGTCAGCAAGGACATTCTGTGCAACTAACGATGCACCTCATGAGTCCTTTATTGGACATGGACCACTTGGACTTGAGATTTGGTGGCTGCATTTAAAGGCTGCATCATTGTCCCATTTCAGGCCCTTGTATTTACATTCTTGTAATGTATCACCTAAATGCCAAAGGGTGCTTTGTAAGGATGGGTTCTTCAATCGGAGAGGCATTATGAGGGTAAATAGAAAGTGAGCGGAGCCAGTGGGGGAGCACAGCACTGAGTGTGTCGATGGGAAACTCCTAATCGTTCAATCTTGGTTGTCTCCAGCTTGTTCAAAACGCTGCGGCCTGTCTTTTAACCAACACTAACAGACAAGACCACATCATTCCTTTTCTTAAATCTCTTCATTGGCTTCCCATCCATTACAGGACTGATTTAAAACGTTTGTTTTTAAAGCTCTTAATGGTCTAGCCGCAGTGCATTTAACTGAGCTTTTAACTGTTTGGGAGCCTGGTAGAGCTCTGAGGTGGTCGAACCAACTTTTGCTGGAACTGCCCAGGTTGATTTTTTCATTGCTGCTCCAAGGCGTTGGACTAAGTTCCCCACCGAAATGCGTCTCAATTCTGACCTTGGCCTTTTCAAATCTAGACTGAAAACATATCTATTTGGGACGGCATTTAACACCCAGTAATTTGTTGACACTTTTACTAAATGTTATTGCATTTCATTGCTTTTATTATTTTTTTTATGTATTGCTTTTTATTTACTACCTATTGTAAAGCACTTTGGTTTGGTTTGGGTTGTTGTTAAGAGCTCTATATATAAACAACATTTACATTTACATTCACATTAGTGGTGTTTTCATTGTTGATTAGGAGAAAAAGGTTCCCCAAATATCACACTCATGCTGTTCCACTTTTTGCCACCAGAAAGCTGCCATGTGTGAAAAGAGCTTAAGGTATGCTACCCCTGAATTGGGACCAAGCCTTCAATTACCTCTTTCACTGGAGCTTCCTTTGTGGTTTCTTGTGGATCTGCAGATTGGTTTTGATTCTCACCGTTTGGCTCCTGCATCCCAAAAAGGAAAAGTATGAGTTTGAAAAGATGGTTAAAAAAAGCATAATAACAGACTGATCATTGAGTTGGAGTTTTGCTTTTACATTAATGTTACAAAGAAGTTACCTGTGGCAATGGCTTATATGGGTTGACTTTCTGCATCATTTCTTTGAACATATTGGGGTTCTGAAACAAAGATACCACTTTACTATGTTGAGCAAACTTAATAAAGAAAAAGAACACAGAGCTGTCTGTGAAATTAAGAAAAATAGACACAAAAAAACATATCAATCTGACATGTAAATGAAAACAACAAAGGATCCACTTGCCTGTTTGGAGTCTGAGACTTTTTCCTTTTCCAGTGACTCTGAGGATGGAGCTTTAGAGACCTGCTTTAGAGAGTGAGCAGATTCGACAGGTCAATTTGATAGAAGACCACACTTTGTCATTTTATTGGCATAGTTCACAATGCACTGGTTACCTGTGAGGTAGACTTGAACGGGTTGACCTTCTGCATGACTCCTTTCAGCATACCCGGGTTCTGAAACACATCAGATATGCTCAATAATGATTCAATCACCTAATCAATTTAAAATTTTGTACTTTTGCTTGGTAATATGGAAGCTGAAGAGATTGTTGCCGTAAAATGTTACCTAAAGCGGTGCATTAACAAAAAATATATACTGGGCTTGATAACTGGAAATTCTGCAAGTGGTGGTCCAATTATTATTATACTCTAATTTACCGTTTTTAACATCAAGCTAAAAGTGGATTTTAGTTTGTTTTGGATGCAAAATATACAAATAAATCTCCATCTTCGAGTGACGGTGATGGAACATTCCAGCCAGATGTTAAAGGGATATGCCAACAGTTTTCTTGACAAGGAGATAGACACCATTCTTTCAAATGTGCGTGCAGTAACATGAGGCAGGCAGATCTCGCCCACTGCTAATTAGCTTAGCTCACACACTGGAAGTCAATGGGTAGCGTTAGCCTGCCTCTGCCTACAATCTTCAGATAAACTCTTCAGCAACTCTAAACAGTCCTGTGTGCATGTGACTTGATAGTTTTACCACGTTATGATACATTAGCTATTTTTGGACTAAGTATAGCACTAAATGTAATTTTTGAAAGACATACATTTGAAACTAAACTGCAGGGTTCATGTGCAAACCACTGCTGAGCTGTTTGTACGTAGGTCAACAAAACAAAGCAAATAGATAAGATAACATAACTCAGTTAAAAAGCAGTCACAACAAGCGCACAGGACTGTTTAGAGCTTTTTAAAGGACTTATCTGATAGCTTAAAGGCAGAGTCAGGGTAACGCTTCCCATTGACACCCAGTGTTTGAGCTAAGCTAATTAGCAGTGGCTAATTGCCTGACTCTTTCTTGTTGCTTCACACACAGTCAAAAGAATGGTGTAATCTGCTTGTCATGAACTCTGGAGTAAGGTAAGAACTGAAAAACAAATGTTAGCATGTCCCTTTAAGGCTCTTTGAGTTGCAGTAGAGTTGGTCTTACTTGCGTTGAGTCTGCTCCTTGTTCCAGTGATTCTGAGGAAGCAGCTTTGCTAACAGAGGAGGGGGCCTGGTTGAGGAAAAATAAACATGTTATTATGTAGCAGGGAGTCAAACCAGTGGCGCTAGTATATTTGATTGTCATGTGCATTTACCTGTGGGGTAGACTTGAATGGGTTGACCTTGTTCATAACTCCCATCATGCCTGTCCTCTGATATTTACACAATACACATATTAAATACAGCAAACCAGTCAGCATTATTAAAACATGAAATTCTGCCTTCCTCTTACCTTTGTTTTTGGGTTTAGCTCACTTGTCACCTCGCTGTTACCCTATAAGAAATGGTTATGGTCAAAATGTCAGGAAACACCTTTGTTTGTGTTCGTGTGAGTTTAAACATTTACCTGCGAGACATCAGTCACCTCTGTGTCCTGTATCCTCAGGCTGTGTGTGATGGGGTTGTCTCGTTCCTGGTGATGAGAGTCGATTAATAAAACAAATAACACGAAGAAACAGAACACCGACACTCTGAAGTCTTCTTCTTACCTCTTTGGTGGGTCTTGGTGGCACAGTTGGCGTTGAGCCTTTTTCTTTTTTGAACACGTACATGCTGAAAAACAATAAATATAAGTAGACAATGAAGTTAAAAAGAAAAAAAAGTACATAAACAAATCTCTGACAGCTATATAATCCATGATTTTACTAGTTATGTCTAAATAAGTACCTCCACTAAGCAGGAGGATATGTTTTTGCCAGCATGTTGGTCTGTCAGCAAGATTACACAAAAACTACTGGACGGTTTTTGCTAAAACTTTCTGGAGATGTTGGTAATGGCCCAGCTTAAAAATGATTAGATTTTGATGGTGAGCCGGATAGCTGCCATTAGCAAACAAACTTTTTTTGCCCAATACCTTAACATTAACATGGTTCTGAGTGCTAGGTGTGGGTTTTCAGGGTCAAACAATCTTATTATGATGGTAACTTTAACATGGAACCTTTGATTATAGATATAACAGCAATATGTGAGCGACCTTGGTGGAGGTTTTCTCCTTCTGACTGCTTTCTAGTTTTAATATGAACTGGTGAAATGCTGGTATTAAGGCTTTAATTTGTGTTTTGTTGGCACCTACAGCTACATTTCTAAGCTAAATATGGAGCGGGACAAAAGGGGTTTAATTTTATTTCATCTTTCAATTTGAAAACAGTCTATTGGTGTAGTTTAAACGAGGCGAGGAAAGTAGGTCTGTTTGTTTTGTGTAATTATATGGCACCAATTGCCGCCTTGGGCTTTGTTCCATGCCTCCTCCTGACTCCATTTCCTGTTATTTGCAGCACATTTGTATTTTCACACACTGGAGAGCTTGAAATTGTTTCAAACAGTAAAATGCCTGATTTGTACTGGAACACAGACTTAAAGGTTCATATGTCTTACTCCTTCTTAGCACGTTACAATATTTTTTAAAATTTCTTTGCAAAAAATCCACAGAGATACCGGATTTTGGCAACCTTATAAACCCTTCTGTTTCAGAACTTCTCAGAACAGGCTGTTCTAGGTAGGGAAACACAATATAATAAAGCATGATATAGGGCTGAACAGTTAATTGCAAATTGGATTAAATCGCAATATGACTTGTTGCAATTTTCAAATCGCAGAAGGTTCAATATTTGTAGCCCAAAATGTGTTGAACATTTTGGCATTGTGATGTAGTTTTCTGCAATTACATGCCTATTTTTTTTTACCTCTATTCATACACTTTTTTCCCCACTTTTGGACCATTTTTACCTTTTTTTAACCCGTTTTTACAACTTTATGCCCTTTTTTGCCCCCATTCATCTTTTTTTGGCCACTGTCAGAACCATTTTTGGAATTTTCACATGGTTTTTGAAATTTAATTTCAAATTTAATTATAGATTTGCTGTACTTTATTATAGAAGGTGGCAATTTTTCCCATGTTCTTTGCAATTCCATATCCATTTTGCCTCTATTTATTAACCTTTTTCCACTTTCATACCATTTTCACCCAGTTTTTACAATTTCATACCTATTTTGCTTCTGTTCTTCACTTCTCCACTTTTTCTCAAATCTTTTATCCTTAGATTGATTTAATGTCATATTGGTCTCACGATAAAAAGATCTACTGCTTATGTTTGTTAGAATACAGAAGATGAGGAACATTAAAACAATTGCAGAGTAAATCACAATATTGGGGGAAAAAAATTGCAATTAGATTGTTTTCTCAAATCGTTAAGCCCTAGCATGATATCACAGATATCGGTTTAAACATTGTTTCTGTTGATAATGGAATTTTTTACAATATACCTGCCATAAACATTGGCCATATACTGGGAGTAATAACGGCAGAACACACATGTGCTATAATTCATTTATCATCACTGCACAGGTACATTTAAAAATCAAGAGTTGCATCTTTTTCTTGTTTTGCTGCTGTTACACACATAGACTCTTAAACTGAGAGCACCAATTCAGTTTTCACAGGGTTAAGACTTTGGGCTCTTGATTAAAGACATCGATATTGGTTATAATGAGTTGAGGTAAATCGGTAGAGCTGGGCGATTCTCCCCCCCCAAAAATCTTTCATTAAAAAAAAAAAACAACAAAAAAACCTTGATTCATGATTCGGTTCGATGCCCCCCATTTACAATGAAATAACTACTCACTGTAAATTTATGTCCAAAATATACGTTTATTTATACTTAAAATATACATTTAAAGTGCCTCCAGGTCAAAAAATCAACACAGAAATCGACACAAAGTGCCTGTGCACTGTAGTTTTATACACTTGTTTGAATTAACTATGAAGCTAACAAAATGCCTGAAGTAACGCTTGTTGGAAAAAAAATAAAAATCTTAATAGAAAACTCAACTCTTGTTGTAAAAACTGTAAAAGTGTACAAAGTAATGACAAAAGTGCCCCAAAGTGGGAATGTGAAATGAACGGGTTGAATAAAAATAAAAATTGTTAAACTCGAGTTTCAGGAAAAACAAATCAATTTGACTTGCCAACTTGATTTTTAAATCTTATTGATTTTTTGCCCAGGCCTAAACATCGGCATATGATATCTGCAGAAATCCATACATCCTAGTTCTAGGTCACTTTCCCTTATGTTTGGCAGACTCAGTTCAGTTTAAGGGTTCATTTTCAACGTTGTTGTAATTTTCATTTGGTTTGTTTAGCCTTTACATCGCACTTAATCAGGTGGGTCAAAGCCTGTCAAATGTGTTATACAGCTAACCCGCCACTAGCTGGGGCTACTGCTGCTGGCTTGTTCCCGCCATTTGGCCTATTATACCCCTTTCAGACTGGCCAAAAAAAAACATTTAAACACAGCAACAATCAGCTCCTGTCGGCAGAGTGAAAGGGTCTAATCGGCCTTTCGACCCAGGTTGACCAACCCCGCAAGCGACACAGGTTTTTATCGGCTTGCCTCCGATCTGCTTCAGTGGGAACATCACTCCTGCTAATGTACAGATGACGTTGGCATAACGTGCCAATGGCATAACATTGCGCCCAACCACTCCGTCTGTAACTTGCATGATTCTTTGCCGTTTCAGCAACAAATTCCATCTGCTTTTGTATCATTAGTACCGACTTTGTACATTCTTAAAGAGGGGCAAAAGTACAAAGAACAGAAAACTGTGTCCACATCTTCCATGCTCCTTTCCATTGTTTACTTGGTCGTGTTTTGTCGCGCTGATGATGTCATCTACGTGATGATATCAGCTTGATGCACCAGAGGAAAAAAAACAGCTATGCAGCTCGTCTGCTGCCGATTAGACCCGGGTCTGCTTGCAGTGGGAGAGTCACTTGATTATTGTTAGCTGGTTGACACGCATTTAAAAAAACCTACTTTGACCTGCTAATTTTAGTGTCAAAGCAGTATTAGTGTGCTTTGACCGAGCACTGTGGACAGGACAACATTGGGTCTCTCTCATTCCAGAACTTTTCAATCCTACTTCTTTCATTTATTTCATATCCTCACCAGTAGGAATCGAGAGAGACAAAAGGACGTAGGAGGCACAAAATCCCAAATGAGAAATCCTTCACTTCATCAGTCTGAGCAGAGCCAGGTGTTGATGACTAGCTACTCAGCTAATCTAATGCTATCAAGCATCCCACTGCATAAACACCCTCTGATATGAAAAAAAGAAGGTGGACAGGGTCTCAGAGAGAGCATCTCTCATCTGGGGGAGGTGGCATATTCCCTAATGACATCATTAAGGTGGATATAATCTGGATGTTTACTGTTTTACTTGTATTTGCGTTAGTGGAGGAAAAGACTTGAGGGCACAGCAGGAAGCTCAAAAACTAACAAGATATAAAGGAACAATGGAGAGGACGTTGGAAAAATTTTAAAACAATGTAAAGGTATATCTTACATTTTATTATTTCCACCATCAAATTAAAAACATATGGAAACATTCAATTCTATTTCTTTATCATTTTAACTTCCCATTATGACAAAGTACAGTACCTTCCTTAATGTGACTGATCATGTTAAATTTTTTTTTTTTTAGCTTACATTTTCTCATGTTTGCTTTTTAGTTGCTTTTAATTGTATTTTCTTATTTTCCCACTCTGTAAAGCACTGTGAAAGCCTTCGAGTATGAATGGTGCTTTATAAATAAACTTTCCTTACTGACAACTGATGCCAACTTTGCCAAGGTCGTTCTTGTCTTCCTCATTCCCAACAGACCCACTGACGAAACTCCATTCACATATTTTCACATTTAAGATAAATGTGTATCTTTAAATGTGTGCGTTGTTAAATGTGGGTGACATGTTTTGGTGGGACAACTTTGGGTGGACAAACCTGAAAACTCAAAGAACCGGTTGTCTCCATTGTTTACACTACGTCACTTGCTAGCTTACGCCGGTTTAGCTCTGTGTGAAAACACGGCAAAGCTAACCACAAAAAGTTTGAACATGCGGTTTTAAATTAAGTTTTGTCGAATATTACTTAGCCGAATGAAAGATTGTAACCTTAGAAATAGCAGGGTCTTGTTTTGTAACTTTCTACGCTGATTTCAGGGGACACACAGCGAAAACGTGTAAGTTTGCAGTATTCTCAACGCAGTTTGGCGTGAGCGTCACAAACTCTTCTCGAACAAGCATCGTCCTTTTGTATGAGCGACTACAGAGGAATGTCCGAGGACACAAACCACAAGGAACAAGACAAGGAAACGAGCAAGGTGCCTACCTCAGCGTTGTGACAGAAAATGATGGATTAATCAGGCAGAAACCGAGGATTAAAGTTGTTTTAGAGTTGGTCTGCGCAGTTTTCACTCATCACGCAGAGACGTCGAACAGGTTTGTCCAAAAACTGAGGCGGGTCGGTTTCAGAGGTGTTTGATTACCGGAGATAAAGTCACTCTTCTGCTCTGATTTCAGGCCAAGATCCAGGAGAAAAGGCGAACAATGGACAAGGGGCTTTTTTCTACAGCAGGCTCTTTTCTCCGCCCTCCAGCTATGCATACTTTGAGTTAAAAAAAGGGACATATATCATCATATGGTCACCTGTTACCTTTAAAAGGGCGTGGTCTGTTCTCACTGGGGTTCAGTTTGTCCCATCACGGCTGCTGTAGACTCCAAAACTCTGGACTGATGTCCATGAGTTAAATTTATTTTCAAGAGTAAAACAATGCACAGAAGTCAGTAAAACAAGTCATCAAAAAAGCTCAACAAAGTAGAGTCATGTTGAGAAAATGAAGTGTTAAAACAATGCACAGAAAGCATCATGGTAAAAAACATACTTATAAAACAGCCTTAATACTGAACTTTTGTAAGAAATAAATATGAAATTGATATAAAAAGGTGTTAAAAATACATAAGTATTAATTAGAAAAACATGAATCATTAAAACAGCTTTAAAACACTTGGTAAATGTTAAAAATTGAATGAAAAAGGCGCAAAACCAATACAAACAAAGCATTAAAATGTAACAAAAGAAAACCACTTAGCCTTGAACAATGGACTTATGTTATGAAAATGAATATAAATGGTGCTAAAACTATACAAAGGAGGCACTAAACAGTGAAAAAGGGGAAATGGTCATTAAAACAGTTAAAACACCGGATAAAACTCAAGTAATTTCATGAAAAAGGGGCTTAAACAACACACAAAATGCATCTAACAGTTAAAAAACAGTCATTCAAATATCCTAAACACAGGATATTTAAAAATGAATTCAAAATGAACAAAAGGGTGAAAAAAGAGAGAAGCTTTAGTCTTGAAAACAGCCTAAATCACTAAATAAATGTTAAAATTTGAAAGAAAAAGTGGCAAAAACAACAAACAAAAAGCAGCTGGTGGAGAAAACAATTATTGGAACAGCCTAAAACACTGGACTTGTTATAACTATTTTACACATTTAATATTAAATGTGCAATAAAAAATGTGTACCAAATAGTTTATAAAGAAAAAACACTGGATTGTTAAATAATAATCAAATTAAGGTGGTGATAAAACAACACAAAAATGGAGCTAATAGTGTAAAAAAAAGGTAAAATTAAAAAGCAGCAACTTCACTGGCTTCTTTAACACTCCTTTTAATCCTTGTAAAAGCTTATTCTTGCAAACAAAAATTCAGTAAAACAGTCATCCAAAGGACTAAAAAAGTAGAATTCAATGTGCAATGAAAGCCTGGCACAAGATAAAGAGGATACACACTTTACAACATTTAGCAAAAATATGACTTTTTTTTTCTCAAAATCAAAGATTTATTCTGTGCTTTCAAAAAATAGAGGTTCTTAAATAAAAAAACATTTTAACCCATTCATGCATGAATTTAGTCACATACTTTTTTAATGTTTGTTTTTAACTTTTAAACAAGTTAAAATTAACGTACATTTTGTTTAATGTTATATTTTGAGGGAGTTATACTTCCGTCTAACTAAATATAGATCCACAAACACGTATTTGACCAACATTTATTAAAAGTAAATCAAAAAAAGTATGAAGTATATGGACTATTGCTGTTTAGTCAAACTATTCACATTTGAATTACTCCAAAATTTAATATAAAAATGAGAAGTTCTGTAAAATCTGAATACAGGTATAATGCCAAAATCTCAATATGGCAAAAAAAAGAAAATTACAAAGTTAACAATTTTATGAAACTCAAGACAAGTGTTTGGGAGTTCAACAGCCACGATACTGCATCCTTAAGGGGGTAAAATTTATTTCAAATGTCTTTCTACTGTAGTGGGCATCATGCATGAAAGGGTTAAACATATCTTTTTGTAACTTTCCATCAAAATCTCACAGAACTTAATGCTAACTCTGAGTGAATAATAAATAAAAGTCAAGTCTGCTCAGTTTCTTGTGACACATAACGTCTTTATTTACAGACAGGATTACATAGAATACACACTGATGATGAGGCGCAAGAAATAAATAAAAGAGGGTTAATATTCAGAGAGGAGAATGTCATTTTGTATTTACAACATAAATGTGAATGTTGAGCTACAGGAGTTAAACTATCAGTTTGTGCATCTGATTATTTTTTTTAAATGTGACATTTATAAAACCAATAGTGAACATGGATGCACGCAGTGAGATCACAATGTCAGCAGGTTTTTAAAATAAACATTTTGGTAAAATCTCTGAGCACAAAATTCTGATCATTTCACTGTTATGTATTTTTATTTTTTAACATACAAAAAAAAATCACAACCAAACTGCCAAAGTCTAACAAGTAACAGCAAACCAGAGGTTAAAGATTAGCAGGTCACATTTAAGTAATTATTTGTTTTAAATTAGCTATATTATGGTGAATATGTACATCCATTTTCTTTAAGAGCTAAAACCCTTCATACAGAATATGTTCTTATCATTAGAATATTAACAACTACATTAATTTAAACTATTTACATACAATCTTTATGCACATTTAAACTCTGAGGGGGTGATTCTTCCTGAGGGACTTCTCCACTTTAGTCCAAAATATCTTTAATATAAGGGATTAGCTAAACCACAGTGGCGTCAAATACAGAGATAAATCATAAAGTACAACAAAAATACCAAAAATAGTGACTCTAAATTTGCTATCGTGTTTTTAAATGTGCAGAGTGATGTGATAAAACCCACTAATTCAGTTTTCCTCTCTTTATGTCCTCAGTGAAGTGGGTGAAGAAGTCAAATTGAACATTATAAATGCCTAATAAATCCATTTTTCAGCATGAAGAAGCATTTTTACACCTTATACTTCAACCTTCATACAAAAAAAGCAATTGTGAGTTGTAATTAATCGATAAAATAGAACAACAAAATACAGAAACAAGAGTGCACAGCGACAAAGGATGAGTAAGTGTGCAGGAGCAGATGTCCCGTCACATAGTTTCTGTTTGTCCTCACAGCAGTGCTCGGTTTTAACCACCAGAGGGGGCCGGAGAGCTTCCACTGCAACGGAAACCTTACTTATACTGAGACATTTTTAACAGAATTAGATTCAATTTCACTTCTTGAAATAAAAATATACCAGACATTCTTATGGGAGCTTCCATTTTTGTGCCATTTTCTATGAATTAATGCCAGATGGTTGGACACTTCCCCTTCAAACATCCTCTTTTGTAATTTTCACTTCACTTCCAGTAAAACTTTCCTTTTTCATCACAACATTTGCTCTGAGGTTGAGATCAAAACTTTCAGATGAAGGCCTCTCTATATAACAAGGCATCAAATAAAGATCAATAATTCAACATTTGGCTCTTTAAAGATTTTTCTTGATCTTTTTAAGGTGGAAATGCAGAGATGATGAAGTGGACTGCTCCCATGTTTTAAATTATTGAAGTTATTTGTTTAAATGGTATGTTCCTAAACTGGATATGATAAATAAAAAGCAGTGACCTTGTAATTTACAGAGGCTGGTATCCCAAGACACAAGCAGTGCTGTTGTTACACCACAAGAGGGAGATACTGATACATGAACTCTGATAAAACCCTGAGACTGGATTCCTTTACACAAGTGAGTGCATTAAAGCATGTCTAAGTGTGTCTGATCGGTCAGTTTACCAATCACAGGGCTGACAAAGAGTGAACTGACCCACTGTTGACTTCCTGATTAAACTAAAAGAAAGTTCTGTGATCAAAACATCGAAGCAGCCAGTGTCACAGCCAAACACTTCTGTGTAGGCAGAGTCCAAATTAATGTTACATTTTTCTTTATTTTGAAACATTCATAAAGATTAAGAGTTTTCTTCATACCCTACTGCATTCTAGTTTTTAAACTTTTGCTTGGACCAAATTTGAAAAAGAATAACATCAATTAAGTTGAAAAGTGAGAGGGAGAGAGAGCAGCAGCAACAGATTTTGTCCAACCTAGTAGCGGTAACTAAGGGGGGCGGGGCTTAACAGAGGATTGCTTCCTTAAAGGGCGGAGCTTGACAAAGTCAGTTTGTACAACCATCACAACTAATGAACATGTGATTGACGTTTTAATGTACTCTACATAAAAATCTTTAATGACTTTCTTATTGTTCAGTAGTATTTTGATTGTTTGATTATTAATACAGTTTGTCATTTTTGCCATATTTAATATAGAAGTCCATATATGGGAGGGAGTGATAAAATAATATATCACACTTTATAAAAAGCTGTTACTTATGGGTATATAAGGTGTGCCTTGAGGTTTTGGTTTGGTATTTGGTGTTTTGGGCAAAAATAGTCTGAAAAACTCCAACAGCACTGTTGTTTAGATGCCACTGTTTTTTGTCTGGACGTGTGAATGGGGTTATAAACTGACATCCTAAATTAGCTTGAGTTAGCTGCATGTGTGAATTCAAACAGCAGGGAAAATTCCTGCTACAAGGGTTGAGACTAAGGCTGCATTTACATGGACACTCCTGACTTAAAGACCCAAAGATTTGTTTGCGATTTCAAATTCTTCTGCTTTCAAACGACGCTCGGAGACGAGTTAATCCGCTGCAGTGTGCATGCCGGTTCAGTAGATGGCGGTGTAGCTCTGCAGAGAGGCAGCACTGCAACAACACATGTACAAAGAAGAAAAACTTCTTACAAACAACAATGAGGAATAGACGCACAGAGACGCAGGTGTTTCTTTTCTGGGCAACAAATCTGTCTGGATAGTTTTGTCTGGATAACAAACCGAGCACAGGAAGAGGCTCACACACTACTTGACAGATGGCCGAAGCTGTTGTTGTTCCTGGTATGCTCGTGCAGCCTTCATGTGAAAGAGTACTGCGCATGCGGTGACGCCGGCGTTTCACCCTGAAACGCTCCGATGCGGGTTTACACGGGGCTGCATGGAAAGCGTTTTGGAAACTTTCCACCCTGGAGCCTGTTTTCAAAAGTTTCCGTGTGCAACGAGTTTCCATGTAGACGCAAAGACATAACGCAATGAAAACTTATCGGATTTGAACGTTTTCAGCGCCATGTAAACGGCCCCTAAGGTGTGACTTGAGGTTTTGGTTTGGTATTTGATATTTTGAGCAAAAATAGTCTGAAAAGTTGTTGCGCACGCCACTGCTTTTTTTTTATCTTTATAAACTGACATCCAAAATTAGCTTGAGTTACCTTCAAAGAGCAGGGAAAATTCCTGCTATGAGGGCTGAGACTAAAACATTTAGATCATAATACGTTCAGATTCAGTTACCCAGATGTTTCTCTTGAAAACAGCCTGGCTGTGTGTGTGAAAAGAGCTTTTCTCGAGTAGGTTGAGGGTATTTCATGTGCTTGTTGGGCTAAGGAAGAAGATTATTTGACATCACTCTACATAAGAACACCTCTCTTACTTTCTTCTCAAAGTGCAGGTATCTTAATTCTTGAGAAATCACAACCTCAACGATTAATTACATTTCTGAGGTCAAACGTAAAGGTAAAGGAGGCTTGTATCATCTTCAGCTTGTGGAACACAATCTCTCAAGAGCTCTAGAGGACTTTTTAACTTAACACACATTTCAGCTTTAACTCAAGGGTGTATCATTAGACGGGTCGGCGATCAAGGTCATGGGGTCTCGTGATCATCCTTAGTTGCAGGCGTGATCTTGAGAATGATTTCCAAAGTTTGACTGGTATCTGAAAATGCTTCAAAGGTTTTCCTTTAAATTTTGCACACTTCGATTTCAGGAGGATTTGGTCAAAGTTTGAGGGAAAAGGTCGAATGTCTTTTAGTCTCATGATCATCTGTTGCTTCTGAAGTTGAAATCCCAAGAACACAAAATGTTTCTTGTCAAATAAAAGCAGCTCAAGGTGATGAACTGGTAACATGTTGGTGGCACAAGGTCAAAAATCATGGTTTCCCTTTGTACTTTTGTCTGGCACTCCCATAAGGGCGTAGTTTTAGTAAGTATAATCAGGGACATCTATGTTGGTCTAATAGTTTCCCTAACGTCTCACAGTGCTCCTGTAGCGTCCTGCAGCTCCTCTCTGATCGCGTTCAGCTCCACTATCCCGTCATTCAGCACAGTAGCCACCTCCTTGATCTGAGCCACCACCTCCTTCTTGCATCCTTTCTTCAGCTCCCTGGAGTCCTTCACAAAGTACTTGTCCATCCCCCCAAAGAGTCCTTGGACGGCGGCGATGGCCTCGTCCGTGATCTCGGTGGCTTTCATGATGGGTGAGTCCACCAAACTGATCATCTGGACGGCCCGGCGGATCTCCCAGTCTTCAGAGTAGTGCTGGGTGCCCGACCTGAGGAAGGGGTGGCCGCGGAGTTTGTACAGGCCCTGATTGACGAAGTGGAGGATCTTTCCGATGTCCAGAAGGTGGGCCTCGTAATCCTCCAGGACTAACTCCACCTGAAGCAGTTGAAGGAAGAGAAGACGGTTTTGATCAGTTTAAAAAGAACTCTTTTCTTTTGTGTGACTGGGATTGAAAAAATACAGACACAACCAGGTATATATATAAATTGTTTTAATTTTAGTCTAGTTTGAGTTGAGGACATTTCACAACATTTTCGTTGACTCGAGAGTAAATTTAGTCGACTAAAATAGGTAGTGTAAAGTGTAAGACCTTTCCTTGAATTTCTGAAGTCATGTTTTAAACTTGGACTAAATAAAACATCGCATAACCCTTTACTGAATGCTGATAAAGTTTGAATGTAGATGTTAACAGAAACAAATTGAACTTTTGTGTGAAATGCAGTCACCTTTATTTAGCCTACCTGGCAGAGCATCTCAGTCCAGAACTTATCCCAACCCCATAAAGCTAAGGCAGTTGTGATTGGATGATCCTCTTAACTCATCCAACCTTTACGCACAACCAAAGTAGCTGTGATTGGATATATTCCTAACTTGTCTCTACTTCCTGCATGATGAAATTAGGTCTGATGGATTAAGTCGCTGTCAAACATTTTCATCTAGTTTTTATTTCTTGATGAAAATGTCAGATAATTCAGTTTTAGTTTTTGTCAATGAGCACTTTTTTATCAGTCACTGTCTAGTTTTCATCAGGGAATAAAGGCTGTTGATGAAAACTATGACGGAAATAATTAGTCAACAAAATCAACATTGCTTAAGAGCAATTTGGGGTTACCAATCAACCTAATGAGTTTCATTTTTGGTCCAGGGAGGAAGCCAGAGTGCCTACAGAGCACCCTGGCAAGCACAGGGAGAACATCCAAACCCCACATAGAAAGGCCCTGACTGACATGGGGATCGAACAGCTCACCTTCTTGCGGTCGTGCATGTTGTTCACGTTATCCGATATGGCAGCCGAAGCTGAAGTGATCCCACCGGCTGTTGCCACACCGACTCCAACGGCAGTTATTACAAGAGAGGCTCCCAAAGTGATGGGGGCCAGAGCCAAACCGGCGATGGCTGCGACGCCCCCTACAGCTGTGGTGGTGCCGCCAGTGATTCCCGCTATCCTCGCTTTGTGGTGGAACGTGCTGATGTCATCGGCGATGGCGTGGAGCGTGATGACGGACTGCCACAGGACCTCTGCTCGCTCTGTGAAGACTTTATTGTAGACGCGCAGGCCGCGGTAAACTTTGTCTGCCAAGATACTGAATGACCTGGGAGGAAGAGAACCAAGTTAGTGTGGGATATGGGAGGGGAGCAGTATCTTAAAAGGTTATGCTGCGTTCCAGCTGTACCGGGAAGTCGGGATTTCCGAGCTCCAAGTGGGAAATCTCAACTGACACGCCCCCTGAGGTCGGAATTTCCAACTGGGAACTCGGGAAATACTAACCACCCCCGAGTTGACAATCAAAGATGGCTGCCCCAGTGTAAACAGTTATTAAGCTCTGGTGATATTCTGTTTATTTGCACTTCTGACTGGTTTTTATGGCACTAAATCAGCTGTATACACAGTATTGTTCAACCTGCATTTATGGAAATGCTGCCAATCATAAGGTTAATGAAATGCAGCATTAGTTCAAGTTTTTTGAAGTGGATGTTACTGGAGGCCTACTGCACCAGTAAAGCTAGACAGTAGCTGGAACATAGCAGCACATGGTGTCACCGAAAGATCCCTAATCAACCCACTTACAGGTTAAAGCTAGGCAAAATGCTGACCCTACAATACCCTACAGAGAGATCGTTTACAGCTACTGTTCCCCAACCAAACTGCTGTGTTTAGAACTATTCTGAGATGTAACAAAGGTAGAAACACCTGCATAATGATCACTTAAAGCATCAGTTTGGCTGCATTAGTGCACATTCACAGAACCAATTTACATAAGAATTCATACTTCGACTCATCCTCTTTCAGGGCCATTTCTTCATCATCTGACGGCACTTCATCCCATTCTGAAACACATCCATGTAATAGGTTTTGATAGAGTAACAACATTTGACATCATGAATCATTGTCATTGCTCACTAGTTAATTAGTGTAAACTTGTTGTGACTCACGCTCCACTGTGTTCCACCACTCCATTAAACTGTCCGTGTCCTGTGACAAAAACAAAACAATAGACATTTTATATTAACAATGATAATGAGGTTGTCAAATTAACAGTACTGTGTACAGTAGTGACGCGCCAATTGTAAAACTCAGGGCTGATGCCATGATTGGATCAGCCCAATTCGATGTCTTTAACCAAGCAGATCTATCCTCAAGCTCTGATTTACAATGACTGTGAGTGACCCAAAGCAGAAAGGCCCAATCACAATCCTTTTGAGTAGGACAAGGTGGGAACTACGAGTGAGACAACAACAGGAAGTAACTGCTTGGGCAGAGATTAGCATAGATGCTAACAGCTTCAGCGGCAGTTGAGTGAAATATTTTTGCTTAAAAAATATTAAAACAGTCATTGTTTCACTGATTTAAATTCTGTGTACACTGGCTGAATTAGCTTCAGTTCTATGTCAAGTTCATTTAACTATGCGTAATAACTGTATTTATACAATAAAATATGAATATTAATCTATTATATTAATGACTATTTTAATTTTGCATGTATTGTTTATCTGACATTGTTGTTCATGTAGAGCAGTGAGCACATCAGGCCCTTCAAAGCTTTCCATCTGGCCCTCTGAGTATTATGATTTTCTTTTAAGGATCAAACATTTTTATGACTGAAAGAAATCAGAATCTTAAGAATAAGTCAGAATTATTAAATTACACTATAAATCATCATTAAAGTATGACAATTATTTCCTTTTCTCCACTTTTTTTTCTTATAATTCTAATTTTAATCTCAGAATTTGGAGTTTTTTTCTCAGACTTCAAAACAAGTTCAGCTTTAATTTTCTTATCTTCATTATCTTTCTTTCTTTTTGCCCTTGTGATTTCAGTATTACCAAAATAAGAGCATGTGCTGGCAATAAATGTGTTTTAATAAAAGACTATCTCTCTAAATACCCCAAACTGCTTGAGGCCCCGTGTTTGTGCTTCAGGACTGGTGAACTGGGCTGATAAATAATGTAAGTGGACCAAAATATTTCATTTTAATTGTTTTGTGATTATTATCACTGTTTTCTGGCCCCCATAGCATATGCCAAAAACAAAACTGGCCCTTGTACTAATGTGGTTGATGATCCCTGATCTATAGTACCTGAAAACTTGTCACAATGCGGCCCTCAGGCAGGGAAGAACAGTTTCATGTGGCCCTCTTGGTAATAAAGGTTACCCACCCCGTCCTAACTGTTACATGATTGGTCACTGAAGCTGGGACTACATACATACCACAAACATTGACCAACAAAAAAGGGAACATGTTGAAAATCTTGACCCCTATTTTTTTATGTTTTTTTGTACATGTCTGTAAACAGAAATAAAGAGAGACTGACCCCGTCCTCCTCGCCGTCGTCCAGACCACCAGCAGCCTGCTCATCCATCTGAGCAGCGAGCCACTCAGCCTGGAAAACAGGGACAAAAATAAACAACAGATGTGTTTGTGTTTGCTACATGCTCCTTATATTCAAATCAGATTAGTCATCAATACCTGCCTTTATTTAGCCAAGACCTCGAGGTTTCTAAGAACTATGTGACGCGTTGGCTTTCACGTTTGTTATGCAGTTAAACCGGTTGAATCACGTTAAAAGAATGTGAGCAATTAGGAACAAAAAGATTAGTAGATAAATCAGTCATCAGTGGAAAACAACAACAACAACTGAGAGCTTCTCAGGTGGAACAAGTCAACAGTGTGAATCCAGTATGAATGACTATTTTAAGAATATGAGAAGTTATAAAAGCTTTTATATCCAGGCTGTTTCATAATGTGCAGGGTTCTTATTAAAGGTCAAGTTTAAGCCCTTCTGCAGAACTTTTTAGAATCTTTACCTTTTCCAGCAACTTACAGAAACTTTGAATTGTGAATATGTACAAATTAATGCAACTTGAATTCATTATCCACTCTTAAGGGTCTCATGTTCTCAGTTTACTTTGCTTTTACAGTTGCTGAAGGGATTTGAGGAGCAGAAAAACATGACACCTTTTACTAAACTCTCAGTTCACTTAGAAATGCGCACTCATGCCCCCTAAAATTAAAACAGATTACATAGATGTTTATTTATTCCTGGGAAAACTCCTTCAGGAAAATTAAGGTTCCAGTAGCACTGTCTTGTAAAAAGGTATAAAGAAACACAAGAAATCTAAAAGTAAAAACAACTAACAGATATAAAATTTCTCTATATACACACATGAATAAACCTAAATAATACATTTAAAACTAGAAAAGTACTCCGAGAGCGCAGACTTTCCCAGCGCCACAGTCCTCACCCATATTGTGATTTTTACCATAAATATTAGTCCTACCATTATTTCATCTAAATATTTAGACTCATTGACCATGAAAACATACTATTAGCAACTGGATTCATAATGATATCCATTTAGTTCAGTAGTTATTCACAAAAATTGCATTTTTCCTCATGGCCGTTTTTACTGTGATCCGGATCACTCCCAAAATCTAATCATTTGTTCCTTGTCCCAATCCGGACATTTCCTGAAAATTTCATCAAAATCAGTCCATAACTTTTTGAGTTACGTTGCTAACAGATAAACAAACAAACAGACGCCTGCAATTGCATAACCTCCATGGTGGAGGTAAAAATAAAAAATAAAACAAAACATAAATAAAACTACATGTGCTGTCTGCTTTTCACAGACAGACACTATTGGCCCTTTTCCGTTAGCCCTACTCTACTCAACTACCCGGCTCTACTCTACTTGCCTTGTGCTGCTTTTCCATTAGCCCCAGTCGCCTGCACAATGGCATGCAGTGTCGCTGCAAACAGCTGAGCGGCACTGCGGTGACGTCATTTTGAGCGCGACACAACAATCTGTGGCTTTTTGTCACAAACCGAGTAAAAAGGAAAGCAGAAGAAGGCTGCAGGTGGTAAGAAGAAATACCCCTTGAGAAGCACAGGAGAGTTTTGGAAGCTATACAACAGAATGAAGCCGAGGACGAGAGCAATTGAGCTGCAAAGAAAAGACGTATGAGGGTAAGCTAATGGTAGCTACCGCTAGCATGCTAGATTGTCGCGCTCATGACTCATTGATGACGACTTTGTCTGACCAATCAGTAGCCGGCAGTTGGTGACGTCATCTTTAGTATCGACTCAGCTCGCTTTTAACCAGAGCGGAGTAGGTACTAAAACTAGCTTGTTTTAGGAGGTACCAGGCTAGTGGAAACACGCTGCAAATCGAGTTGGGCCGAGTAGAGTAGGGCCAAGGCGTGCTAGTGGAAAAGGGCCATATGACTGCTTCCTAAGTCTAGTCCGCAGCCTGTGACCCCTCACCTCTCCTCTTAACAGACACTGTTAGCGCAGAGCTAGTCAAGATATCCTTCCATTTTTATCCCCTCAGATCTGAGCATTTCCGAAGGGGAGGGAAAAAGAGCTGCACCTGTTCTTCTGCAGAAATTACATTTTTCATTTTTGGTAAAAACTGAAATTGAACCCTCGCTTTAAGACCAACAACATGATGCTAATGGTTGAACAGACAAGGACGTGACCTCTAATGTAGAAAAATGGATTATATGTTAAAAATCAAAAAGTATTGTGTTTTATGGCAGTTAATAGAAGAAAATAAAAAAGCTTCATTTTTAAAAAATGCTTTACCTGGAAGCAGACATTTGTCTCTTGTCTTGACATGAAATAGTTAATTTGACAGACAATCAGCGAAAGTTCAATTTTACACACCTTATGAAAAATCGTACTGCTTTTAATAGGGATGCACAATATTGTACTTTTGCCGATATCCAGTACATCAACAATTTTATCCGGAGTGAGAATAGTGAAAATGCACAGCCCTAAAATAAATGTTGAACAGGGAGATTAAATCAATGTTACAAAATGGTTTTATTTCTTTTTATCCGATAGCTGTTGTGATTTTCCATCAGGCCCGTCTGTTGTGACTCACTGGAAAATTACCAAAAGATTAATCTTATCAAATGGACAGTTGTGTTGCTTCACCATGAGCTCCCGCACATATTTGGACCGTGGGAACAAACAAAATGTTCTTCTGTTCAGGACTTTAGGGAAGTGGATCAGGTCAACTATGTGGGGCATACTATCAAGAATGTCTCCACTGATGTAATAATACGTTAAGCAGCGCTGCGATGCACATGCACATGCAGGGCAATGTTGTAGCTCACTGTGTGTGCACTAATGGTAAAACATCAGCCAAATACTTGCAGACAATCACACATCTAAAAACAAAGAGACGTCTGATTACAATGCCTGGTTTGAGTAAAAACTAATTTTGAAAATTTTCAGTTCACAGTTTCATCACAAATCAATTAAATAATTAAACTTGTTTATTCGCAATTTGGCCATGTATTGACTGTTTTTCATAAAATAATGCATCTGATCCACTCACGTATCCAGTGGTGTAAAGGAACGAAGTAATAGTACTTAGTTACAGTACTTAAAGAGACTGTGAGGAGTTTTTAAGTAATTACAAAAAAGTCTCACTTTTAGATATATGCCTGATTGAAATACACACTTATCGATGAGTTTTATAGCATCAAAATAGGTTATCTATAAATGCTATTCTTTAGCCTCCTGGTCGGGTCGTACAGGGCTGGACTGGCCTGGATACTCAACTTCGGGGAACCAGACAATTAAAACTAGAGCAAATTTATATTATTTTATTATTTATATTACACGTCTGAGAGCGCTGGGCTGTAAGTAGCGATTTTTAGCCGTCTACAACTACGATAATAACTCTTCCCCGCATTGCTTGTTGTCACACATCAAAAACTACCGCTACATAACTAGAAAGAGATACATTACCTCGTGGCTTTGCATCCTGTAAGTTGTTGAAAAAGAACTTGTAAAGCAATGCAGAGTTCCGACAAAGATCCATGCTGCATTTACCACAACAAACAAACACACTTTGGCTTCACGTCTCCGGTGCGTTCAAGTTGTAGTCAGAAGTAGGAATTTTGAGCTCCGAGTAGGAAACTAAAACTGGAACGTCCCCTGAAGTCTGAATTTCCTACTGGGAACTCTGTGAAACCTCGCCACCCCGAGGTGTCAATCAAAGATGGATGCCCCCAGTGTGAACAGCTATTTAGCTCCTGTAATAATCAATTTATTTGCACTTCTGACTGAGGTGTGTCGCTCTAGATCAGCTGTATACATAGTATTGTTAGACTTATATTTACAAAAATGCTGCCATAGTGATAATCACATTCTTCATACAACAACGCAGGGCGTGCTAACAGCAGCTAACAATAGCCTGGTAGATCGGCATGTTTTTTTCTGACTTTAACTGGAACGCCAATAAGTCGGAGATGATGTCACTGCCATTTCCGAGGTTACAGGAACGCAGCATTACGCCGGCGATAAATTCTCCTCATAGCACCTTTAAGTATGTTTTGGGAGTATCTATACTTTACTTGAGTTTATATGTTTTTTGCAACTTTTACTTTTACTTCACTACATTAAAAATTAAAAAATGATACTTTTACTTCGTTACATTTAAATTGTCAACTTAGTTACTCACTACATAATAAAATGTGAATATAAATTACACTTATTTTCACATTTTATTTTGAAGAGGACCGTACGGACTGTTCGTGCTCTTGCACAAAGCTGAACACACCTCTGCCTGCTTCTGCAGCCTGTGAACGACTGTTTGGCATTGCAGGACTTGTATTCAGCCTGCAAAGAGCACGACTGAACTCATGCAATTTTGAAAATCAACTTCTGCTAAAGATGAACCGCAAGTTTGTGGACTTTACGTGAGGGAGGAATGGAGAGAGGGAGTAAGAGGTGAAGGGAGCTGAGGGAGGGAGGAAGAGCTGAACTTAATAAAGCTTGGGAGAGCAACAACTATTTGTACCTGTTCTCTTTGTTTGTACTTTTACTTTTAATACTTAAGTACATTTAATAGTAGCTACTTTAAGACTTTTACTTAAGTGATTTTTTAATGAGTGACTTTCACTTTTAGTTGAGTATATTTAATATAAGATATCTTTACTTTTACTCAAGTATGGGTTTCAGGGACTTTTTACACCACTGCACGTATCACATTAAACACAAGCAGTACATGGTGCTAAAATTGAATATGAGAAAAAACCTGAGTACATCTATGTCACTTTGGACAAAAAAATCCACAGATTTACAGTCATGACTGCTCATAAGTGCAAAAGTAAAAAATTAAAGTTTATGGTCCAAAAAGTTTCATTTAGTCATCCTTAATTGTAAATGCAGCAGGTTGTACACATGCCTCCAAAACAACAAAGTTACTGGTGCGATCTTCGTGTTGGTCATGGCCTTTCTGAGTTGAGTTTGCATGTTCTCCCTGTGTGTGCATGGAAGCCGGAGTGCCCCACGCATGCACGGGAAGAATTGTGAAGCAAACTTCACACAGAAAGACCCCTGTCCAACCCGGGAATCGAACCGGGGAACTTCTTGCTGCGAGGCATGTGCACTACCTACTGCACCACTGCGCCGCCTCATTAGGTTGATTGGTTCCTCTAAACTATCCTTGGGTAAGAGTGAGAGCATGAATGGTTGTCTGTTTCTCTAAGTAGCCCTGCGATTGGCTGGCAACTGACTCAGGTTCTTGCCCAGTGTGAGCTGGGATAGACTCTCTGAGGACTCAGAAGGGGATAAGCTGTATAGATGATGGATGAATGGATTGACCAAAGATATTCAAAAAGGATTCGGCCTTCTAAAAACAGCACTTTTCAGGTGATTTCAAGTGTTTCAACATTTCTTACCACTGAGATGAATTATTTAACATTGTTCTCTCCCACTTTGGATGTTAATGTACCCCCCTATAACTTAGATTTTGTGAACTGCAGTGATTTAACGTCTTTGTTATCCTCTTGTATTTGTGTTTTTTATCATTTCCACTTGATAACATGGACCCTCTGTATGGATCAGAAGTAAAATGCAGAGTGAAAGTTGTTGAAGGTCCTTAATCTGGGTCATTGTTTACTTCTTCATTCTTACTTCTTGAGCCAACAATGATCCAGTTTACAAAAGATGATAGATGTGTCATTTTGATAATGACTGCTATTCAAAAAATCCATGTTTGATGCCAAGATTTGGCGGCCGGCCACATACCAACAGCTTTACTGGTTGAAACTGACCTTGGCAGCCTCTGACATGAAATCAGCAGATGCAGCTCCCTGTGGATCATCACCCTCTAAATGCATGGTTTTGCTCTGTGAAGACAATACAGGCCATGAGAGGGGATTTTAACCCCAGAATACACACAAACCCAGAGGTTTAAGGGATACACCAACATCTTTTTGTTTGTTTTGTGTCTTGCCAAACTTCCAAGTCCATGACAAGGAGATAAGACTCCATTCTTTCGACTGTGTGTGCAGTAACAAGGAAGAGACAGGTAGAGCTTGCCCACTGATAATTAGATTAGCTCGAACACTGGGATTCAATGGGTAGTGTTAGCCTTCCTCTGCCTACAGTCATCATACAAACTCTTCAGCAACTCGAATGGTCCTGTGTGCCTGTTGTGATTTGATTTTTTTAATGCATTGGGTAATGCTTTCTATTTCTAGTCTAAGATGAGCACTTAATGTAATTTTCAAAAGATATACATACAAAACTAAACTACATGGTGCATGTGCTTGTAAGTACGTCAACAGAACAAAGCCTCTATTTATGAGTAGAAGATTGGTACTAAGGATTTTGGACAACTTTGTAAGAGAGGATGTGGATGCACACAAGCAAACACAGTTGCAGAAGCGTTTATTTGATGACTGCAAGCAGACACAGGCTAACACTACCCATTGACTCACAGTGTTTGAGCCAAGCTAATTAGCGGTGGGTGAGCTCTGCCCATTTTTTCCTTGTTATCCCACGCACAGTCAAAAGAATGGACTCTATCTGCTTGTTATGGACTCAGGATTGCAGCAAGACACGAAAAAGAAAAAAAATGTTGGCGTATCCCTTTGAAAATACAACTGATACCCAGAAATACTACATGTACTATTCACTGGGCTGAATGTGTGTTCATCAAGTACCTTTGGAATGAGCTTCTTCAGCCGCTTTAGTTTGGATTTCTTCTTCTGTTCACAGGAAAAACAGTTTGAGAATCACGCAACAACAAAAAAAACTTGAAGAGGAGCTGTGACGTGGTCTGTCATACCGGTTTGTAGGAGTCCAGTTCATCCCTGTCACTTGGGTCAATCTCCTCTGGACTCACCAGCTCACCCTCAGTTTGATCGACATCCCCTTCAGCAAAGAAATCCTGCAGGACAAAGTGATCAGTCAAACTCTGAGAAATGATTTGCAGATCCAGATTCAGAGTCCTACTCTTGTGATGGACTTACGCTCGCTGACTGCTGAGGCGAGTAGGAGCTGTATCCAATCATTTCAACCTGCCCGTCTGCCATCTTGGATTTTCGTGGTAAGGGAATGGGAGCTTTAAACTTGGACTTCTGATCGAGAAACAAACAAGCAAATGGCATCTTGTTGGAAAAGTACTTTTTATTGTTTCTGATTGTCTTTCGCTCTAAGATGATTTAAAGATCTGACTCACCCACTGTGTTTAGCTAAGAGTTCATTATGATCTACTCAGAGAGTCTGCTGTGAGATTAGATGTTTAGCTCTGTTACACCTTCACCAGGACAAACACCTGTAACAACTTTCTCTATTGTTGCTAATCCGCTCTGTCAGGATGATGAGAGCTTTCTTTTGTGTTTGTGTTGCGTCACAGGGTGTCTCCACTTAATGAAAAATACACAGTGACTATGCCACTGCGGATTGTTTTTTTTTGTTACTGTTAAGAAGATAATTTCTCAATAAAGTTACCAGTTTATTTATTCCCTTCAGCTCTTCATCGTCCAGCTCTTCTCCTGAGAAGCTGCTCTTCTTCTTCTTAAGGCTGTTGTCCTCTAGCATGTCCTCCTAAATAAAAACACCACATATTCACACATATTAAGACTTAAAACTCTGACAACAATAATAAATGGACCATTTGGCATGTGGCTTAATGCCCCTGTGTGGTAAACAAGTGCTGCACAGATCAAGAGGAAATGTGGGTGTAGTTTTTGTGGCAATATGATTGGTAGAAATCTTTTCTAATGGTGATGGTACAAAACCCAAAACCAGTGAAGTTGGCATGTAAATCTTAAATAAAAACAGAATACAATGATTTGCAAATCCCTTTCAACATATATTCAATTGAATACACTGCAAAGACAAGATACTTAACGTTCAAACTGGTAAACTTTGTTATTTTTTGCAAATATTAGCTCATTTGGAATTTGATGCCTGCAACATGTTTCAAAAAAGCTGGCACAAGTGGCAAAAAAGACTGAGAAAGTTGAGGAATGCTCATCAAACACTTATTTGGAACATCCCACAGGTGAACAGGCTAATTGAGAACAGGTGGGTGCCATGATTGGGTATAAAAGCAGCTTCACTGAAATGCTCAGTCATTCACAAACAAGGATGGGGCGAGGGTCACCACTTTGTGAACAAATGTGTGAGCAAATTGTCCAACAGTTTAAGAACAACATTTCTCATCCAGCTATTGCAAGAAATTTAGGGATTTCATCATCTACGGTCCGTAATATCATCAAAAGGTTCAGAGAATCTGGAGAAATTACTGCACATAAGCGGTAAGGCCGAAAACCAACATTGACTGCCCGTGACCTTCGATCCCTCAGGCGGTACTGCATCAAAAACCGGCATCACTGTGTAAAGGATATCACCACATGGGCTCAGGAACACTTTAGAAAACCACTGTCAGTAACTACAGTTCGTCTACATCTGTAAGTGCAAGTTAAAACTCTACTATGCAAAGCCAAAGCCATTTATCAACAACACCCAGAAACGCTGTCGGCTTCGCTGGGCCCGAGCTCATCTAAGATGGACTGATGCAAAGAGGAAAAGTGTTCTGTGGTCTGACGAGTCCACATTTCAAATTGTTTTTGGAAACTGTGGTCGTCGTGTCCTCCGAACCAAAGAGGAAAAGAACCATCCGGACTGTTATAGGTGCAAAGTTCAAAAGCCAGCATCTGTGATGGTATGGGTGTGTATTAGTGCCCAAGGCATGGGTAACTTACACATCTGTGAAGGCACCATTAATGCTGAAAGGTACATACAGGTTTTGGAGCAACATATGTTGCCATCCAAGCAACGTCTTTTTCATGGAGGCCCCTGCTTATTTCAGCAAGACAATGCCAAGCCACATTCTGCACGTGTTACAACAGCGTGGCTTCATAGTAAAAGAGTGCAGGTACTAGACTGGCCTGCCTGTAGTCCAGACCTGTCCCCCATTGAAAATGTGTGGCGCATTATGAAGTGTAAAATACAACCCCGGACCATTGAACAACTTAAGATGTACATCAAGCAACAATGGGAAAGAATTCCACCTGAAAAGCTTCAAAAATTGGTCTCCTCATTTCCCAAACGTTTACTGAGTGTTGTTAAAAGGAAAGGCGATGTAACACAGTGGTAAAAATGCCCCTGTGCCAACTTTTTTGCAAAGTGTTGTTGTCATTAAATTCTAAGTTGATGATTATTTGCAAAAGAAAAACAAAGTTTCTCAGTTCGAACATTAAATATCTTGTCTTTGCTGTGTATTCAATTGAATACAAGTTGAAAAGGATTTGCAAATCATTGTATTCTGTTTTTATTTATGATTTACACAACGCGCCATCTTCACTGGTTTTGGGTTTTGTACATGCTTTATACAAGACTTGGGTTACAGTGATCTTGACCTTTTTGTAACAAGTTGGCATTACATAATAAAAGGTTTCTCCTCAGGGATTAACAAACAAAATTAACAGGTAAATTTCCGAGATCAACTCAATGTCGACAAAGAAAAAATCAGTTTCTTTTAAGTTTAAACTTTTACTTTTGTGCCCCACTTCCAAACGCTACAAATCTCACCGTTTCCCCAAATTAAAAAAAGTTATACACACATAAATACAGGTTGAAATCAAACATTTATACTTTCTAAATTAACTTAGTCTTAACTTAGTGAAAGTATTCTGTTTGCTCAGTCAGTGCTCCATAAATAATCTTTATTAATAAGGCGAGCTGAATCAGTGGCATCTTTTAAATCACATCTTAAAACCCACTTTTTATTTTTTTAATTTTTACTCTTTTAACTTACTTGTTTTATTATTTTAAGTTCTACTGTTCTTATCCTCCTCACAGTTTCACATTGTTTTATTCCTTCTTTTACCTTCTTTTCTTTTTATTATCATTATTTTATTTCACTTTATTTAATGTATTGATTTATTATTAGTATTTTTTTTCTCTTTTTACCAGTCCTCTATCTGCCCTCTTCTTTTCAATCTTCCTGATGTGATGTTGTCAACCTTCAAACAGTCTTAAATTAATCTTTGTATCTGTAAATCTATTATCTGTCTGTCCTTTTATCTCCTCGTCATTTTGTATTATACCAGCTGTTTTAATCCAACCAGTTTATTCTGCTTTCCTTCATTTTGTTGCTTTAGTTAACAGGACCCTCTGTGCCTTTTCCTCTGACTCTCGTGGTCTCTGATGAACTGATTTTTGATTTTATTCTGCCTTTGTTCTGTCTGTTAAAGCACTTTGTAAACTTCTGTTTTAAAGGTGCTATATAGATAAAATATTATATTATTATTACCTTAATTTGTTTATTCCCTTTCAATCAATCAAACTTTATTTCTATAGCACTTTTCATACTGGACTTTGTAATACAAAGTGCTTTACATGAGTAAAAGATAAAATAAAATATGTGGAATGAAAAGCAGAAAATTGCATAATTACATAAAATGAAAACATAAGACCCCTACAACCCCCCCTCCTCCAAACCACATTCATTGTACACACTTACTTACTCAGACACACAAAGACAAAAAAAGGAAATTCTGACAGAAAACAGAATTAGAGGACTGAGGAAACGCTATCTTGAATTAAACATGAGGGAACACAGGAGCTAAAACTAAAATAATACTAAAAAATACTCGAAAATACTAGAAGGTAAGATAAATAAATGTGTAAATACATAAATAAATAAAATAATATCACAATATAGAATAAAAGTTGGATAAATAATATGGTAAAATGAAAAAGTGTAACATCAGGTGCATAATAAACTTGTTTCAGCGGCATTTCTTCCTTCCGTTTGTTCCTCAAAAAAACACATTATCAAACTCAGAAAAGGAAAATGCAGCAAAAAAAAAGAAAGACGAAAAGAGAGCGATGGATCACCGAAAGCAACGGCATACCAGGAAAAAAAAGAAATGATTAACAACTGCCATAACTGACGGCACCAACTTCCGAGCCATGATTTGTTTGAGACACCCGTACCAGCACCCGGTTATCTCCAAAATGTATTGAGTTTATTCACATGTCAACAACATTTGGGAAAAAATCTAGAGAGAATTCTTGAAATTAAAGGCTCCTATGGAAGTGGCAAACGTAAGTCTTTTTGCTCTCCTTCAACCACCAGAATCTCCTAAATTCATTCTTGTGTCGGAGTGGAAATTTAAAGAAAATCCTTGAAAGCTTTCGTGTGAGATTGTGTTCATAAATATCATCCTGATACACAGACAGGCATGCAGAGAACATAATGCATACAGTTGATGTTCTCATGTTGTTAATGACGGCATGGAGCCATTAAAAGATAATTTACCTTGGAGCTTCGACGGCCCACGTGCAGCATTTTCGTCTTGGTTGGTTTCTTCTGTTAATGAGCATAAAAAGAAACAATGGGTGATGAGGTGCCACAGAGCTGTTAATAAAATGCTGTTTTACTGATAAGAAACATACAGGTTTGACATCTTCCACGCCGTACGGGTCCAAATCTCCCTCCAGTTCAGCAGACTTCTGTAGAGCTCTCTGCAGCTCCTCATCCTCCATCAAATCAGCCTGAAAAACAAAATAAAACAACTTTGATATTTAGAGAAAATCGTGGTCCAGTTCAAAACTTGCTGACAGTTTCTTTCAAAAAAGGTTTGCAAAAGACTATTTTTAGGTTGAAATAGGTCAGAACATAACTACAGTATACTCAGAATTAACGCTGACACTGTCAAAGCATACACTGTATATTATTATCAATAAAAGATGACTCTACCTTGCTGGACGAGTGAAGACTTTGGCTTTTCATTTCCTCAAAGTTCTCAAAAGCATCTGCCTAAAATAAAGGAAATAAAAAAAAAAAATTGATTAAACTGCTCGTACCAACTGGCACTTTCTTAGCAACCAACTGTTACTCATAGGGATGCAAAGTATTGTTTTTTTGCTGACATCTCCACTGTAAGGATGCATAATTTAGTGCAAGGTATTACTTCCATAACCAAATATCCATGTTTGTCCAAGGGCGTACAATTTTTACTTTATAAAATTTGAGTTGCTGCTTTAAACGTGACAGTTTAATGTGACGTCCAACCATAACAACTATTTATTTGCTCAGGATTAAGCATCCACATGAAGCCAAACCGAGGTCTAAACGCATAAGTTTCTTGCCGAATCTGCGTATCATCCATATGAAGACGGCGTTTTGGGGGTCTGTAAACGATCATTTTTGAAACCAGGTTCCAAAGTGGAAAGATTTTGAAATGCCATATACGCAGCTCCATGATTACTGGCTCTCCGCAAATTTTCAGATATGCTTACATCATAGTTTCATATCTTCATTGACACGCATGCGCCACATGCGGCAACGACAACAACAATGGCGGCGTACGTGAAGCATATGTGCTGATGAAGCTAGTGACCCTGCTATCCCTGTTGCAGCAAAATCTCCTTCTTCTCAATCACCACCGAGTTGAACAAACAATTATCGAGGACACAATACGGTGGTCTCTGTTTACAACTTTTGCCGCAAGTGCGCATGCCCGCTGTTTTTCCGTCTGTTTCTGCTTGTTTCCGTCAAATCGTTACAGCGCCCCTAGAGGTCTGGCATGTGTTTTACAGCGTTTTCATGCGTATCGAGTGTATTCATGTAGACGCACACATTTTCTGAGACGCCTTCGTCTTTATGACGATCGTTTTTGAAACTGTTAAGCGTTTTGTCTTTGTGTGGATGGGGCCGAAATAACTGTAATTTGACATCTTAAACAAGAAATAACACTGCCCTTTACTATATTTTTCAGTCTTTTTGTAAAATAGAAAAGTTTAAAATCTGTGGATAACAAAAATATTTACATTTTAACATTTAAAATATAATTTTGGTTAATGAGCCTCTACATGCTGGAGCATTAACTGCAGAAAGAAAAAAGTGAGTTTTGCAATTAACAATAATTTTTGGATTGCTTACATTGTAGTTCACATAATGAATCTGTAAAGCACTTTATACTGTTATTTGTATCTTTGTGCATTTAGATGTCATTTTATCTTGTTTTTATGTTTTTTTAAATCATGATAAGAAATCAATAATAGGAAAAAGTACTGATTCATTTCAAGGCAGATTATTGTTGTACAGCATGGTCCCTGCAACACAGAGAAACTTAAATGTAGGTTATAGAGACAGAAACAAAAACATGAAAATGAAATTCAGAAATGGAAAGTTAAAGGGTTGGTTCAGATTTTTTGAAGCGTGGTTGCTAGATGTCCATGGCTCTAGTAAATATGAGAGTCAATAAAGGAACTTTCAAGCTTGGTTGCACTGAAAGCCTCATAATTAACCCATTTACAGGTGAAAACTACTAAAAAACTATATTAGTACACTACAGTATTTACAGTATTTAGCTTTCCTTGACAAAGCCCTGTGTTTTCAACCTACTGTATGTATGTTGGGACATAGAAGGTCTGTTCCCCTCCGCCATTAGCCTGTCAGGTTGTCGGAGCAAACATCAAACTATAACTTCACTATAACTGAGCTAAAATGAGTGATTTGACTCGGTAAGGATGACACGTCATTAAACGTGAGCACTAGCAGATATCTTTATAAACTGGAGTATAAAGTAAAAAGTAAAAGGTTTGATAAAATATAACAGACTCTTACCTGGGACTTCTTCTGAGGTGTGTATCCATACGCACCCAAAGCCTCATCCTGGGACTTGTCCTAAGGGGAAAGAGTTAAAACATTAGGGATGGGTACCTTTCACATTTAAACCAATACCATACCGATGCCCGGTACCTGGGAATCAGTATCGGTACTCAACGGTACCAATTTTCGGTACTTTTGTGTGTGGTTATGGGGTAATAAATATTAATTTGTTTAATATTAAGATCTCTGCTGACGTCATTACGCTATTGCTGTGCTGCGTTCAAGTCCGGTATGGAAATTCACCTACTCTACCCAACAGTATGCCTGCTTCTTCCACTCCCTCACAGTCACAAGGATGCGTTTAGGTACCTAAACATGGTACCGTTTGTTTTTACGTGAATTGGTACTCGGTAGTACCTACAGAATTTGGTCGGTACCTCTTAAAGTACCTAATTCGGTACCCATCCCTATAAAACATATTGAACTGCTGTTACATACTAACACAATGATATGGAAAAGACGAGTACACGCACACAGTTAAAAAACAGCATGAAATCGCACCTTTGAGTTTTTACGAGACGTGTATCCATGTGCTCCCTTCACCTCATCATTCTGCAGAGAGAAATGTTTATGATGCTTCTATTAACGCTGTAAGAAATGCTAATACTGCGGTGTATTAAAGTATTAAATAAAATCATGTGAGGTACCTTTTCTACATTGATGGCATATCCTCTGTGTGGAACAAACTTGATGCTCATCTTCTTTTTCTTCTTCTGAAGTGAGAAATAGCAGAATGTTTACAGTTCTCCTGTAATTTCTCAAGAGTTAAACGAAATATGCAGTCTAGAGACCCGAACGTTAAGGAATAGTTCTTCTCCTGGCTACGACGGTTACATCATAAGTCATTAAATCCTAACCTCTCCGTTCTGGCCTTCACCTCCATCGTCCTCATCCTCAACGGTGCTGCCATTCAAAACTGTCCCCTGTCAACACAGACAGACTTCATTCAAAAGTTTGGACTAACATTTGTCCTGAAAAGATTAAATAATATCACTTTGTAACTGGAAATAGCAAAAGATACTGGGTTACAGAACGTTAGCCATTTCATCAAACTGTACAAAAGTGGAAGTGGAGCAAAAATATCCTTACTACCAGAGTTAATTTGGTTGACTAATTATTTTCGTCAACCTTCCTGACGAAGCAAAACAATAACACAAAATTAAACCAAATAAAAACTAGACTAAAATGTTTGACAGAGACTTAATCCAATCAGTCCTAATTTCATCATGTAGAAAGTAGAGACAAGTTAGGAATCTATCCAATCACAGCTACTTTGGTTGAGTGGAAAGGTTGGATGAGTTAAGAGGGACATCCAATCACAACTGCCTTAGCTCCATGGTGGTGGGATAAGCTGTGGAGTGATCCAATCAGAGCTGCTCTCTTTATGAATTCATAAATTCATGTACAGCAGGTTCACTGTTTGTTGTCAGTTCTGGTATTGTAACTGAGATGCTCTGCCAGGTCGCCTAAATAAAGGGGACTGCATTTCACACAAAAATGTGTTTCTGTTAATTTATACAATCAAACTTTACTAACATTCAATAAAGAGTTATTAGATGTTTCATTTTATCCAAGTGTAAAACATGACTTCAGAAATTCAAGGAAACATAAAAAATACCTTACACTTTAAACTTCATTTTGTAGTCAACTAAATTTACAGTAGATTTTATCCACTAAAATGTTGTGAACTTTCATCAACTAAGAACTGGTAAACGTATTTGGGACAGATACTTTTAACTGGGAGCAGCTCTTTGTCGGAATTTTGCTGTCATCAACAAATAAGAAAACCAAGTATTTCTTTTCAACATTGAGTATCGCTGCCTTGAAGGCAATTACTAAAAAATGGCTCAAGTTAGAAGCTCCACCTTTACATGACTGGTACAATATTACTTATGAAATATACAATGGAACGAATTACCTTTTCATTGAGGCTTCAAAGTAAAAAAAATCATGAATTTGGGGAAAAATCGAAAAAGCTACATCCTCCCTAAATGCTCCTTTTTTGTTGAAATTCATATTTATTTTTCAAGACACATACTGGACAACATTATTTTATTAGATAAGAGTCACCCCATGTTTGAATGTTAACTCTAATTTTGTATGGTTGTTATTATGTTATTGTGTAAACTGAAAAACTAAATATATAGAAAAAGAAGTTTCATAAACTAAAACTAGACTAAAATTAAAACAATGTAGAAGACTAAAGTATGACTAAAACTAAAAGGTGTTTTCGGCAAAAGACTAAAACTAAAACTAAATTATGCCAACTAAAACTAAGCTCATAAGAACATTTTACCAAATCAACATCCAGAACCAATTTGAAAAAAGAGAATGTTGTTATAATTTTAAAAAGATTTGAAATATTGAAAAAACAAGATTCAGAACTAAACTGTCAATATATTTTATCTTCAAAAAAAGTATCAAAGCCAGTATGTTAATGAAATACAGGGAAATGTGTTAATCTAAGTCTTGTATTGTTTGTTTTGTGGAAAACTGAATTTACATGCGAACTTTTGGTTTGTTTGCTTCGTTGGTTGTTTTTGATTATAAGAAATAATTAACCGAAAAATGTAATTAGTTAATTAATAACTTGTGAGAGATAGGCAGTCTATAAGATGTTTCTTCAGTTTTCTCCTTTTCATTCACATGTTTGAGCTTTTTCTTTGTTTGTATTGAATGTTTTATATAATAACAAAATGAAACAAAGACCTAAACCTAAAAAAATATATAAGAAATGTTGTCACAAGAAACACTGCTTACTACAGAGAAGTTTTTTGTGTTGATATTGTTTTTTTCATTTAATAAAGAAATGTGGACATGATAGGAAAAAAACTGCTCCTGAAGCTGTTAGCATCTATGCTAACTCCTGGACTCTGATTGGACAGTGCCGCATTGTGCCGCTCACAAACGTTGTAGATTGGAGCAAATGACCAAAAGACTGATCGTGCATACAAGCTGTCAAATAAGATTTCTTAGGAGGGTGGGCAGGCTCAACTTCTGCCAAATTACTACGATGTTTCATTGTTGGGGTGCAGGATCATATCAGCATGATATCTGTATCAGGAGATTACTGAAGAAGTTAACCATTGGCACCAGAAAATACAATCATTTTTGTCAATACTTCAAGAACAACGGACAAAACATTTGTTTTGCAATTCCAAATGTCATTGAAAAATACTCCTGTCCTGTTTTTATTTTTATTCATTATTAATATTCTGTATGTGTTTCAAACAAAGGCTACAGAAAGAATTATTGTTTTAAATCTGGTTAATGGGAGACCTGATTATTCTTAAAATGGACATAAAGGTGCATCCTTGTTGTATCTGTGTTTGCTCAGATGGTTTTAAAATGTTTGCATATTTGATGATAGCAAAACATCATTTTCTCTAAGAATTTCTAAGCTGAAAGTTCAGCTAAAAAAAAGCTATTTTAAACACTTCCTCCAGCAACAGAGTGAGAAAAGTGTTCGGACACTGGGTATTTACCTCAGACCATCTCCGTATTATAGAGCCTTGCTTGCCGAGTCCTCTCTTCTCATCATCCTGTTAATTAAACACAAAACTCATTAAATTGGCTAAGGAATGTCCATGTATTGAAATTTAAATTCACCCTGAAGGTAGCTAAAACGAATATGTTTAAAAAGCCTCTTGAATATTTGACTGTACCTTCGAGTCCTGGGGTACATGTCCATTCTCGTGTTTCCCGTCAAACATATAGGAATTAGTGGATGCTCTTCTAAGCAGCTGGTTGACTTTGGTTTTTATTTGTTTCTTCTGTAAAACAAAAGGAGATGAGATTGAACTGATAATGGTTTATTATGCATTTTTATTAAAACAGGATTTTTTTAAAGGAAAACATACTCTGTAGTCCAACCCGTTCTGCTCTCCGTCTTCATTTTCTCCTGCTGATAAGTTCGACTCTGATAAATAATCCTGAAGAACAAAAATAAACATGCTCAAGCAAATTCTGTTGAGATGATTCAGATTTTTTTCCCCCCTACGTTACACATATTGATGTAAATGTCAAGATACATTTGTGGCCGAAGTCGAGTAAAATATAAATGCTTGGCCGAATACTGAATATCCAATGCGAAGGCAAAGTAGTTCACTATATTTTTTAATAGTGCATAAATAACGTAGAGTGCATTTTTACCTCCGCCAAGGAGGTTATGTTTTAGGGAGAGTTTGTCATTTTGTCTGTCTGTCTGTCTGTCTGTCTGTCTGTCTGTCTGTCTGTCTGTCTGTCTGTCTGTCTGTCTGTCTGTCTGTCTGTGAACAAATAACTCAAAAAGTTAAGGATGGATTTTGATGAAATTTTCAGGTAATGTTCAGCATGGGAAAAGGAAGAACTGATTCAATTTTGGTGTTGGTCTGGATCACCGTCTGGATCCGCAATGACGAAAATGCATTTTTTTTTTTTTAATAACTACTCAACTAAAATCGATATCATTATGAAACCAATTGCTAATGGTATGTTTTCATGGTCAAGGAATCTAAATATTTACATGAAATAAAGGTAGGACTAATATTTATGGTCAAAATCACAATATGGGAGAGGACTGCGGTGCTGGCGGAGGTCTGCGCGCTCCGAGTGCTTTTCTAGTTAGACATGTTTTTAAAAGAAAGTTATAGTTTATTGAATATTATGACGTTTTAATATTCCAGTAGCCTTTGCTTCTCAAAAAAAAGCACAACAAAGTTTTTCATTCATATTAGACCTTCAAACGAAACAAAACATGCATTTAAAAAAAGAAACTAAAGTGCATTGAAGTGGATAAACCTGCAATAATGAATTATTGTCCTTTCAACACAAGTCTGCTTAGCCACAGTCACACGCAATGACGTTGCGTCACATGATACTATTCGGCCTTGCTATTACCTCACTCCACCGAAGGCAGAATATGGCTTTTTTTTTTTTCAATATTCGGCCACATCCTCAGCTACAAGATGTGATTTTTACCTTAGAGGATTTACGTGAGCCAGGAAGCGTCCTGCTTTTGCCCTCATTTGTGTCATCAGGGAACTTGTCCTGTAAACATAACATTACTCCTTCAATCAGTATATAAAAGTGTATAATTTGTGGTTAAACTCTGACGGCACAAAAAACTCATATGCGGTGAACAGATTGAAGTTCATGCTCAATATTTGAATCTAATACTGAGTGCAGTAGAAAACAAAAGAACAGGAAGAGCAACCTTTATATGACTTCAGTAATTTTTATGTATCAAGTAAATACAGAGCTACCAAACAACAGGGATGGTTATCTGACGACCTACAAAACTGGACAAAATCTGCCAAAACCCCATTCAAATAAGTCATATTTCCATAAAATAAATCTATATTTGGCTGTACTTGTTTTTGTGGTACGCCCCATAACATATTTGAGATAAATGAAACAAAAAAAAAACAGTAAATTCTCTGTTATTAGATGAAACAGTCCTAAATTTGTGTTACTAACACAGAGTCACAGTCTCGTTTTGTACCTTCGATCCTCTTCTGGAGAGCAGAGACATCCTCAGCTTTTTGTCCTTCTTCTGTAAAAATAAAAAAGGGTGAAAGATGTTTAAATTTGAGACGCAACTAGGAGAGTCAAAGGCTGTCTGTTCAGAGCATTACCTTCATTTGACCACCAGAGCCGTCCGGATCTTCTCCACTCCCTCCATCAGAGTCGTCTTTCAGCTGCTGTTAAAATAGTTAGCATCTGTTAGCGCACTCTCTCTGCTTACTGACAATCACATATATCCAAGACAAAGGTTTGTCATTACCTTGTAAGATTCTCTGCGTAGTCTCAATGTTCCAGACTTACAGAGAAAAATAAAAAAACAAGATTTCATTCAATCACTGTTGGACTAACAGACAAATCAAAAGCTGACTACAACAGTGATAGGAATGGAAATTTCACAAACTGTATCAAATCCAAACATAAACATTGAATTTATCTTAGGCAGAGATCCATGAAAAATAATACAATTAAAACAACACATTGCAACAGATTTATTTGTAAGTAGAAATTAATCAAGTTTAAATTTTTCATTGAACTATCAGTTTCTACTTCAAGATGTGCATGTGATTGAGGAATAACAAAGATCTCCTCAAGTATACCTGCATGAAGTCTGGTTTTTTTAGTCAAGATTATGCTAAAATAGATTTCCCTTACTGTATTTAAAGGTGCTATGAGGAGAATCTATTTCAGGCGACATAAAGACTCTGCTACCCATGAGCACGCGCGGTGACTGTTAGCTACGTAGCGGTAGTTTTTGATGTGTGACAACAAGCAATTTTTGAAAAACTTAGTATCGTAGTTTTGTAGCCGGCTATATATCGCTACTTACAGCCCGGTGCTCTAAGACGTGTCCGAATAGTATACATTTGCTCTAGTTTTAATTGTCTTGTTCCTGAAGGAATAGCATTCATAGATAACCTATTTTGATGCTATAAACTCATCTTAAAGTGTGTATTTCGATCAGGCATCTATCTAAAAGTGAGATTTTTTTGTAATTACTTGAAACTCCTCATAGGATCTTTAAAATCCCTGTTAATAACCGACCTTCAAATGACCTTTTTTCTTTTAATTTAAAAGTGTTCAACCATTATTTCCATATCAGCTGTTGCTGTAAATACTGTTTGATTGTGTATGTGAAATAATGTACCTTAAGCCCTTGGTTTAAACCGATACTTCTGTACCACAGTAATGTATCATATTATCTTGTGTAAGGGCCTCAACGGTTCTACAGTTAAACTTGAGGGTGGGGGGCTCCAAGGGAAAAAACATGGAAAACTACTGCTTTAACCAACAGCTGTCTGAAGTTTTAACTCTAACTGAAGACCATTGTGTTGTTACACTTCAGCAGACTGCTGAGTAGAGTCAAGATGCCACAGCAGTAATGAGGGCAACATGGCAGCAGTGACAGGATTCATAAATAACTCCTTCAGAACATGTAAACATTTTCTTACTGGTTTGAAGTCCGGGTCGAGCTCGGGGCTGTCCTCAGGCCAGTCTTCAACACACTTCTCCTGTTTTTTTGGATTAAACAAACAATTATTCTTTATGTTCTACTACTCCTAATAGCACTGAAATCCAAAGTATCAAATACACAGAGCAAAGTTCAGTTTGTAAATTCTACAAATAACACCTCCATCTACAGCTGAGCGAAATCGCCTAAAAATAAAATCCCTAATTTTGACTCAATTTACAATTGTAATCATTTTTTTCCCCTCTCAAAGAAAGACAAACAAGCTATGCCTCAGTTTTATTTTTTTCCAAAATAAACTGAATTCTCTCTTTTAATTAAAGCGCATTTTGTTATCAAATATGTATTATGTAGTTAGGGATGGGAATTGATAAGACTTTATTAGTACTAATGCTGTTAATGATCCTGCTAATCGATCCAGTTCTTTAACGCTTCCCTTATTGGTTCCAGCAGATTTTCCGTGTGGGCAAATGTTGGTCTGATTTTCAGTGTCAACAATGTCAAACACATGTCACAGCATAGATATCTGCTTCTGCAAGTTGCTGGTGTTTCCACTCACTTAAGGTTGTGCAGTAGGAACCTTTTGTAAAAAATTAAGCCACAATTCTGACGCTTCTGAACCCTGTCAGTGGACAGAACTGATAAGGGAATTGATTAGCAAAAATATTGATGATATCAATTCTTTGATGGAGCTGTTAACGATTCTCAACTGGAATTGGTTTTCGATTCCCATCCCTATATGTAGTTTGAGTGTAGACAGGCTCATCTACAAAAACACTGAAAGCTGCACTATTTTCAGAAGTTAATGGCATGGAACTCTTTTGTCAGTATTTAATCTCATTAAAAAAAAAATAAAAGCATAAAAATGAGCCTGTGCAAAAAATGGCGCAGCCTACTATTTAAAAAAAAACGTAAATTTTCTGTGTTTATATTTTCCAGCATTGCCACAACTTACAAGTGGAGTAAAAGAAAGTCAGAGCAAAATAACCCCGACTTCCACTTGTTAGAATTTTGGCAAAACTAATTGGAATTATTGGATTTAATCAATATATTGCCAAAGCCCATCTTATACTTGGCTGTGCAGAACAGTAGGATTTATACTTTTCTGTCGAGATCAGACGACTATTTGAAGTCTGTTAAAATGGTCAATGTATCACGGAGTGACTGAATCCTACTCTGACTCATCCAACAGATATGACAGATGACACAATGGGACCAGACTACTGATTACACCTGACAAGATAAACACTAAGGAAGAGGGACAACTGCAAAGAAGTTCTTGAATGGACTGTATTTATGGATCTGCATTTTATCTGTCTGTCCAAACAGTAAAACAGACTGATCCTAAAATTGAGGCTAAATGCTAGCAATTGTTCTTGCTACATCTTGAGATCATTTATTGTTATTTACTCTGTTATGTTAGTCCCTCTAACACAACAACAGAGCTCAAACATGAGCCAAACGCTTCCCTCTTACATAAGCACCTCATTTGCCTTTGGCTTTGCCATTTGGTTTGTTTACATATATAACACCTGCACATGTAGATTGTTCTGTCCTCTGGAAAGTCAGAGTCTGTAGTCCCATTCAAAATGCCTCTGCAGTTTCTCTCCCCAGCATTTCTTCTCTTACAGTCTGGTAGTAGTTCCTCTACAAGACTTCACAAAGGCTGGGATGTTGTTTTCAGAGCATGAAAAACTCTTTTTCTTGGTGTAGTAGTTAAGGCATCAGTTTTGTCTTTTTATATCCCTGTTTGCTGCACATCCAGATCTCCCACTGGTAAATTTCTGTATTGTAAAAGAATAAAACACAGGAGGCAGGAGTTTCTGTCATGGAGATTTGAGGAGTCCCAGATTGGCCTGTTGTTGTTGGTCACTATGTCACACCACATTTGATGAAATACCACATTTTTGTGACCCTTTGGCTGTTGGCTTAGGGTTTGATTGCGCAAAAATCATGTAGCCTGACCTCAACATAAGGTTTGTCCATGATTATTGTTTATTGTGATGCATTACTATATTTGAAAATAATAAGGCCTATCACCCGTCTGATCCATTGCAGTTCAGTGACCTCAATGCAGTTTTGTACCGAATATGTTCACTTCATATTATCATACCACCATTTTTTGAATTTGTATCATCCTCCATGATCGTCAGTTTTGGTTGAAAACCTCTGAATGATGTTTCCCTCTTTACTCTTCATCGTTTTAATAAACGTTGCATATTATTTTATACTTTTAGGTAACTGATACTTAACCCATTTTCATTTAATACCCACCTGTCCAATAAGCAGGATGTCCTCAAAGACAACATAGTTTTCAGGGTTTACTGCTTTCTTTTCCTGGAAGAGACAAACAACAATGTGCACTATGAACACAAAGGAGGTTACTTCCATCATGAGCACACACAAAGTCCAAAACAGCACAGTGCATTGTTCACTATTGGACGACATCCCAGAACAAACTGTAACCTGAAGTTTCTATAATTAGGTCAAAGTTCTTCGACAGGCCTACCGCTGTTTTTGGTTTACGGAGGATAACTGGTTTCGGGATCCCTTTGAAGGATAGTTTTGGGGATGTTTTTGGAGCTGAAGATTCAGGCTCAACCTAAAAACAAAAAGAACAGAGCAAAAATAAGTAAACAGCAAGAAATAAAGGGAGTAATGTCTCTAAACTGTGTTTTTGCGTACAAGGTTTGCTGGTGCTGGTGGCCTTTCTGGTTTCATTGGCTTTTCAGGCTTTGGTGGCTTTTCAGGCCTGGGCGGCTTCTCTGTCTTCTGTGGTTTGGATCGAGGAAGAGGCTTTGGAGGTCGTTTGAATGTTTGTACCTGTAAGATTGGCCAACAAGGTCATTAGAGTGCTCTTTGAATACGGTCTTTGATTTCTATAAATTAAAAGGTATACGCCAACTTTTATTTTCTGTTTCGTATGTTGCCTCCCTCCCAAGTCCATGACAAGAGGATAGACAACATTCTTTCAACTGTGTGTGAAGTAACAAGGAAGAGACAGGCAGAGCTCGCCCATTGCTAATTAGCTTCCCTCAAACACTGGGAGTCAGTGGGTAGTGTTAGCCTGCCTTTGCCTACAGTCATCAGATAAACTCTACAGCAACTCTGAACTGTCCTGTGTGCTTGCAGAGACTCATTGTTTTACTGTGCTATCTTCTGCCGTTACCGTATTATCTTCTTCTACTCATAAACAGAGGCAGGCTAACACTACCCACTGACTCCCAGTGTTTAAGCTAAGCTAATTTGTAGTGGTTCGAGCTCTGCCTGTCTCTACCTTGTTACTTCATGCACAGTTGAAAGAATGGTGTCTATCTGTTTGTCATGGAGTTAGGAAAGACATGGAACAAAAAAAAAGTTGAGGTGTCCCTTTTGATACTCAGGACATACATGGGTCATTTGAGCTTGGGATTGACTGGGTGTCATGGACAGATTCCTGGACCGAGTGAAGGGTGACGGCTGGAGGATTTCATGTTTAGTTCCCTCAGGAGTGGTTAAGAAAATGTCCTGGGGCCTGTCTGAAGATGCAGCCTGTGTGGTTAAGTTGGATTCTGGAGGTGCTGCAAAAGGATTTGGAGAGGATATCATATCCATCTTCGTTTCTGACAAATCATCCTTGTTGGGCTTCGAGGGAAGCGGTTTAAAGATGTCTGAAGTACTGTTGGAAACATCTTGAAAGGGGTCATAGTCTTTCAATGGGGTGTTACCAAAGGGGTCATTAAAACTGGAAGTGTCTTGGAACAGATTCCTTGTAATCGGGCTTGGGAACGGGTCGACAGCAGAAGTGGAAGAAGGGGAGAATATATCCATGATTTCCTTGGAGGAGCTTTGAAACCTGGACTCTTCTTGGCCAGGTACGCCTTTGCTTGCACCTTTACTCAAATCAATGCCATCAGTTGTGACAGTATATAAACGGCCTGCCGCCTTTGGCTTTACAGAGGTGTCACTGAAATGAGACGGGAATGTCTCGCCAAAGGGACTGGAAGATTTGTCAAAAGAGTTCACATCATTTTTCCCTCCAGAATGGAAGAGATCTGGTCCTTTGGTAACCAGTGGAAGACGAAACGCTCCGTCCTTTGAGAGGTCAGAGCTTTCTGATGGTAAAGTCTTAAAGAGGTCGGGAGTTTGAGCAGATGTTGGCTTGAATAAGTCTGGTGAGCTCAGGGTTTCGTTGTGAAAATAGCCGTTGGCAGATGGATGTTGGGCTGATGCTAATGACTGGATTAGCCCTTTGACGTGGTTCTGGGTTACGGCCTTTTGAGGATCTGAAAATTCAGCTCCATTGTCCAAAGTTTTAACCTCAGCTTTTGGATCCAGAGGGGAACTCTGGAATTCAGGTGGCGGAATAAAGATATCACCCAAGTTTTGCTCCCCTGAGGTCTTTCCTCCTGCGTCTCCATTGAAGCCTTTGCTGCCTGATTCCTGATCAAACAAAACAAGATCATTAGGAACTATGTCCGCACAATATGTCACATTATAATCTAGTACACGAAACAGAAAACCTTTTACTCACCAAATAATATGAATAAAAGGGGTTACTTCTGACCAAACCTCCATTCACCCCATTCTGAAATTAAAATAAGACATAAAGAAGAGTTATTTATCAGGAATTTCAACATGGTGTTTTCTCAAACTAAGGATTTAAAATGTCCTGTGGGGTTGAAAGTACAACAGTTTTTTATTCAGACTTTATCTGGACTGTTATTTGAATGCATCAAATGTAGGCATGACCTTCGCTGATGGTTTGCCCAAGAGCTATGGTACCCACCCTGGAGTCTGGACCCCTGTAGGAGGGGCACCAAAGGTGTGTTAAGAGGGAGCTCAGAGCAGGGTCAGCTTTGAAATGGGTTGGGACCAACAATCACAAATGTTAAACTTGTTCAATGTTTATGACCAAAACTGTTTGTGTGTGAAGAAAGTGGGGACTCCTGACTCTTGGCTCTGTGAATTGTGATGTGGAACAGAATCAAGAGGAACAAGGAAGCAGGCGTAAACAAAAAACAAGCATGACCGACCTGAAACATGAAGTTTAGTGGACGTCAGAAATGGAGGACCGGCTCACGTAATTCACGCTGTCTCCAGAATTATTTCCACAATCTATTTTTTCAAGTTCAGGATTTTTCTGTCAAACATAATCCCAAGATCACCACCATTCCCTTTTCTTGTATGTCCTCTTCCATGTTGTCTGATCAAATCAGATTTCTGTCTTGGAGGACTAGATTCTAGATCAGTGGTGGGACAGAATGTTATGTGTGTGGTGTGTTGTGTTGAGCTAATCGGACCACATCACACACAGCACGATCAAAACTGTTCAATGCCTCATTTTTATCTTCAAGTGTGGGGCCTCTAGCAGATAAACAATCTCTTCAGATTCAGGGTGTTTTCACACCAACCATATTTAGTGCACACCAAAGAAGTTTTGGCCCAGGTTTTGGTACGTTAGTATCAATGTGAATGCAACCACCGCACTTTGGTGAGCACCAAATCAGCCAGTCCGAGGCCTCCATGAAGGGGTGGTCTCGATCTGTTCCATCTCCCGACATTTGGTGCAGTTTCACTGGTGTGAAACAAAGTGGTCCGAACCGATCTACTTTTGATGCATTACTTCCTGTTAATCCCGCGGTTGAAAGGATTACGATGATTTACGAAGGTCGCTGATGCCGTCTCAAACACGATAAAAAAACACATTTGAAGGAAAATGTAGAAGAGAGTGAAACGTTAACATTGGTTGTTTGGTGTAGGAAATGGTTACCATGGTAGCCTCTTCTTCATTCTCCTCTGTAGCAGGTTTGGCAACCAGTCGCGTGCATATCGCCCCCTGCTGTTTCAAACTAAGTAAATACACAAGTGGGCCCGGGCATGGTTCAACATTGCAAGTGTGAATGCAGGCCAGCAGGGGAGGGGGACAAACCGCGCTGCACCATGGTATGAAACAAGTGGGCCGAATGTGAAAGTGCCCTTAAAAAATCCTTATGTGAGTACCCTGCTTAAGGAGGGCCAAATGCTCGGTCAGGATTAAGGTTTTCAAAACTTGATTGACATGTATCACCTAAACAATGATTACGTATTAAGGGTTTATTTTCTTTGAAAGACTTTGCACAAGAATATGAGTCACCCCATAGTATCTTCTTTTATTTAATAAAACAATTACCACTGGTATTCTTTTGGCACAGCAATGCATTATTTTATCCATATGTCTTTTTAGGTACAACTGAAAGTGGTTCCTTTAAAAAAGGTTGGGAACTTCTTTCTCTTGTGTCAGGCTCAAATAAAACTCTCACATTCTTTACAAACTGATAGGGGGTGAAACGGAATTTCATGCCATGAAATTTCGGGAAATAAAAAAATGATGAAATAAAATTCAAAGACGCACGAAATAAAAAAAGCAAAGGGGCGCTGGAGATTTTTCACCCTCCTCACCTACCGTAGCAAAACACTCGCTTCAATATGGAGGAAGACGGGGTCGAGGCATTAGCTGACGCTCCTTCGTCAAATAAATCGGTTGTGTGGACCTATTTTGGCTTCCCATGTAAAAGAGAAGATTGAGGACAAAACAACAACCGTGTGCAAAATATGCCGCTACAGTTCTCAGCATACTGCGGCAAGTACAACTACCAACTACTTTGAACTGGAGACAGGCAGCAACTGTATGTTTGTGTAAGTCTGCTTAAAAACAATATTTGATTTTTGCATCTACTGTTGAGTTGACAGAATTTGATCATACTTGAAGATCAGAAGTAAATGCACTGTTATAGGCTAAATATTATAGTTCATAGTTCAGACATTTATAGGTCTAAACTGCAGCTCTGAGGACTGCTATTTGTTTTCCTTTGCATTCAAGAATGTACTTATCCCGATTGTTACAACAACAAAGCACTTTTTTATTGAGATTTTATGTTTGTATTTGCACTGTAGTCTTAATAAGGGGAAAAAACTACAATTTTCCTTTTTTTCAAAGAGCATTTATTTTGTACTGATACAGCAATATTTTTTGTATGTCTGCATTAGGATGAAAATAAAGAAAATTAGATTTTTGCACAACTTCCTACTGTTGGAGATTTTCTATAATCTTTATTTTGTATCGTGAGTATTTCGTATCGTGAGCCCTGTTTCGTATTTCGTATCGTTTCGTGAGTTGACCATTTTGTTACACCCCTACAAACAGAATTCAAAGTTTTGCTGCTGTACTTCTTTAATATCCTCCTCTCACATTGTGATCATAAACCCTTTACCACTGCATTTCATCTTTACTAAAGCAAAAATCAGGAAGAAAGCCACAAAGATATTTAATGAATTTTCATCGGTTAAACTATGACACTGTTCCTGATCATCAGACAACAAAAACGATTAAAAGCTCAAATCTTCTGTTTATTTTTTGTAAGATCTGGGACTTTAAAAACTCACATTAGGATTATAGTTTTTAATAGTAAATAACTTCTTTCAGGTCATCAGACGGCCCTGGACCACAGCTTGGAAAGCACTGCTCTTAGAATTAACTTTTGACATATTATAATGTCGCCCAAAAATAACCAACAGCATAAGTCCAACAGACATTAACCCAACTCTTTTAAAGCCCTCGTTTCTATCTAAAGACTTTAAATTTCCTAATCAAACACAGCCATAACATGTATTCAGAGACTTTAGAAAGAACTCTTTTATAAAATGTAGCAGCCACTCACTGTCACAAATTTAGACTTGATAACTTTTACTTTTAGTTAAGTCAGACTGTCAAACAAAATACATTCACACTGAGGAGATCTTATGACTACAGGATGTCACGTTGTCCGTCTTAGAACTAAACAAAAGAGAGGGCGTGGATTGTACTCATGCCATAGCACAAGGAAGATTTTTATCTGTTGGCATAAACTTTTCAGAGGACAAAGAACACCTTTTATTTACTTTCATTTCCTCTGATGAGACTGGAGTGGCAGAGTCGCTCTTCTGCAGTTAAGGATTATGAAAATCATTTTCTGTACAACCTTCTGACTTCAGTGTGAGCTCTCTGTGCTGCTGATGGTCATCACCTGTCTTAAATGCAGCTTGTGACTGTCCGTCATGTTTGCGGCAGAGGCTGAGACATCATTTAGAAACTCGCCGTCCTGTGGACAACACAAGAGTTACGGAAAAGAACAACATGCATGTATACGACAGGGTGAGCGTGGGAAGTCACGCATGGAACATTTCTTTGATTCTCAAACGCTGTGATCGTCGTGCGTCGCTTTTCAGAAATGTAAACAAAGCCGTCAACGCCGTTCATTCTTTGCACCAAGCAGGCTTAGGGCTGATAGCTGCTGATTTTATGATCTAATGTTCTGTTGCTTTGTGAACACAATGACAGGAAGTGTCTTTACAACACACTCAGAAAAATAACAAGAAAACTATCACTGAACAAAAACCCTTCAGCCTGCACTTTCCTCCAGAGCTGAGAGTTGATTGGCACATCAGGGTTCACGCTCTTTTCTAGAAAAGATCTTTTACGACTTTTCCAGGACGTTTTCACACGCACACTTTGCTGTGTCTTTTTCATAGCTGTACCTTACATTTTTTACATTTATCCAGGTTTCTTTGTTGATGACTCTTCTGCCCCAGAGGTCTGATTTACAAAATGTGCAGTCAAATTTATGTTGACATCACTATGACAAATTTGTCATAGAACAGAGCAATCACAGCCACAGATTCCAGTGTCACATAATAGTTTCTTTGTGAAAAAAATGAGTCCTTAGTGGGGTCTGAAACAGTGTTCATTGAGTTGACTAATTATTTTTGTCACAGTTTGGGAAAAAAAAGTTGGGATAAATTGTGGAGCAATCCAATCAGAGCTCCTCCTTTTATGAAATAATATATTCATGTAGAGCAGGTTCACTGTTTGTTGTCAGTTCTGGTATTGTAACTGAGATGCTCTGACAGGTAGCCTAAATAAAGGAGGCTGCATTTCACACTAAAGTTCAATTTATGCTAATCTATACATTTAGACTTTACTTACATTCAGTAAAGTGTAATTAGATGTTTCATTTCATCCAAGAGTAAAACATGACTCCAGAAGTTCAAGGAAACATAAAGAATACCTAACTCTTTACACTTCATATTTTAGTCGACTAAATTTACAGTAGATTTTGTCAACTAAAATGTAGTGAAATTTCATAAAACTAGACTAAAATTCAAACAATTCAGACGACTTAATTGTGACGAAACTAAAATACAGTTTTGGCAAAAGACTAAAACTAAATGTAAAAGTGCTGTCAAAATGAACACTTGTCTGAAAAGTTGCTTGTCAAAGCCAAAAGGAAACTCTGTGTAGCGAGGCTGCTCTGGTGGAACACACAGATTTGATTGGCTGCAGCGTCAGGCTGTGTCGGCGGGAGGCAGAAAATCTCTGCAGCTCAGTTTTGACAGCTGAGAACACACGTCGGCTGTGCACAAATGTTTTAACCCATTTGTGTTCACTGACACAATGAACGAGAGAAGAAGAGGGAGGATAATTTCCAGTTTACTGTTGTTCTCTTCTTCCATATATTTTCTAAAAAAATTGTTTAATAATTTTCCAGGTTTTAGGAACAAAATTTAGGAACCCTGTACGTTTCATAAAAGTACAAGTTTAAGCACTTTCAAGCACCTCCAAGGCAAATTTTCAAGGTTTTACATCACAGCTGTTGTAAAATGTTACCTGATATATTTTTGGTGATTTTTGCAGATTCCCTCTATTCTTGATATGATACATGGAAATGACTTTTTCTAATAAGTTCTTGAGGACACAAACTTAAGCATACATACTTTTATAGTAACAGAAATCTACTGAGTCATCTGATTTTTTAAGAGCCACAAACAGAATTAAGGCAGCCCACAGACAGAAAACTAGTCTTGTCTTTAATGGAGCTTGTTTTTTCTACTCTAGATTTGGCAGCAGGTTTGCAAAGACCCCACAAACTTCAATAGTAAATATTTTCCATTAACTCTGGGTCAAATATTTGCTTTTGATAAGAGGTAAGAGCTCCAGTTAATTGTGATAATTAGATTAGGTAATATCACCCAGCCCTACCGTAGACACCTTTTTAACCAGTGAGCTCCCTGGAAAAAAGGTGTCTACTTCAGGCACTTTTAAGCCCTTTATCAGGAATTTAGAAACAATGTAAGAATAAGTACATCTTTAAAGATTTCAAGCACCCAGTGAACACATCAGCTCCTGACCTGTTTGTTGACGGACTCGTTTGTAGCCGATCCGCTGGATTCAGAGTTTGATGAATTAAGAGTCTAAACAGGAAAGTCAAAAACAAAACCTCTTAGTTACAAGGAGGCTTGTTTACATAGTTTTGTGATGTGCTGTCATTATCTGTAAAATATGTAATTAAGTGCTGCAGAGACACTCACTGTGTACTGGTTTTGGAAAGGGCTCTGGGAGACTTTCTTCAGCATCTGCTGCAGCGTCACCAGGCTCTGAAGGAAAAACACAGAAACCATTAAATACCTCCCTCAGGATTTTAAATAATTAAATAATGAAGCACATCAGTGATGACCTGCGGGTACGCAAAGTGACGTAGGAGGCATGTGAATACCTGTCAGGTTTCAACCAGTAGTTTCAGTAGGTAAAGTGGCAAACTGGCAGATGTTTGCATTGTGATCCATCCTGAATTATTTAAGATTCTTATAGTAACATACAGCACAGGCCAAAAGTTTGGACACACCTTCTTATTCAGTGCGTTTTCTTTATTTTCATCATTAATTACATTGTAGATTCTCACTGAGGTAATGATAGACACTTGTTTCTCTTAACTGAGCTGACTGGTTTTTGCCATAATATGAATTCTTACAGTTGTCTAATAGGGCTGTGAGCTGTGCATCAGCCTGACTTCTGAACAACACAAATGATGGTCCCAACCCCATTAAAAAGGCCAGAAATTCCATTAATGAACCCTGGAAAGGCTCACCAGAAAAGAGAAAACCATTTCAGGTGACTACCTGTTGAAGCTCATAAAGAGAATGACAAGAGTGTGCAAAGCAGTAATCAGAGCAAAGGGTGGATAGTTTGAAGAAACTAGGATATAAGACATGTTTTCATTTATTTCACACTTTTTTGTTAAGTACATAATTCCACATGTGTTCATTCATAGTTTTGATACCTTCAGTGAGAATCTACAATGTAAATAGTGATGAAAATAAAGAAAACACATTGAAAGAGAAGGTGTGTCCAAAAAAAAGTTTATTAAAAAGTTTCAGGTTCATTCATGACTATGTTTCAGAAATGTGAATTTCTGTTTTCTAAAGTGAACAGGTGTTGCCAACTGAAATTGCTGACAAAAAAAATCTATTTAGTGTGAAATAATTCACTTTAAGAGACTGTATTTGTTGGTGATGCATGTTTAATTTGGGAGGTGGGGGTGGCTGCAGGTTTACAGACACATTTCTTTGTCTAGCCGCTCTAAGTGAGTGAGAGTAGGGGGTACGTGGTTGTAGATCAAGTGTCTGAAGGGGTCCGTGGCTGGAGGTGCGAAAAGTTTGGGAACCCCTGAAGTGCATGATCATGAAGCTGCTCTGGTATTCGTGCCAGAGAAAGCTCCCAAGCCAGTTTGTAAACATGAAACTCAGCCACACATAGATATTACTGACACACCTTGTTTTTATTTTAGTTTCTGTTCTATTTTTAGCGGTTTTGTAACATTACAGAAAACAACGGGAGCTCTTAAATTCTTCACTGTTTCTTCATAAAGGCTACCAAGCGGATTGATCCACCATTACAGACACTTACAGCATTCAGAATCAGAGTTTCAACACTCACTGATTTACTTAAAGGATTAAATCACACACCTTACAAGAGCTACTTTGAGGTTTTGTAATTACGCCCAGAAAATCTGAATGGCGGCGTCTGAGTGTGGTGTGACGAGATTCTTTCTGCTCTGAACTTAAACAAAAACAGCCGTCAGTCACCGACATGACGGTGCAGAAAACATTCAGAGCAAGCGGACGACTAAGCTCAGGGTTTGGCTGCACCGTTTCCTTTGCAGCTTATATAACCAAATATTATAAAGACGCAACGGCACAACTGGTTGATCACACAAGTCGGGGTTAAGGTCGTGGCCCTCGTCCTACATGGGAAATATAAGCTCAGGCACCATGACGTTTTGACAGTAGTAGAGTGAATCATTTAAATAATGTGTTTGTCTCACATCCTAAACTGATAACTTTTTTTACTTGCTAAGAGTGTGACACAGAAGATGAATGCAATATCAGATTTAGAGAAAAGGTTAAATGTTTATGGATGTCTCAACCACACAAAAATCAGGGGTTGTTTCATCTCCTAGATAAAGTTATTATTAGGGCTGGGACGATTCACCTTTCTCCAGATTCAATTTTTTTTGTATTTTTTAGGAGCCGATTCGATTCAAATTGCAATTCTACGATATTGCTGATTTTTGCAGTCTTTAGTTAGCTTTTTTAGTCCGTTTTTAGGATTTATTCAGCAATATATTTTAACCAGCTATTTATACTCTCTCTTCAAAAGCCTGGATTGCATTAACAGTGGCTTATTAACACAGAATAAAATGAAGCATTTAATTTGGAAAAAAAACGATTTTTGGACAATAAAAATGATTTAAAAATCCAGATACTAACATGAATCGATTTTCTCCTAGCTATTATCAACATGCTTTGTTTCCTCTGTCATCAATGCGTGTGTATTCTTGTGGTTCAATTACAGTTTGTTTATCCCACGTTAATAAAAACTACATAAGAGAGTATGCTGTGCTGTGTTCTAGTTTTGCATATTTATCACCTTTTTTACTGCTCTATTTTTCCTTATTTCCTTTATAAATCACACAGGAGGCTTGACCATGAGAATTTTTGAGAATAATAACTGCATGTGATTCGGAAATTAAATCAAAGGGATGTGGTTTAATAAGTATGCACACTCACTGAATAAAAATAATTAGGATTATTATAGTTTCCTATAATTAAGACACTTATTCATGCAAGTTTGACACCAAACAAGGTACTGCTTATTACAACAACTACTACTTAGAGGCATAAAAATTACAAGTTAACTGTGACAGTGTATGAATTCACAAACGAGTTTTGTCCAAACAGAACTATAGGGTTATTATGACAATTCAATAACAAAAGATAAATACGGGGTTTTATATTCAGAAAATCCATAACACGAAAACAAAATGAACACAAAAAATCCTAAAATATAAGCTAATACAGAGCTTTTTAAAAACTAAAATCTAAAGTAGGGATGGGTGATATTGGATTTTTGCAAATATCCAATATGTCAGTATTTCCCAACATATCATTGCCAATACCAATTTTTTTTTGGCAAGAGCACAAGATATTCTCTTCAGTAAAACTGACCCGTCCCTGTCATTGTGGAAGTGTTTTTGGGTTAGAAATGTTGTGAACAACATCACCATCTTCGAAACATTTCATTCTTTAATAGAAGTCACTATTGTATTTAAAATAGAAATGTTCAGCAGTAATAGGGTGAAGTGTTGTGCTACACTTATAGATTTTGTTAGTAATACGGCAAATAAATGTGGTATATATGGACAATATGTACCAGAAAAATATCAGCTGTGAGGTTTGGAAGATCTTTTTATGTCTGCTCAAACCAATATTCCACTTTTTAAGCTAATATCTGCTTTTACTTATATTTAACTTTTAAGCTAATATCGATATTGTGCCAGCAGCATCATGAATAATTATCAAAATTGTTTTTAAAAAGTTAATGAAAGTAGCTGTTATATGAAACAGAAAGCCAAATTAAAAAAAAAAAGAATATTGAACATCATAACTTAATGTTTTAAGCCAAAGATTGGCAACACATTGGCAATAAAAGGGGGAGGATTAAATAAATGTACACTTCTTCCTACTCTTTTTTGAGCGTGTAAACTTGTTGCACATGCAAGATGTAGTCAAAAGTTTACCTTTGTTTTTAAAATAATTGTGTATTTTTTATGGTGACTACCAACGTCGTTTTTTTTTACATGTTCCAAAGAATGCATTCAATTCAATTCAAACCATATTCCTGCAATTAAGACAGACATAAAATAATTTTTCCATTCCTTGGAAGCACCTAAAAAAGCCTTTAAAATTGTTCACACATTTATGGTGACGGGGCCTCTTAAAAGTTATGTTGCCCTTAAGCCCCCAAATAACTTAAAGCACCCCTGTAAACAGCACCAGAGAAGTAATTACTGAAAAATGAAATAACTTACAGGTCGTCTTTCTCCAGAGGCACCCTCTGCTGCTGCTGCATCTCCTCCGTTTTCCTCTGTACCCACTTCGTTCTCCTGACGAACAAGTATAATATAAATGAGGAATAAACTTACAGGATAGTTTTTGCCCAAGTAAGCCAACCATAACAACCTAAACTCGACACTTTCTTCGGCAAAAAAACAACAACAAAAAAATCCTTAAAAAAAAATCAAATGCACAGCGAAAATTTCTCTTTCAGGAACTTACCGTACTATCTCCTCTCATGTTTGGAAAAATGTGAATAAATAATCAAAATAAGGGTATTTCCCCAAAGGCTGAGTCTGTGTTAAAACTTCTTTGGCATTTGCTTCGACAGGATTGACAGCACGAACGGCAATTAACTCAAAGTCTGATACACCTGTGGAGAGACGTAAAGCGTTCTATGACGTACGACGCAGACATCCGGGTTACTGAGCCTTCAGAATAAACGTCCAGAACAAGGAACATCCGGTGTTGAACGGCCATATTGGGATGAATGACGACAAAATAGTGGTTTCTTAGAAAAAATATTTTTGGCTGGCTGCTGAGCTAAGAATCCACATAGAGGTTAATGTTTAAGTATACAATTTTTCAGCCATGGTCAAAACCCTACATGATACATTACAGATGCGACATTACAGTAATTTAATTGGCAAACATTGTTACAATAGTTTTCTTAGAGTTTCTGTTTTTTGACCATAATGAAACAAAGGGTATCTAAAGGTGACCTAAATCCTTGCTACTAATTCCAATAAAATTAGCATGTTTACGAATTAATTTAATTAGCCACTCATCAAAAAATTTGATAAACAAAAGCAACGGTTCCCGCAACTAGCTAAACTAGCTTAGCTAATCTATGCTAGGCCAATACCAGGGGTGGGAAATAAGAGGCTTAGGGTCCAAATGCGGCCTTCCTCTTCACACAATACTGTCAATTTTAAATTTCCAAATATTGCGAAGATACCTATGAATAAAAAATCTATCAGGAAGTGTTTTAGTTTGTTAACCGCTGCAAAACCACATGGGCAGGCAAATTAATTTCTTAAATAAGTTCAGGTTTGTTTTATTCTTTTGTGGAAATGATAATAACGCTGTCATTTGAGATTCTGGTTTCTGTGAAGGTCTAAAATTAAGCATTATTTTGACATTGGGTAACAAAATAAATCAAACAAACTTGATTTACCAGCAACAACGAAGAACTTTTACAGCTGCTTCTTCTAACTGTCATTTTATTTGAAGAAATGTCTACTCACAACTGGACTATCTGGGAAATTTGGAGGCAAAATAAATTAATTAATATAAGCAAATATACACTAGTTTGTTGTGTTATTAACATGTCTTTTCCTGGTCTAAATATTATGTTTACCTCATTAAATATTGCTTAACTTGTTATGAGGTTATAACTATAAACTACAAAGCAGGATATTTTTTTTTCTTTGTATTTTTTAATTGCAGGTTTTTTTTTAAAGATGACATTGATTTTTTTTCTTAATTATTTGAAACAGTTTGATTTTAATCCGGCTTTACCTCATTTCTTTCATTGACTGGTTTCCACCTTCAGCCTCTTCCATTCCTCTCCATTTCCTCCTCTAAAGTAATGCAAATTTTATCATCTTATTTTGAAGGTGATTTCAGGTTGCCCCCAGACTGTCCTTAGGGCTCTAACTTAATGCATCATTGTGAGTTTCCCACTGTCTTGACATCTCAATGCAGATAGACCGGTTGTCCTCGCCCAGCTCAGTTGGGTGGTGTGTAGCAGGTGTTTTTCTCCTGAAATTCTTACCTGTGATGATGGTTGAGGATACTCTTCGTACTTTGACTCAATGACCAAAAACATCCACTGTAAAACCATGACAAATGTTTTCTGACATATATGACTAATAAAATATAAAGTGCTGCAGGATATTGACACTTTATTAATTCGTTCAAGCAAATCATTTTCATTTTCATGAACTGGCTAAAACTAAAAATAAATATAAACATCAATATATACTGGAAAGAATAATTAGACTTAAAGGAGTACTCCGACTATTTTGGACCCATGCCCTTTCCCTATCATTGACAGAGTGAGACAAGCTCAAAAATACCTTTTTTCTGTCTCTGCGTCCAGTGGCTGGCTCCCAGCTGTTAGCTCCGTACGTAGCTTAGCTCAATGGCTGGAAGTCAATAGGAGTCAAAGCCGGACTGACAAAAGTGGACAAAATACTCCTTGCAGTGGACCAGTGGAGGGCGTATTAGCAGGTAAAGTAAATCCAAATGGTTATAAAACATTTTAAAAGATGTGTTTTCTGTCTTAAATCCGTTAAAATAACGTTTTGATAAACACAGAACTGCGCATGCACAGAGCTCCGCGGACCGGAAGTAGGAGCCGGACTGAGTACTGCGCATGCGCAGGTCTCTGTGTGTATCAAAACGTTATTTTAATGGATTTTAAAAAGAAAACACGTCTTTTAAAATGTTTTATAACCATCCTGATTTACTTAAGGTGCTAATAAGCCAACTCCCTTACAATGGTCAGAGGATGGCTTATTAGCACCTAAAAAAGACGTGTTTTCTTTTTTAATCCGTTAAAATAACGTTTTGATACACACAGAGACCTGCGCATGCGCAGTACTCAGTCCGGCTCCTACTTCCGGTCCGCGGAGCTCTGCGCATGCGCAGTTTTGTGTTTATCAAAACGTTATTTTAACGGATTTAAGACAGAAAACACATCTTTTAAAATGTTTTATAACCATTTGGATTTACTTTACCTGCTAATACGCCCTCCACTGGTCCACTGCAAGGAGTATTTTGTCCACTTTTGTCAGTCCGGCTTTGACTCCTATTGACTTCCAGCCATTGAGCTAAGCTACGTACGGAGCTAACAGCTGGGAGCAAGCCACTGGACGCAGAGACAGAAAAAAGGTATATTTGAGCTTGTCTCACTCTGTCAATGATAGGGAAAGGGCATGGGTCCAAAATAGTCGGAGTACTAATTTAACAGTAATGGGCCGAGTAACAAGCTGTTAGTAAACTACTATGGGCTACAACATGGCGGTAGTAAATGACTGCATTAAGGTCCCAGAACATTTTTGTAGTCAAGGTTAACAGTTTGTTAGCTACTATCCTGTATTAAACACAATGATGCTTTAAAATTCCAAAAGTGGGCATCATCAGATATATTTATGTTGCAAAATGACTTGTTCACATCCTGTTTGAATGGCTCATCACCGACCTTACTTCAAGTATTTAGTCAAAAGGCTATTCCAAAAAGTCCATAGGCTTTTGGTCATGGGAACCACATGTGCTTAGATGCAAATTCACTTCTGAGTTATTAAACTCATGTTTTGTAGGTCAGCGCAGAAGTTAGCATCATGCTGATTAGCATACTATAGCCTATAAGGGTTTCACTCTGTTTTGGATCGTTAGATAAGCTCAGTAGCGAACAAAAAATTATGAAACTTACACGTTCTGCTCTTTGTGATATCTTAACAAATGAACCACTTTTCATGATTGTTAAAGATTGAATGTAACCTGTGAGAGTGAAAAGCTATTGGTAAGAAACTAGGGAACTACAACATGGCCGTTCGCTTTAAAAGCAACTACAATACTTCTAATGTGTAACATTTAATCGTGACCTCTTGTTAGAGTTTCCTTCCTAAAGTTGGTCCCCGTGGCTGTTGCAAAAGTGTATGAATTGCTGGTTATTAAAAAGCAATTAGAAGTGCTCGCTAATGGGTCACCAGCCATTTTTGTAGTCCTCATTAGCAGCTAGTTAGCAATCTTCATTTTAAACACCCAGCAAAGCTTTAAAATACAAAAGCAGGCCACATCAGATGCATTTTATTATCTCTCATTAAACATTTAAAATCCTTTGTGTGTTTACCACAAAACGTATTTCAGGCTCTTATATTGCTTTCACACTAAAATTAGCAGGTCAATGTGGGTTTTTTCAAAGTGGGTTAACCCGCTAACAAACGGCAAGTGACTCTTTTCCCACTGCCAGCAGACCCGGTTAATCAGCAGTAAAGGAGCTGTGTAGCTTTTTTTTTTCCTCTGGCGCATCAAGCTGGTGACATCATCAGGGTGACGAAGCCCTCCATGTAAACAATTGAAAGGAGCATGGAGGCCGTGGACACAGTTTTCTTTATTTTGTACTTTTGTCCCGCTTAAAAAAATATGTACAAAGTCCTTGATGAAATGAAGGCGGATGGAATTTGTTGCCGAGACGGCCAAGAGTTACGTAAGTTACAGACAGAAGGGGTGGGCATGATGTTATGCATAATGCCGACATCATCTGTAAATTAGCGGGTCGACCCTCGCTAATTAGCGACTCGCTGCGTGATGTTCCCACTGAAGCCGATCCGAGGCGAGCCACTTAAAACTCGCATTGCATTGCTTGCAGGGTCAATCGACGAAATGTCGATTAAACTTTTTCAAACTGCCAACAGGAGCCGATTGTTGCCAGGTTCAAACAGGTTTTTTGGCCAGTCCGAAAGGGTATTATAGTAAACCTGAACGAGGAAGCGCTAAACTCACTTCTGCGTTCCTGGATCCATTCCTGCACCACTATAGGCAAAACTTTAGCAGGAATGCTGCCACCTTTGGTCTGACAAAGTATTACAACAGTGAATGAATCTGTGGGTCAGTGTGGATGCACAGAACTGTACCAACTATAAACTCTTTTCTTTCATCTCAAAACCTCAAAAAATTCAAAGACAGGAAACAGGCTGTTTCTCATAAGCTTTTATTAATATTTAAGGTTGCTTTTTTAGGATGTCCATTGTATTACACAGAGAAATTAGCCACACAAGTAAATTTGATTGTATTCTCATTACCTTTTTAATCTTTTTTATTATTAATTATATTATTCTCCCTTATCAGCTCTAATGCTAGAAAAGTTACACAAGAACTATCACACGGTTAACTAACTGTGAGCACATTTGGACAGTAAAACTAACACTTCACAGAGGTAAAAAAAAAAAAAAGAAAATCCAAAACATAGAGGGGAAAGAAAAAGAAAATGATGAAGAGACGAACAAAAGACAAATCCGACGAGCATTTACAATCACACAGCCTTGCTCAACTCTCCAAAAAGAAGTACCGCTCCTTTTCCATATTTGGCAATTTTGTTTTATTTCTAGGCTCCAACCTTTATCTCATTTTCTATCCACTCAACTTTCTTGTCTCCACAGACAAAACCAGCACTCCTAATCTTTCAACACATAGACTCAAGAGAGGAGCACTAGAAAGCAAATGACACAGGCAACCCTCAGACTAACAATGATACTGCTTATTTAAGAAAAACAAAACAAAACAGATGCAACCCTGCATTAAAATCAAGTGGCACGCTAACAAACACAAGCACTCCAAGGGTATCGGGTTGGGTCCAAATAAGCTATCTTTAAAGCATGGTTCAAGTTCAAATGGCTACATAATGTAGGGCAGTGTTAAGCTTTGTGTTTGACTGCATTTTAATGTTAAATACGAAATTAGGCTCAGTGAGAAAAGATGCTAAAAAGGGCTTTTTGGCCAGCTAATGGCAGGATATAGACTGAAATAACCCCCAAGTATTCAGGATCTTATTCTTGGCAGTAAGAAAAATTGTTGGCTGTAAATCCAAATTGGCTGTTTTCACCCTCATAACACTGACAGTCAGGTTGCTCCAAGAATAGCAGCCCTAGTTTTCACTCTTCTTACCCTCTTTTTCTTGGTGTTTTGGCAGTGAAGGGGCTGGTACATTGTCAACATTAAGTCACAGGGGGTTTTATTGGCCTCAAAACGAATCAAAACGCAACATTTCTACAGGACCCTAGCCCTCTTTGCTGCATTAATTGTGCTTACAGGATACAAGTTCTTTCATACACCCCACAGACCGTCCTACAGGCACACAAACATCTGAATTATACCAACACAAACTCATGACCTTGCTTGAAATAAAGCCGCTTGTTGCAGGAGAGAAGCACGTTCATTTTTTAACCTTGCATCACACTGGAACTCAAGTATGCTAGCTGGGTTTGTTAGGAGGTATCCATGAAAGAGCGCACAACCCAGGTGATACACAGTGATCCCTTCTTGCCCCGTCTAACAATGAAATATAATATCCAAGCTAGCATGCTACTTTGGTTGACGTCATGCTCCCTGTAGAGTAGGGCATGTGCGTGGATATTAGGTCACGCAGTGCGCCTGCCAGCAATATTGGAAGCACTATTTTCAGAGTGAGACTACTGCGAACAGTAGGGTGCTAGCTAACTAGCTAGCTAGCTAGCAAGAGCACACACTCACCCTTGAGCTGTGTCCCAATTCTAGGGCTGCATTCTTCAGAGGACACATAAGTTTGGGCAACATTACTTTTACAGAAGCTTGTTACTTTCCTTAAATACTAACTGATACGAAGTAGCTAGTTGCGAAACGTAGCTTGTTGCATTCTGACTAAGCTGAATGTTCTGAAATCAACAAAAATATGGACCCTTTTTTGACTGGTCAGTTTTGTTTTTAAGACAACAGCTTATAGATGATAAGTCTTCTGTCTAATGCATTGACTCCATAGTTATTACGCAGCCTCTTCTAATCTTTACCTCTGCCGGCTAATAAACAGAATAACAGAAGCAGTAATATTTACAGCACTTTGAATGCTAAAATCCCTGACTGTTTCAAATTGAGTTTTCCCTTTTGTTAAAAAAAATCAGCATGACAAAGATATTTCAACAAAGAAGCTTTTGTCTTTTTTAGCCACCTTGGTAGTTAAATCAGCTAGCTACACATATGCACTGACACAGCTAAGTTTACCTTCTGCTGGTGTTGCCCAGAAGTTCGACAGAAACAGAAACTGTGCTGACATTTTAGGGATGTCCTTTGTTATAAAAAACTTGGCAGCTTTTCCTTGGTAATGATTTTACTGTCATTAAATGAAAAATACATCACAGTATTTAAATAGTATTATTAATGCACCATACCTTTTACATTGAGAAAGTAAAGTGAGTACTCTAAAAGGTAATTTTGTATTGCATTTATCCTAACGTAGTGTGACAGAAATGCTCCTTCAAATATGGCTGACAAATGGGTCATTCTTTCAAGGGATACACAATATTATCAATGATAGTTGAGATATTAGTCAAAAAGTTTGTTAGTTGCCAATATTTGGAGATATTTTGTCTTTATAAATTAGCCAAATATAGCTCAAACATCAGCTGTAACATTGGCAGAACGTAGAAATACACCATAATGCTTAACTTTGTCATCACCAAATGTCTGCTTTTATAAATCAAATATATTATTTTGGAAATAATAATTATCTGCTAACACAAACAGACTGTCACCATTAAAGGAAGCAGTTTGTTTTAGTAAACTGTAGGCTTTAAAAGTCTGGTATTGTGCTCCCCTATTATCTCCCCTGACCAATTAAAGGATCATATTGTTCATCCTTGGAGGCCTTATATAACCCAAAATTCAATTAAACAAGATTAAAGACTCACACGTTGCTCTAAAAATTGATTTAAAGTGTAACAAGTAGCCACCAATACAACTGTTAAGAAATAAGATCAGCCTTGAAACATCATGCTACCTAGTAGTAGTGCTGCTGTTTGGCACAGTACTTTGTGCAATTGAAGCAGCTCATGACCAAAATTGTAAAAACTCGGCCTTCTGCACAGTTGCCTCTGTAGGATGCTTATCCTGAATTGGGACAAAGCTATAGTCTCTTTTCTTCAGTCCTCTGCGTTAGCTAAACACTCAAAGCTAACAAAGCAGCACACACACACGCGTACGCACCCAAACCCAGAATATAAAAGAAATAATAATCCAGTTGGTATTCACATGGGCTGATACCAGGCATGCAGTTTCTGAACAGTCCAGAAAAAAACAAAAATAAAACAAAAGCTTCCTGCCCGAATTCTCACACCGATGGGATAATGAAACGGTCACTAAAAAACGGGGCGAATGGAAGACATAAACAACCTGGCAACATCAAGGAGGAAGTAGTCACTATAATGGCTCTCATTGGCTGTTGCCACACAACAGGTCAACCAACCAGTAGCTCCGGCCCCTCGCTGAGGCAGGTTACAGTTAAGAAAATAAAATCAGTTAAAAGAAAATAAAATACACAGTAAAAACTAGCTTAAAAAGTAGTAGACACACATTGTTATATCTGCTATAGTATATATTTTTTTTATCTATGTCATTTTAAACTCATTGCTTAATAAAGAGAAAAAGTGTTACTGTTTTTTTTCTATTACATCATCATTAGCTTCATAAAGAACATCATCATCAGCATAACAACATTGTCGTTTCTCAGGATTATTACTATTGGTTAACATTAGGTGTGTGGTCTCTATTAACCTCCTTTGCTAAATTAAAGGGCTCTATTGGCTGACAGAGGGTCCAATAGAGGGAGGAAGAGAGGGTTTGTCGCCATTTTTTCCTCCCATCCCCCTTTATATGAATCCCTTGTAGCCCGTATTTGTATTTGGAACAGCCCAATCCCCTTTTTTACAGCAAGAACGGGGATGTGAGGAAAAGAGGTGGACTTGAATGTGGTGCAAAATGTGTGTTTCTTCCTTTCTCTCCCTCCCTCTTCTTGCCTTTGTTTCCTATTCTGCTCTTGTGGGGAATGATGGGAGTTGTTTAGTGACAAATAAGTAACCCATTCGTCTTGTTCCAGCGTTACTCTTGTGTTTCATCCTTCCCTTCTTTCCTTCTGCCCTCGTCTCTTTCTCGCTCTCTTCTTCACTGTTATTATTATAGGTAGTATTTTTCGCTTCAGCAGGACACCTCCATCGTTTGGGAGGGGCTGGGCGGCATCTGGCCACCCTGCGAGCCCTGGGAGAGGGTGCGGGAGCGAGAGCGGGAGCCATCCATGGAGTAGGAGGAGGAGAGGGAGGTGGTGCGGGAGCGGGACAGGCGGGTCATGCAAGATGAAGCCACTGTGGAGGGAAACAGAGAAAATGAGATCAGCTGACTTGAATAGGGGATAAATGACCAACTTTATAAAACAATTTAAAGTATTTCAAGAGCAAACTCAAGACCTGCCTTTTTAAACTCACATTTTTTTTTACATTTTAATGGTTCATTGAATCATGTTTAAAGCTATGCTTGTTTTATCATCCCTACTAACAGTATTTTGTGATTTATCTCAATATTTTTACTTGTTTATTCAATTTCTATTATTACATGTATTGTGCGGTGCCATAAAGTTTGATTGATAGAAAGAGCAGCATGCAGGTTAAATTTCCCTGGACCTTGATACAAACTTTTTCTGTCAATATCCTGCAGGGCAAATCTTATTCTTTTTAAGTTTTGAAAATACAAAGGCACACGTTATAATGAAAGGGCTGTATTCATTGAGGCTGCTATCTGTTGTATGATGGAAATGGTCTGGACATTGTAATGGGTAAGGGTTTTAATAAAGGCTGTAAAACATTTATTTCAATGAGATGGAAAGTTGCAGACAGCTCAGATGAGGGATGTACATCAGCATCCGAGTACACAGTGGTAAAGGCTACAAGCATCAGCTATTGGCATATCAGTGTGAGGTTAACATAAATCAGTTTTAAATGTTAGCTTGTATTAATCTAATGCTGACATCTGGCACACCTAACAGCTAATCCAGAAAGTATTTCTTTATTAATACTGTAAAAATGTCCTGCTGGATAAACTATGACCTGTTTTTAAGATTAAAAATGACTGACACTTTGGCAGTGTGGGAGAATTCCACTAAAAAACACAACTATAAAAACATCAGTATCTGCTGTATATTGACTAGATCCTATATCCTGCAAAATATAATTTTCTCAGTTTAAAATGTTGCTGAAGGGTCTTTGAGAGCAGAAGAATATTAAACCTCCAACTAAACTCTATGCTCTACGCCTCTTTAAGAACAATTACCCTAAAAATGCTCTGTTTTTTTCTCTCTGGATTTATGATGTCATAGCTGTACAGACTCCACCTACATGTGTTTTCTTCTTGTCACAGGCTGGTGCCATGACTGTTTTTTGAAAGTCTTTTTCCTCGGCATGTAATTCCCCTCCAGACAGACATCAAAAGGGCAGCAAGTAAGAGCTGAACTCATTATCATGCCTCTTGTCCCTTAACCCTATAAAGCCAATTGTATCATATTTGATACAGACTTTTATAATACCTCTTTCTACTAAATATGATCAACAAATTACAAAAAAACTCCCATCTGAATACAATCAGATAAATGATAAAAATGTCCTCAAATGGATTATCAATCCACTGATTTGATTTTTGCTCTTTTAGGCTCTAAGCATTATAACAATTATAAGCTGATTTTAAGTACTTTTTAAACATTGCTCTTTTTTACATTTTATTTTGAGTTACCCATTATAAGTTAATTTTAAGTACTTTTTAAAAATTAAAACACAGTACATTGCATCCTGCCCTGTGATCCTTATCTGCTACTTAACTCTATGTTTGAATAAATGAAAATAAGTTTATTGTGCTCTTCTCCAGTTCAAGGGTTTGTACACACTTTGAAAGCAGAAAAGAAAACTTCTTTAAGATTAAACAATTTATTTACTGAGGAAGGATAATTAAGAATGAACAATAAGTCATGAGGAAAACAACTGAGTATTTTACAACCATTTTTATAAATTATCATGGATGATTTGTCCAAAAAGGAATATATAGTTGGTCATTTTAATATGTTCTCATTACATCAGAAAACTTACTGTAGCATTCCAGACAAAACTGCACTGTCCTCGGTCAGTTTTGCAGGCTGAAAATACAAAGAAAACAGGAGAAAAATCAAATGAATTTATGCCACATCATAAAAAATAGTGTTGCATAATTATCAGAACAGTATAAAGATCTTTAACTGTAATCTAATAACAAATTTATTTCGTAAAATGTATTCTTTGGGGCTACTTTCTACCACGTTCACCTCGTTTTGCTGTTCCATTCACGTTATTGTCTGATGATTAAATAATGATATTTAGCATTTATTTGTCTGATGGATGCCCCTGGTGTGACAAAAGCTGCTAAAGCTTTGATTAGCCTCAGTGAGTGTTATTCAAGCTTCTCGCCCTGGGTGAGACTGCCTTCCACTGACCTTCTGTCAAACCTCTGGTGTGACAAAAGTCCTTAGTCCGATAAAAAAACCTGGTTGACAAAATGGCCCTGGTGTGACAAAGGCCCCTGACATGACAAAAGCCCCTTGTGTCACAAAAGGTCCTGGTTTGACTGAAACACCTGGCAAGACACACCTGTGGCATGACAAAAGCCTCTAGCGTGTTAGAGGACCCCAGTATTACGAGAGTCTTCAGCATGACAAAAGCCTCTGGTGTGACAGAAGGACAAAGGCCCCTGGTGTGTTGGAGGTCCCTGGTGTTACAGGAGTCTACGGCTTGACAAAGGCCCCTGGTGTGACAGGAGCGCTTGGTGTGGTGGAGGACCCTGGTATGATAGGAGTCTACGGCTTGACAAAGGCCCCTGGTGTGACAGAAGCCCCTGGTGTGTTGGAGGTCCCTGGTGTTACAGGAGTCTACGGCTTGACAAAGGCCCCTGGTGTGACAGAAGCCCCTGGTGTGTTGGAGGTCCCTGGTGTTACAGGAGTCTACGGCTTGACAAAGGCCCCTGGTGTGACAGAAGCCCCTGGTGTGTTAGAGGACCCTGGTATTACAGCAGTCTACAGCTTGACAAAGGTCCCTGGTGTGACAGAAGCCCCTGGTGTGTTGGAGGTCCCTGGTATTACAGGAGTCTACAACTTGACAAAGGCCCCTGGTGTGACAGAAGCCACTGGTGTGTTAGAGGACCCTGGTATTACAGCAGTCTACGGCTTGACAAAGGTCCCTGGTGTGACAGAAGCCCCTGGTGTGTTGGAGGTCCCTGGTATTACAGGAGTCTACGGCTTGACAAAGGTCCCTGGTGTGACAGAAGCCCCTGGTGTGTTGGAGGTCCCTGGTATTACAGGAGTCTACGGCTTGACAAAGGCCCCTGATGTGACAGAAGCCCCTGGTGTGGTGGAGATCCCTGGTATTGCAAGAGTATCCAGTATGACAAAGGCCTCTGGTGTGGCAGAACACCTGATATCACAAGAGTCTCCAGCAGGACAAAGGCCCCTGGTGTGACAGAAGCCCCTGGTGTGGTGGAGGACCCTGGTATTGTGAGAATCTCCAGCTGTACAAAGGCCTATGGTGTGACAGAAGGGCAGAAGCAACTGGTGTGGTAGAGGACTTTAGTTTTACAAGAGTCTCTTGTATGGCAAAGGCCCCTAACATGACATAAGCCCCTGGTGTGTTGGAGAACCTTTGTATTACAAGAGTCTCCAGCATGACAAAGGCCTCTGGTGTGACATTTTGCATTAGTGAGGCCCATGTTATGATTACAGATTCAGTGTGACAAAAGATCCTTGGTGTGATAGAAGTCTGTAATGTGGCAGAGGCCCCTGGTGTGACTAACGCCCCTGGTATAACAGAGTCTTCAGCTTTTCAAAGTTTCTGTCCTTCATAGTTAATATTTAATTATTTCAGAGGAGTGGATATAATTGGTTTATTTACTTTGAAAGCAGGTCTAAATTAAGGGTTATGATATGGGTTCTTTTTTTTGTTTTAAAGACTTTGCTTTTGATGGCTGATTTATAAATATGCTTCTATTCTGCTCAGTAAAAACACATAAACAGCTGATTTTTTTTTTTACCTGGGTCAGTTGAGGGAGACCACCAGCATCGGCCATCTATGAGAAAGGAAGAAAGTAGAGAAGTGAGGAGACAAAAAATATAGTGTAGAAAGACAAGACAAAACTACAACAGGAACCATGGAAGGTGCAAAAAGAAAGGCATAACAATGGGTTACCTTTAGGAATGAAGTTGTTGTTGGATCCATTTTGCTGTTGCACTCCACCTACAGGTCAAAACAGGAATAGCATCAATATCACAAGCCTCTGGTGTGACAAGAGCCAGCGATTAATAGAGGCCTATGAAATGACAAAGGTCCCTGGTGTGACAAAAGCCCTTCATATGGCAGAAGCCTTTGTCATGCAGTAGGCCCCTGGTGAGACAAAACCTCATCATATGACAGAGGCCTACTGTAAGGCAAAAGCCCCTCATATGACATGGACTTATTGCATGAGAAAAGCTCCTGTGTGACAAAGGCCTCGCATATTACAGAGGCCTATCACCTTACAAAGCCCCTGGTGTGACAAAAGCCTCTGGTATGACCCAAGTCTATGACATTTCAAAGGCCCCTGGTGAGACAAAAGCCCCTCATATGACAGAGACCTATGGCATGATAAAGGTCCCTGGTTTGACAAAACCTTATCATTTGACAGACGCCTACTGCATGGCAAAAGCCCCTCATATGACATAGATTTAATTGCATGAGAAAAGTCCCTGGTGTGGCAAAGGCCTCCCATATCACAGAGGCCTATCACTTGACAAAGCCCCTGGTATTACAAAAGCCCCTGGTGTGACAAAGGCCTTTGGTGTGACAAAGGCCTCTGGTGTGACAAAAGCCCCTGGTGTGACAATGGCCTTTGGCATGACAAAAGCCCCTGGTGTGACAAAAGCCTCTGGTGTGACAATGGCCTATGGCATGACAAAAGCCACTGGTGTGACAAAAGCCTCTGGTGTGACAATGGCCTCTGGTGTGACAAAAGCCCCTGGTGTGACAAAGGCCTATGGCATGACAAAAGCCCCTGGTGTGACAAAAGCCCTGGTTTGATGCCTATGGCATGACAGAGGCCTACCTTAACAACCCGTTAGTAAATTATAATCACAAACCAAGATGTGACATAGGTTCCAGTTCAGAAGTCTAACTTATGAGGCCAATCACCACCAAACAAAGAGATTAGCTTGAACTTACAGCAGCGTCTTCATACGGAGCTTGATCACCAACCACCAACATCACTGGACACCTGAAGAAGAGAGAAGGACCGTTAAGTACAGTATGTGTAAGTAAAAAGTAGAAGCTGCATAAGAGGACAGAAGTTTAGAAGGTATTTACTTGAAGGTGCTGTTACGGTCGATGTTCAAGTCTCTGCGACTAGAGGGAAAGAAAGGAGAAAATTATATTTCAGTCATTTGACATGAGGACTTTCAATTTTTTTTCAGGGCCTCAAGTTGGTTTTTAAACTTGCGCAGCAGTTGGATCCACCTGATTCGATGTTTGTAATCAGGTAGATCCATCTTGAAAAGCTCCAGTCTACAATGATTGTGCTCGGGCCCCTAGTAGCACGGCCCTGTCAGCGCCCTTTACAGCAGGAAGAGGTAGGTGTTACAAGTGTGATGACAGCAGGAAGTGACTGCTGGTACAGAGATTGGCATAGATGCTAACAGCTTCAGGAGCAGTTTTATCAGGCATGGACAGCATTTGACATATTTTGGCGAGACTTCACCCCTTGGCAGTAGCACTTGCCTTCTAAATTACCTGATTGGCTTGTAATGGATGTGATAGCCGGGATGATCATCCAATCACCTGCTGTACATGCTCCCAAACACTTTCTATGGGCTCTTTTCCAGAAAGACTCATGAAATATACTGAAAGTGTCCATCTGGTGTGTCAGGTGAGGTGCTTTTACCTGTTGTAAGTCTTCCAGAAGAGCTCTATGTTGATCAGATTTGAAGCTTTGGAGATCCGCTCTCTGTGAGACTGCACTAGATCTGTGTTTGTTGACAGCTCCTCCTGCAGAAACACTTGTTTTAGAGCACATTTTTGACTGTGATTACAACATTTTGAGGACATTGTGTTTAAATACCTGGCTGAAGAGGTGGGAGAGGATCTGCTCGGTGAGGGAGGAAGTCACAGAGCTGAGCTGTAGAGGATGAGAGGAGAATCAAATGGACTGCTCTCTGTTCACTTGGTGTAATCTGATCAACAATGACATGATCAATACTACACAGGATACACACAGAGCATGCAGTCAGATAATTTCATAACAGAGCCGTAATCTAAATGGATGTTGAACTCATTAAAAGGATTGAATAGATTTAAGTGCAAAATGTTGCAGAATATTTGACAACTTTGTCTTAAGACGTAAAAGATTGAGTGAATGGTGTAAAGAAAACAAACCTTCTGAGCCGCCCAGTCTATCCACCCTCGAGCGTTCGTGTCGATGTTGACCAGAACCAGACCCTCCACTGAATCTGGGTTTGCAAGCTAAAGAGACAAAGAAGGTCAAGTTAGGACAAGATGTCTTTGGATTATATGTGTACATAAAATAATAAAATGAAATAATAAAAAAAGTCACAACAAGCACAAAGGACCATTTAGAGCTGCTGAAGAGTCTATTTGATGACTGCAGACAGAGGCAGGCTAACACTACCCATTGACTTCAAGTGTTGGAGCTAAGCTAATTAGCAGTGAGCAAGCTCTGTCAGTCTCTTCCTTGTTACTGCACGCACAGTCAAAAGAATAGATTTTATCTAGGGATGCATTGGATTTTTGCCGATATCTGATATGCCAATATCTGATATTGTTTTGATTCATTATCACTGATACCGATACCAATATTTCAGTCCAAGAGCACAAGCTCTGTGCTTAAAAAAATGATTTGTTTCTTGTAGTGTTACAGCATATTATCGTATGAATAGATGTAAAACAAGAAAAACAGCTTCTAACTTTCGCAAAAATGAAACCCTTGATGATTAAATGTATCCATGCGGTGATGAGAAGGTCCATCAATTTTGAACATCTGTGTAATTCCTCGATATTCCAGCCGATATGTGTGGTGGATATATCGGATGTCAATATCTGCAAAAATTTCAATATCGGCCAATACCGTTGCTTAACTTTTTAGGCTGATATTGACTGATACCGATATCAAACGGAAAAATGGTGCATCCCTAATTTTATCTGCTTGTTATGGACTCAGGTGTGAGGCAAGACATGAAAACAAAAAAAATGTTGCAATAAGGTCTTAATTTGATTTAAATAATTAAATATATGTCATTAATAAATTGTAGATTGTAGATTTGTTTATTTTAAAAGAAGGAAATGGGACAGTACATGTTAATGAACATATAACTGTTAACATGCAAGATTATGGCCGTGTGGCTAGTTTCCATCTCTCGTGCCATTGGCAGGATGGTGTTGTACAAAACATTTCTCCACAATAAAAAAAAACAAGACAAAAGAAAACAAAGACAAAGCAAAACAAACAATATGAAACAAAGCAAACATAGTTGATCATCAAAAAACCTTTTGGCCAAGGGGCTGGTTAAAGTGCAGAGTGCTAAAGTGTAAATTGCATTATTGTATTGCAAATTGCCCAAAAAATATAAAGCGCTATTTTGATGCCTAATGCTCAATTGCATATTACAATAATCTAATACCAGCGATGGTAATTTGTGATATCCAGAGTACCTAGGAATATAAAGTGCTAGTTGCATTGCACATTGCTCAGTAAAAATCCTCACATTTTAGCCCTCATCACATCCTTACAACAAGACAGTGGTTCTCAAAGCCAAGGCATACCTAAAACCAAGCCATTATCCCAAGGCACATCAAATTCACACTGTTGTAAAAAAGAAATTTGAAGCTTTTACACCGTCATTTAAAAACAATCAAATAATGAGACTCACTGCAAACTTGGAGAGGATGTATGCCCCTGCTCCCACACCCACTCCGATTACAGTACGGAAGCTGAAACACAGACAAATTTAACTCAGAATATGAAGCACACACAATGTTGGTCACTCTTATATTCACATATCAAATTATTTTTCAGATCAATAATTTTAATTAAATTCTTACAAATGCATATCAGTGGTTTTGAGAGTTAATATTTTGTCTTCCTTGTTCATGTTAAAACCCACTCTGGTCCCAAATGTCCCCCATAACATCTTTTTACAGTTTCTTGTTTAAAAATCCAGACATGGTATTTTGGCATACCCATTAACCCTTCTGTTTTAGCCCTGCTCAAAACAGGATGTTGTAGTGTTACTCTTCATGAGTACATCTATCCGAAAAAGTTGATCTAGCTTTTGCCTTCCAGTGCTGTGCTCTAATGTTTACTGTGTCTGCACAGGCATGCCTTGATACAAATTTTTTTCGATTAAGCAAATAAAATTAGTATATTGTAAAATGTTGGACCTCCAGTTTATATGTAAATGTGGTTTATGGTAGTAATTTAATCTCTTGATCTTTGCAGATCCAATTGAAAATGTAGGGTTAAATGGGTAAACTGGTTTAACCATCAAGGGCTATGTTGACATAGCATTTCTTAATTCAGATTTTTTTTTGTTGAAATCACACCATATATATAAGTAGAGTTCAGACAGTCATAAAATAAAGGTCACATATGGGCAAAAAAACTTTTGCCTGCAGTGTGAATGCAGCCTAAGACTGGACACTGTGAATTTTTATAGGTCAAACATAAAAGATGTGCATGCTTAACAATCACAGTATCGTTGACCAAAGAAATGAGTTGTATATTTTATGTGTTAATGTCAAAGTAAATGATTTGAACTCACTTGAAAAACTGCAGGACAGCAGGAATCATCTCTGCTATGGTCTCCATGGTGGGATACTGGTAACTACAGAAAGAAAAACAGAATCGGTATTAAAATCCATCCCATAAGGCATATTTTCATTCTGTTTTTCATCCACTAATTTTGCAACAACTTTGAAAAAATTGGCTAGTGTATCATCAGAAATGCTCATACTTCAGAAATTCAAGAAAACATAAAACATGTCTTCCCTTTACACAAATATCTTAGCTATATTTTAGTAGACTTTGTTGAATGAAATCTTCAGAATATTCAGCAACTACAACCAGACTAAAATTAGAACAATTTAGAAGAGTAAATTGTTTATTTCTTATTTATTTATTCAATTAGAGGACAGTGCACATCAGAGGTGCTATGAGGAGAATCTATTACCGGCGACATTAAGACTCTGCTACCCATGAACACGCGCGGTGACTGTCGTAATGCTGCGTTCCAGTAACCTCGGAACTGGGAGTGACATCATCTCTGACTTATCCGCGTTCCAGTTGAAGACGGAAAGAAACATGCCGATCTACCAGGCTATTGTTAGCTGTTGTTAGCACGCCCTGTGTTGCTGTTCACAAATATCACATGAAGAATGTGATTATCACTATGGCAGCATTTTTGTAAATATAAGTCTAATAATACTATGTATACAGCTGATCCAGAGCGACACACCCCAGCCAGAAGTGCAAATAAATTGATTATTACAGGAGCTAAATAACTGTTCACACTGGGGACATCCATCTTTGATTGTCAACTCGGGGGGTGGTGAGGTTTCACCGAGTTCCCAGTAGGAAATTCTGACTTCGGGGGACGTTCCAGTTGCAGTTTCCTACTTGGAACTCAGAAATTCCTATTTCTGACTACAACTGGAACGCACCAAAGACGTGACCCAAACCAAAGTGCGTGTTTGTTGTGATGCTAATAAAAATGCAGCTCAGACCTTCATCAGAACTCTGCATTGCTTTACAACTTCTTTTTTCAACAACTTACAGGATGCAAAGCAACAAGGTAAAGTATCTCTTTCTAGTTACATAGCGGTAGTTTTTGATGTGTGACAACAAGCAATTTTGGAAAACTTAGTATCGTAGTTTTGTAGCTGGCTATATATCGCTACTTACAGCGTGGTGCTCTGAGACGTGTCCGAATAATATAAATTTGCTCTAGTTTTAATTTTCTTGTTCCCGAAGTTGAGTATCCAGGCCAGTCCAGCCCTGTCCAACTCGACTGTGAAGCTAAGGAATAGCATTTATACATAACCTATTTTGATGCTATAAAACTCATCTTAAAGTGTGTATTTCGATCAGGCATATATCTAAAAGTGAGACTTTTTGTAATTACTTAGAAACTCCTCACAGTCCCTTTCATAAACACTGGCATGTAAATGTGCCAGATTATAGCCACAGGTTAATTTCCATCTATAGTCCCTGGCATGTTGATGTAATGAATTTGTACAGGCATGTACAATCTTAAAATACATTAAGTCTATAAAACAACAATAAAGGGCAATATGACAGATAAACATAACATGAAATTTACATCATTGTGACTAAAAATAAAATATATTTCAGGCAAAGGGCAATAACTAATCAATAAGCGCTGTCAAAATTAACATCCCTGCCCAAAATATGATATATGAAAATATGATAAATATTTTTCATCACTGCTCAGGTGTAACTTATAAAGTCAGAAGGAAGCGATATCTCAGCCATTTTCTTCAATCAATCAGTCAATCAATCAAACTTTATATCGCACTTTTCCTACAACATATGTAACTCAAAGTGCTTGCAGAAAAGAAAACAAGAGGAAAAGAGAGGGGAAAAAACAATTGCAAACTAGGCACCTGTCAGGGGAGCACAGAGCTGGATTGGAAAAAACACCTCAGCACATAAGCAACTTATTACAACAAACATAGAGGCGAGCACAAGGGTCAAAAGGGGGGGACAGCCAGCGGGGCGTTGATTTGAAGGAGGAACCTACGACCTTCTCTCTGCTCAGACCCCACAAACTCTCTTTACAATAACTGGAATGTCCAAAATCTGATTTCACGTCTACTTCTGATTTCATCTTAAGAACATACAGTTGCTGTCCAATTTGCCCGCAGGGATTTAAAACTGAGATAAAACCGAAGAATGAGCTTAAATTCTTCAAATCACCGGCTGGGTTTAAGGGTCACAGTCGAGATGCCATGACAATACATGAGTCACAATCCTCCTGAGCTCCTTGTACCATCACGCAAAGGGAGAGGAGTGATAGAGACGTGTCGAGGGAAGAAATTAGAAGAGAGAGAGAGAAAGGGAGGGATTTCATTTAAACCTCTGACAAGAGCGCATTAGAGAGGAGGGAGATGTGAGAGATGGGACTGTTGAGTATTTTTGGAGGAGATTAAGTTTAAGCCTTCCGCCGAGGATTGTCTCCATTTCTGAGAAGTTTACTTAAAAAAAGGGAGAGGTTACAGCGGGACGACAAGGGAGCGCCAGCATGTAAATATACGAGTAATCGCTCGGAGCAGATTTCGCACCCTACGGGGTAGGCTGCAGCCGCCTCGTCCTGCCCCGGAGCATCGACATGGATCAGGGTGAAATTCTTGACGATCTCCTGCATCTCCTCGAACTTGAAGAGTGGGGAGAAGCAGCTCTTACCTGCCAAGAGAAAGAGAGCAATCAGACACAGGAGGTGAAGAAGAGAGACAGAAAGAGAAAAAGTTACTCACTGTCCAGACCGACGTCGTGGAAAGTGAGGATGGCGGGCCTGCGGGTGGTCCGTGTGCCGTGGAGGGTCACGTGAAGAACACCATGAGGAGTCTCAATACTGTGCTCCTGGAAACCACCAAAGGAAACCCCGATTAACCATGCCAGTATTAACATCCCTCAATCAGGGCTGAATTTATTCCATGCCTTTTCTCAAAAGAAGTCACCAAAGTTTTTTGATTACTTTGCCCTTTTACTGAACTGAGTCAACACTGGACCAGGGCCTTAAGACATCTTTTTTTCTGTTTTCCTCTTTTGCCTCACTCCCCAGTCCATGACGAGCAGATGGATATCACTCTTTCAACTGTGCGTGCAGTAACAAGGAAGAGACAGCCAAAACTCGCGCATGCAAACTAGCTCAGCTCAAACACTTAGAGTCAATGGGTAGCATTAGCCTGCCTCCACCTACAGCCCTTCAACGAACTCTTAAGCAGCTCTAAATGGAATTTTAAAGAGACTAAAAAAGATTAAAAATTAGTACTTTGTGTAATTTTTAGGGCAGTTACTTTAGTGCATTAATTAGATTAATTAATTACACTGCAAATTAATGCGTTATAAAAATTAATCCCAAGATTAATCATAGATTAACATTTTGATATTGTCCAGCTGGAGGACCCGTACATGGCAGTGGCACGTCACTTCACACATGCGTCTCTAGTCAAACCAAACAAAGCCCAGGGGACAACAGGAACGGCATATTTAAGACATAGCCTTATTTTATTTTTGAATTTATTTATCTATATTTGTTCTACATTCTTTAATAATCCATCAGGCCTAATTGTTTTGCTGGATGTCCTCAACCTTTTTCTTATTTTGAATTTGATTTATGAAACACACTTAAAGTGTAATTTGAGTTGCCTGATTGAGCTTAGAATTTTCTGGACAAGATGCCCTGACTTTGGTTTTATTCTGTCACCAATAAAAATGTGGATTTACAAATCTTCACTTTTTAGTGTATTCATTTGATTAGTGATGCACTACAATTTTATAATATCCTAGAATTCAAATTCTTTATTTGGGTACTTTAAGCAGATATGAGATTAAAATGCAATTAATTAGATTAATTATAAATCCGGTAATTAATTAGATTAATTTTTTTAATCGTCTGACAGCACTAATAATTTTTAGAAGAAATACCTTTGAAACTAAAGCTCGAATAAATCATCCTCATCATTTCTTACAAAGCTGGCCATAATCCTTTATACCAATCTTCCTCTACTCGTAAACAGATGCTTTGTTTTGTCTGTCTGCATGTCTGTGGTGGTTTGCGCATGCTAGTCTTTGTCCAAAAACAGATGACATAACACAACAAGCACAGGGGCCATTTAGAGTTGCTGAGAGTTTGTCTGATTGCTGTAGGCAGAGGCAGGCTAACACTTCCCATTGACTCCCAGTGTTTGAGCTAAGCTAATTAGCAGTGGGTGGGCCCCGCCTGTCTCCTTCTTGCCACTGCATGCACAGTCAAAAGAATGGTGGATCTCTGCAAGTCAAGGACTGAGGAGTGAGACAACACACACAAAAAAATGTTGGGGTCCCCTTTAAGAACTTAGCTCCACAAGTTTGTTATGGCTCACTTTTGCTAACACTTGGCCACGTTTTAACTTTTCTTACCCATTATATATGTAATCTTTTAAACAGTTTTTAGAACTTTGGTGTAAAATTAAAGGACAAGTCATTGCTCTATGGCTGTGCCTTTAAACAGAAACTTCTTGACCGGGTACTGAAGCCACAGTCTTACCTGTCCTTGGTCCAAAAGTATCCTGGCAGCCAGTTCAGCATCCTGTGAGAAATGAAGAGCAATCAATTAAAAGGTTGATATGAGAAATTCTTTCTAAGATTGAAACTTATTTCTATTAAAAATAAATTATTAATCCACCAAAAGCAATTAAATGTTAAATTGAACAATGAGAAACAGTCACATTTAACAGGTCTGTCTGGTCTAGACCCACACGCCTGTTGATTACCACAAAGGTCCTTTCTTTTCACTTCAGCATTGGGTGAATTGTTTAAATGTTTGTTATTCGTTTCAATGATGATGTTGTAGTTCATCCCTAAATGTCTGTAATTCCTGCCACACCCCAATTTCCCCGCAGGGTCAAACTTACTTAGCAATAGGGGTGGACGATATGGCAAAAATTTGATTTTTGATTTTTAAAAAATAAAATCACGATCACGATTTTATCACAATTCCTTTTTACGTTGATTTTTCTAGACTAATTTGCATGTTTTACCATTTTTCCCTGTTTAACAGATAAAACATGTAAAACCCTAAAAGAAAAAAAGACAATTTAAGCCAAAGAAACTTTCTGAACAGGTTTTAATTTAAATAGTGCAGTTTTTATAAAAAATGTGCAATACATGTAAACATAAAAGGTAATGAACAACAATAAAGTGCACTTTTATAACATAAAAACTAAACCCACCAAATAGCTTATTGAAAAGGGTCAAATAGAAATGCAAATTTAAGTAACTGGTTACCTCTTAAAGTGCAACAATTTAAAACAAATGTTATCTAACTGCAATGTCTATAACCTGAGTCAATAATACAGCTGCTTTAGAACTGATTTTTGTTCAGACATCTTCAAGCTTTTATCTCCTTTTCTCTTTCCGCCATGGCTTCACGCTACATAACTAAACAGGAGATCCCACCATGCACTGCGCGTAATGTGCTCTGATTGGTTAGTCGGGTGCGCGTCAAAGTCTCTGCGCCCACACAGACGATCTGACGATCTTTCTGCTTTATGAGATCATCCCCACGTTATAATCAGTCCTTAACGATTTAATATCGTCATATCACACACCCCTACTTAGCAACTATCTAATGTTCTCAATTGAAGGAGAAGAGTTATTCTGAAAATGTGGAAAACTCATCTGTGGTGCAATGTAAACAAAAACTGGAAAAAAAAACATCTGGATAAAGACGACCACCAAAACAACCCAACTCTGAAAATCTGTGGTGAGAACATGCAGCACATTAGAGTGTGACGCAAGATCCAAATCATTTTTGAAATCATCTCATAACTCCATCTTCAAAACATGTTGTTTTGTTGTTTTCCCAGAGATGAAAATGTGAAATTACAGTCTGTAAAAATAAAAGCAAAATTCCTTTTTTTGGACTTTTCATGCTTAGTTTCTAAAGCTTTGGGCACATGTTCTAAAGGAATTATGTATCTGTCCCGTCAGGCCCATTGGATGTTAATTTCCGCCTTGTTCTTTAATTAAAGCCGCCTCAGACTCCACGCAGAGCTGTTCACTGTGATGCAGCAGCAGAGGAGATGCTCTTCGGAGGAGCAGGTGGTTGTGAGGATTATATGGAGGAAGTCTGTCAGTGGGTGGCTTTAAATGGGACACTCATTTGCAACCTTTGATCCATTTACCCCCCACTAATGAATTACTAACATCACACGCTCTCAGGAAATTAGACGAGTGGGACGTTGAAATGGAGGAGGGCGTGTGCTGAGACAAATTGAAGTTTGTGGTTGGGCTTTAGCATAAAAAGAGGCGGGAAAATCAATACATATCACAAAAAGGCCACAGTGCAGCCTGGCATGTGTTCAGGACAGATACATACAGATGTAGGAAGGCGACGACAATGACAAACGAAGGTTTGAATTTGGTCTGAAAATCTTATTTTTCATTACACTTGTGACTCAGATTCACCAATTCACATTCCCATTAGTCAGAGAAGAAAGTAAGATTAATGACTGTACACCACGTATGTGTCGAAACAACTGATTCACTGTGAAAAACAGGTTTCTCTGTTCATTTGTTTATTCTTTCATGAAGAAAAGAGATTAAAGCTTGAACTTTTTTTTGTCAAAAACAACAGAAAGACTTATTCGTCCATTGTTTAGAGCAAATAATCCTCATAACTCCTACGATACCTGTATTTAAAAACAGATTTTTAAAAAATTTAAATATTTATCTGCTTTTTAATACTTTTCCCTACTTTATTTTTCAGACACAGCAACAAGTTGCTTTACTAACAATCTCCAAAACACACCCAACATTCAATTTTTCTCTCCAAATATTCTATAATACCCTTCAAAGTTCTCTCAGTTCTTACATAAACCCTGCCTAAGATTAGAGGGACAAACATGCTTCTAATTATTTTTAAGACAACACATCAACCCTGAATCCTAAAATATTTCCTCAACTGTAAAACATACCCTGAGGAAGTTTCTCTTAACCTAAAACATTCATAAATAGTTTGCACGTACCCCTGAAAAATATTTTATGAATAAAACCACGTTAAGATATTCCAGAAACACAGCTTAAAATCTTAGTTTTGCCCTGACATATACCCTTACAAACTACATTAATCATAAAAACAGCCTGAAATATTACTTATGCCCTAGAAAATTACTTATTCACAGAAAACAGCCTTAAATATGAATTCTACCCTGAAATAAACCCTAGAATATTCCTTTAAACAAGAACAACAGCATGACATATTAGTTTTGTCCTGGCATATGCCAACACATTTTTTTAACCAGAAATACATCCTGAAATTCTAGTTTTGACCTCATAAGTATCCTTTAATTTTCCATTATCCCAAATGAACTGTGTTAAATATTCGTTTTTCTGACATAAATCCTTAAATTTTCAATTAACCCTGGCATTTGCCTTTAAATATATCCTTAACAAAGTAATACACCCTACATTCTCTATAAACCCTTACTTTTGCTACTTAATGTTCCCCTTATCCTGACATATACACCCTTTCATATCCCCTTCACTTTGACATATATCCTTAAATATTCCCTAAAATCTGACAAATACCCTGATATACACTTTTGTTTATGTATATATTCCTTACAGCTGTACATATAACCATGACTGTTCATGTTTTCCTGACAGATACCCTTAAATATACCCTGAACATCTATACATAGTCTTCTGTGATCCATACGAAAGAATTTTGTACCCAACCAAATAGGCCTGTTACAATAATCAATAAATCAATTCACACGATAAATAAAAACATCTTAGGTAAGTTTGTTGGCCTCGATAAATTGCATGTACGTTCGTTTTCCTCCTCGTTTTCTACCAAAGAGGCTGGATGAGAAGATGGCTCACTCTGTCCATCTTTCTTAACACCTGGATGCATCGGTTCTACAGCAGATTTAGCGGAGTGAGCATCTGTCACGCATGCAATCTTTGTGGGGGAGGCGGAGCCGCTCGCGCGTACACACACACAGAGCTGAAGTGAGCGTCCTAAAGAGTAAAGGTGCGTTCACACCGGACGCTACTTGTACTACCTCGGCGATCAGTCTCCATTCAAAGTCAATGTACAGCCGCGATGGGGCGGGGCTAACCCTCCCGCGATGCGACAGCCGGCGACAAGACGACCACTTCACTAGTCGCGCGATGTCAAAGTTAAAAAAAAGTTGATCTATTCAGGCGATGTTGTGTGTGGCTGTGCAGCATCAGCCAATCAGCGGTGTGTGTATGTGTGACGGTGCAGTTATTCATCTGGACTACAGGGCGGATGACTTCCTTCTAGGCGGAACTAATCTCAGTGAGGACATTTGCAGACGGACCGCGGTAAACTCACAGATAATGCTGCTGCATCATCAGCTGCAGAGTTTTGTGTCTGATAAGTGAGTGAAAAGGACACAGCTGGAATAATGTCCGCTTATACATCCTATTATGTGATATATATGATCGCGGTAAAACTCGAGCGGACGTGACGTCACCGACCGACGGCCGACGCCAACGGCGACCAAACAGGTATTTATAGACACACGACGCTACATCAGCGGACGACGCGACTTTGGTAGCTGGGTCGCTTGCGGTGTGAACGCACCTTCATGAGGAAACAAACATTAATATGAATGATGGTATGAAAGCGACGGTTCCTAACCCGGCTGCCACATTCCCAGTGTGGGAATATTTTGGATTTAAACAGATTGAACAAGGTGTGAGCTCATGAACATCGACGAGCTGATATGTCGTATTTGTTTGAAAGTAGTGGCGATGAAGAAGGAGAGGTTCAGTGGAGCCTTTGTCCTGATGGTCAGTGCTTACTGAGGTGTTTGGTCGGCAAAGTGAATATAAATAAAACATGCAATTTTTCCTAAAAGAGAGTTGATTTCATTTTCATCGTTTTTTTTCTCTTTTTTCTTTGTTAAATTTATTATATTGTTTATTTTATTTAAAAGATCTTGACATTCCACTTATAGTTAAATACTCTTAAGAAGTTAAAGTTTATTGCTTTTGATATGGTGTACTCACTTTATTATGGACAATTATCATCCAGCAAAATTTGTTATTATGACAGGCCTACAACCAAATGTTCCCTTAACTTTGACATATACCCCTGAAAACTGGTCAAGCACAGACATGTACTTTTAAAATGTACTTTAGAACAGATATACTATGGGGAATTTTAAAGTATTATGAGGTGGATGATAATGAATACTGTTGGCATTAAAAATGGTTTGATTACATAAACACTGTATATCTGGATTTGTATTATATGGACATATAATGTATATACTGAATTCTCTAAAGTGCTAACTTATAATTAGGATGTTTTGTTAGTTGCAAAGTTGGTGATTAATATGAAGAAGGGGTATTGTTTCCATGAATAATGACAGCGGGTATTGAGTTATAATTCAGTATTGTATCTGTTTTGTAAGGAACGGGCAGGACTGGATAAGCTTTTTGCTTCTTTCTGTTCCTTCTCAAACTGGTTGCTTTGCATGTGTTTGTACCCACATGCTTAATGTGTTGATGTACAGTAACAGTACAGTTTGGTTTACATATTACTTGTTGGATTTGGTTGTTGCTGTTTGTTATTTCTTTATTTCCTTTTGTTTTCTTTTTTTGAAGTTTGAGATAAATAAATAAATAAATAGAGTATACCATAACCCTAAAAATAGCCTTAAGCACTGCTGAAGCCAGCCATAAACTCTTATATATCCCCTCTACCTTCTAGCTAGTCGTAAACACTCCCATATACCCACATACTTAAGCCCTTAACTCCCACACACTCTTCTAAATACTCACTTGCCTCTTTTATACACTATCTCAGATGATTCCAAGACAACTGTGTATTCATACGCGGCTGGAAATAGTCCCGACCTGTTACCTTATTACCTCTGATTGAGTCATGTTTTTCCCAGAGCCACAGTGTCCGGCTGTCAAAGCAGCTGTTACAGCAGAAATCGGCGTGGCTGAGGCTGAATGACACAGACAGGCTGGTGACTCAGATATTATTGACTTACAAAGCCGGCTCTGTTTCTGTTTTTGAGAGAATCCATTATAACGGAAAACAACCCTGTACTGTTTTCTGTCTCACTATTTAAGGCTACACGAAATGTCAAGAACTTCATTGTGTTATAAACTCTTAGGAAACTAAAAAAAGCAAAACTCAAATGCCCTGCTCTTGGTGATGGTCTTAACAAACTCACTTTTTACAATGTTTGAAGCTGAAAAGTAATTAGCAAGACTGAAAAACTATCAGTCAGTTACTATGGAACTACAACATGTAGGTTAGACTTAAAAACAACTACAATCTCTTGTTTGAGTTTCCTTGTAACCAAATGACCTAAGGGTCATTCCGCCAAAAGAGTTTAATTTGCTTGTTGTAACGCTACAAAAATAAACTTCATTTTTCATTCAATTTCAAGATAGAATTTAGTAATATACGCATTTACTCATTCAAAATGAGTACTGGTCAATCTCAGGCAACTTTATTTAATTTATTGCAACTTTCGACAGTTTATTATCATTGCAATTTTTTCTCTGCTGTTACCAAAACTCAAATTTTTAAAACCGTTTCATTTTAAAACCATGTTTAAAAGAATATCAACCACATACAATGTTTGCCCCTTAGAAAAAGAGTTCATTTAGAAGAAATGGTTGGTTACATGATGAAAATACTAATATTTATGACAAAAAATTGCATTTTTTTGCTCTTTATTTGAGTAACAGCAATGAAGGTAACAGCAATGAGTTTGTCGCATAAAATTGGCAATTGTGTGAAAACTATTTTTGTAGTCCATGTTAGCTTATTTAGCGAACATTGCTTAAAAATCACAACAAGGCTTTAAATCCAAATGCTGGCAAAATCAGATGCATTTTATTATTTTCCATCAAACAAAATCTCACATGTGTGTTTACCCTGGACCTTATTTCAGGAAATTTATCCTAAAGTAGTATTCTGAATCCCATGAAGTCACATGACGCACGCTGAGGAATGGCTATCTCGAGTTTTGGCTACTCACATATCTTCTTGCAATAGCAGTTTAATTAACTATACCAAGAGAATTTTCTTGTTTCGGCCGTGGTTTAATGCATTTTTTGGCTCCAACCGGCAAGAGAGCCAAAACAAAAGCCACCAAACTCCCTGCGATGAGCAAAGCTAGCCCCGCTGCTAACACTGAGGAGCTAACAGAAGCCCAGTTTACGCGGCAAAAGGCACATCACGGTCAGACTAGTCCACAGAGGGACTGTGAAGACATCGCTAAAATTTACAACCTTCTCCAGAAAATGTCTGAAGAGCATGAAAAGAAGTATTCTGAATCCCATTTACTCTGGAGGATTGGGAACCAGGAAATGCTAAATGCTAACACAGTTCTGCGTTTGGACTCATTCCTGATCCACTCTGTCAGAGGGCCACATTTTCTCAATCTGAAGGACACAAAAATGGACAAATGCAGCATATACATATACAGCGCACCCTCCGCAGCTGTATGTTTTTATATTGAAAACTGACTGGTGGGTGGCATTAAGTTGGTAGCTGCTTATTGCCCATCCCTGATCTGTCTGTTGTGGCATCCAGCATTATAACTTGAACAACAACTACAAAATATTGAGTATTCCTCCAGCCTCGAAGACATGTTTGGCTTGTTTAATATATTTGAGGCAATATTCAAATAAATATATAACATCAGTCATTTTAAATCAATTTAGAAACATTTGTTATTTTGTACACCTGGTGCCTTTAGGTATATTTATTCAAAAGAACCATGCCATTTAATCATGTTATGTTATATTATATAATTAGATAGAACTTTCTTAACCCCTTTGGCAGACTCCCTCGGGGTATAAAGATTCAAGCAGCAGCATTATATAGCAGATAACATAAAATATAAATAAATATAAAAACATGTCCCGTCCTCAGACTTCCTGTTGTACCTCCTCCCTCTGAGTGAGGAGTTGTACAGACTGATGGCCTGAGGGATAAAAGAGTTTCTTAGTCTGACCAGCACTTGGGAAGGAGCCGTCATCGGCTGAATATTCTGTTCACCCTAAAAAAAGATGTATGCTTTATCACTTCATACAGCTCTCTTTTTGGTCTGATTATGAAAAATCTCACTCTTACCTTCTTAGTAAGTGACTGTCAGTGCATAAACATCTCTAAAACCCATATTTGAGTCTACAAATCTGTGCACTTCTGCAGCCCTTGTTTTCTTTTGTTAGTGCTGCAGTTCTAAAATCAGCCAGCAGATGTCAGCGTTGAGAAACAAACGACTCTGCTCTGCCGCGTCGCGTCTGCTCGGCAACATCAGCGCAGCAGAGCAGAGGAGCTGCTCGCGCTCCCTGGGGGCTTTGACGTCAACGCGGCACATCCGAGCCAGTGTTGCAGCTGTGCACACACACACTTAACACACACACACCCACGCACACACTCTGTACACAGACACACACTGTTGTGTGGACACATGTTGGCAACACATGTTGTCATATGTAGGCTTTGCTCAAAATCAAAAGCATGCACTTTCACATTCATGCACACAGAGAGGGCAAACACACACACACACACAAACCAGACCTTGTTTTTCTGTCTCCTGGGACACACACACACATTTTCCCTGTGCTTTCAGATTAAGCACGTTACACTCTGACGACAGAGCTCCTAATGTTGTCTGTCTGTTCCTCTGTTCTTGGATAACACTTGAGTCAGACTCTTGTAGGGATGGACAACATGAAATAAAAATCATATCAGTCATATTGTTCGCTAGATGGTGATCCGTGACATCCTAAACCAGTGCTCACCAGCCTTTTTCAGCTAAAGATCACCTATGATGCTAATTGAGATGTCACGATCTACTTGCCTAAATTCACTGAGAACCATAAACAAAACTTTAAATTTAACTTCACAATTAAAGATGTGGTTTCAATCCATAAATGTGACAAAGGGCAGGAATTAAAAATAAAGATTCTGTGGATTTAAAATCACAGTAGCACTTTATAATGTACGCAGCCTAATGCAAAACAATATGCGTCACTAACGACTGGAACAATGTTAGCATAAAACACAATTTAGCTCATCTTAATATCTGTCTAATACTCAAAACTACTGAGGTAGAGGGAAACCAGTCAGACCCAGTTTAGCAGCTGGATTCACCAGATATGTTATGGATAAGCAAAAATGTCCATCTGTGTGTCAGACAAAGGATGAAGCAGCTCTACTCTACTAGAAAAACAACATGGATTGTATAGGGCCCTACATCTACCCATTCATATTCCATGTTTGTGTTGAATTCTGTGGTTAAAGCCTAATTCTGTGAATCTTTCTGAGATTCTGTGGCTGTGGATTTTACAAGGTCCATAGATGTGACCTGTAGTGGGAAGCTGCTTCGAGCAGTCATGTAAGCTCAACTTCATTTACCATTTACCATCATCTATAATCCATAGTATGACAAAAAATGAAGAGAAATCTCTGCATGTAAGTGGCAAGGCTGACAACAAACACTGAATGCCCATGACCTTGATACCTCGAGCACCACAGCTTTAAAAACTGTCATAATTCTCTAAAGATATTAACACGTGGGGCTCTAATTTCATGGCGCAGCGCAGGGGGCGCAAGCCTGGCGCACCCCGCGCAGTGTTAATTTCGTCCGGCGCACCGCCGTGCGCTGCCAATTTGACAATTTGGTAGACCGTCTGCGCAGAGGTGGGTGTGACGGCGCACCAAGGGGAGGTGATGGCGCACCAGGGGGAGGTGTCGGCAGATTCATGTTGGCGCAGTGACAATTTCGTGCCAAAAACAGTGCAGAAAGTGCGCTGAAAGCTCGCCAGCTGCAACCTGGTCTAACCTCGGCGCGGAGCGCACCCTCCGCAGCTGTAATTTGGTGACAAGCGCACATGTGCGCACGCCTCAGAGGCAGGTTTCCAAAGTGTCAGGCTCATTTTTATGCAATAAACAATCACAGCAATCACTATTTAATGTAACCGTCTGAACCAGCATATACATTTGTATCTATATTAACCTTCCCATCACATCTGATGTCGGATTAAAGCCGTTTGTCATAATGGAAACTTAACCTGACGGCAGCTGGAAGTTTGATGCACATCTTACAAGTCAACAATAAACAGCCTTAACATCTGATACTGAGTAAATATCTGGCTTCTCTCATTTCATTAAATTCAAAGAAAAAAAGGGGAAAAAAGACGAAGAAAAAGGAGAGAAAATAAATGTATGTCACTCAGGATTTACCTGTGATTTCCCATATTCCTCTATTTTAGTCTTTATTTTTAATGTGCTCTAAAAAGATGGAGAGCATTATTGCAAGGAGGATGAGGAGGAGACACCGGGAGAGTATACAGTTTATCGCTAAAGGCTCTGCTATTTGGTGATGACAAATAGGAGCGCAGGCGGATCACAAGCATTATGAATGGATAAGCCAGCTGCTGTGTAACTGTCTTTTATTTTTTTTTACTCCTATTAATGACAAAGGAACAGATTACATCTGTCCCGGGAGCTGGCCCACACGGTGACGCGCCCCGCTGTCCATTCTCATGCTGAAGGGACAGCATCTCCACTGCTGGGTCTTTCCATCACACTGTTTCGACCAATCAGACGCTGCACCTCAGCCGCAGCGCATTTAAAGGTGAGGAGAGGCGCTCATTTGGTGAAGACAGCGATCGGCTGTGTTAATCCCACTCACGTCTATTCTCCTCCTATTCTGACATTTGCGCGGAGAGGCAGAGACGTGGGCGTGGACGCGCAACCTCTGCACCCCTGTGCGCCATGAGTGCGCCTCTCTTGGCACTGCAGGAAACTTGCAAAGTGCGCAGGTCACACCCAGTCCGCGCGGCGAAGGCCGGCGCAGGCAGGTGCACCTGTGCTTGCGCCTGGTCTACGAAATTAGAGCCCGTGGGCTCAGTGACTCTGTCAGTTAGCAAAGTTCATCTCTACACGTGCATGTAAATGGAACATAGAATCAGTTCCCAAACTCTTGCAGGGTTAAAACGAAAGAGCATGCAACCCAGTGTTCCAGGTAGGGATGGGTACTGAATTCGGTACTTTAAGAGGTACCGACCAAATTCTGTACTACTGAGTACCGACTCACGTAAAATCAAACGGTGCCATGTTTAGGTACCCAAATACATCCTTGTGACTGTGAGGGAGTGGAAGAAGCAGGCATACTATTGGGTAGAGTAGGTGAATTTCCTTACCGGACTTAAACACAGCACAGCAATAGCGTAATGATGTCAGCAGCCGTGGGCTCAGTCAACAAAGTAAGCATGGCTGAGAGAAAGTGCTCTAAAGTATGGCTCTACTTTATTAAATGTGATGGAGATTATGCTCGCTGCAATATTTGTGACGCCAAGTGTAAGGTTAGCGGCGGAAATACTTCAAATCTGAGGAAGCACCTGGTGACGTACAAAATTTTCCTTAAAGCTGAAGAGTGCACAATTTTTGATAGCCTCAGATCTACGACCACAAAGGATTCATTCGGTACTGTTAGCACGCCTGCGTCCAACGGCGACTAGTCGTCTGCAGCCAGAAACACAGGAAAAGAAATGGCTTTAACATTTGGGGATGGCAGCAAATACCTGGAGGATACCTGGTCCAGGTAAATAAGCCTCGTGTTTAAGATGGTATTAGCTTGGCATCCTAACGTGCGTCAGTTATCATTATCAGGTCAGTTCCTCATGTTTTGTAACGTTAATATAAAAGCTTTTTTTGTTTACAGCTCTGTCGGACCCATTGTTAAATTGCCCTAAAGTTAAAGTGAGGGCTGCAGTTAATTTATTAAGTTGTGGTTCATTTTAGTTACTGGTTTTCATGTTGAAGAAATTTTTGGAACTACTACAATGTTACCATACAAACAGTTGAATGTTGTTTTGATATATTTGTTAAATTTTATATATTAAGAAATAAATTTACATTGAAAAAATTTGAGATCTTAATATTAAACCAGTTAATATTTATTACCCCATAAACACACGCAAAAGTAACGAAAATTGGTACCGTTGAGTACCGATACGGATTCCCAGGTACCGCGCATCGGTTCAAATGTGAAAGGTACCCATCCATAGTTCCAGGCATCACATTCAAACTGAATGTTTTCAAAAAAGGACAATAGGCGGTCAAAACCTGCCCTGTACATGAGTTGTGGCTGGTGAGTGTGTTCATATTTTTTTGTGTGTGTTGCATCATCTCTGACCTTTGCCTCGGCCTGACCCGTGAGTAAAGGCTTCTCCTCCGTGATGGCGATCTCCTGCATTTCTGTCGTCATGGTGTCGCTTCCTGTTCGGGTAAAAGAAAGCTCGGTTTAAAACATGTCGACTCTTCTTCTGTTCACTTTTTAATATCAAATCCAACACATAATTTCATCTGACCCCACGGTTCAAAGTATAGAGAGAGCAAAAGTACAACAAGGAGTGAAGAGGTTTTAGTGGGAGTGGGGTTTAATCCCTGGAGGTTTTCTGTAACCTTGCAGTGCAGATGGATCCCCCTGATTCATTGTCTGAAATCTTGCAGATCCATCATTGCAAGCTTAAACCTCCTATGATTTCAAGACCAAAAGCTGGACGGCCCAATCAGGGAAGAGAGGCAGAAACTGAAGAGGTGACGACAGGAAGTGGCTGCATGTTTGAAAACAGCGGCTTCTAAAAAACTGAATCAATTCAGTCTGAATCAGAAGGTACGTCTGTTCAAAAGGATCTCTTTATGTGTGTTTATCAAAATCTAATCAGACCATGCTTGAGACTGAGTGGACATTCCAGCAAAGTTTAAGGGATGAGGATGGGAATTGATAAGATTTTATCAATACCAGCGTTACTAACGATCCTGCTCATCGATCCATATCCATTTTTTTCCTTTTTTTTTTTATTTATGTACTACATTTTCAAAATCATACAGACATACTAATAAACAGAGGCACAGTAGTCAAAATTTAACTTGAATGGAACATTTATGGTGCTGGTGGAACTTACTAAAACGCCACTACAACAGCAACGGGGGAAAAAAAACAAAATAAACAAACAACCAAAAAAATGTAGGTAACAATAGTAAGTACAATGAAGATAAGATAAGAACCATTACAATAATGATACTATCGTGAATAGTTAATCAGGAAATAGAGGACTGAATTGAACTGTTAGGAGAAAAAAAAATATATATATTTTTTTAGAAATTACCGTAATTTCTCTAATAAAGTATGCACTCAACTATAACATGCACCCCATCCTCAGGCTATTTACCAGGAAAAATGCTGTCTAAATATAACGCACACCCACATTTTGCCCAAACCTCTTTCAGACAAACGGCCAAAAGCTTTTGATTTTGGTCTGTTCTCTGTTGTTTCTGCTTTCTGTTTCCCCAAACCACTAATGTTAGCTTCACTCACACCAAATTTCCTATCAGCTGCTCTGGGTAAAACGGAGAATTAAACGATCTTTAAGATAAGACAATAACCCAAACTATTGGATTAGAACAGTTTAACAATCAGTTTTATAAGAATTACAAAATGTTTGGTGGTAAAGTATGGCAGAGAAAGACAATATGTCAGCTTTTGTATCAGATATGCTGCAGAGCCACAGCTGGCTACGAGGCGCTGTGGCTCTTCCGCGGAGGCTGTTTTACGGTGCTATGAGAACTAGAGCCTTATTTAGCTGTGTTTTTGTGTGAAAGTAACACGCTGAAAATTCTCTAAATAAAGCGTGAATGCAGACCGATATCAGATTTTTTCGGTGCGAGTCCGTTTATTTGTGTTTGTGGTCAAGTTAAATATGGCCCCGTCTGACTGCAGAAGAATCGGCAAACGAGCAGGCCCGGAGCAGGGAGGGGGGGTTTGGTGTGGGCGCCCTGGGCTTCTGCTGCACAGAAACACTGCTGTAGGGGTATTTCTGCCCTAAACCTTGTGATAGGACCCAACTTGTTCCATCCCGGAATATCACTTTAAGGCTGTGCAGTCGGTGCCTTTAGTAAAATATTAAGCTACAATTCTGATGCTTTTGAACCCTGTCAGTGGAAGGAATTGATTAGCAAAAAGACTCATGATATCGATTCTTTAAAGGAGCTGTTAACGATTCTCAACTGGAATTGGTTTTTGATTCCCATCCCTATTAAGGGAACGTGTTTTTGAGATACTGTCTTCAAAATAATGACCCAGACAAACTGACAGACAACCTGAAAATCTCCGGCCCCCGGCCCGGGTTATTGTTAGAACAGCACGAGCGTGAGCACAGAAACAGCCAGTGATTAAATACAGTATGTAGCTGTTCCCCTCTGGGATTAACATGGAAGTTAATTAGTACTTAGTGCCAGCTGAAATAAGCAGAAAAGGATTGTGGGTACGGAAGAAGGAAGAGCTAATCGAGGAGTGCTTGGCTTATTGTTAGAAACACACATCAGGCGTATAAAACACGTTCAGACTGAATGACAAAGCGAGTTAAATATAACAAAGAAGAGATGAATCAAGACGAACGTGATGACATGTGAGAGGAAGAAATGAAGAGCAAAGAAAGATAAAGGTGTAAGAAACAGTAAAATCACGACGAGGGTGTGTGAAATGACAACCAGAGGAGAGGCAGACTGTGACAAATACGAGGCTGATAAGGACGAGGGAAAGAAAAAGACTTTTATCTGAGGATGGCGAGCATGTAGCTAACGGTGTGTGTTTGTCAGTGTGCGCTCGTGTGGGTCCACGGGTGGAAGTTAACTGCTGCACCCAAGGGCAGCAGAGAGGTGGAGGGTCAGTTTAAGATAAGTTAATTTAATTTAGCTGCATTGATTCCTGCACACGCTACACTTAAGGGGACTGTATCCAGGGAGATCCAATCATCTATAAGAGTGCACTGAAAAATGGGATTCTTTCATTTATGCAGAGATGTTTCATCACTTATTTTTTGTCTTTGAGCTTCATCTTTAGCTGATTAAGCTTATGAGGGTTGGATTGATGCATAAAACTGATGACACCCTCAAACACCAGAATCTAATCGCCCTCAGTTTTGAGTGTATAACTTAATCTAAATCAGCAAAACATCCCTATTAACTCTTTGACTCCTAAACTAAGAAACACACTTGCAACAAATTAATTGTTGGTTAAGTTGTGTTGCTTCCTCTTCATTTAAAAAAGAAAAACTTGGACCCCTTGGTTTTATCTAATTTTAGGCCGATCTCCAAACTCCCTTTTATTTCCAAGGTTTTAGAGAAAATCGTTTTAAATCAACTCCAATAGTACTTTTTAAGGGCCAATGTTTGTGAAGTGTTTCAGTCTGGTTTTAAGCCTCTCCACAGCACTTAAACTGCTCTTTTAAAGGTTTTTAATGATTTGTTGTTAAGTCTTGACTCCGGTAACTGTGCCATTTTAATCCTTCTCGACCTGACGGCGGCATTTGACACAGTGGATCACTCTATTCTAGTGTCACGCCTTGAGCATTGTATAGGCATTAAGCGCACAGCCCTAAACTGGTTTAAATTGTACCTGTCTGAAAGGTCTTTTTCAGTGCATATGGGCCAGTTTTCCTCCTCTGTGGCTCCTCTGACATGCGGGGTGCCCCAAGGATCTGTTCTGGGCCCATTGCTCTTCTCCTTATACTTGTAACCTTTGGGGTCGATTTTTAGGAAATATGGGATCCCCTTTTAATTGTTTTGCAGATGATGTGCAAGTTTATCTGCGGTTGAAGTTCCCAGCCACTGATGCTCTTCAGTGCCTGCACAACTGCATGGTTGATGTTAAGCAGTGGATGGATCTGAACTTCTTGAAATTAAATGAGAGCAAAACAGAAGTTATCCTGTTTGGTCGCCCTGACCTGGTCCAGCCCCCTGCTAGCTCACTTGGCCCACTAGTGCCTTGTATTGGGTCCCAAGCCAGGAATCTTGTGGTTATAATTGATGGCGCATTCAAACTGGACAAGCAGATCAGTGCTGTTGTTAAGTCCAGCTTTTATCAGCTGAGGGTCCTAGCCAAGGTTAAACCCTATCTGGACCAGAGAGACTTTGAGAAAGTCATTCATGCGTTCATATCATCTCGTTTGGACTATTGTAACGCCCTGTATGTCGGCACTGAGCACCCCCAGATTAACCGCCTGCAGATTGTCCAAAATGCGGCTGCTCGTCTCCTGACTGGGACAAAGAAACGGGAGCACATTACTCCAGTGCTCTCCTCCCTTCACTGGCTTCCAGTGAGGTTCAGGATTGATTTTAAGATTCTTTTATTTGTTTTTAAGTCTCTGAATGGGCTGGCCCCAGACTACCTGTCTGACCTTATTAGGGTTCATCAGCCCCCAGAGCGCTTCGCTCAGGAAGCCAGATGGTCCTAGAAGTTCCTCGATCCTCTCTTAAAACCAAAGGAGATCGAGCCTTCTCTGTTGCGGCACCCAAACTGTGGAACACACTACCTGTAAATGTGCGGACTGCGAATAGCCTCTCTGCATTTAAAACACAGCTAAAGACGTACTGGTTCACCTTGGCCTTTGGTGGAGTATAGCCACTTTTATTTGGGACTTTTATTGGTTTTACTGGGTAGAATGCATATTTATACTGTACTGTCAGTGTTCATATTGCTTTTATTTGTTTTAGTACCTTTATTGGTTTTTATTGTTTTAATGTTTTTATCATATCTGCCTTTTCTACTGTAAAGCACTTTGGTAGGCTGCTGGCTGTTTAAATGTGCTATATAAATAAAGCTGACATTGACATTGACATTTAGCTACATTTAATTTTGAGACTACCCAATTGGGAAACAGATATGTTGGTCAACCTGCTGGTTGACTTGCCCGTTAAGGGTTATCCGGGGGATTAAAATATTGATTTTATTTCAGAACAATTTTTTTTCCAGATGATAACATCAAAGAAAGCAAAATTTAGAAATGTAATGGTTGACCCAGTTCCCCAAAGATTCAGATACATTTTTTAAATCATCAAATTTATTTCCTTCAACTAAATTCTGATTGTAAGAGGATCTGGAAATATGTGAAAAGATGTTTTCTTCCTCTGATGTATGCTCTTACTGTTTCTGAGAAGCTATAAAGCAACGAATCACTTCTTATATTTTCTAGTTTCCAAACAATTATATTCATGTACAGTGGATACAGATTGGTGTCACAAACAGTATTCATAAAGGTGAATAAGGAGAAACAGACAAAGATGGACTTTAAAATGTTAAATATAGTGACCAGGCAGCAAATAGTCAACCACATGGTTACAACGCCAGTCAAAGGATTTAAGGGATATGCCAATATTTTTTTCTTGTCATGTCTTGCCTCACTGGCAACCAGATAGACACCATTCCTTCAAGTGTGTGCAGTGACAGGGAAGGGATGGACAGAGCTTGCCCACTGCTAGTTAGCTTAGCTCAAACACTGGGAGTCAATGGGTAGCATTAGCCTGCCTCTGCCTACAGTCATCAGATAAATTCTTCAGCATTTCATTTCAATGCAATTTCAATTAAATTCTTTATTGTTTTGTAACATTAAATAAAACAATGAAGTGTTTTTCAGAGCAGTCATACACTTCATAGCAAGTTAAACACAAAGTAATCAAGGAAATTAAAATTTTGAACTTTATTATACATGAAATTTAAAACAAAAGTATACATCAGATGTATTCTAACCATCTTCACTGTTAGGTAATGATTTTCTGCAATGTAATTAGATTAAAAACTTCCTCTAAGTTTGTATTTGTCAGCTCTGTGGTCACACTTTCAGGATAGAAATTCCCATAATTAGCTTTACTTCGAGGCTCAACCCTGTTTCATACATATTTTGCCCTTTTTGTGTATGATCACCGTGCCCCCCTCACAGTCATAAGGACTGCTGTGATGTGGGCTACGAGGATAAACCCTGACTGATACGGATGTTTTAAATGGATACACCAACCTTTTTTTTTTGGTTTCTTGCCTCTCTCTCAAGTCCATGACAAGCAGATAGACACCATTCTTTCAACTGTGTGCCGTAACAAGGAAGAGACGGACAAAGCTTGTCCACCGCTAATTAGATTGGAAAGCGTTAGCCAGCCTCTGCCTACAGTCATCAGATAAACTCTTAAGCAACTCTAAACGGTCCTGTGTGCTTGTGACTTGTTTTATTCTGCATTTTGTTACGTTACTTTCTACTATCGCAGTATTATCTCCTTATTCTCCTCAACAGAGGCTTAGTTTTGTTGACAGACTTACAAGCATGTCCACAGTAGTTTACTGTAGAGATGTGACATTTAGGAACAAGTCGAGTCTTTTGAACAGCTTCTTTATGTGAATGATAAGAGCTGATTCACAGTTGTGAGTGACCTACAAGCCATTCTTAAATGGAAATTGCCTGCAAAATGAGATGTTCAGAAGAAAATAAACACTTAATACAATTTTTGAAAGAAAAACATGAAACTAAACCTCAGGGTGCATGCACAAACCATCGTGGATGTTCTTTAACCAACTTAAAAGCACATCCTCTGCGCTTTGCATTTACTGTTTGAACTAGAGGGAACTACATGTTTTGGATGCTGAGTTCAACATTAAGTTTTGTTTTTCTTTTGAAAATTACATAAAGTGCTAATTTTAGGCCTAACATAGATAAAAAGAAATGAGTCACAACAAGCACACTGGACTGTTTAGAGCTGCTGAAGGGTCCCTGTGGGTCCACCCCCTACTATCAAGACCCCACATCTCAGGTGTCCGTGGTTTCTTACAGCCTTTACTTCTTGTATGGACTGAAAAGAGCACAGCACCTGGACTGCTGTCTCCAATTATTTACACTACCTGTTTATCCTCCTCCCTTGTCCTGTCTGTCACTATTTCCCCTTCTTTCGCACTGAGGTGTGGCACGGCCCCTCTCTTCAGCTTACATCAGGGGTTAAATAAAGTTTGATTTAAAGGAGTAGCCTACAGGGAGGGCTGGTGATGGTCACTTCTAGCCGTGAATCATATTTACTTATCTCTAACTGCTAGAAAAAAAATGCATTGGTCTTTCCAACGCTGCCATCGGACACAGTGCTCAGCTGAAAAGATAATGCAGACAAGGGGAAAACAAAGTAAAAAAAAAGCTGCTGACGGGTTTATGTGATGACTGCAGGAAGAGGCAGGCTAACACTACCCATTGACACCCAGTGTTTGAGCTAAGCTAAATAGAGATCTGCCTGTCTCTTCCTTGTTACTGCACACATAGTCAAAATAATGGTGTCTATCTACTTGTCATGGACTTGGGAGCAAGGCAAGACATGAAGACACTTAAAAAAAGTTGCCGTATCTCTTTCCCAAATTGCACATGGGGAATGCATGGTTTGAATGTGAGCTTACATTTGTTAATCTCACTGCACTTCTATGAAACAATCATCAACATAAATGAAGTAAGAATACATCCTTGTGTTCACATACTGCGATAAATTCTTATTACAAATAGAAATGTGCTGTTTGACTGAATGACCCATCACTGCATTTTTGCTGACAGTCAACTGCATTATTCATTCAACCAGCAGGTGGTAGTTCTAGTTATATCCTAATAAATCAGAATACAGCTCCATCCTCCTGTTTTGCATACTCCCTCTGCTTCTTTAAATTTTCATTGTCCTATTTTCTAAACACTTTCTGTATACTCCTTTGTACAAATGAACACTCATTCAAACCCTGCGCTCACTTGTTTTTTGTAAATCCCTCTTGCTCAGGGAGCCTGATGAACATTTTTAGCTTATTTTCTACAAATGCTCCCGGCTAAAGGGTGCTTAAGTAGTCTGGGTTGTTATTGTGTCCGGTTGACGATGAAGGTTCCACTCTGACATTTAAAAATGAAATACAGGACCTTTTATTACGTGTGTGTGAGCGTGTGCACGACTCCTGCCCTTATAAAGCGATGACTGTACTCCATCTGCAGATTTGGGTCTGTATCGGAGGGGGGCGGGGGGCGAGGTGCGTCTGTGTGCACTCATCAGAAAATGAACTGCAGCCCCAGGGGGACCTCTGTCTTAGTGGGTCTCAAACGGAAATGATTCACCACCAAAGCAGCCCCGAGCTCCACCAACACACACTCATATAACACACAGAATACACATTCATCACCTCAGTGGTTCGCCATCCATCTCTGCAGCCCTTTTTTATGTACATCTTTTACCGGTCTTGCTCATATTGCATTTTACAATCTTTTCCACGCTGCATCGTTTTATTAAACAGCAAGTGTCATGAATGATTTATTTCCCATCATGCAAAGCTGCTGTAGCCTCTGCCACCACTAACACATGGCTGATTCATTGTGCCATTTTAAGGTGTGATATTTACACCCTGTGACATTTCGCCTATGATTTGACTATCATTGAGGCATGAGAAGAGGAGAAAGTGATCCCCCCTCTGTGCTGTCATTTGTTGTATACCCACGAACCTGTGAAGGACTGTTGGCCAGCGAGATGTGCCTATTGGCCCTTTTCCATAAGCTCTACTCTACTCTACTCGCCTTATGCTGCTTTTCCATTAGCCCCAGTTGCCTGCCCAACGGGGCGCAGTGTCGCTGTAAACAGCTGAGCGGCACTGCGGTGACGTCATTTTGAGCGCGCACAACAATCTGTGGCTTTTTGTCACAACTGAGTAAAAAAGGAAAGCAGAAGAAGGCTGCAGGTGGCAAGAAGAAATACCCCTTGAGAAACACAGGAGAGTTTTGGAAGCTATACAACAGAATGAAGCCGACAACGAGAGCAATAGAGCTGCAAAGGAAAGACGTATGAAGGTACGCTAATAGTAGCTACCGCTAGCATGCTAGGTCGTCATAATCATGACTCATTGATGACAACATTGTCTGACCAATCAGTAGCCGGCAGTCGGTGACGTCATCTTTTAGTATCGACTCAGCTCGCTTGGAACCAGAGCGGAGTAGGTACTAAAACTAGCTTGTTTTAGGAGGTACCAGGCTAGTGGAAACACGCTGCAAATCGAGTAGGGCCGAGTAGAGTAGAGCCAAGGCGTGCTAGTGGAAAAGGGCCATATGATGGCTGCTGCTCCCACTCTGTCTCCCCAGTCTCACCCCCTTTCCACGACCCTACCACCAATCATATGTGCAAGTCCGGACATTTTTCCTCCTCCTCTTCCCTGTCGTCTCCCCTTTCCTCTAGAAGAACAAGGAGCAATGCTGCTGGCGACCCGACGGTCTTCACAATCCTGTCCCGCCATGCATGCAACTGTCTTTCTATGTTCTTGGACGGGTTGCACTTTAAAAGAAATTTTGTTGCTCTGTACTTGTGGTACGTGCAATGACAAAGAATTGACTGACTGATAGATTGGTAGTAGTCCTAAGTCCAGTCAACCTATCAGTCCATTGTCTTCTGCTCATCTTGTGCTGGCAGATCAAGCAAGTCAACCGGGATGTCTCTCTCTCCTGCAACACTTTCCAGTTCTTCCTCAGGGATCCTTAGGTAGTCCCAGGCCAGACAGGATATGCAGTCCCTCCTGCAGGTTCAGGGTTTGCCCTGGAGGTTTCCGCTCCATTGGGGATGTCAACAGAAAGGCTACCAGGAAGTATCCTCATCCGATGTGAAGACAGGAACCCTCCAGATGTCAATGCCCGTTCCAGAGCAACCTAAGGCCCTGTTTACTCAATACCAGAATGGCCAGAGAGAGCTTTTGTAATATTTCCAATTACATAAGAACGATGCCCTTTGTGCCACAAACTTTTAAAACCAGGGTCAAAAGTAAAAAGTTTTAAAAACTTTGTGTGTCCACTTGCAGTTGTTTGTGAGACGCTTTTACCGAAAAGCTTACACGTGTTGTAACGCTGCAGTTTCACTACAAATCTACATCTCCAACTACTAGCATGACATGCACTCTACAGCATTAAGAGTCGTTCTCATGGATCTGTGTGAGCGCATCATTACCACATCGTCTCCTTGTGGATCACTTTTGAAAACGCAAAGGAAAAATCTTTCCATTTCTGGTGACAACGTCGTCCACATGTTTAGAATTAAGGTAAATCGTCATTAGAGGCATAAATGGTGAGAATTAAAATGGAAGTTTGAATGAGCCAAATAAAAGCTTTCAGTCAGGTGACTAGTGTTGAGGTCCAGCATTGATCACTGTGTAAATATATAAATATTTATATTCATATTGTGAATATTGTTAATGTCAATAGCGTAATTTCCTAGGCCTTGTTCACAGTCTTACTTTTTAAAATTTTTCCTTCATAGGGAAGTTGAAGCATAACTTGAAATTTCCTTTGCGACCTGCTTTCTGATTTTTCACTTAATTTTTAAGTCTCTCTTATGTATCTTATCTGTGATGTTTTTTTTTCATATACCTAATGTTATACTTTGTATAAGTGTAAATAAAACAACAGATTTTCCCCTTGAGGACTCATAAAGGATTTCTGATTGTTATTTCTCATTGATAAAGCCGCTTCATCTATTTAATTTATCAGCTCTCTAAAACAACAGATATTCATCACCTGAAAACAAATTGAAAATGGAAATACTGCGGTTACGTTTTTTTGGCTTTGAACCTTTTAACAGCACAAAATATTGATTTAGAAAATCAGCACTGTTCACACCTAAACATCATTCCAGTGATGTTTCCATGTAATGAAAGCTGACAGTGGAGAGCAGAGACCACATGAGCAAGTCAACTAATCAACTTTGCTGTTGTGTGACGACTCCTTTTGCTCAAATAATCACATGTGAACAACACAGAATTCTCAGGGAAGACAGCAGGTGATGAAGGAAGTAGTTGGTCTAATATTGTCAAAAAAGGAAAACGTCTTTACACTAGAAGTAGCTCCAAAGTCAAATTAATGATGAAAGTCCCTATGGAGGTTGTTATGTCAAGAAAAGTCCCAAAAAGGAATGTATAGGACTATTTATCAACAGGGAAACTTCTTCTCTTCTTTCTTGACATTTCAAGGAGAAAACATGCAAATAACCTTATGGTAATCCAGCTGGGATATTAGGGGTCAAGTTTAAGCACTTAATTCAATATTTTACTGGCACAGACGTTCCGTTATGTTTACTTAACGCAAAATAAAACCCAAAAACAATCTCATCAACACTAAAGAGTAAAAAAAGGAGCTTTAAAGGAGTTTAAATGTGGCAGGCCGAGCTTGGTATGCAGCTATAATAAGCACTGAGCGTTTGTACAGACAGCCTTGTGTCATATATAGTAAGCGATTATACATGGATGGCATTTAGAAAATGTAACCGTGAAGGACTTCCTGGAGTCCTGCTGCAAAGCTCTAACCATTGGAATCACTGAGCTAAAAAAAATGATGCAAAAACAGATTTGGATGAAATTCACTGGACAGTCAGACATTTGTTGGACTGCACATCCAGTGATTAAATTTTGTGTTTGATCTGTTTTTATCATGTTAATTCTGTGGTTATTTTTGTTTTGGACCATTTTACAAACTATTTGTTGTTGAGGGTTTATCATCAAGGAACAGCATGTTTTCATGACAAATGAGCCAGTGCTGTTTTGACCAATGCGACCACACTGCTTTATGTAACACAGAGAGTATTATCTGATAGGAGGAATACATCCATCTACTCTCCAGTCTGATCATTCAAATGGGGCTTGTGGAGATTTAACACACCAGAGCTCCAGACTAACTTTTTGCATTGGTTGCAACGGTGCACCTACATTTTTTTTTTACGGTGCAACAGCACAAACATTAGGTGTACCAGAATTTTTCAGTGTCACCTTTAATGCCATAAGGTCACCATTTTATCACTCTCCATAACTTTTCTATAAAATAAATGCTTCTTAAACAGGAATAAAGAAATACTCTTCTTTATTTGAAGCAAAATTATATATTAAACAAAAATTGAGTGTTTAAAATGATTCACTGAATAAAATATTTCAAAATAAAAACAGCTAATGTTTAAGTTGCTATACTGAACTGAAAAATGAAATAAATATCCAGATTTTAACAACCAACAACATAACATTTACCTGGATGGTCTTATTCTCCAATAAATTTGAACATCGAATAAGACTTCACACACTATATTCATTATGTTTAAAAGTGAAACAAAGGTAGGCTTGAATAATAAAAATAAATTCTCAAGTTAATTAAAAAAAAAACATTTAGGGCAGAACATTTTCTGACTTTTTCATCATTTTTTTCTCTTGTTTTGGCTTTTTTTCCCTTAAATTCATAACCCAGATTTACGTATAGTCAGGGTCTGTCAGACAGGTCATTTGTCCTCAGTGGATGTGAACACTCATCTCTGTGCCTGTGTGATTAAGAAACTCCTCCCTTAACAGGAGAAAGGAATGAACAAATAAGGGTGTTATAGCTAATGTTACTTTTTCTTACTTGTTACTGTTGCTAATTATCAATTATCTGACAGTTATTAAGACGACTTCAGCTGAGCTTCGATGCTTCTTCAAAGTTAGCGGCTCCAGTTTTCTGCAGCTAAAATCTGAAACAGTCTTTCTGAAGATGTGACACAGGCCTCTACTCTGACAATGTTCAAATCTAGGCTTAAAACAGCTCTGTTTAACTGTGCGTAAGTCTGAAAGTATCTGATCACTCTTCTTTTGAAATTTATTTTATAAGGATTAATTTTGTTTTATTTTTCATTGTGATTTTAATGCATTTTTCTTGCTCTGTAAAGTACTTTGAATTGCCTTGTGCATGAATTGTGCTCCACAAATAAACTTGCCTTGCCTTACCATTCCGTGTTGAAACCTGACACCACAGTCTGGGCTCGTCTGAGGGACAGAGAAATAAGGAAGTAGGCGCTGTGTTTCATTTCTTGCGGATTTTCCACTACTGCAGTTACTTTAGTCAACTTTAATTGGCTATGTTACGTTTGTAGGTATATTGAAATGTTCTTTCTCAATTTCTAAACATTTTTTTTTTTTAAATGTATTTTTGGGCATTTTTGTGCCTTTACTAATAGGAGAGAGACAGTGGATAGGCTTGTGAAAGGGGGTGAGAGTAGGGGAAAACACTCTGCAAAATGGTCACAGGCAGGATTCGAACCCAGACCGGCAGATGCAAGTACATGGGGTGCCTGGTTGCTAACCACTCCGCCAAACCAGCACCCCAATTTCTAAACTTTTGATTGGAGAGATAGACGGAGATGATGGGCTTGCAACAGAAGCCAATGTTTTCACCCGGGGAGTGCCAGGTGCATCTGTGTGACCAACAAAAAATGTTAGGCACAGTCTTACAAATTTTGGGCGTATGTGCGACCAAAATGGTCGCACTCTGGAGCCCTGTATACATTTAGTATGTTCTGGAAACCTTGTTTTTTAACAGCTTGTTCCACTCATTTGCAGTACAAACTGCTTGACCTATGATTGGAATGTTGCAGGTTCAAGCCCACATGTCGATGTGTCCTTGGGCAAGACACTAATCCTTAAGTTGCCCCAATGCTGCATCAATGGCATTTAAATAACATGAAATGGCGGTCATGCGTTAGCTAATACCGATGGACATCTTACACAGAAACTTCAACCATCAGTGAGTAAATGGGTGTGAATGGGTGTGCTTTGAGTAATTAGAAAGATCAGAAAAGCACTAAAAAGCTCAAGTCCATTCACCCATAAAATTGATACACCAACATTTTTTTTGTTTTTGTTTCTTGCCTCAGTCTCGAGCCCATGACGAGCAGATAGACACCATTCTTAAGACTGTGCCAACAATAACAAAGAAGAGAGGGGCAGAATTAGCTTAGCTCAGAGACTGGGAGTCAGTGGGAAGTGTTAGCCTGCCTTTGCCTACAGTCTTCTCTTGTCTTCTTCTACTCAAAAACAGAGGCTTAGTGTTTTTGACCTGTGCACAGGCACATCCACAGTGGTTTTTTGGTTTATTTTCCCACTTATTCCTTTTAAAAATGACAAATTAGTCTAAAATCATAGATAACCTAACACGGTGCAGTGAAAAATGGTTTCCCTACAAGCACACAGGATCATTGAGAGCTGCTCTGATGATTGTAGGCAGAGGCAGGCTAGCACTACCTACTGACTCCCAGTGTTTGAGCTAAGCTAATAAGCAGTGAGTGAGCTCTGCATGTCTCTTGTTACTGCACACACTGTCAAAAGACTGGTGTGTATCTTCTTGTCATGGACTTAGAAGTAAAGCAAGACACACACACAAAAAAATTTTTGGCTTTTCCCTTTAAGATAAAGAAATATATGGTTTTATTGTCATATTGCAAGGCCCCATTTTATAATTGCCAATAATACAGAACAATAGTCCATCCATCCATTATCTACACTACCTTACTAAGTAGGTATAATGCTGGTGTAACTGATAAGAGGTAAAAGCAGCTTGAGCATGAACCCATCCAAAAACTATGATTTCATTTTTTTTTTAAGTATATTTTTTGGGCATTTTGTGCCTTTATTGATAGGAGAGAGACAGTGGATAGGCTTGTGAAAGGGGGAGAGAGAGAGTGGGGAAGACACTCTGCAAACTGGTCACAGGCGGGATTCGAACCTGGACTGGCAGAAGCATGTACATGGGGTGCTAACCACTACGCCAAACCAGCACCCCAATGATTTCATTATTAAAGAAAACAAAAGTCAGATTACTCACGTAAGAATATAATCTGGTTCTGCAGCCAAGTGTTTACATAAGCCTCTGAAAAACATCAGGATCTTTGAGGAAGATAATACTGACGACTGGACCACACATAACAACAAAAAAAGCATCAAATCCTAAACCCTTCGAGTCTGATTTTGTCCTCTCCCTCGCCTTCCCTCCCCCCCTCTGCTCCCCTGTGACCAGCAGGCTTATCAAGCCTGTCTCTGGACTCTGGCTCTGCCAAGGACTTTGGTGGCTGCGCTGCAGTTAATATGCCTTTAGCGTCTCACACAGAGACCACATACGCAAACAAAGCAGAGCGAACGCAGGGGCGAGAACACCAACGCACATGGAGGCACTGGGTACACACACAGAGCAGCAGATGTGGAGAAAGTGACATGTAATTTGACTTAATGTCGGGCATAATTAAATCAGGGCTGACTGGACTGAATGACGGACGGGTGAGGGTGTTTGTGGGTCAGATGCAAATAAGAGAAAAGCAATCTATGTGAAAGTGGCTGCCATTTCATCAGGCACGCTTTAGAGCAGCTTCTGTCAATCATGCATTCAATCACCTTTAGCAAAGGTACAAATAAAGCAGTCACTTTAAAGGGTTTTAAACTTTTTGGGTACTACATATCGTGTTTTTCAACTCAACCTGAAGCTTTTTTAGGATGTTTTGTTTCAGAGAGAACCAAGCTTTGAGGAAATCGCATCTATTACATGAGACAGGTGCACTGGAGCGAGATAAATCCACCTAAAACAGCAGGAAAACACCTCCACTCTGCCCAAACTGCACTAATACCCTGGCATTGCTTCAAGTGCAGGGGTCCAGTCTCGGGCACATTTCTTCCAGGCTTTGTTTGGGGTACAAAACAAACAGAGAAACTAATTGTAGGGGTGCAGAGCTTGGTCTGGATATTTGCTCTATTATCAATCAAAAGGGAGAAGGTTTGAGTCCCGCACCAACAGTCTTAAGTTGATGTGAAATTTTGCAAGATCTAAGCACCCAACGAGCATCCGTTGCTATGTCAGAGATGTGTACACAAAAGTGAGTGGGTATGTTAGCTGTCATGGAAGGACAACTTCAACCATCAGTGAGCAAAGGGGGCTGTAAAGGGGGGAAATGTTAATAAGGGCCCATGACTGACAAAGGCTACCTAACAATACGTGATAATCGGTATTATAAATATATCAAAATACTTAAAAATGATCCTTTCTTTTCACATACAAAAATGGCAAGTGTTACTTGTTTTATCTGCAAAAAAGTAATATAAGGGTATCTTTTGCATTGGTTTGTATCCTTTTGTAGCTCCCATGTTAATACATACAGAATAAAAGACCCTTTTGAACATTTATTAGACAGCATTTGGATTTTCCATGCACCAAATGGTTAAAGTTGATAAATTCAAGGTGTAGTCAGCAATCTTCTAATCTTCTAATCTAACGCACTATTTGTCAAAATCACCGTATTTCTCCTCTCCATCCACAAGATGTCACCACTGACAGCATGTTAAAAAAAAGTCTGGTTTCAATACACAGCCTTGGCTCTGAATTTCAGCAGGTAAATACTGTGGCTCGGGCCGAGTTACCAAAACAGGGTACAACCTCCCACATCCAGGGGGTGATCATACTCATGCGCAGATCAGACAGAGGGAGGATGGGGAGTCGTAGGTAACGTAGTGTGCGCAGTTAGCGTAAGAGAGAGATACAATAGGTGCAGTAGCAATGGCTGAAAAACAGCCCAAAAGAAAAAGGTCAGAGGAGTGAAAAGTGAAAAAGAAGGGCTATGACCATGAAAGAGCGAAGACCCGGGTCAACATTGGTGTTGCTTTCCGCCATTGGATGGAAATCCGCTTACTGAAAGACCTGACGGGATGTCACCGTCTTTCTGCTGGATAGGTAAGCATTATTAGCTTTGTGGTGCTTCACATAACAGTAACAGCCGTGACAGTTCATCTGGGATGTATCTGCCAAAATGGGTTTTCACATGTGTCAAAGGGGACAAGAATAGAGGACAGAAAAAAACTAAAATAAAAAAAGTAAAGTAAAATACTGGATACAACCTCTCATTACTGCCACTATTTGAGATGTGTTTTTCTTTTTTACATTCTTGCAAATGTATCAACAACCTTGTCTAAGTTAGTCTTCCCAGACATCTCTCTCTCAATGAAAAGTAATACCAGGCTTGAGAGGCGAGACTCGCTCATTTTTGAGTGCACATAAGTCTTGATCAGTTTAAGGTGACTGAAAGTGCGCTCTGCCTGTCCACCTAATGCTGCCTCACTTTCATGCTCTCCCTCAATATATCCTTAATAATAAATGTTATAATAAAGCCTCTGGATTTCATTTTTATTGACATAGAAAATTAATGAATTATAATGTATGGCTTTTCTGTCTGTGCCCTGAACAATTATCTGGACTACGCATATATGGATTATTTTATGGATGTATTTAGTGGATATTTTCTTCAGAGACAATTCTGTCCACACCACAGAATTATCTCTGTTCATACAGAATGGCTCTGAGGCCTGAAATGTCATGCCCAGGCGGTGGTGGAGTTCAGAAAAAAACTAAAATAGCACAGAAGAGCATTATAAGCAAGCACAGTCAAATGGTCCAGAAGGAGCAAATGCAGATTTGAAACAAAATAATAATAAAAAATAATAATCACGAGTTGATAAATGTATGGGAAACACTCTTTCAGTGCAAGCATATGGCCCGTTACATGTAGACCATTATTGTTTGCAACCACTTTTTATCGGTTTAAAAATAGCCGTTAATCTTTATTTATATGGGTGAAATCGCTGCGTTTGTGTGGTTGAGATGATGTAGCACCATGTCACTGCAGTAGACAGTGCATGTTTACCTGCATGTTTACCTGCTGCCGGCCACCACCCGGATGTTTTCCGCCCCAGTGAGGACCCCACTGTGGCGGAAAAGATCTGGAAGTTTGGCGCATTTGGCTGCATCTTCTCTTAAAATTTTATTTTTTCGAGCAATAGGCCTACGTTTTTCCGCTCCACTAGCGGCTTTTTCAGGGGGCATCTGTCTTTTCTTCATCTTTTTTCATCTCTCGTCTTTGGTCTGGCTCAATACGCGGCTGAGCCAATCACATTTCAATGGGCCAATGGATCAGCTCAAATCGGCAGGGGTCTCCCCCCCTTAATACGCAACATAATACAGTGACAAGACTCTGTTTTTTTCTCTCAACACAAGACTCTTTGCTGTCCAGTCTTCATCATGAAACGTGGGCAATCATACGCCACTCTCTTTCTCTTAGACTCCTTCTGTTATCTTTATCTAGTCTCTTTTTCCTTTCTATTGTAACGTAAGTTTCATAATCGCCACACTGAATCATGAAGGTTTCAATGTTTTTCTTGGCCTGACGACACCAATGGGCCTCATACCAAAATATGTGAATTCTTTGTGATGTCATAAAATGTCGTTGCATTTGGGTGTGTATATATAAAATAAATGGACTGGGGTATGCAGAGGATTGCTGCATAATAACAGAAATGCGGCAGAGCAAATATTACCTATAAAAACACTGACACCAACATTAGACTAGAATATTGAAATGTTTTGAAAAAAAAATATTGAAATGAACGATAAATACATTAGAAATGGTGTTCTTGAGACAGAATATCATATAATAGGATGTATAAGCTGACAATATTACAGCTGTATCCTTTTCACTCATCTACCAACCACAAAACACTGCAGCTGATGCCCTGCAGCAGCATCCTCTCAGTTTTCTGCGGTCTATTGAAGCGGAATTAGTGTCCTCACTGACTAATGTTTACCACATGGATGTAGATTGTTACTCTGTAGTCCAAAATAAAAACTGTCTGTCACAGGTACCATCACACACGCACACACCGCTGATTGGCTGGAAAGATAGCTTTGGCAATGCCCAACAAGCGAAGTGGTTGCCTTGAACGCAGCCAATGCGTCGCCGGGGGTTTACCCCGCCCCATCGTGGCTGTACACTGACTTTGACATCTGGGTTGAACTGCTTGACCTTCCAGCTCAAGATAAGCAGAAAACAGTGGATGGATGCATTGAGTGAAAAGGTACTACCACAGCAGCACAGAAGGGGGATCACTTTTCCCACCTTCTTATGCCTTAGTGATACTCAAATCTCTGTCAAATGTCAAAGGGTGTAAATATCATGCCTTAAAACATGCTGGGAATGAGCCATATGTTACTGGTGACAGGGGCTATAGCAGCTTTGCATGATGGGAAATAAATCATTCAGACACTTTTGGTGAGAGCAATGCAGAGAAGAAAAGACTGTAAAAGGTCAGTAAAAGTTGGGCTTTAAGAACTGGAAATGACCTGGAGGCCATATACAAGAAAACATTTTGATTCTAGTAAGCTGTGTTAATTATTTAATCTGATTTCAAACATGAACAATTTACCCTTAATTATTTACTATCACACTTTTTAATATTGCATTAAAACTGTCTTCCAACCACTGAAAACATTCTTGTTTGTCCAACACTGGCTTCAGAGCTCTTCAGGCACTGCTTGGTCTCATGTAACCTTATATCTGCCCCCTCTGTTGACCATGATCTCTCTCGGTCCGTAGACCCCCCTCCTGTCCCTCTATGTAGGTCGGGTATGTCCTGACTTGACTTCAGAGTAAACTTGTTTAAATGTGTCTCCGTGTTTATTTATAGGTCTCTGGTATTTCTCAATGTGGATGTTTGAAAGGCCAAGTCCTGCTGTTACCTGATCCCTCAAGTGTTTCTGTATTCAACAAATGAGCCACCAGGGATCTGCACTGTTTAAGTTTTCAATTTTGGGGGGTATAAAAACAAAAAGCACAGCATGTAGGGTACATTTGTGGAGCTAAAATGAACAGTATAGTGCATAAAAGGTTTTTCTTTTCGAAAAAATTGATCAACTGTTGGAGGAGTTGATCAGTTCTAATTGGAAAACGTCTGCTGGTGGAGACTTGTTGGGTCTAAACTACAAATGGCAGAAACTTTAATGAGCACTTGAGGACCTGGGAACATCCAGGTTACCTGTTGATGCAGGGGGAAAGATTTTGGGCTTGGTAAACAGTTAAGCTTGTTTCAGGATCAGTGGATACCATCAGTTGATGAAGTGTCTTTTACAGCTTTCACACGTTTTCACTGTCTCTACTAATACTCCTTTCACACTGACCAAAAAAATATTGAAATCCGGTAACAATCGGCCCCTGTTGGCAGTTTGAAAGGGTCTAATCAGCATTTTGACCTGGGTCTGCTGACCCTGCAAGCGACACAGATTTTTATCAACTTGCCTCCAATTGGCTTCAGTGGAAACACCACACCCCGGGTCAACCCGCTAATTTACAGATGATGTTCGCGCAACGTGCACACAGCATACTCAAAAAATGGTGACATATGTATAAAACCAACTTGAGTCGTAACAGAAGAAAGAAACAGAAACACTTTCCTGACAGTGTAGAGAACATCAAACCCTGAGGAAGTTTGAAGTTTGCATTTAATCTCTGTACAAACAAATTGCTGCCTAACAGTAAAAACGGGCAGAGCTCGCCCACTGCTAATTAGCTGAGCTCAAACACTGTGGGTCAATGGGTAGCATTAGCCTGTCTCTGCCTACAGTAATTGGATAAAATCTTCAGCAACTCTAAATGGTCTTTTATGCTTGTTGTAACTTATGTTAGGTCATCTATTTTAGATTAAGATTAGCAACTTTAATTTTCAAAAGAAAAACATACAAATAAGAAGGGCCCATGTGCAAACCATCGTGGATGCACATGCTCCCTACAATTTAGTTTCATATATATTTCTTTCAAAAATAGCATAAAGGTTAATCAGTCTATAAATAGAAAATGTAACATAACGGAATAAAACACGAGTCACAACAAGCGCACAGGACTATTTAGAGTCGCATAAGAATTTATCTGATAACTGTAAGCAGAGGCAGGCTAAAGCTAATCACTGACTCCTGACATTTTAGCTAAGCTTATTAGCAGCGAGCACGCTTTGTCAATCTCTTCCTTGATACTAGTCAAAAGAACGATATCTATCTTATTTTCATGGACTCTGGAGTGAGGCGAAACACAAAAACAAAAAAAAAATCATTTAAACTGTCCATAAGTAGTCAGAGTTGTCCCTCTCGGCTAGTGATGGGAATTGATAAGATTTTAGCAATACCAATGTTATCAACAATCCTGCTAATGATTCAATTCTTTAACGATACTCTTATTGATTCCTGCAGATTTTCCATGTGGTCAAATGTTGGCCTGTAGATTTTCAGTGTCAACAATGTCAAACACACGTCACAGCAAAGATAACTGCTTCTGTAAGTTGCTGGTGTTTCCACACACTTAAGGTTGTGAAGTAGGCGCCTTTCGTAAAAATATTAAGCCACAACTCTGACGCTTTTGAACCCTGTCAGTCGAAGGATTGATAAGGGAATTGATTAGCAAAATGACTCATGATATCAATTCTTTAAAGGAGCTGTTAACGATTCTCAACTGGAGTTGGTTTTTGATTCAGTCCCTACTCTTGGTCCACATCACAGCAGGCCTAATGGTTGTAAGGGGGGCAGGGGGGGCATACACAAAAAGGGAAAATTATGATAAAAGAGGCTTGAGCTTCTAAGAACAGTAAATTAAAGGAATGCCATCCTGAAAGTGTGATCACAGAGCTGGGAACAACAAACCCAGAAGAGCAGAAAATCAATACCTAACATTAAAGATTGTTAGTACGCATCTGATGTCTACTTTTGTTTTAAATTTCATATATAATACAGTTACAGTTTGTTATTTTCCTGGTGATTTGTTATTTGCTATGCAGTGTTTGTCTCTGAACAAAATTGTATTGTTTTATTCAATGAGACAAAACAATAAAGAAGAAATTGAAGATTGTAATCCCACAGGAAAACTACACTACCACTAAAAAACACTATGACCACTATCAAGGCAGGCCAGGTGGTAGCAAAGAGCATTCACGTGACGTGCATCATGCATTAAGCAGCACTGATACTGGTCTCACATATCATAAATATTAAACTTAATCTGCTTTCTCTCCCCAGCATACCCTCTCTGCACAGTTTCCCGATGCTGTAACGTTTTAATCGGCCTAGCTGCCTCCGTCATCCATCTTTCTCTCTCTGAGTCAGTGTGTTTCGGAGCGTGTAATAACTGTTAAACTGCACAGTGGGCACCGTCTGTCACCATTGGAAAGAGGAACACGGAGATGGAGAGGGAAAAAAGACAGATTTGCATGAAGAGCGAGAGGGGGGAGACAGAAAAACAGACAGAAGAACGTGTCTTCAGCCGAGGAATCAAGACAAAACTGGAAAAGAACGCCTTGCTTTTTGTTCGCCACTTCTCTGAGTCCAGATCTCAGCTGTTGGATGACAGTTGTTCGGTTCATCTGTTGCACAAAGCAGCCTCCTTGTCTCAGATATCAGCTTGTGTTGAACACTTACCCCGGCATGAATTAATCCAAGCTTGTACCATTCGCATTCATAATCGTGCAGGGGGATGTAATTTCATTTGTCCACTGTTAGCAGGCTGTCTCATTCCAGCATGTCACAATCTGTTTTTGTCAATCCTTCCTGTCATCCCTCCCCCACTTTATTCCTCCCCATCCCCCCCGTCTCTCCTGCTCTGTCACGCTGACTCCCTCACTGCATCCTTTCGATGCAATGTCACCACACAGCAACTGGATTCAGGCTGCCATCGGCTGCAGTGGACTGTCCACAAGCGGATTTTTTTGGGCTGCGTAAGGCCGTGAGCTGCTGCCTCTGGGTTTGGCTGCGATTCAGTGGAGAGCCAACATGGGATTGGCTGCTGCCGGATGCTGATGACGTGCTTATGTTTGACTCAGGCTGATGTTTTTGGACGGATAAACATAGAAAGTTGAGGTTGTGGTCACATAGTTCATGTTAGTTTTTATGAGGAGACATGCCAACTAAAACATCAGAGCAATTCAGCCATTGATGAGAATGCCACTTTTCACTAATAACCACTAAATCAAGGGTTTATGAACTGCAACCAAGGCCTTTTTGGTGTAAATAAACACTAAAAGCAAGAGAAAAATTATCAGTCAAAATGTCAATCAGTAGCTTATGTGGCACAATAAATAAAGTGCATGCTGAAACTAATAAAACAAGAAAGTATCCAAACATCCTGGGTCCTGTTTTGATGGCATTAAGTATGTTATCCAAAATGCTATCTTGATGGTGCACAATCCCAGTGCACAGAGACAAAAAATGATATGTCTTGATTATACTTGGGGTTTGTTTGAGCTTTACATGAATCAAACCAATCAAAGTCTCAGTTCCCACTCTCTGTAAAAGCAGTGTGCGTCAGGATAATACAGGATAAGACACATTTTGGATTTATGTTGCTTATTATCCATTTTTAACAAACATGTCAAAGGAATACGACATATATCTGCAATTGACAAAAATCAAGAGTTTTGCATCCCTGCTTAAAACCATGTGTTTAATCCAATGATATCTGCTTTGCAAATTTCATCTTCTGATCGAGATTATTTAGTTTTTGATGCCACATACTACACTATGAGTGTATACTGATTTTAAAAAAACTCTAGTATGCATTAAGTGGACATTTATGAAATCTGCAGTACACTAAAAATACCTGAAAGTCATACTATTTTGAGAAAAAATAGCAGCATTCATTGGACCAATCTAGCTTGGGCACTGTTTCCAAGGATGCCATGCGCCAACTGGTCAGGAGCTAAAAACAGCCAGGTTTGGCTAAAAACAGCCAGGTTGTTTTCACAACATTTGCATAATGATAAAGCAAATCAAACTTGATAATTTTTTAAGTTGTTACATGGATGTTAAAAATCTTTTGATCCGTTATGGACATTAATATCGTTATGCCATTGGCGAAGTTACTGTTAGATAAGCTACCATTCACTTTTATATTGCATACCAGAAACTTATTGGGTTAGGGAGGGAAATTGGTATATTTGTGTAATTTGAAAGGAACAAGAATATCAATATGTGTTAGGGTGAATCCCAATTCTACCCACTAGCCCTTCCCCTTTGTCTAACCCCTTCATCATACCCCTTCCCCTTAGCTCTCTGATTTGAGGACCAAGGTTAAGGACTGAAACACACTGCTGAGAAACGAGACGCCACTCGATTCCCGCTATGTCATCACCCAGCTGGCTGTGATGTAAGCAGATGCGACAATAACCGTAGCCCCGGCTGTGAAAACTAGCTTGTTGTAATGAGAAATTTTAATGTACAACCAACAACTTAAAACGATTAATATATACTTGATGATAAAAGAATTACTTACAATTGAGCACTTCCTGTGGTCTCTGCTTGGTTTTGTGTTGGCGGGTGCAGTGTATTATGGGAAATTCTCTTACGCCTAGGTTTCAAGTGAGGTCCCAGTCTGTCTTCGTTTTGAGGGCTGTGTAGCCTTTTGTCTTCGCCCTTCCCCTTAGCACTATGTAGTATTGGGAGACCAAGGCTGTCACTTTATATTCGATATTCGAATAACCGATCAAATATGGGTATAATTATCCTAACCGAATAGTAAATAAATATTCAAATGTAAAATATTGAGTGCAGCGGCACATCAGGGCGCCTGGAGCAGTGGAGCATTCCGTCCAACAGAGGGCGCTCTGAGCGCAGCTTGACCCTCAGTCACATCCGCTGCTCTCTTGACCTCAGTAAACAAAGAGTTTCAACTCTGAGCGGACATTAACAGCCCCAAATCATCTGAGGAGAGCTGTGTGGAAGTAGTCTTGGTTCTACACCGTTAATGGCAAACTTAAAATCAAAGACCAGGCTGTGTGTTATGTGAAATGCAGTTAAGTCACTCGTCCTGTACTTATTTGCGGGCTCAGCCGTCAGCTTTTCATCCAAGCGATACAGCCGAGTGCAGTCGCGCTTCGGCAAGAGTTAATGGGAGACCCCTTCACTTGATGTGAAAGCGCAAAACCAAGGGGTAAGACAAGGGCTAAGGGGTACAATTGGGAGAGACTCTAAGACCACAATCGTTAGTGCAGTGCAACGTTAAGCCTGCTGCCATCTTCACTCGGAGTTAGTGGCATAATTTAATGTTTTCATATCTGAAATACAGCGCTGTCATGACTCTGTGCTGTAAGCTTCAAACAGCTAAATTTATCTGATGCTTGATGAAAATCTGACATCCACAAACTTCAGTGGAAACTCCCAACTCAAGCCAAACTGCTGTTTTCTCACCACTTGGAGCACAACTCTAGATATCATGTTATTAGACTTGAGTTGCTTGGCAGGCTAAATGCAGGCATCTTCAATTGGACCTCTCACCAAGCTGTCAGTTTTAAGTGTTAGGAATAAGATCCAAAACTAAATAGAATCCACATGAAGGAATTTTACTACTGTCTCCCTCAAAGTCAAAATAAAGGCTCCTCAACTTCAATGCATGTCTATTTTCTTTAATCAACCTCTTCATTGTTGTTCATAAGGATGACATTACATGCTGCTGTCAAACATGAAAAAATCTCTTCCCTCCGTCTCCATCTGCCCTCCTCGTCTTTATATTTAATCTCTTTCTCACAGCTCTGCTCTCTCCCCGTCTCCCTCCATCCATCTTTTGTCACGCCTGACTTTCCATTTGCGTCTCTCTCTCTCTCGATTTCTGCCGGCCTTGCTGTCTCACTGCGGGTCTTTGTCTCGCCTCTCTCTCTCTTTTTCTTCTCCCGGCAGAACGGGAGAAAGGAATGAAACAGGCAAACAGTTCATCTGGCAGACTCCGTCTTTAATTTGCTCTCTTTGCTGTCACCAGTGTGCGCAGCTCTGGACAAAGACATGAGCCCAGACACTTGGAAACACGCTCACAGACACGTAAACAGTGGGCTTAAGTGGGGCACCGAGCATTAAGGTCACCTATATCAAGTATGTGGGCTAAAGGCTGAAATGCTGAAAGGTTAAACGCAAGGCATTTAGAGGACAAATGTTTGAGTGTTTCAAATGTGAGGCTGGTGATTAGCTGCACTATGAGTGTATGAGGGGCAGAAAAGGACCTACTACAAAGTCCATGATGGGATTTCAGAGGGACACTTGTTTTGGACCTCTGCTATCCCAAAAAATATCTAGGACTTAAGTTTGATTGGATAATCAATCAACTACTATGGCCCGGAAGAACTGAGGTCTGCACCTTATGTTAATGTCTTTAAAAACAAACTCAAACCTAGCTTTTTAGTCTAGCTTCTACCTGAATTACCTTTTAGTGTTTTTATTTATTCTAATTACAGCTCACTTTTATTATTAATTTATCTTGTTTTATTCTATTTCTTATATTTTTTATCTTTCCTCATTTTGTTTTGTCTAGTTTTTGTATTTTTTCTTCATTTCAATTAATTATTTGTTATTATTATTATTATTACTTTTGAATTCTTCTTATTTTATTTTATAATATAATTAATTTTACACTTTACAGGTGCTATGAGGAGAATCTATTTCCGGCGACATAAAGACTCTGCTACCCATGAGCAGCGTGCGGAACTGGGACTGACACCATCTCCGACTTATCGGCGTTCCAGTTGAAGTCGGAAAAAAACAAGCCGATCTACCAGGCTATTGTTAGCTGTTGTTAGCACGCCCTGCGTTGTTGTTCACAAATATCACAGGAAGAATGTGATTACCACTTTGGCAGCATTGTTGGAAATATAAGTCTAACAATATGATGTATACAGCTGATCAAGAACAACACACCCCAATCAGAAGTGCAAATACATTGATTATTACAGGAGCTAAATAACTGTTCACACTGGGGGCATCCATCTTCGATTGTCAACTCAGGGGTGGCGAGTTTGCACCGAGTTCCCAGTAGGAAATTCTGACTTCGGTGGATGTTCCAGTTGCAGTTTCCTATTCAGAACTCAGGAATTCCTACTTCTGACTACAACTGGAACGCACCAAAAGACGTGACCCAAGCCAAAGCATGCATTTGTTATGATGCTAATGAATGCAGCTCGGACCTTCCTCAGAACTCTGCAGGTTAATAATAGTAATAGTCCGCTGTTCTCAACAAAATCAGCAAAGGAGTTCCACAAGGTTCTATATTTGAACCACTTCTAATCTCCTTGAATATGCATTTTTTTGGTAATATCATGAGGAAACACTTCATAAATTGTCATTAATATGCAGATAACAATCAGCTTTATGTATCATTAAAGCTTATGCAGATGATACCATGATATTAACTTCAGGTTTATTGCTATTCTAAGCTGGTTGTTCTTGCCACTGATATTTTGTAATATGTTGCTTAATGTTGTAATTTTGTTCAGAAATAAAGGATCTTTGCTATTACCTATAAGGATGGGAATTGATAAGATTTTATCAATACCAATGCTGTTACACTCCTCTAATCGATCCAATTCTTTAATGATTCCCTTATCGATTCCTGCAGATTTTGCATGTGGGCAAACGTTGGTTGGATTTTCAGTGGCAACAATGCCAAACACACTCCACAGCATAGATATCTGCTTCTGCAAGTTGCTGGTGTTTCCACTTACTTAAGGATGTGCAGTAGGTGCATTTAAAATTAAGCCACAATTCTGATGCTTCTGAAGGAATTGATAAGGCAATCGATTAGCAAAAAGATTAATGATATGGATTCTTTGATGGAGCTGGTAACGATTCTCAACTGGAATTGGTTTTCGATTCCCATCCCTAAATACCTAATTATTGTTTTCAGCCTGAGCTACTATGTAATACCTGATGCTTTATTTTTAGTTTTTGACACCTAATGTAACTGAAAAGAGCAGTAATAAGGTTCAGTATCAACTCTTGCCAACCAGCATGTTAAAAAGTCCACTTTCTTGACCAAATCAGCAAAGAAGTTCCGCAAGGCTCTGAGCTCGGACCACTCCTTTCACCTTTAAAATTATATCATATATATTATTATTGTGTAGTATTTCTGGTTTTATTCTTCTATTATGAGGAAACACTCTATAATTTTTCATCAATACGAAGATGACATTCAACTACATGTATCAAATAAAGCCTGGCCAAATAAATGCTTTATTTTGCATATCAGATTTAAGGCTATGACAACATGGTTTACTTTGTTTCAGATGCTTTTGTAATATGTTGCTAAAGGCTGCACTCAGAAATACTGGATCTTTGTAAATGATCAACAAGGGGCACCATCTATACCCTATGTGTCAAACTCAAGGCCCGGGGGCCACATCTGGCCCAATGGATAATTATATCTGGCCCGCGAGATTGTTTTATATAGTTTTTGTTTTTGTTATTTCTGGCCTGGCGGTATGAAATGCTGATAACACACAAACTACAAATCCCAAAATGCAGTGCAACAGCTGCCTTGCTGAGCAATAGACAACTGGGAACAAAAGCACAATTTTTCTAAAATATTTTCAGTTTCTTTTTTGTTGCATGTTCATATTTCCAACTTTTTATTTTGACAGGAGATATTTTTATGGAGAGTAAAAGCTTTTAAGTTATTTATAGTTTCAGTTTCTTTATTCTGTAATAAAAAAAAATTTAGTTTTAATGTGTTCAATAAATAGTTTTCCTTTTCGGCCCTTGACCTAAAGTGTGTTTTGAGTTTTGGCCCCATGTGCAATTGAGTTTGACACCCCTGATCTATACCTTCTCTCTTGGTAACGTGTCTAGAACTTATTAACATTATGAGGGTTGGCACTGCACAAAAAAAGATTGATTTATTTTCCTAGGGAAATTTTAATAAAGAAGTTAATATGAAAAGAATACTTCAAAGTAAAGCGTTATGGAGAAAGTCGGGCTGTTTTCACATCTCAGAGCTTCAGTCCTTGGAGAGTTACGGTTTTCCATTAAACATGGTGAAAAAAAAAAAAAAAAAAAAAAAAAAAAAAAAAAAAAAAAAAAAAAAAAAAGCCAGCGTACGGCTCGTCTGCAGTTTTGTCATCCCACTGACACACAAACACACATACATAGACATAAGTAAGGAGACCCAGGTGTTGAGGGGCTTTAACACTCAGCACCAAATCTGCTCTGAATCCTGGAGCGAATCATGTTAGTCTGCGGAGCGTCGCCGCTGTCACACCTGGGCACCACTGTGCCACTTTTCTATGCACGGCAAAGTGAAGTGCAGCTCTGACTGTCTGCTGAAGATGAGGTTTCCTTTTTCTATAATCCAGCACAGTGACATATATGGATGCTGTATACATGGAAATGAAATATGAAACAGGAAATGGGGTTTTTATTGCAGCACTGTTCACAACCTGTGCTAAATTTAAAATGGACATTTATTGAGACATGGGTCACTGACTTAACAAAGACCATCATACCTGGTCTAAGAGCCAGGAGTTTAAACCAACCACTGTTTATTATGACAGTAACCACTCTTTTGACATTTGATAGGATTTGACAGATTTTTTATCTTCTCCATTAGTCCAGTCATATCTGACAGTTATCTAAATCGCCAAGAGATTGATAGTTTGGCTAATCATAAGCTGGTTGTTCTTGAAAGAAGTTTTCTAAGACATTTAACCACATAATACAGGTTAAAGGGGTTTTGTATCCATTAAGAAGCACCTCAGCATGACTCTGTAAGGCTTTGCACCATGTTTTGTGATGACCACTAATGTTTGTCTGTTCACTATTCAACAACCTATGCTGTTAATCCACACAACAATGCATCTCAAGACAAAATACAGTACAAAATTCCCCAGCACTTACTCCAATGAAAACAAAACATTCTCACAGATGGACCAAGATGTAGGTCTGAGCTGGTTAGCTTGATGCTAACGTGCACATGAAATTCTTATAAACCTGATATTAGCATTTTGGCAGTCGATGTACATTTTGTTGCACTTCTTCAATAACATAGCACAGGTGCCATATAACAATAGTAGTAAAACAGTTCTGGGTAAAAACTTAGTTCTGCAGGATATGAGAAAAACATACAATAACTTTGTTACATATAACAATACAGATATGGATTGTGGCCATTAAACAAAGAATAAAGAATGCACATTTGGCATTATTTAGCATTTTTACCTGTTATATTCCTTGATTTATTGCAGCTGTATCATGGTTTTTCAGTCGAAAAAAAAAAACCAAGACACTACAATGGCCAGCTTTAGAAGCAGTTTATAGTCAGCTTTATCCTCATCTGACTGCACCAGAAGGTGGGAAACTGTATTTGACTGCAAATAAAAGCTGTTTTTAATTTGCTGCAATAAATTCAGACTGTTGCAGTGAGTTCATCGCCAAGGCTCACATCACAACAACAAGTAGAATTGCTCCAAGAACAAAAACCTCTGCCAAAGCTTTCCCACCACTGTAAGGCGAAGTTCCTGTCAGAAATGTGGGAAACTGTCCTACCTCGTTGTTAACAATCATGAAAAAAAATTCTGGATCCACATCCAGATTTGGATCCCCATCAAAATCTAACCTCTTGTTCCTTGCGTCATGACCAAATTTCCCCGAAAATGCCATCCAAATCCTTTGGGAAATTATTGAGCTATTCATCAGCATCCATTATAGAGTTGGCAGGAGCACTGCAGGAGGCAGAAGTGAATATGTAGCAGCATATCTATGTGTATAATGATTACACTGGAGGAGGAAAGCTGCAGAGTTTAAGCTCCATATCCAACAGCAGCAATTTGTTCATTGCACTAATTCTAACTTTTTGTGGATAAAATACCAGATAGAAATACAAGAGGAAAATACCAGGAAGTAGTCCTAATTAAAAACTAAAAAAACTTTAACAACTTAAAAACTTGGTTGTTCGTGTTCACACATAATTTTTTTAAACTCGAAAATCAAAGTATGAAAAAGGTTAGAAGCAGAGACCGTTAGGGATGTTTCGACTTCTTTGTGCTTTTGGCACCATGGATTCTTTTTACAGCCTTCCTGTAAAATTCTGTCTGCTTTGCACCAGCAGATCTCTGAATAGCTCGTTATTTAAACTGGATAAGATCAGATAGAACTTCATTAACCCTTTGAGATACCTCCCTCAGGGAAATTACGGTTACAGCAGCATTACGTAGCAGCCAAAAAGATATATGAACATGACAGATATTAGGCCTGTGCTCAAAATATCAATACGGCAAAATATCGTATCGCACTCCTTTGGGATACGTGTATCGATACGGATTCTACAGAATCGATACAGCCTAAATATTTTGACAGTTGTTGTAAATACACTTTGGGTAATGTTAACAGTGGCACAGTTCAAGGTAGAAGACAAGCTACATAATGAAGCATATGTTCTAAATTTGAACTTAGGTCTACCATCTTTGAGGATCTGAATTTATGTCTCTCAAGTTGTAGAACCACTTAAAACTCATCCTTGTTCTTTTTCTTCTTATAAGAAAAAACTAAACTTGTCAAGAATTTTGCTTAAAGCATAGTCAATGTTCACAATTTATGTGTATCGGGATACGTATCGTATCGTGGCCTTAGTATCGGGATACGTATCGTATCGTGAAGTTGCTGGAAATACCCAGCCCTAACAGATATTAATAAAAATATAGATAAAATTATCAATAAGAAAAATGGCTGCTAGCTGGCTTCTGCTCCTTCCCGTCCTCAGTCTTCCAGTTACTCCTCCTTCCCCTCAGTGAGGGACTGTACAGTCTGATGGCCTGGGGGACAGAAGAGTTTCTCAGTATTTGTCAATTCATCCAGAAAAAAAACAGCCTTTTGAGAGTTAGCTTAGCTCAAGGCTAGCACACCTTTCTATGTCCAAAGCAATGGTCCAAAACCATTGCCTTGGGTTAGGTTCTTATTAAGGTTTAGTTAAATCCATTTAACGACCTAAGTCAAAAATATCTCCTTGTATATTTGCAGTGGAATGTTTCTCAGGCTTAAGTTCTGACATTTGGGAATATGTCCCTATTTTGTGGTTGTGAAGCAAATCTCCTTGATTAAATCTGTCATGAAAGTCCCAGTGGCTCTTGTTCAGAGGTTTTGACATAGATTTGGCCTTCAGTTTGCTGAGAGGCAGTGAAAAGAAAATCCCACTGAGTTGGAACCACAATTAAATCAGAGTGCTTGAAATGTTAGATGTTCTGACATCTTGGCTCTCCAAGTTTGATTTGATTTTGCACCCCAGTCTTTGCTGTTATTGATCTGCTTCTCTTATGTTATTTTGTCCCACTTAAAAGAAGGTTGGACATGATTTTATTAGCATTGCCATGTATATACACCAAAACCAGGTCGATGAGATTTGTGGTTTGATACATAAACCTTGATTTAATCTAAAACAGCACAGCAGTTTGTAAGCATATCCGCTCTAGGAGACACTTTAAACATCAGAGTGTTTGGGCTGGGCTTGTTCAGTCAGCTGGACAAAAACACCGTTCAGAGCTGAAAACACTGGAGAAAAATGAGCAACAAATATCCGAAGGGAGTGGATACCCATCAGCAGCCACCATGGAGACCCAGAGAGACGCCAAAGCTCCCCTGGACTCCTCTGTGAGCCAAGCTTTAGCTCACCCTACCCCTCTTTAAATCCCCTGTGCAGATTCCCACGGCGTTGGATGGGCATACGTGGATCACCTTGGCTCTCCACAGGCCCTCAAACAAATGAAAGAGCGGCTTAGAGAAGCCTGTTTTCTCTCTTTCTCTCAGCAGATCACTTTGGCCTGTTGTCCTCTCAAATCCTCTGTCGACTATCACTCAGCAGCACAGCATTTCATCTATCAAACCGCCCTTTATTCCCTCTATCATGATCTCACCTCCACTCAGACATCCAGACTCTGCCTGTGTGAAAGGTGAAAGTACTCTCGACAAAGACTCATCACTAGAGGAGCAGAAAAACATGAATCATCAAACTGTTGATATACGAGAGGGGATGCATGATTGATAAAAAGAATCTGAATCTTGATTCACACTGTCATGGCCTAAAATTCTGCAAAATAACTCAATCACCTGTCCCATTTCTCTTCCTTTTTAATGGCAGCATCCACCACAAAACCTATCGCGCCCTTAAGGACCAAACATACTCTGGCAGACTGTGAGCGCAGCCGACTCTGGGCGCAATGTCCACAGACGTCAGAGCTTTTATAGTCTAGCGCACTGCCACGTCGTAGCTTCATGTAAAATTACCATGAAACCCTACATTTCCCACAATTTTTGCGAAATGTTTAACATTCCTCTGTCATGACGTAATACACCGATTACTGCTGACTTTGCAGAGCACTAAAATTAAGAGATGGTGGTGTATATGGCCATTAAAGGGATAGTTCTTTTTTTTTTTTGAAGTGGGGTTGTATGAGCTCCATATGACCACTAAGTACATTAGATACAGTAGAAAGTTCTCTCCTCTCCCTCAGTAAGCCACAGTCTGTAAGAGCCTGTGACGAAGAAATAGACACAAACAGGAAAGTATCGTACCAAATACACAGGGTATTTTCTCCGCCTACAAGAACTTAAATAAAAAAATAATACCACAGTTTAAGATGAGTGTTTTTATTATATTTTATGGATTTTTAAATATGAGTGTTTTTAAGTGCATTAACATTTCAGAAATATAAAGTTTATCCGGACCTATGTCAACTCACGTTGTGTATTCCTCCACTAAATCACTCCGCCGTAGTTAGCTAGCGGCTTCAGACGCCTGTTGTAGACTAATTGAAAGTGATTTAGCGGAGGGATACATGACACAAGTTAGCTAGGTCCAGATAAACTTTACATTTCCGAAAGGTTAATGCACTTGAAAACACTCATATTAAACTGTGGTATTACTTTTTGATTTGAGTTCTTGTAGGTGGAGAAAATACCCTTTGTATTTGGTACGGTACTTTCCTGTTAGCGTCAATTTTTTCGTCACTGACTCTTACAGACTGTGGCTTACTGATGGTATGTTTTAGTCATACCATAGTCATCTAAATTGTTTACATTTTTGCATAGTTTTAGTTGATGAAACTTCACAACATTTTAGTCGACAAAATCTACTTTAAATTAGTCAACTTGAACATAAAGTGTAAATGTGAATGTACAAGAGGATTAGTTACGGTATAAAATGGTTTAGTTGTCCCAACCCTCTGTTTTATGCATATCCTTACAGAATTTCAGTTCACTGGAAAAAAAATTGCATTAGTTGCCCCAAAATGAGTGCCACAAAATGGGCGAAACATCCTCAGACAACAACAAACTCAGTGAACCACTCTGTACCTCCTTCAAACAAACAAGACAAACCATTCCTCTCACTTCCAGGTTATGTCCAACTCTTGATTTGCTCCCTTCCTGTAAGATTCTGTCGATTGTAAGTGTTTAAAACTTTTTAATGTGTTCTGACAATTGTATATTTGATTCAAGATTGTAAAAGTTCTCAGATTTTGTGATTTTGTGTTGTACTTTTCAGCCACCATAGAAGTTCACTGATATATTTTCCGCTTGCTTGCTTTTTAAACCAGCTAGCTCCATCTGCTCCTCACTTAAATCTTACCAAGAGCTGTTTAAGTGGGGGGAAAAGCACACTCTCTGCTGTAAAGGATGGGAAAGTGTGCTCTACTACACATGACAAAATGAAACCTAGCATGTAGAACATTAATCCTCTCATCTAAATTGCCATTTTCATGACCATGGGAGGCCAAAATTGTGATTGAATCTCAATTAATCACCCAGCAGCCATGAAAATAAACATCTCCATTATCTGCACCACTTATCCGGTTCAGGGTTGTAGGGAGTTCGAGCAGATTCCAGTGGTCATTGTACGAGTGGTAGCGTGCATGAAAACAGGAGTTGAAAATCTAAATAAAACAGGATGAGTAATTTCCTGTTGTTTATTAAAGAATGTCGTTCATTTCCTGTATAATTGAACCTTGTGTAGCACCAACATGAGGAGGAACAAATGGTCCATATGATAATGAACCAGCGTGTGCTTCTGCTTCTCTGCCCTCCTCTCTGCGTTTATCTATGAAATTCAAATTCTCTCTCCTTGGGCGTCGTCCGCTCCTGAAGTCTAACATCCTCCGACAGATAAGCTTTTAGTTTGTTAGCTCAATAGCAGCGTGAATGAATCAGAGTGGAGCATGGAGTGCAACCAGGAGCCTAATTAGCATGACTAATGATGTAAAAGTACTAAAGACAGCGGCTCATTGTTTGCCTGTTCTGTCAGATCTGGGAGTCTGTTCAGTAACATGGACCGAAAAAACATCTGAGGGAGACGCAGACAGTTCGATTGATTGTTTAGAATCAGGTCACACGCTGATAGACGAGCGCATGATCACGCCGTGTTTACCCTCGCATACAAAACTGACCTTCAAGCTATAAGGCAGAGGTATGCGGCCCAAACATCAGATCTTGGTTTTCTTTAGATCCTTGTTTGCCTTCTGTAAAATATGTTTTTAGTCAAACTGAGAATTTCTATGATTTTATTCGTACCAATGCCATTGAAAACTTTGCTTATCAATCCGATTCTTTGATTATTACTTTATCGCTTCCCGCTGACTTTCTATTAGGGCTGAACAATTAATTGCAAATTAGATTAAATCACAATATGGCTTGTTGCAATCTTCAAATCACAGAAGGTTCAATATTTTTAGCCCAAAATGTGTTGAACATTTTGGCATTGTGATTTAGTTTTTTGCAATTCACGCCTATTTTTTTAACCTCTGTTCATACACTTTTTTCCCCACTTTTGGACAATTTTTACCTTCTTTTAACCCCGTTTTTACAACTTTATGCCTATTTTGCCCCCATTCATCTTTTTTTAGCCACTGTCAGAACCATTTTGGGAATTTAATTTCAAATTTAATTCCCAATTCTGCTACCATAATCAATTTTCCTGGGCCACTTTTGGATTTTTTTGCCAATTTTTCCCCCTTTTTTTTTTTTTTTTTTTTTACAATTTCATGCCTATTTTGCTTCTGTTCTTCACTTCTCCACTTTTCTCAAATCTTTTATCCTTAGATTAATTTAATGTCATATTGGTTTTACTGCAAAAAGATCTACTGCTTATGTTTGTTTAAGAATACATAAGATGAGGAACATTTAAACAATTGCAGAGTAAATCACAATATTGGGGAAAAAATCGCAATTAGATTATATTCTCCAATCGTTCAGCCCTACTTTCTATGTGGAAAAAAATTGGACTTCAGGAGTTTTCAGTAGCAATAATGCCAAACACATGACACTTGTGAAATTTAATGCTATGCTGCACACATGAATGAATGGAATAGAATTACAAAACATAAAAGATTGAAGAGCTCCCTTTTTTAGTGCAAAAAGAGAGTGAAGTAAATTGAACAAGTACAAGCAAAAATATACAACATTAAAACCTGCAGGTGTGCAATTGAAAATCTCTGTATACGAATACAAGATGAGAAAAAAAAGGATAAATATTAAGATTAAAAATATTTAGAACTGTATTGCACAGGATAGATGCTGCTGCAAGTCTCTTGTGTTTCAACTTAATGGACATTATCCAGAAAAAAATCTTTCTTATGAAAAAAGACACAATTTAAACACTTTTGCCCCGTCTCCCATGACTTGTTTCTTCTTTGTTATCATTCCTGCAACTGCCTCAGATGACAGTGTTATATCCTTGAATTGTTAAGCCAAATATGTCACAATACAAGGTTGACTGAAAGTATATTCAGCATAGAAAAATAATCTGAGGACAGATTTATGATCTGGGCGTCCATGGGTTTATTTTTATCATTATTTCTTATTTTTTGTACCTTTATCTTTGCCTGGACAGACACATGTCTTGATGCGTACATGTGTATATGCAACTATATATATTCAGTATATAAAGTTGCTTTTATGCATATACAGTGCTCAGCATAAATGAGTACACCCCTTCAGATTTGTCAGAAAACCTTTAGCTTCCTTTCAAAATCAACATTTTCTATGGCCAGTGTTTTGTGTAACGCGTTAGAAAGTAACGCGTTACAGTAACGAAGCTACTTTTTCGGGTAAAAAGTGAAGTAACGCGCTACTGTTGAAAATTTGGTAACGAAACGTAGTTCCTTTTTTAATGCAGCGCGACGTTACATTTCCCTCGGACAGATCTGACACTGAAGCTCCCTTCTCAGCTGCTCGCACAGACACGAGCAGCGTTGCCAAGTCTGCTCGTTATAAGCGTCTAAAGACTGAAAATCTTGTGAGTCACGGCCGCATGTTGTGGTTTTTTGGGCTTGTTTCTAGACGTGAAGGTTCTTCTTGGGGCTCCTCAGTCTGTGTGTATCCCCCTGATTATCTTCCAGCTCCTAACATAAAGGAAAACACGACTGCGGTAGGTAGTTTGTCCACTTCCTCATTTCCTGGTTATATGCACGCCCCCAAACACACTCACGCTCATGGCGCGTGCTCCAGAGCCAAAGTTGCCAGGTCTGCTTGTTATAAGCGACGGTCTTTTCTTGAATAGATACTTAGCGCTGTGATATTGAAATGTAATGTAGACGAAAATTAACACACTTTGTGTAGATTTCTCTTTTTAAAAAGTAGTATATCACATTAGGAAAGGAAATAGCTAGAGGTTGCTTATTTTGCGCTTATTTTTATTGACCAGGTTGCTTATTTCAGAAGCAAAATGTGGAAACACTGGGCAGGAGCTCTCATTCCACAGGGTATGTGACATTTTGTAAAATAAAGAGCACAAAAAACTGTTATGTTCTCTGTAGTAGAACTTTTTGTAGGCCTTCACATTTAGGAATAGAAAGAGTTACTTTTTTCAGATGTAACGAGTAACAAGTAAACACTACTTTTTAAAAGTAACTTCCCCAACACTGTCTATGGCATAGCATACCCCAAATATTCCCCTAAATGTGGGCCATTGACTGCAAACAAGATTTTTTAAGTTGCGCATGAAAAGCATTTTTCTCAATTAAAGATCAGGATGAAAAAATGAGTGCACTCCAATCAAAGGGGTTGGAGCAAAGCTAAATTTTAGTTATTTTATTACACTTGTTTTCATCTTCTGGTAAAAAAAAATGCCTTGTTCAACTTAGCTTTGTTAAAACTTGTTCATTTGTTTATTTAGATATTGATCAATTCATTACATTTAATAGGGGATGTACTCATTTATGCAGGGCACTGCTGATATCTATAAAATTAAGAGTTTGTCTTCTGCTTGTTCTACTGTAAAGTGCTTTAAGATAACACTAGTTATGAACTGGTGTTATACAATTAAAGGTTGATGACTGACTGATTAAGCAAAAACACTCATGATATCAATTACTTGAGGGAGTTGTTAACGATTCTAAACTGTAATTGGTTTTTGATTCCCATTCCTACCAGAGAGGTTGGTAAAAGAGGTACATTCAAGTGCCGGGTAGGGTAAAGAGTATAAAAAAGGTTATGGATGTGAGCTGATTGTTTCTGCAAACAAACATTGAAAAAAATCTTCTGAACGCAGCAGCTTCAAAGAGGCACAGTTTTAAAAATACATCAGTACCTGCATGTGATGAAGTTCAACTCCCAGTGGGGTTTAGTATGAATATTTGGAGACTAAATTAACATTCAACACTATTTTCGTACTTTTAACAGTGTTTTTTATTCAGTTAAATGTACGTGCTAGCTAGCAGGTTCACTGAAGCAGCTGTGAAAAGAGGATTCTAAGCCTCTTTGTATAACTGTGTTGCTTAATTTGATTTTAATCACAAAATGTAAGAGAAAAAGTAGATTGCTTTATCTAACATAGACATAATTTTGAAAGTTTTGCACAATATTGTGAGACAAATATAGGTATCAGCAGATGAAAAAATAGACTGCTGATGTTTTGACCACACAAACCTGCCATAAAATCCCACATATTGACTGTAACGTTGGAAAAATGTACCATGATTGTTTACCTGATCATCACTGAATGTCCAATCTTTTGAATCCAGAGTGTCTTTTATTGAAGAACAAAATGTGTTTTTGCTTCACATGAACTTCTCCCAAAAATGCACTTTAATCATGGAAGAAAAAGGACAGTTTTAGGTTAAATAGAAGAGGTGGGGACTACAAGCGAGAGGACAACAGGAAGTGATTGCGTGTGCAGAGATTAGCATTGATGCTAACAGCTTCAGTCGCAGTTTTATCAGATCTAGACCACATTCCTTTATTAAATGTTAAAAAAATATCCGCACTGCTGCATCTCTATAAGAAGGATATTTTTGCTCCACTTCCGGCATGTGTTAACGAGAGTATGTTTAATAAAGGGGCTCACGTTCTGTAGTGCAGTAGCGCCCGCCTACTACACAATTTAACTGGTAATGAATGTGACTGATAGTATGATCGTCCAATCACCTGTTGGATATGCTTCTGAAAGGTTCTGCACATTCTCAAACGTTTTCTATGGACTCTTTCCAAGATGAACTAGTGAAACATATGGAACAGTCCATCTGGTGTGGCTTTACATTTTTTTGTATTAAAATACTAGGGGTGGGAGAAAAAATTGATTCACATGAGTATCAGGATTTTTTGTTTGACGATTTTTAAATTGATTTTCTTCAACATTTAAATGCTTCATTTTAGTCTCTGTTAATAAGCCACTTTTAAATGCAATCCAGGCTTTTGAAGAGAGAGTATAAACAGCTGGTTAAAATATATTGCTAAACGGACTCACATGTGATGCGTATTTTTCCTGATACAGTCTGCAGGCATCATTTTTCATCTGTTTCGCTGGTGTTAAAAAAGCTAACTACTAACTGCAAAAATCATCAATATTGTACAATCGCAACCTAAATCGGCACCTAAAAAAATAATGAAAAATTGAATCCGGAGAAAAGTGTATTGTCCCAGCCCTAGAAAACACTAGACTGACAACCAAAAAGGTTTCAAACACCAAAGATTTCAAAACACCTGTGTATTTTAGAGGAAAGTTTTCTAAAATGATGAGGTATATTCCAAAGTTTAGGTCCCAAAAAGTCAGTTTTTATATATACCTATGTATTTAAATAGAGAAATGTTTTTGCTAAAAGTAAACATTTAATATCTCTAAGGTTAAGTCAAAATGATATATTGAAGACAACTGACTGAAGACTTGATATTACGTGTTAGTAAACGTGATTATTCGTGTGGAAAAACTTGGCAGTTCTTCTTTTGCCTGAAACAAAAGTCTGTGGTAAATGGTTGAACTCATACAGGTAACCTTTTTCAGTCTGATTCCCTCTTTATGTGCTGCTTTGCCTGCATTATTCAGACCTGCTCTAAGCTTCTGTACATTGGGTACCATCGGCAGCATGAGTCACACTGATCCCATGGACTGTGTGCTAAATGAAGCACATGAAGATGGCCGCCTGCTGCTGCTGCATCGCTCAGCTTAACTGCTCCACGTCCTCTTCTGCTGAGAGCTACTTATGAGGGAAAATATATCTCACTATATAAAAACATCATTGGATCAAGTGCTCTGTTCTTGAATCAGTAAATCATGATATTAAACAGATTCTGTTACTGGCAACAGTATAAAGTAGAAAACATACAGAGATCACAGGGTTGGTGGCTTATTAGACGAATAAATGTAGATAGGGCTGGGCATTATATGGATTAAATCAAATAATTCTACTTATATTCTGCTGAAAACATTTTGTCATGACATAGTCCAACTGTAAATTCAATATTTGAAAATATAAATACATTGAAATTTTCAGTTTATGATGGAAGGCTCCGGCAGCCTGTCTGGCAAATGTTTAATTGTTTTTCAAAGGGGATTGAGTTTTGATCAGAGTTCCATGAATATATGCTGGTCAACAAAACTAGGGGTGTCCCGATCTGGTATTGATATCTGTCTGATATCACCAAAAAAACAAATATCAGACCGATATCAGCCTGCATCTAAAATATTCAATATAGGCACTCTGATACAAGCAGTCCGTTCTACTTTTATTTATTTTTCTTTTATTTAGACGTAAAATATGCTAATGTTTAACTTAAACAGGGGTTATTATGTAATTTAGAAGAAATACATATTTACTGGATTTCTTGAGGGTACCATCAGGGTCTTCTCATTTATTTCTTTATTTTATTTATTTAATTTTACTTTATTCTTATGTTTAAGGTTAAAATTTATTGAACCCATTGGTTAATAACTAATGGGTCAGCTTTTCTCATACCTACTATTGCTGACTACTGTTCTCTGTTTGAGTAATCTCACTTGATCAAGGTTTTCTTACAGTCCATACTACAAAATGAGTAATAAAAGTATGTATGATACCAACTGATATCGTATCGAACCGATATCAGCATTGGTCAGGACTCAAGGCCGCAATATTGGTGTCTTATCAGAGGTGACAACGTTGTATCGGGACACCCCTAAACAAAAAAAAGCTTCTGTTTATGAACAAAAGAACATAATACGATGACAGTAGAAGATAACGTAACATAACACGGTAAAAATAAAGAAAAACAAGTCACAACAAGCAAAAAGTACTGTGGAGAGATGGTGACGACTGTAGGAAGAAGCTGGCTAACACTACCCACAGACTCATAGTGTTTCAGCTAAGCTAATTTGCACTGGTTGAGCTCTTCCTGTCTCTTCTTTGTCACTGCAAAAATATGTATGATTCTGACTGATATCGTGTCAGATCGATATCGGCATTGGTCAGGACTCGAGGCGACAACATTGGTATCTTATCGGAGGTGAAAAAGTTGTATTGGGACACCCCTAAACAAAAGTAAAGCCTCTGTTTATGAGCAGCAGAAGAAAATATGATGACAGTAGAAGATACCGTAACATAACAAGGTAAAAAAAAGAAAGAAAAACAAGTCACAACAAGCACACAGGACTGTTTAGAGATGCTAGAGGCTGGCTAACACTACCCACTGATTCCCAGTGTTTGAGCTAAGCTAATTTGCAGGGTGCAAGCTCTACCTGTTTCCTTGTTACAGCACACACAGTTGAAAGAATGGTGTCTTTCAACTGAATTTAGGATTTAGACGGTCAGAATTGGACCATGACGAGTAAACAATAGCTGGAGGTAAAACAAGAAAAACAATATTTCTTAATTTTTACTTCCAACTGTTGTTTCTGTCGTATTTAAATATCTGCATCAAAAGTTAAAAATACCATTACTGTGACAGCCTTTAACATCCTACCACTCCATTATTTTGGTGTTACAGCTCCTTCCATTCAGGTAGCTGTTCTTCTACTCTTACATATTTATCCATTACTCCCCTCAAGCGATTTTCTCCCATCAAGGCGGCAGCTCTTGTTGCTAGGAGATCCGTGACACAACCGCAGACAATCTCCGCGTGTACAAAAACACTTCACATGGATATTGTTCGTAGCAGCAGGGGCTGAACGTTACCCCCGCTAGCATGTTTTGGCTGTTTATTTTCTGCCCTGCTCTGCTCTTCCTGTGCCTGTGGATCTATTGACAAACATTCCTGATTATGTAACTGTGCGCTGTGGCGCGCTGAAACACACACATCGTGAACCTCTGACAGCAGCAGCAGGCTCCAGGCACATTTGTGTGGTTTTTTGATTCAAAATCTTGGTGTAAAATTTGCTCTATGCAGATCATGTTAAGAAGAAGACAAATCTGCATGTTCTGCTCTACATCCCACCTGAGCAGGGGGCCTTTCCATCATTTAAGGCCCCTAGAAAAGACCATTTAGAAGTCCCATCATGTTTTAGGACAAATCAATCACTGTGGATGAGCAGATAAATGGTCTGTTCCTGTCTTCAGGGATTTTGAAAACAGAACATTAATTATATTTAATCATATGCTAACCAAAAGAGAGAGCATCAATTAAACCGCACAAATTACATGTTAGAAATATTTGGACAGAAGGGTAAAACTGTTAGAGATGGACTAAAATTGAGGGGTGAGTTTGTTTGTTTTGCTTGCTTTGCTTTTGTGCATTGTATTATCACTAGGGATGTATATCGTTATGATTTTATCGATACCGATACTGATACCGATACTCCTTATTGGTATCGATACTTATTGATACTCTTATCGATACTACAACATGTAATTTTGTGTAAAAAATAAAGACTTTACAAGATATTAAAAGATTCAACCTTTTTTTATTACCACAAGGTAATAATAAAGCTTCAACAGAATAGAAGTAATGCATTACAAATGCTTCTCATAGGCAAAAAGAAAGCTAAGGAGATGGCAAAACCCCTTCACGCCACCCAACAGACATACACTAGACAGACCCAGATACCAGTGGTGCTAAAATCGATGCTGTAATGATGACTACTATGGCTCTCACTTTATATTAGATAGTCGTATGACCGCTCGAATATGGGGATAAATATCCGTAACCGAATAGTAAATAAATATTCGAATGTAAAATATTGAGTGTAGCAGCACATCAGGGGGCCTGGAGCAGTGGACCGTTTCATCCAACAGAGGGCGCTCTGAGCGCAGCTTGACCGTCAGTCACATTCGGTGCTCTCTTGACCTCAGTAAACAAAGAGTTTCCGCTCTGAGCGGACATTAATAGCTCTGAATCATCTGAAGAGGGCTGTGCCGTCAGCTTTTCATCCAAGTTATAGGGCCGAGTGCAGCAGCGCTTCGTCAAGAGTCTAACCCCGTGTGGCTGTGTTATTTTCGGCAGGGTTTTTATTGAAGGGGCAGAAAATCTCTCTGTCTTTGATGGGGCTGCAGTCTTTAGTGTTAGCCAGTCTGCTAACTCTACTTGTGTTGCTATAGCAATCAAACAGCCCGCACTCCTTTAGCTTTATACTACGTGCGCTCCAAGTGTTTGGTGATGTTGCTAGTATTTCCCCCCTTGGACGCAACTACTCTCTGACAAAGATTGCATCGGTGCGAGTTTTCATTAACTGCAAAGTGAGCTCAAACCTTTGAGCGCTTAGCCCTGACCGGCATGCTTGAGCCAGACGGCGGTAGTGTCATAACTACATGACAGTTGAAGAGAAGTTTAAGTACCGATAACGGTACCGTTTTTCCAGATTCTTAACGGTATTCCGGTTCCGACCCAATGGGGGACCGGTACATGAAAGTACCAGTCCACGGTATACATCCCTAATTATCTCAGTTCTGCTTTGTTTTATTGGCTATTGTTTGTATTATAAAACTCTAAAATCCAATTAAAAAAGGAAAAAGATGGAAGGACAGAAGCCATCTCCAGTTTCACTCACTTGTTTAAAAAAATTCCACTTATTCAAGAAATTTAGACAGGTAAGTGATACTAGGCTGAAAGATTGATCATAGACAGACAACGCAATCACGTGATCGCCAAAGCTGCACCACAGATCACTGACCCAGGATCTGTGGTGTCAACTATTTCACAAATTTGCAGGTAAATTGCATTTAAGATGGCTCAAAAATGACCAGCTCACTGTCACATCTGTGGTTGTTTGTTTGTTTGTGGTTTTTTGAGTATTTTATGCAAATTTAACCCCGAGACACTGCTTAAAGTACTGAAATACTGTCAATCAAGCTTAACGTGGCCCTCACATACATCTTTATGGGTCCAGTCAACAGTATGCGGACAAAATTTGCAGAACATTCAACGTTCCCTGATACATAATAATCGTTGTATTATGGAGTTTTCTGGGAGTTTCGTAGCTTTTTTGCCCATTTACGCGCCACTGTGTCGCTTGCATCGAGCTGCTCATCTGCCCTCGAAAACATTGAAAATTACTGGCAGCTGGACATTAGGAATGCTTAATGACCCCCTCAGGCATTTTCTCAAAAGATATGTTCCTTTTTTAGTCAGAAAAAAAGGCTGGAATGTTGGCAACTTTCATGATATTCTGTGTTTATATTGAATTCCACATTTAACGTCTAAATCCGTGATTTCGTTCGCAATTCCATGATCGCGGGTTTAATAGGGCCCTACATCATTTTTAATGTCCACTCCATTTCAACACTGCCAACATTTGATTTGGTGAATGTATCTCTCTCTGTTTTTTTCGCTTTCTGATATCTCTGAAGAATCTGTCCAGAAATCTGCAGAGCATAATTATTTTTGATTTCATTTTTTTTTTCCGTATCATGAAAATGAACGGAAAAGAAACGACACCACCACCAACAACAACCGCCTTCAGACACAATTTGCAGTGAGGTGTTGTTTGGTGTTCCTCAGATGCTGCAAAACCAAACCAATTCCAAATGACGGACGTTGTGGGACCTTTCTGAGGCAGGAGCCCCTCTTTCTCCTCGCCGGTTATGGCCGCCATGTTGTCTATGTTGTTTATGCGCGTGACGTCTCAGGGGGAGAAGAGTACTCGGGGTTGTGAATGTGAAATGAATGGGTTGAATTTAAAAAAAAAAATCGTTAAACTCGAGTTTCAGGAGAAACAAATCGATCTGACTTGCCAACTCCATTTTTAAATCGTATCGATTTTTTTGCCCGGGCCTAATTACCAGCCCTGTTCTCAAAATAATAAAGCAAGAAATAAGCAGATGGTCTGTCTGTCAGGTATTTAACAACTACTGCTTATCAACAAAGTAGAGACACAAAAAAACAAAACAAAAAAAACAAACATACATAACAACTCACCATCAAAAACATCAAGATCTTTTACCAATCAATTTCATATTTTCTTGTCATTTTTTCTTTATACACTCTTTTAAACTGATGAATACTGGCACAGGCTTTTACGTCAGTTGTTAATATCCCTCCCCGTAATGGCTAAAACTCCATATTTGTCATTCTAGGAGGGAAAACTTGACAGGTGTAGAAGCAGTCTCCAAGGGGGGCGGGGCTTAGCGAGGGGTCATTTGTAAAGCACCTATACACCTGAGAAGTATGAATGGAGTGTGTTTTGTGTGTTTGTCTATAAATAGTCCGTTGTGAAGGCCTGCTTGGACTTGTGGGAACAGACAGGGCATTGTGCGGGCTGCCCTATCTCTATCTGGCCTGAAGCCATCAGGCAAGGCAGAGCTCCCACAAACACACACACACACACACTTTAACACACACACACACTGGCCTAGATGCCAGCATATGACTGCTGTAATCTTACACACCTACACAGAATAAAAATCCATACGCACCGACCCAGATGCTGAGAGATTTTACACTCCGGTACTCCCACACAGATTATAAAAGGAATCAAAAAATCCATGCTCAGTCTATCACCAACACTGTAATGATGACAATTCTGACACTCTGACACTCGCAAGGGCAGGAATTATTTAGACTAGACCGGTCTATCACAGCAACACTCTCAGTCACTGCTACTCTTCTCACTGAACGTAAACTATAAATAATTCACATCTCCCGTTGAAAAACCTCGACGAGGGAGCACCGCTGCCAGGAGCCAAGTCAAAATAAGAACCCCATCTACAGCCGTGTTTAAAGATGCAAAACGTGCACTGCTTGTGAGCTGATTTGATGTGAGGCTATGATGAGGTTTCAAGATGTATCAATGTATTTTCACTGGAGATTCAGGGAGAGATCCTCATTTTTGTGTTGATATTGGTTTATTTAAGCCACGTAATGCTGGTCAAGAATGAATGTACGGTGGCATCGCAACAAAAAAGAGGCATTTCACATGCAATTTAGGTCATTTATTGTTTTAATAGTTACTGTTAAATCCCCCATAAGGGACAAGCAGTGTATAAAATATGTGAATGAGTTATTGTTAAAATTAGGGCCAACACTGATATTTAGAAAAACACTTTTCTGATACTAATGATGTTCTACTTCCTTTTTTTGGTGTAATTCTAGATCAATTTTTTTTCCAGAGCTCCCTTTCCCATGTTTGCTTAGTCCACATTGTCAACAACTCTGCACTCATTGCACAATCTCCAATGGGATTAAATGGGAGATTTAATGGGAGAGGTGGGGTGCACTTTCAACCAGTTGCCAGCCAATCACAGGGCCTATAGATAGATGGGCAACCATTCACGCTCTCACTCACCCCAATAATCAAAGATAGTCAATTATCCCTCGTAATAGTGGACAGGCACGCTCTTATCTGCCCCTTCCGAAAAAATGCATTCAAATGGGTATGTACTCTTGACGAAGCGCCGCACTCAGCTATATAACTTTTCAGACATAATTTGCAGCGAGGTGTTGTTTGGTGTTCGTCAGACGGTGCAAAACCAAACCAATTTCAAATTACAGATGTTGAGGAGCCTTTCTTGGGCAGGAGCCCCTCTTTCTCCTCCCCAATTATGGCTGCCGCCGCCATGTTGTCTATGTTGTTTATGCGCGTGACGTCCCACACAGCGCTCCTCAGATGTTTTGTTGTTGTTAATGTCCGCATGGAGTGGCAACTCCATCTTTACTGAGGTCAAGAGAGCAGCGGAATTTGCCAAAATGTACATTTACAAGCCACAAAGCTTCTGGAAGAATGTCCTTTGGACAGAGGAGACAAAACTGGAGCTTTTTGGAGAGTCACATCAGCCCTATGTTCACAGACACAAAAATGAAGCATACAAAGAAAAGAACACTGTACCTTCTGTGAAATATGGAGAAGGGTAAGTTATGTTCTGGGGCTACTTTTCTGCATCTGGCACAGGGTGTCTTGAATCTGTGCAGGTACAATGAAATCTTAAGACTATCATGTCATTCTGGAGCTATATCTGCTGCCCAGTGTCAGAAAGTTTGGTCTTCGTTGCAGGTCATAGGTCCTTTAAAAGGATAATGATCCAAACACGCATTAAAATCACTCAAGAATGGGACAGACAGTGCCCTGATGTGCTGCTACACTCAATGTTTTACATTTGAATATTTATTTACTATCGGGCTATGGATATTTATCCCCATATTCAATTGGTTATTCAAATATGGAATAAATCGGGACAGCCCTACCACACAGAAAAGCCTTAGCCTACCCAGGGATCAAACCAATGGCCTTCTTGCTGTGAGGCACGTGCACTACCTGCTGCGCCACCACTGCGCCCTGAAGGTCTTAATATTCTTAAGTTTTAATATTTTCAATAATGCAAATTCTGTTTTCTTAATACTACTGCTAAAAATGTTAAAATTTAATTGGAAAAAATATTGAATATCGAAAGCATGAAAGAAGTGAACTTAGGAAAAAAAGAAATTAAAATGAAATAACTTTCGATGCAATTCATTATAAAAAGAGAGAAGGTTGGTCGAGAGTTAAAATAGTTAATCAAAGAAGTCTATTTTCGATTGAATTTGCTAGAACAGCCCTTTGCAGTTAGGCTAATCATGTCTTGTTTGAGAGAGAACATCATATCTTTTAGCCACATAGATATAAAAGGCTGCTAATGACATTTCCAAAAAGCCAAAAAGGAGGGTAAGTCCTAGAATTTCTAATTGCAAAGAGTTAATTTGGGGGGTTCGATTTGAACTCCAACTATAGCAATAAAGGGATCCATCCTCACCTCCACTACCAGATCCTATCCCAAAACCAAGCAGAAGTCGGTCCAGAATTTCTGAAGTTTAGGATAGAAATAAAACAGAGATACACTTTAGGTCCAAACTGCCCATTTTAGATTTTAAAGCTTATTAGGAATATCAAATTTTGAAGCAATCATCAACAAATCCACTATTTTTATGGATTACTCCCCATTATTGGATTTGCCTTAATTTACTTCCTCATAAGCTATTACCAAAATTGAATTAATCCTCTTAATTCAGCCAGAGATGCAGATCTGACTGAATGGGGGGAAAAAATCAGCAGCACTGGTCTCCATCCAAACAACTCATTTTTAAAAGCCAGAGAGCATCAATCTCAGTGTTTTGTTTTGCATCTGTGATGGTCTCCCCTGTCCTGTTTGTAGCGTTTTCACACAGTGAGCTGAGTCTACTGTCAACAGAGAAGAATCAATGTCTCTGTTGGTGCCAGCACGCTGAGCTGCAGCATTAGACAGTGTTAGTCACAGCCGCTGCACCCAGGTGGGCTGTGCAGGAAATAGCCAAAGCGTGTAAATAAGGGACAGGAAGAGATTTTTCCTCGTATATTCACTATCAACCAAGCTCCAGAATTCTGATTAGCAATTTATAATCAATTCATGGATCAAAACTAATTTATCTACCATTAAAAAGGAGCGTACCTGAACTGCCTTAGTTCTCTGTGTCACTGTGTTTACAGATATTTCCATCAAACTTTACTCAAGTAACAACTTTGTCACAGGAATAAAATCATCAGGTTTTGAAGGTTGTTGGTCATAGGTCAAGGTCATCAGCCTCATCACTGCTCTTTGCTTGTGAAGGCAATTTTATGGTTAGGAAATAGAGTGCTTGCAGAGGCTTTCTTCAAACTTGGCCCAAATGTCCACTGAGACACATGGATGTACTGGTTATATTTTAGAAGTCGGAGTTCACCGATACCCCTTTCAGACTGGTCAAAAACCTGTTTAAACCTGGTAACAATCGGCTCCTGTCTGCAGTTTAAAAGGGTTCAATCTGCATTTCGACTTGGGTTTTTATCAGCTCGCCTTTGCTCGGCTTCAGTGGGAACATTACACCCAGGTCAACCCAATAATTTACAGTTTAACATCCCCACGGTGTAATATCACGCCCGCCCTCTGTCTGTAACTTACGTGACTCTTTGTCGTCTCAGCAACAAATTCCATCCGCCTTTGTATCAAGAGAGACAACAGTACAAAGTACAGAAAACCGTGCCCACAGCCTCCATGCTCCTGTCCATTGTTTATGTGGTTTAGGTTTGATAGCGCTGATGATGTCATCTACATGATGACATCAGCTTGATGCGCCAGAGGAAAAAAAACAGCCATGCAGCTCGTCTTCTGCTAATTACCCCTGGGTCTGCTGCCAAACTTTTAACCTGCATTGAAAAACCCTTGTTGACCCACTAATTTTAGTGTGAAAGTGGTATGAGCCTCTTGGTCCTTTGCTTTTAAATTTAATCTTACATAGTGATTGTAATTACAGGGTACCTAAAGATACAATACAATAGGCAACACATGGTCAACGATAAAGATATAATCACAATGCAGCGGTTTTGTTGAAAATAAAACAGCCTGAGATCTTTGTGTGCCCTCCAGTGGTCACTCCAGTAACACGTGTCGGGAGCCAAGTAGCACATGCACCACGACCACAGCACGCTTCATCAGGATTATGACAACCGTGCACAATCCCCATTAGAAACAGGAATATGTGACTGGGGCTTTAATGATCTTTTGTAGTGGAAGCACCAATAAGTGCAGCTTTAGTTTCCACTTTATCCTCATTTGTGCTTCAGAATCCTGAATATTCATTTTTATTTAAACGACCAAGTGGTCTGGCCATTTCCCACACTTCAGAGTGAAGCTTCTATAAATCAGCCGCATTAGTCAAACTGAACAATGAAACAAAATGCTAACTCTAGAGAAGCAATTACACCCACGCCTGAGTACATCAGCTCGATGACACTGAAACACCATCAAACACCACAACAGTTCACTTATGACAACATTGAATCAGAGGCTCAGGTTGAGATCACATCACTTAGAGGTCCATATTAACCTAGCAGCTGGTGTGCACTGAGAGCGGAGATCACTTAGTGTTGTTAGCACGGCAATGTAAGGACAAAGACTATTTCAAGATGACAACAGCGTTTGATTTCATGTTATTCTGGGACCTGAATCCACCTCTGAAGCTGCGGCTCCAATTATAGCTGTTTACTGCCCTAGTTTGGTGCATAGCCAGTCATTAATCTACCTCTCAGCACTGTCATCACGGTCTTCTAGGAGCTTTCACATCCCAGTGCAATCCAATATGTGCTAATAAAACACATTAACTTTTCCAATAAATCAGCCCTACTAATTCATTCTCTGCTATGTTGTTATTTAAAACCTTTAATTGAACATTATCTATGTCTACTTGCTCCATCTTAATGCCATAATTAAACCTCATTTTTGGCCTTTAACATTGTGCAAATGAGCCACCCTGGCAGCGCAAGTATATCATCTTCCCCCGGCAGTCGCACCTGATGGATAAGCAAACACCGCGGGAGTAAATGTTAATATTAGGAGAGTCAACAGGCGAGGTGAAAGTGTGAATATGCTCACACTGATAGCAGTGGAAGTGCATTCAGGCTTTGGCAAATGGAGCAAATGTTGCAATGTTTGACATTTAGCAATATAGCTCGTCAGGAACAAGGACATCTGCTTCTTGACACGTACAGATGCAGTTTGAGGTCCGCTATAGAGCCAAAGACAAATAACTTACATAACATATCTCACTGATGCCCTTTAGCCCTCACAAAACAAGCTAGCTCGTGCTTGCTTCCATTAGGTAAATACTGGCAGGTGTATGCTAACAGTCACAAAAGACCAAATATGCAGCAACATATCCAGAGTTTGTTAACTAAAATAAATGATTTACATATTTCCTGACTGTCTAGCTAACACTGGTTAACTTGAGCTTATTGTTAAATCAAATTGAGAATAACAGCAAAAAATAAATAAATAAATCCCCAAGTTCAGCAAGTGAGATGGTGAGATGGATCTGCCTGTTTACAGACATTAAATCAGGCTGATCCAGCTGCACTGCAATGCTAGTTCTCAGTCATATACTGGAAAAACAAGTGAGCATGTAAGGTTAGCAAAATAAGCGAAGTTTAACTGTTTGTGCATTCTTTTCTATGCTGTAACTAGCTAACACTGGCTAATTTTTGCTAAACTTAATCCATAAACTAAAAGTCATTCAAGACCAAAAAGATACAATCAGCAAAAAAGTCAAAGGAATATGAAGAAGTTTTTTCTCACCCATAAATGATGTAGTTTGTAATTTTGAACAACAAAAATAAAATATTTCCTATGTCATCGGCTGTAACTGAAACTACATTTTCAGTATCAAACTGGAACAAAATTGAGGATGTAGAGGTCTTGGAGGTTAGCTGTTCATTAGCTTATGCTAACCCCCACACAGCAAAGTCATACTTAGAGGCATTTGTAGCCAAATTGTTCAAGTGGATGACTTGAGTGAAGGAAAAACAAACTTTCGTTGAATGATCCACCTTAATGTCCCTGTCCTACGGTTGCCTGGGGGGGGCAAACCCAGAATACAAGATCCAAAACACTTTTACAAAGCTTGAGACAAATTTACATTTAGGAAACACATTTACAAGTCCCAAAACATATGTACATTTCAGAAAACAAATTAACAAGACACAAAACCCTTTTACGAATCGAAAAACACATTTACATTTCAGAAAACAAAATTAACAAGACACAGAACAATTTTACAAATGGAAAAACAAATTTACATTTCAGGAACAAATTGACAAGACACAAAACCCTTTTCCAAATTTCTAGCAACCAGAAAAGGAATTTACCAACTCCGGCACTGAACCAGAAGTGCTTACAGAGAGCCGCCAATGCGAGCCAAGTTGTGAAAGAACAAGAGAAGAAGAAGTTAATGGCGAGCAAACTCTTAAGACCGACCACATGGCATACAAAACCACTGTAAGGGGCTCATATGTTTTCCACAAAACTGGCAAAACGGCACTTGGTGGTGGTCCATCTTTGCTTACCATTCTTCTTCTCTTGTTCTTTCGTACCATGCACTTAAGAACTCGGCTAGTACCGTCTGCTCTCTGCTAGCACTTCTGGTTCAATGCCAGAGTTGGTACATTCCCTTTCCGGTTGATAGATATTTGTAAAAGTGTTTTGTGTCTTGTTAATTTGTTTTCTGAAATGTAAATTTGTTTTACCATTTGTAAAAGTGTTTTGTGTCTTGTAAATGTGTTTTCTAAAATGTCAATTTGTCTCAAGCTTTGTAAAAGTGTTTTGGATCTTGTACTCTTGTTTTGCCCCTCCAGGCCACCATACTGTCCCAATGTCTAGCAAACACTGGCTAACTTCAGCTAACATTTCATGTTGTGACTTTAAGGGCATACATGAAAAAGTCCAAGGTGCCAAAAAAAAGTCAAAGTAAATCTTACAAGACAAAAATAGTTGCAAGGACTATTCCCTCACACAGATTTAGCAAGTGGTTGTACAAGACCGTGAGACCAAAAGTCCAAGAAAGTTCATTATGTCTATGTAGATATGCTTATACTTTCTTTTTTAACAGACAAGCATCTGATGAAGGCGAAAGAGCTTGTAAGAACTAAAAACATGTAAGAACTAAAACCCAGCTTGTCTGTTAAGAAAAGAAAATAGAAGCATACCATGAGACTGTTAAAGTGCAATAAATTAAGTTTGTGATTCAAGAAAAGTTTGCTCTTGGTTGCAAACCTTTTCTGCCATAAGCTAGTGTTCTAGTGTTCTATAACCAAAGAGTAAATTAATATTAGAATGTAAAATATCGAGTGTTGCGTGGATAAGACCATCTCTGTTCTGGTCTTGACGGGGGCAAAATAACAGAATATCTTATTTGCATGTCTGTTTGTAAGCCATTTAAGCTTGATTTTGTGGAAAACTGACAGCTTTAATACTAGGGCTGGGACACTAAGCTTTTCTCTTAATTCGATTTGTAACTATTTTTTTAGGCGCTGATTGGATTTAAAGCAGCACTACGGAAGATTCTCGCTTGACCGGAACGAGAACTCAACTACCCATGAGCCCTAGCGCGCGCGTACTGCCGTAAAGATACAGATCTGCTGGTCGCGTGCGTTTGTTTTGTAGGCGAATCACAGAAGCCAGGACTTCACTCAAAAGTATTCTTCTGTCTTCAGCGGCTGTTTGCATGATGGATAGCGACGAGGTAATGTATTTATTTTTGACTAAATGACGATGTTGAAAATCGCTAAGTTCAACTTGGTTTTATTACCGTGAAGTCGCCCTTGCCCCCGTCCTGTTGAAGCGATAAAGTTAATAAAAGTAAAGACAACCACGAGCTGGTGATATCACACACTTGAAATAGGTCTAAACAAAACTACATACTGGTACGTTCTCACGAATACTGTACACGGATGGTAAACAATCAACAAGTACTTACAAGTCCAGCAATAACAGGGCCAAGTCGGCATCGGTCGGACATCCCTCCTCGTCTTTTATTTCACGCCAGCGAGTGAACACCGAACCGATGTTTATTCTGGTCCGAGCATTCAGCTTGTTTTTCTCTTGCTTTCTTTGTTTTGTATCCTCAAAATAAACTTTTCTTTTTCTTGCGTTCTTTGCTGCCTCCGCCATGACTACAGCTCTGCGTTTGGCTTTCGCCGACACTTCCGTGTTTTAAACAAATCGGGAATCGGGGGAAGTGATGTAGCCTATGCCGTAAAGCAGTCCAAACTTGTAGTTTTTAGTGTGGCAGGGTTCCCACCATCCACCTCGAAGTTACATAGCGCTAGTGAAAGCGATACAGACCACTTCAGAGCACGAAAGAGGTGTCATTCAACACATTTAAAGTGGTGGACCATGACGATGAATATCTATGGACTATATTATGTTTGAAAAACTACATAGTGTTGGTTTAAATTGCGATTGTACAATATTGATGATTTTTACAATACTTAGTCAACACCAGTGAAAAAATATAAATAATGATGATGCCTACAGACTATATCAGGAAAAATACACATCACATGTGAGTCCATTTTTAGGATCTATACAGCAATATATTTTAACCAGTTGTTTATACTCTCTCTTCAAAAGTCTGGATTGTATTTAAAAGTGGCTTATTAACATAGACTAAAATGAAGCATTTAAATGTGGAAAAAAATCGATTGTTGAACAAGAAAAATCTACTTAAAAATCATCAAACAACAAAATCCAGATACTTATGTGGATCAATTGTTTCTCCCACTCCTATTTAATACACACCAGTTTCAAAATGTACCCCCTACATCACGTTGCGTACACTAGTTTGGGAATCACTGCTTTACACAATGTCTTGCGGTTAAATTTGCGTAAAATATGAAAAAAAAGAATTCTCAGAAAATTAAAATGGAAAATACAAAATATAAGAAAAACTAGAAAAAAATGATTTTATAGGACCCTAATGTTCGTGTAAGGAAAACAATACAAGACATTTCGACAGAGAGATCATTTATAAGGTATGGAATCTACTTCTGATTTTTTTAAGTGACATAATGTGGTGTAAGTAGTCTGGTCGAAGTCTTTTAGGACAGAGACAGCATCAACAATAGCTCGCTTTGGTTTGCAACCCTATGGACACATCTGACTCTGCCTGGAGAGCAAAAGGTCAAACTGTCACTGACAATCCAAATGAACACAGGGGATGTCCAATGATGGTACCACTAGTCTGTAATGAGGTCACATTGGTCAATAAGAACCATGGCAACAAGGTCAATGGTGCAGAAGCAATTTAACATGGTTGCTTTGGTTAGCATACAGGGTCATCACCATCTACAGTTTACACAAGGTCATACATCCTCTGAGATACATGAAATTCAGAGAGCGAATAACGCTTATTCAAAAGTCCAGAGATGTTTCGGCTGTGCCAGCAGGCTCCCGAAGAGTCAACAAGCCATGAGCAAAAGCCTCTGAACAGAAACGCTTCCATCCATCACGGTTTAATGATGTCAACAAGTGGAGCTCTTGGATTATTAGTCTGGCCAGCACACAAACACTCGAGGATGGAGCATCTGACCAGAGGGCGGCTGTTCCGGCTGAGGAGTTTATTTTTGGCCCTGACAGAAAAATTTCACACGACCCCGGGAAAACTCCAGAAATTTGGCACTCTAAGCCATTAATGGCAAAGTTCATTGAAATAAGAGCAGGACAAAAAATCTCTGAAATCACTGTCCAACATTACGCCAAGCCTAGATGACTCATTTTTGCAGTGGTGTCGAGAAATATAATAACACAACAGAGGTAAATGACACTTCTGTGAAAACACTTTTAAATAGTGTATCATGTAATATACTCTCTGATTAATTAATTCACATTTTTAAAGAAAAACATTATTGATGCTGTAATAATAATCAAGTAATATGAATAAACTAATCACTGAGACATACAGACTAACCCTGACATTGTAAAGGAAACATTAAACCATTTTAGTCCAGCTTTGAGGGCTGGGCAATATATCGATTAAACCAATTAATTCAAATTATTTTCAGCAAAACATAAAAAAATTAAAAATCGAGATTTTTCTCATTCATGTACTTAAATTGTTAGTAGTTGCAAAGTTTGAAAAATATAAATACTGAAACTTTATAGTTTTCATGATGGTGGTCCAGTCAGGTTTGCACAAGCACTTTTATAGGCTTGTATTTCTTTCTTTGTTTTATTAGATTAAGTAGGCCTGTCATGATAATCAATAAATCAATTAACCGCACAATAAATAAAAAGGTCCTCGATAAGTTTGCTGGTCTCGATAAATTGACACATGCATGTGTGTTTGTTTTCCTGCTGTCTTTCCACCAAACAGGCAGGATGAGAAGATGGCTCACTCTGTGCAACTTTCTCAACACCAGGGTGCCTTGGTTTTATAGCAGATTTCACAGATTTATAGTGGAGTGAGCATCTGTCAGTGGTTCAATCTTTTGTTTGGGCGGGGGCGCTCACGTGCACACACACGCTTACTTTGGCGTTTGGTCTGCAAGGTAAATATAAATATTCGCTACATTGCAAAGGAAATGCAACCCTTGAATACCGTTAAAAACCCAGGATTTTGGGAAATGTTAGAAACATTTGACAGACAGTACAAACTGACTGGGAGAAAGTACATGTCACAAACAATTCCTGAACTGTATAAACTGAAATTGTTTTTATTGTTAGGTGTGTTTTTATTGGAGTTTTGTTTTGTTATTTAATGTTTTTGTTTATGTTTTTTAGTTACATGCAATTTTTCCCAAAGGAGAGTCCATTTCATTTCCATTGATTCTTTTTTCTTTTTTGTTAATTTATTATATTTTTTATATTTATTTATATTTATATTTATTTAAAAGATCTTGACCTTCCAATTACAATTAATAATTTTAAGAAATTAAAGTTTATTGCTTTTGATACGATGTACTCATTTTATTATGAGAAATATTATAATTACATTAATGAAAAAAATTATGTTTCAAAATAATATTGGCCATTATATCGTTTATCTGCAGTAATTTTTTCACAATTATCATCCAGCAAAAGTTGTTATCGTGACAGGCCTGAAACTAAGTATTGATCAGAGAGAAACATGTTAACAAGCTGTGAAAATCCCTCAGTGTTCAGTGCTTATGTAGGCAAACCTGCCTGTGTTAGAACTACATAATCAAGATTTTATGATAAACACTTTAATTTTAAGAAGGAAATTCTGATTGATTTAGGAATCTTTTTGACAACAAAAAGGTAGAACTTGATTCATGTCATTTTTGTGTCAATTGGAGTTTTTTTGCTTTGAGAGGAAAATAAATGATTAAAATTGTAAATTGAGTTTTGTGGGGAAAAAATCTCGGATTTTATTTTTCTGCCATATCGCCCAGCCCTACCAGCTTTTATATTGTTTAGAATTATTTCATCTTATTTATGTATCTATTTGAATCAACTTAATATATTTTATTTCTCCATTTCAGTCCAGATTTATTCTTGTGGAATTGTATTCTCTGTTAATCAGCTTTCTTTCACTATCCTACCTTAAAAGATTTTATTGTTGTTTGGGTTACTCATTTTACCAGATTATTATTTTTAATCCAAGATGGCATTTCTTACGTCCTTTTGAATCTGTTTTTCGTTAGAATCTCATTTTAATGTCTTCATGTGTGAATGTGTGTGTGTTTAAGTGTGTGTGAGAGTGCTGAATGACCCCCACCAGCGAAGGTATTTTCATTCTATTCAATCTTCTACTTTTTTACTTTATTTTCCCATTTTTATTTCTTTTTTATATAAAGCAAAAATCAAGTTTGATTGATTGATTACTTGGTTTACACCTAATTCTGATTCTACCCTCTGAATGTTGAGGCAGTAATCGAGCCTTATTAAATGGATGACATTTTTACAACCTTTTTTGTCCAATGTTTGTGAACTTGTTTAAAGTGTAGTTTAAGTATCCTGTTTATAGCTGACAGGAGTGGCACCTGGTTTGATGCTCTGTTTGTGAAGGCAATCTGCTTTAAGATTCAAATGTGCGATCAGAAATGATCTTGTGGGTGTAAAACAACCCAAAATAGCAACTACATGCAGAAGCGCCTTGTTTGTGTGGGTGATTCTGTTCTCACTACAGTTAAATCTAGACTACATTTAACTAATAATCATCCTAACACATTGATTTGTCTCTTTTTCCTTTAAAAAATAAAGACTGACATTTCGGATTTTAGCACATACACTGAAAAATCAACCCATTTTAACATGGGTGCTTCATGTACTCACACTAAAGGATTAAGTAAACATGAGCTGAGCAGTTCAATTGTACTGCTTATTGCCTGTTAAGGATTTTTTAAGTAGTTCTAACATCTGTTTACTTTGGTTTAAAAACCTAATTTTTGTGTATATCACAATTAAAAGTCCTTGAAAGTTATTTTAAACAAAGATTCCAGACTTAAGCTGCCTACACACAACACAACTTGAGTGACCTTGGGGACCACTCGAGGGCTGGGTTAACCTTCTGGCGATGAGGGCCGCAATCAAGGCAACCATGTTGCTCGCCAAAAGTTTAAAAAGTTGATGTTTTCAGGAGATGTCGTGTGTGGCTGTGCAGCAACAGCCAGTCAGCGTTGTGTGGGTGTGTGTCGGTAGCCATGACAAATAGTTTTTATTCCGGTTTTCAGAATAACAATCTATGTCTGCGTGGGAAACATTAGTCAGCTGCAGTGTTTTGTGGTTGGTAGCTGAGTAAAAATGATAAAGCTAGGAAAATGTCACCTTTTGCGTCCTTTTATATGATATATGATATTATCCTGGGGAAACTCAAGCAGACATGACGCCACTGGGATATGGCGACGGTGACCAAAATTAGGTATTTATGGACATGCAATTATGGTCGCAAAGTCGCTTTCAGTGTAGTGGTGTGCGATATGACGATATTAAATTGTTAAGGATTATAAAGTGGGGATGATCTCATAAAGCAGAAAGATCGTCAGATCGTCTGTGTGGGCGCAGAGACTTTGACGCACACTCGACTGACCGATCGTAGCACATTACGCTCAGTGCATGGTGGGATCTCCTGTTTGGTTATGTAGCGTGAAGCCATGGCGGAAAGAGAAAAGGAGATAAAAGCTTGAAAATGTCTGAACAAAAATCTGTTCTAAAGCAGCTGTATTATTCACTCAGATTATAGAAATTGCAGCTAGATAACATTTGTTCTAAATTGTTGCACTTTAAGAGATAACCAGTTACTTAAGTTTGCATTTATATTTGACCCTTTTCAATAAGTTATTTGGTAGGTTTAGTTTTTATGTTAAAAAAGTGCACTTTATTGTTGTTCATTACCTTTTTTGTTTACATTTATGTTAACAATGTTTACATTGCACATTTTTATAGAAATTGCACCATTTAAATTAAAACCTTTTCAGAAAGTTTCTTTGAATTAAATTGTCATTTTTTTCCCTTTTAGGGTTTTACATGTTTTATATGTTAAACATATGAAAAAAATGGTCAGACATGCAAATTAGTCTAAAAAAATTAACATAAAAAAGAATTGTGATAAAATCGTGATCACAATTTTATTTTCAAAACATCGTGATATGATATTTTTGCCATATCGCCCACCCCTATTTCAGTGTAAATGAATCTTACGGTGAATCCCAGTTCTACCCCTTAGCCCTTCCCCTTCATCTGACCCCTTCTCCCTTCCCCCCCCATTTTAAGGGCCAAGGGGAAGGGGTAAAAACACACTCCTGAAAAACTACATGCTACTGGATGCTACATCATCACCCAAAGCTGCCAGCTGGCTGTGATGTAAGCTGATGTGACAATGGCCTATGCTACAGCCGCGAAAGCTAGTTTATTATAATGATAAGTTTTAAAATACAACCAACAATTCACAACATGATCAAATTTTTTTTGATGATTTAATCATTACTTAAGCACTTCCTTCGGTCTACGCTCTGCCTTCTTGTGAGCAGGTGCAGTGTATTATGGGAAATTCTCATACCCCTTCCTTTCAAGTGAGGTTTGTATTTGTTTCAGGGGCTGTTTAGCTCTACATCTTAGCCCTAGGGAGAATCAGAATACCTCTTCACTAGATATAAACCCCCAAAACTAAGGGGTAAAGGGTGAGAAAAGGCTTAAGGGGTACAACTGGGAAGTCTCAATTACACAGGTTTGTTCCAGCAGCCTAATCAAATTAAAACAAAATATTTAAAGCAGAATAATTTGCTCCCCTGACCTCTATGAATACCCTGTGATTTGTGTTATCAAATGCTGGAACAGAGAGGAAGGGGAGTCTTTGAAGTCCAGCAGCATGTCCTCCCACCACCATGATAAGCTCAAGAACATGTAGACAGACACTCGATGAAGAGCGACGGCGTTGGATGTTCAAGGAGAACTATAATGTCAAAAAACATTAAAGTGGAGCAGATGGGACCAGTATGGAGATGTCCTTATAAGTGAGACTGTAAGTAAAAGCATTCCCATCCAGAGAGTTTAATAATTGATTTGTTTACATTTGAGCTGGACTGGTAGGTATAGAAGGAGGTGCTCAGCTTACAGCACTGCACTTAAAGCATTCAGTTATATTTTATGATGCCGTTAATCTTATGTTAAGAGTGGCTTGTAAAGCTGGGTGGCCTATATTTGGTTGATAATCATCTAAATGCATGTGTTTTTATTGTGTTGTGGGACACAGAAATTCAGACACACATAAGCACAATCACTCAGAGTGAGTTTCTTTTAGTCTAAAACCAGAAAGAGAACCACAAACCACAAATGTACCTCCAAAAATACTGAAGGCTAGTTAGCTAGATAGTACAGGCTGTGACTTTTCTTATAAATCAAATTTGACTGGTTTTCAACAGGGCTGGACACTCCCCTATTGCCACCACACATGGATTAAAGGCTCAAAATGGGTCCATGGAATTGGTGTGGATGAGGAGTGAGCCAGCTGCTTTGTAAAGTATCAACACACAGCCCAGTTTCTTGATTACCTCCACTAAAGAGGTCATGTTATTGCCGGCGTCTTTTTGTTTTTGTTAGTCTGTTTGTTTGTTTCTCTGTTAGCAACATAACTCAAAATGTTACGGACGGATTTCGATGAAATTTTCAGGAAATGTCTGTATTGGGACAAGGAAAAAATAATTCGATTTTGGGAGTAATCCGGATGATGACGAAAAATGTGATTTCCGTTAATAACTACTAAACTAAAATAGATATGATGAATCCAATTGCTAATGTATGTTTTCATGATCAAGGAATCTAAATATTTAGATTAAATAAAGGTAGGACTCGTATTTATGGTGAAAATCACAATATTGGTGAGGACTGTGGTCTCTGTGCTCTCTTTGTGCTGTTCTAGATTTTATTTGCCACTGGTGGTGTGGAGCCCAAAGTGCTTGGGCTCCACACCACCAGTGGAGCTTGTTACAAGCTGTAACTCACTTTGGCAATACATTTTTTATCCATGTTTGCCGTGGTTTATATAAGTCTAATGGATAAAACTGATTACCAAACCACTGATAATTTTGTTGACATAGTATGTTTGTCATATCATAATTATTTTTTTTCATTTGAATATCAATTGTTGGTGCATTGAAGAGGAGAGTGCTCCAATGGCATTTTTCTTTTACCGCGGAAGATGGAAATTCTGACAACCCAGTTGGAAAACATAATCTGGAGCACCATAAAAGATGGGACCCCAAGTTCATCAATAAAACATGGCTGCTCTGAGTGTAAACAGGAAGTAATAGTGGTGCATTATTACCTAAAATAACAACTTAAGGTTGTTCTTATGCTCTGAAATCAGTCACATTGATAGTATTATGCAACGTCTACAAGTAGACATGTTTGGATGTTGACTTCTGTACACAGTCATCTTGTAGTGTGCTGTTCATATTGTTTATGAACTAACAACGCGAACCGCAGCTGACGCCCGAGTGGGTTGGTGTTGATCTATTAAAGTGCCACAAAATGTGGAAACTTCATGTAGTTGTATGGTCTTAGGAAAAAGTGTTTTAAGTTACAGTTAAAGTTGTTATTTTATAACGTAAGTTCTATCAATGTGAAAGTGTTTTCCAACCTCTGCTCACAGTTGAAACCGAAATGCGCTTCAACTCAGATAAGACGTCATTCCCAGTTACCCTGTCAAACCTAAATGGAACACAGCACAACAGAGCATCTCAGACACCGAGAATAGAGGTGAATCAGGGGTACTCGGCATATGAAAACTAGAGGGGTTTTTTTTGGTGTTAGCTGTTATGAATATACCACACTTAAAGTAGTCGTTGAAACTGAATATACAAACCAGAGTTTAGACAAATCATAACCACTTAAATAGTGTAGGTAAACTCACTGTCCATATGATTTATTTTAGCAAAACATGGCTTGCAAATTAAGAAGCCTTTTTGGTAACGTTTATCCAATTTAAGACATGTTCCAAAAACAAATTAAAAAACAAAATTTGGATAAAGTGACCCCTTACTATCAAGGGCTGTCACCTTGTTTTCAATTAAGGGAGTAAAAGTCCATATTTGAACTTTAAAAATAAATTCAACTTGAGAATATACAGCTCTGCAGGTTGCCTGATCCAACAGAGGGTGCTTCAAGCAATAAGCTCAAGAACAGGAAGTACACCTGGAGAAAATTGAGTTCAGGCAAAGCCACTGCATGGAAGCATTTTGGGCTCCACACCACCAGTGGCAAATTAAAATGAGTGTTGATAATGTGCAAAGCAGCTGGCTCACTCCTCATCCACACCAATTCCGAGGACTCATTTTCCAGCCTTTATTCCAACTGCAGTGGTAGTGGAGGAGTGCCCAGCACTGTTGAAAGATGGGAAAGATGACAGCCTGTACTACCCAGCTAAGTAGCCTTTGGTATTTTTGGAGGTAAATTTGTAGCCTGTGGAACTCTCTCTGCTTTAAGACTGAATAAAAAAACTAAAATCTTATGTAAAAAGAAAAAAAACATGTTCTACACCACACCCAAAATAAACCAACCAACAAAGCCCTACAGTGCACTCTGGTTTTGTGTCCACATGTGTTTCTGAATCCCTGAGTCCCAAAACACAGTGCCATTCCTGCCATGGCTCCTGAAGTGCCTGCGCGCGCCCCTCCTCACGCGCCCTCCTTTGTACACCCAAACCATGATCCAAACGTACGAACACAAACCAATAGGACAATATCTTCTTCTTCCTCCTCCTCTTCTACACAAGAGCGGTGTCGCTGTGTGCTCCTCGCGCTGTGTGAGAGTGTGTGCGCGCGCGTGTTATCAGCAGGGGCTCCACTTCACTCAAAGAGCAGTGAGGCCGCGAGTCTCCAAATGCGGTATGACTCACTGAATCTGCGCACAAGCCCGAGCCGAGCTTGGCGTGCGTGCGTGCGTGCAGCATAGTGAAAACCTGTCTGTGGAGCAGTGTGTAGACAGAGGGGGAGATGTGAGTGTGTGTCCTTGGTCTGGCACGACACACAAAAGCACATTTTTTAACTCGCGCGCATGGCTATCATATACACCATATGGGGGACTTTCATGAAACACATCTTTCCAGGGCAATGCTGCGATTTTAAGTATTCCCCTCACGTTTGATCGGAGCTTGCAGGGGGGCCAGTGAAAGCACACACTGGGGACACACCTCCATTTGACATTGACACACATTAAACCCCCTCGTCTGGTGCGCCAGGGAACCAAAACACCCCCCTTTGGTAACCCCTAACTCCCTTTATCCACCTGCAAAAAACAATTCACACAATTTTGAGTATTTCCTCATGAAGCTGCACGTTTTTACACACCACAAAGGAACAGCAGTGATGCCCAGGCTGGGCTGATCAGAACACAAAGCAAAGGATGTGGAGACACGAGGGCTCAGGTTCATGTTGGATTCAAGTTCATGCGACACCACAATGTCAATACTGGCCTATATTCGGTCTGCGGGAGATTTGAGCCATGCCATTGAACTGTCATGCCTGGGTAGCCTATTATGGGGAGGGGGAGGGAGGGGGAGACAACAAAGACCCGCTGGCCATGCCACATGTGCATGTCAATAACACGCACCCTCTAGCAGACGCGTATCCAGGTCACAGGCATGCAAAAACACCATCAAGATGCATTTTTGTGCATGGAATCTGATTGTTCGCAGGATCACTATTTTGAGTAGGCACAAAGGGGAAATACCAAATACTTAGACATGAATTTGCATGCTGCATAAGGAGCATCCTTGCGCATCCCAATTCTCTAAGAAAACACCTTCAATGTCGTTTTGCTGCCTTATTGTGGCACTTCTCCTGAATGAGCAATGACATATCTGCACAGGCTACTCCCTGACTTTCTCCAAGAGGACACAAAGAGCTAAATCATGAACTCCAGCCGCGTAACGCTCACAGAATAAAAACTTACCTTTCTTATGTAGATGGGACACAATGAAAAATCTTCACACAAAAGGAAGGACTTCTAAAAATATATCGCAAGTCTCTGTCTCCACTTGTCTTCTTCTGGACTCCAAAACCGGCTCGTCCAATCTTCCCAATATTCTCCTGTGGATTCACTTTATCTCCTTCCACCTCCTTTATTTTTCGCGATGCCTCCTTCTCCTTCTTCCTCTCAGTTTTCCCTCAGTCTGTGTTGTTTTTTCTGCTTTCTCCAGCAGGAGGAAAATTCAGCAGAGGAAAAATATGGAGCGGTCAATCAAAAAGGCGAGAGGGAGCGGTGGAGTTTGTAGGGGTGGGGGAAAGTTGAAGCCGAGTAAATCCGGAATAAACACGGGTAAAACTTAAAGTCCGAACACAAATATACAAATTTAAGTGTTTGATACGAGTTCTATTCGATAACGAGTCGAGCAGACTCACAATTAACCGGGTTTTTGTGAGAAACTAGCACGCCTTGCTTTCTGTCTCCCCCTCCGAAAAGCCTCCAAGATGGTACAGTCCACCCCTTGTTCAGCTAGTGGAACTGAGCCGAACGCTCGAGCTTCCCGCCTGGGCAAAAGCCAGCAGGTAAATAAACGCACCTGAAGTTAAAAAAAACAATCAATAACAGGTGATAACACGTAAAAGTCAAGACTACAAATGAATAAACAATCACACCTTCAACTTAAGGGACTCCTACGGTCCAGACATCCGCCCTGAGTGGCTTTAATGGGGGTCACAGAGAGCGGTTTAGGGTCACTCGCCCTATGGAGGACTTATGGCGTTGTCATGGTCACGACCGTTAGTTTGCCAACTAAGAGAGAGGAAATATGCTCAAGAAAAATGGCTTTTGTCCCTCACACGCTCATGTAAGGTTGACTTTTTGTGGTCCACGTAGATTTTGGGGCAATACAAAGTCCTTATCACCGGTGTTGCCAGATATTTCTACCGAAAAAAGCGACCAGGTACATAAAACAATCCAAAACTAAGCAACCTTGAGCTGTTTTTCTAATGTAGCCTAACATTTTTAAGGAGCACGCTACAAAAAGGTTGTTTTAAATTTCGTCCAAATTACACAAGTGTCACTGACATTTTTTTTTCTTATTTGACTCTTATTCAAAATTCTTTCTTTATACAGAAGTAAAGGGAGGGGCTGCTGTTTTATTATGCTAAACAGTCAGTCTAACTTTGATTTTTCTAGCCAAAAGGACTTTTACTAAAGTTTTTTGTTGATCCTCTGCAGCTTAATTATGGTAAAACAGTAATAGTTACATTAGAAATAAATTTAATCCCAAACATCTGCACTTAGAAAAAATAAAATATACCCCAAAAGGAAAGGTAAATAAGTTTGACTAAATACGGCATCCATTTATAGATTATTATAACAAAGGTAATTCCAATAAAAATAACTGGGCAGGGCCCAGAACACATGGTGTCCTCCGGTCAGTGTTATGTTATTGTTAGATTTAATTTCTTATTTATTTCAATATTTTTATTATAATGACCTCACTTGCATTTGTGATTGTGTTTACTTACATGTACATTATTTGTGTTTTATTAATGTATTAAATTAGCTCTCTTTCTGTTTGTATTTGGAAAGAAAAACCCCAAGAAGCTGAAAAAAAAAGAAAGAAATTGAATCATGTCTATAAAGATTTCTTTTTGGTGGGAACGCCATATTTGCCCTATTTTTTAATGTGAAATTTATTTGTGTTTACAGTGGGACAAAAAAGTTTGTGCAACTTCTGAATTGAGTTTATATTGATAGCAGAGATCATCACATCACTCCTTGGTTTGGAGCCCAGCAAGCTAGAATTAGCGACTATTTTCAGAACAAGCCCAATAACAGGAAACCCGCAACTGCCAGTATGTACGAAAAACAGAAGAAGCCCAACTTCGCTTATAATAAGCAGACTTGGCAACTATGCTTATCACTCAAATAGACAGCTTGAGGAAGGGGTGGCCAACTGGAGGCCCATGGACCTTTTGTGGCCCATTCCCCAAACTTAGTGTGGACCACTAGTTAATCTACTGAAAAGCAAAATTAATCCGCTGCAGTTGATACAATTCTGCCGCCAAAGTGCTGACAAGGGCCAGAACGAGACCATGTATAACACCAACAGTATTTACGTACGCTGGTTCCATGTTAGCTATTGCATTGATTACCCCTAACAAGGAGATTGTATTTTAACCAGCATGTTTATTTATTTGTTTGTTTGTTAGCAAGATCACAGAAAAAACTACAGGACAGATTTTGCTGACATTTTCATTTGATGTTGGTAATGGCCCGATTTAAAAATTATTAGATTTTGTTAATAAAAAGGCCATTAACAAGTGATTACTTTTGCTCAACAGCTGTCTGACTAATAATGTTATCAACATTATTCTGAGAGCAAGGTGTTGGTTTTCTGAATCAGGAATCGTATTATGATGTTAACTTTATCACTTAAGTATTGCTTATAGATGCAATTGCAATATCTGAGCTACCTTGCCGGGGGTTTGTGCTCTCTGAGTGCTTTCTAGTTTTAAAATTATTTTGCTGGTTTATAAATCTCTACAAGACCTGGCACCAGAGTACTTCTTGGAGCTGGTTTTGGTTTAGGACCATGACGGCCCCTTAGATCCTGTGGTGGTGCTGCTTTTAGCTGTTACACTTCCAAAACTGTGCAGCAAACTTCCAGAGGATTTGCAAGTGTTGAAATGCTTAAATACAATCTAAAAACAAATGTATTCAGCCTGGCATCTCGAATTTGATCATTTAAATGACTAACATTTCACCTTACTTAAGTTTTAAATTTAAGTTTTAAATCTTAATGTTTGATGTTTCAATATATATTTTGTATATGTTTATATTTCTTACCGTGATCATACAGTTTACCTGTTCAGGCTGATTTAGAAACAAAACAAAGCCCAATCAGCCCTCTTAATTGCTAGCAACAGTGAATTTAAAATCACAGATTTTTTTTCCCCCTTGCTTTATGGGTCTTTCTCATTAAAAGTTCTCCCAATTCTAACTCAGTTTTGCAAAAATTTTACAATTATATAAAAATCTATAATAGCATTTGTCCTGCCTTTACAACAATTCTGAAAAGGATATTCAATAGTTAAAATATGAAAACTAATGATAGTTTCCTTACAAAGATAGTTATATACATATATACATATATACATATATGTTATTGAAAAATAACAGCTTGTTTTAAAGTTGAGGTGTATTTTTGCATCAGTTAAACAATGAGAACAATCAAACATTAAAACTTCAGAAACAACATCAATAGAGATAAAATATAAAAGATGATAAAAGAGATTCATTGTTAGGTTAAATGGTATAAATTGTTATATTTGGAAAAAAAAAAGGGCGTAAATGAAATCCTTCAAAATGTATTTAAAAGGCTCTAAAAGTATTTAAACTTGAGCACCTTGAGTGATTTGTTTTGTAAGAATGGATGCGTAAGATAAGTAAAAAATTTATTAATTGCGGTGCTGTTTCATGTTTTTATTTGCTAATTAAGGTGAAACAAATAATTAAAAACTATGAATTTCTTTACTTTGCAACTTCTTCAAGAGGTTAGAAAATGCACGAGGTCAAGGAAATGAAACAATGTTTGTGTAGTGGTATTACTTTACAGATCAACAGATGCACCGAAAAAACTCAAAAAAACATTTGGTTAATACAAAGATTCAGATTTAAGATGGAGCTTCTTAAACATTTTCTCTAACTGCTCTAAGTTTACGTCTTCTCTCCTCCCCTCAGGCTCTGATGTCACCAGTTCCTCCACTGACTCCATGAAGACCTGAACTTGCATAATGAGCTCTCTTTCTGCAGGAACAGAGGAGGAAATAAACATGACACATGAAATCCCAGCCGGCACAGTTCTGTTCTGTATTCAGATGAAGAGCAGAGCTGCAGAGGAGCAGACCATCACTCATCATCAGTGGTTATGTAAGCCAGCTCGTACTTTCCCGAGTGACACACATACTCTTCTGTTTGTATTGCCTTTGGATGACCACAGTGTTTCCTGAACGAGCTTCCCAGCTGAACGGGGAATGGAAAAGAAAACAGTGAGGGTTTGTAATGGGTCTGTGGTTCTCAGTAATGGTTCAAACAACCTTCACATATAATCCCTCTGCTAGGACTGCGGCTCTATTTTTGAATTATGAGGATTCTGTTGGATATATTTCTAAATGCTTCTTTCACAACAATCTGTTAAGATTTTCCAGGCAAAAAAAGTATTTTCCATGGATAAGAATCAAGCAGTGTTTGGAAAAAGACTCCCTCAGTGTGTTATCTGCATCACAGCCGGCAGTTCAAATCCCTCCATGGCCCTAAATTAACCACCTTACATAATGGCCCTCCGGCCCTCGCCTTTGTCATGACGGGGTGAGCCAGATATTTGTTCCATCTGAGCACACTGACGCACATTTAAACAAGTTACCATGTCACTGTGAAAACCCAGATTGTATGTGTGCAACTCAGAAAAAGTCCAACAGCTATGGTTAAACATACTATTTATGTTCGGCTGCTTTCAAAGGATTTTTTCATCCTTTTCCACATTAAGAGCAAAGATGTGCAAAAATAACTGCAGACATGCACGGCAGCAGCTGCTGACAGTTATATATCAGTGGTCATCTCTTATCTTGTCCAAACAGCTGTGCAGCACGGCTGGATTAAAAGGCTTTCAGGTGACGTAGCAAAACACTCTTTTTGACCCGAATGCTAAGTCCAATAAGCACAACAAAATCACGAGTTTTGAATATGAGCCCAAACAGCTTTAAATATTAAAGGGGCCACGCTGTAAAAAAAAAATCATAAAAAAACTGTAATTTTCCAGCAGCTGGGGCGCCAAAAAAATACTGTGAAATAACAGAAAATTGCTTTCTCATAAAAATACAGTTTCTTTCCGTAATTAAAATACAGTTTGTAGTTGTAATTTTAACAAGATTTTGCCTTAATTTAAGGTACTTTAACATTTAATTACAAACATTTAAAGTTGAAAACAATTGAATTACCCGTAAATATGTTAAATCGACATTGTAATACGCAGAATTATGCTTAAATTTACAGGAATTTGCTGCTGATAGTTGGTTCTAATGACATAATTATGATATTTTTTATGTTTTTTGGGGGGCATTTTGTGCCTTTATTGATAGGAGAGAGACAGTGGATAGGCTTGTGAAAGGGGGTGAGAGAGTAGGGGAAGACACTCTGCAAACTGGTCACAGGCGGGATTCGAACCTGGACCTGCAGAAGCAAGTACATGGGGTGCCTGGTTGCTAACCACTCTGCCAAACCAGCACCTCCTTATGACATTATTTTATAGAAAAAGCTTTTTTTTTTAGAGTTTTAAAGTTGAATTTTACAGTTCATTCCCTTAAATAACAGAAACACATTTGTAAAATTACAATACACTTGTTAATGTATTTTAACAATAAATATTCGTATTTCTAATGGGGTTTCTTTGTATAAGAACAGAAAAACTGTGTTTTTTCACAGTTTCAGTAATTTCCTGTTATATTACATTTGACATGTAAAATCAGTTTATTTTTGTGAATTAATTGGCATTTTGAAAATACAGAAAAAAAAGTAAAATAAACAGTAAAATACTGTTATATTACTATTTTTTTTACAGTGCCCACAACACAAGAGGATGGTCAATATGCGGGGAGCAAGGTGCAAGCAATTTTCTCTTGTTTAATTTGTAGAAACGTGTGAACTGGAATGCCTTACCAAGGTTATATTTTCATTTGCGTCAAAACTGAGACAGGTAGCAGCACATTTAAGAAGTTGCAAACAAAAAAACAGAGCAACAACAAACACTGATCAGCCAATCACAGAGCAAGGAGTTACCAGTCAAAGAACCTACAACTCGAAAAGTCCTCAGATTCTTTTTTAACTATATTTTAATACATTTGAGGAGACCAGCTCCACAAGACAGATTTCAAGCTGCAGAGCCAGCTTTATTTTCAGGATGGAAAATTAAATCTTAGGACGTAGTCTCATACTGAAGACGGAAGCTCCTGGCACATTTCACATAAAAAAGAAAATTAATCAAGCACAGAGGAAGCAGGTTTTGTTTTGCCTTAAAGATAAAGAAAATGTCAAGGATTTTGTTAGGGAGTAATTAATGTAGGCCAGCCAGCTTATGAATTCAGACCAACATCACCGAAGTCAATCACAAGCATTGAAGTTGTATCATAAAGAAAACCAACACATTTCTGAAATTCAACTCTTTCCCTCTTTATTCAGAATTTCACAACATTAAAGGTGCTATGAGGAGAACCTATTTCAGGCAACATAAAGACTTTGCTACCCATGAGCACGTGCGGCGACTGTCGTAAAGACGTGACCCAAGCCAAAGCCTGCGTTTGTTGTGATGCTAATGAATGCAGCTCGGACCTTCCTCAGAACTCTGCATTGCTTTACAACTTCTTTTTTCTACAACTTACAGGATGCAAAGTGGCGAGGTAATGTATCTCTTTCTCGTTACGTAGCGGTAGTTTTTGATGTATGACGACAAGCAATTTTTGGAAAACTTAGTATCGTGTTTTGTAGCCTGCTATATATCGCTACTTACAGCCTGGTGCTCTAAGACGTGTCCGCATAATATAAATTTGCTCTAGTTTTAACCATCTTGTTCCTGAAGTTGAGTATCCAGGCCAGTCAAGCCCTGTCCGACCCGACCAGAAGGCTAAGGAATAGCATTTATAGATAACCTATTTTGATGCTATAAAACTCATCTTAAAGTGTGTATTTCCATCAGGCATATATCTAAAAGTGAGACTTTTTTGTAATTACTTAGAAACTCCTCATAGCATCTTTAACCAAGAAATCATTGGGCTTAATGATCCATTTAAAGTGATTTAAAATGAACCAGACTAAATTAAATCAAACTGAGTCCAACAGAATTGCTCCATAATTCAATAAATATCATGTCAATCAAATAGTAGCCATTAAATCAAAATTATGAACTATTTGACTTGCAAAGGAGAGCCACAAACCACAGTGACAAGATTACTAAACAGTTAGAAAGCTTCAAGATGATATTTTATCCATCAGTCTTTTTCATTTTCTTTGTTTACATCCAGGTTGTAGGGCTCTCTGGCAGGACAGTTGCCTTTAACCCAAGCTGAAGTGGCTACAAGTGATGGCCAACTATTTTACTAATTTGACAGAACATTTGACTGGGATTTCAGGTCTGTATTGATGATTATTTGAACTGACTTATTAATGTGACGTGTAATGCTAAGTTATACTAACCGTAACCACAGAGCAAGCATAATACAAGGCCAGGGCATTATATGGTGATTTAATTGATAAATGAGAATTTTTTCTAGCGAAATCTCTTAATGAATTTAAGAGCATCATTAAGAATGTGGTGACAGAGGTATGTGGTTGTTTTTTTTGAAAGTCAAATGTATATTGTGTATTTGGTTATTTGTTTTAAACCTTGTGTTGTGTCATTTTCTATGCACTGTGACTCTGTACAGCTGCTATTTTTGCCAGGTCTCTCTTGTAAAAGGGATTTTTTTTTTATCTCAAATGGACTTCCTGGTTAAATAAAGGTTAAATAAATAAAAATAAAAAGTAAAAATCAAGTCTACAATCAGTTTTGGCCAATATCAACCTAAAAAATTAAGTATCAGATCGGTCAGTACTGAAATTCTTGCACACATTTACAGCCGATTTATCAGCCACACATATCGGTCATATCAGCTGGAATATCGGCACATAACACAAATACACATAACTGCTGCACCTTTTCATCACAGCATGAGTACATTTAGAAATCTTTTTGCTCGAGTGAAATGCTGTTTTTATTGTTTTACATTTGTGCCTCACAAAAGTATTCAGGAACACTGAAAGAAACAAAGCCATAATTCTTAATTACAGATTTTGTGCTCTTGACCAGAAATACAGGTATCAGCAGTAATTAATTATAAATGTTGACATATTGGATATGGGCAAAAATCTACTACCGTGCATCCCGAGCTCCAGTGTTTCCTATCAACACAGATGACTGTGGATTCTTGTAAGTTTTTGTACCTGTAAGTTCTTTGTTTTTGTAAAGGCTTGTTTTTATAAAACTAAGAAATGAAACAAGAGTTTTATTTTAGTCTATTTTATCAAATCATGTGTCTCTCAGTGTCAGTGAATAAAAGCCTACCTATGACTAGAATACGGCGTGTCCTTTTCCTCACAGGATTACAGCATCACTGTTATTTTAAAAAAGAGAATGCATCTTACTTTTGTGACATGTTTGGATTAAATAAAGTCTTGTTTGTAGGGGTGCACGATATTGGATTTTTGCTGATATCCAATATGCTGATTTTTTGATTCATTATCGCCGATACGATACTGACACCAATACCAATACTGATATTTCAGGTCAAGAGCATAAGCTGTATGCTTAATAAAAACAGACTCATCTCTTTCAGTGTTACAGCATATTATAGCATGAACAGATGTAGAACAAGCAAAACAGCTTTTAACTCCTGGAAAAATGAAACCCTCGATATTTAATGTACCCATGCAGTGATGAGAAGTAGCATCAATTTTGAACATTTGTGTAATTTGCTGATATTTCAGCCACTATGTGAGGCCTTCATATCGGCTGTAAATATCTGCATACATTTCAATATCAGCCAAAATAACGTGCACCCTTACTTGTGTATTTTTTGTGTAGTCTGTAGTTTTTTTTAACCTTGCATTGCAGCTGGATCAGTCTGCTTCAGAGGCCATTCACACAGAGAGGATATCAAGCATATCCACACAAGTTTATAATCATATCGGTGTGTCGTTCTGACAGATTTGGCATTTTTGGGTGCCTGAAAACACACACAGACTAGTGAAAAATATTGAACCGTCCATCTCATGTAAAGTTATGGTTATTTTGCTTTTAAATGTTGATTGCATAAATGTGAATGTTTTGGTCCATTTCTCATAGCCTTAATTCGAATGAGATACAAAAAAATCATAGAACAAACACATTTATCTTTTTATATTATATTTAAAATGTAGATAGTTTCTCCTTTTTAATCAAAATACAAACAAAAATATTTTCTGTATTATTTTTTCACATTGAAGTGTACATTTGTGTACATTTGATTGTAGTTTACAGCCCATTTACAACTGTGCGACTGTATGCATGTTTTCAGCTGTAGACACTTTTTCCATCCCATCTTCTTCTCTGCCACCAAATAAACACCCTCACCTGCTTCATCATTCATTTTCAGCCATGTTTCCCAAAACCACAGGGAGCCATGCTGTCACCAGCAGACAGCTGATTCATCTGACGTGACATGTTTGTGTGTTGACCTCTGAGTGACCTGACACAACCTCAACAATAAAATCTGACCTGATCCAAGAAAACGTTTTTAACAATCGCTGTGACCAAACGGTCCAGGAGCACCTGTACTCCACCTAAAAATGTCCCGTGGTCCACTTTATTCCTGTCTGCTCAGTCCAATGAAAACAAATTATGACTGTGTGTGTGTGTGTGGTCTGTGGGGATTTCTGGCCTGCCTCATGTCAGCCAGCACTGGACAAACAGATAAATACCTTCAAGTGCAAACATGCCGTTTAGCAGCACACAGAACTTTGTTTTGTACTGCTGCCAATGAAAAGGTTAGCTAAAGGAACAAACAGAGAACAATCAGCCTGGAAGTGTTTGTTTACTGATATGATTCTGGCTTCTGTGCTACAAAGACATGCCAGTAACTACATGCTGAGCCGGATGTGACTTTACAAAGCTGTTTTTTAACATTATAATCAAATCTGACTTTAACACAGATTGCTTTACTTTATTATTGTAGACTCTGAGCTTTTAAAAGGATACGCTAACATTTTTTTTGTTTGTTTTCATGTCTTGCCTCACTCCAGAGTCCATGGCAAGCAGGTAGACACCATTCTTTCAACTGTGTGCACAGTAACAAGGAAGAGATGGGCAGAGCTTGTCCACAGCTAATTAGCTTAGCTCAAACACTGGGAGTCATTGGGTAGTGTTAGCCTGCCTCTACCTACAGTCATCAGATAAGCTCTTCAGCAACTCTAAGCAGTCCTGTGTGCTTGTTGTGTCTTAATATTTTTACTGCACTATGTTACGTTACTAACAGAAGATTCACACAAACAGAAGAGCCAAGAAAAACAAAGCATGTCTGTGGTAGGCCTGTGCTCAAAATACAGATACAGCAAAATATCATCACACACTCCTTGGGGATACGTTTGTCAATACGGATACTACAGAATCGGTGCAGCCTCAGTGTTTTGACAGTTGTTGTCAATACACTTAAGGTAATGTTAACAATGGCACGGTTCGAAGCAGAAGCCAATGGTGAAGCACATGTTCTGAATTTCAACATACGTCTACCATATTTGAGGACCTGAATTTCAGTTTCCTAAGTTGTAGAATCACGTAAAACTGTTCCATTATTTTTCTATAAAAAAACAAAACTTGTCAGCAATTCTATTAAAAGCGTAGTCAATGTTAACAAATTAAGTGTACAAGGATACACATCGTATTGTGGCCTAACTGTGCGTTCACACCAAAAGAGGCAAAAGCGGCCAAAGCGGCAACGACGCCGGAAGTTAATACATTTTCAATGAGAGCCCGGCGTCCTGAGCGGCCAAAGCGTCCTGAGCGGCTAAAGCGGCTAAAGCGGCTAGAGCGTCCGCGGCCCCAGATGAGAAGTTGAGCCTCGCTCAACTTTATAGTAATTAGCTATAGCGCAGTTCAGCGGCAAGCGGTGGCAACCAATCAGAGTAGAGATGTCCTTCGACTTAGCGGGCCCTAAAGGACAACTCATGTAACCGGTTCCTAGTTCGGCGTCTCGAGTCATGGATGACATGCTGCACAACAAAGCATTTTATCAGCAGAATTTGAAAGCGAGCGCCATTTAAAAAGAGCAAAAATCGTCTGTTCTCTCTATTAGCGGAAGAATGCAGAAAAAATGGATAGGTCTGAGGGACCACTACAGGAAGGAGGAGAGAAAGACAGGAGGAGAAGTGGGTCTGCTGGAGGTGTGGGCCGTGTGTGGCAGTATGCCTCCGTGATGGGTTTTTGGACCCATTCTTGGAGAGTGTCCTTCCACCTCCAACCTTGATGAAGGTCCGGTGGAGGGAGAGGAGAGCAGGGAAGATGAGGGAGAGACAGAAGAGTATGTCACACACACACACGAACACACACTGTGCAAAAACGCGCTCCTTTCCACCACAAGATTTTAGTATATTCAACACTGTAAAAGTTTGATGTCGTGGATAAATCAATATTCTCTCCTTTGTAAATTGCTTCCTGCCTGTCAATCCGCTCGTGACTAATTAGATGGTGATTTTACGTTATGTTCATGCTATGTTTTAAGCTGAAGTTGAACAACAGCAAGCAGCTGCTGTTGTGAAGAAGTCCGCTGCGTGGCTCCTTTAAATGACAAGCAAGATTTTACGTTGACGTCAGTCACGTGACGAGCGGCCAAAGCGGCTAAAATATTTGGCCTCTTTGGCCGTTGTCGGCTGTCTCGGGCGTGCTTGCCGCTTTGGCCGCTTTTGCCTCTTTTGGTGTGAACGCACAGTAAGTGTAGGGACACATTAGTGCTGTGCTCAAGACCACTCTATCCGAGACCAAGACTTGCCCAAGACCAAAATGCACTGAGACCAAAGACAAGATCAAGATTTTTGGGAGTCGAGACCAAGTCGAGGCCAAGACCGAGACAATCCGAGACCGAGTCGAGACCAAGACCATCAAAATGAAATTTAAAAACCATGTCAAGGTTGAACAGTTAAGGGCGGTGTCACAACCTCAGTCACAACACTGGGAAGGTTGCAGTCATCACAGGGGGAAATAACACATGAATTGAAGCTTTTTGTTGTTTTACCAAGTGTTCCTCCTTATTCACATTAATGAAGTTGAAGAACAGCCGGTCAGTGGTGGTCTTTATCGGTCTTGATGGAAAATCCCGAGTCCAACCAGCCCAAGACCGAGACAAGACCAAGTGAAAATGCTCTTGAGTCCAAGACAAGACAAAGACCTTCAAAATGTGACCGGTCTTGAGTAACACAACACTAGGCTTCTCATTTTGAATAGTCGCTTGGCACTGTGAAATTGAAAAGTAAAGTAGATGACTTCTCTTTAAAAAAAAAAAGTAATATATTATGTTAGAAAAATACATGGTTGCTTGTTTTCGGCTTGTTTTTATCTACCTGGTTGCTTACTTCAGAAGAAAAATCTGGAAACACTGGACTGGAGCTCTCATTCCACATGGTATGTGACGTGATTTTGTAAAATAAAGAGCACAAAAAAAATACCTGTTATGTTCTCAGTAGAAGATCTGTGTGTAAGCCTACACCTTTAGGAACAGATGTGGTAATCTGCCCAAATTCAGCAACATAAAAGTAACGTGAAAGTAACAAGTAAAGTAAGAAGTTAATTTCTACAGAGGGTAACTAATTAAAGTCATGCATTACATTTTTAAAAAGTAACGACTAACCAGCAAACGCTAACTTCCCCAACACTGGTCAACTCTTATGGCCCTTTTCCACTAGCACGCCTTGGCTCTACTCGATTTGCAGCGTGTTTCCACTGGCCTAGTGCCTCCTAAAACAAACTAGTTTTAGTACCTACTCCGCTCTGGTTCCAAGCGAGCTGAGTCGAGACTGAAAGATGACGTCACCGACTGCCAGCTACTGATTGGTCAGACAATGTCATCATCGATGAGTCAGGAGCACAATGACCTAGCATGCTAGCGGTAGCTACCATTAGCTTACCCTCATACGTCTTTTCTTTGCAGCTCGATTGCTCTCGTCCTCGGCTTCATTCTGTTGTATAGCTTCCAAAACTCTCCTGTGCTTCTCAAGGGGTATTTCTTTTTGCCACCTGCAGCCTTCTTCTGCTTTCCTTTTTTTCTCGGTTTGTGACAAAAAGCCACAGATTGTTGTGTCGTGCTCAAAATGACGTCACCGCAGAGCTGCTCAGCGACACTGCAGCCCGTTGGGCAGGCGACTGGGGCTAATGGAAAAGCAGCACAAGGCAAGTAGAGTAGAGTTGGGTAGAGTCAGGTAGAGTAGAGTAGGGCTAATGGAAAAGGGCCATTACTGTCATTCACAAGCATGTTGGATCAAATATCCAAAGATTTGTTGATGTACCCAACAAACATCACAGTAACCCAGCTGCAGTTGACTAAGCCTGGCCTGATTTAGCTCAACACAGCTCATCATTTTCCCATATGTCGGCCAAAACGTCAGAGTATAAATGTTGATTTTTGGTAAAATGTTGTTTGTTTCCCTCATTAAAATCCTCAAATTGACAGAACATTCCTAATGACCTTCAAGTCTGCAGTGTACAGCTATGTTTTTCCTCCCTCTGGTGGCAGCTGTTTCAGAGATGATGCATTCTCCATGCTGTAAAAGAAAATCTGAGATAAATCCTTCATGTGCCTCCAGGCTTCCAATCCATGGATTCACCCCATCATCTTAAGCAGCCATTTCAGAATCTGTTTGGTTAAATAGTCCAGCATCAACGCAGACTGTAGGCATCGTCACACGATCACTGCCACTTCAAAATCAGTGAACCCAGCGTTCCTGTTCCAAACCACAATCAGCAGCACCTTTGGCCTGAGGGTGACGATCACCTTCATCATCATCCTCAGCTCCTCTTCTTTCTCTTGTCCGTTGGCACAAAAGTTCTCCGCTCTTTTCAAGATAACGGTTGCACACAAAAAGATGAAAGACTGCTGATCTGCCCCGCTACTTAAAAATCTATTTTTACGCCGACAGGAGGAACAATCATCAACGTTGAGGCCTTTGATCCATCAGATTTTACAGCACTTCACGGTTCAGTCAAATGTCTGAATTATTCCTTATGGAGGCCCAAAACTCAGCCAGATGTTTGTCTTCGTCTCCTCCACACCCTGGCCGTTGTTGGGTCCAGAACCAGACCTTCCGCCCTGTGTCCTTTTGTTGTTTCTGTACTCTTCCTGTTGATTTTTACAAAATCTCTTTGTGAATGGAGTGTCTTTGATTGGACTGCCGGCTGCTCTTCCCTCCATGACTTCAAGTCAGACTGGATAATGTGCTGCAGCTCCACTGGGTCATTGGGGACCAGATCAGTCTCTTTTTAATCACTGTATTTGAACTATTGACCTCTTCTGCCCTCACGCGTGCCCTCTTTAACCCTCCACAGCCGACCTCCTGCTGGCTTCAGTCCAAAGAAGTTAGCGCTGATGGAAAACTAAGAAAACCAGGAGTGAGAAAAACCTTTAGCATTAATGATCAGAGGCCAGTCTGGCTGTTTCTGCTTTAACATTCTGAATAAAACATTGTTAAATAAATCACAGCTCACAAGTGACCATCCAGTTGGTCCTCATGGCTATGGCAGAAATATTGAGTTTTAAAAAATAATCAGAAATGCTTGCCATCTGGTTCTTTTGGTGGTTCTTGCAAGCACTGTCATTGTAAACATACAACAGAGGTTAGGTTTAAGAATCAAAAGCAGAAAACATCAGATGCATTATACCATTTCCCAATAAACATTAAAAATCTTGTGCATGTCTTCACCATGAACCTTATTTCAAGCACTTATCTAAAACCAGTATTCTAATGCTGTGTTCCATTAACCATGGAACTGGGAAGAGGGAAGTGGGATTTTTAGAAAATATTTTATTTAACCTTTATTTAACCAGATAAATCCCATTAAGATCAGGATCTCATTTACAAGGGCTACCTGGCCATGAGGTCAGCAGCACACGCCAAATATCAGGAAAACAAGGTTCAGGCAATAAATTACATCCAATACTCGAAATACATGTAAAGTAACAAACCAGTGACTGGGAGTGACAGGCTCTAAGGCGTGTGGTGGCCATCTTGGATATCTCAAGGCCCTTTTACACAACAACATTGTCCCCAGAAACAGAAAGATTTTTCCTTTGCGTTTTCAAAAGCACTCTGCGTTCACATGGAGACAGTGTGATAATAATGTGGGAATTATGTCATCATTGAGTTATCAGCGTTCCAGTTACAAAGTCTGAAAAATCATGCAGATCTACCAGGCTATTGCTAGCAAGCCCTGCGTCATAGTTAACAAATACCACTTGAAAAATGTAAATAACACTATGGCAGCATTTCCATAAATACAAGTTGAACAATATCTTATGGCGGATTCAGTGTCATAAACACTAGTCAGAAGTGCAAATAAACAGAATATTACAGGAACTTCATAACTGTTTACACTGGAGGCAGCCATCATTGATTGTCAACTAGAGGTTGGTGAGGATCCCCAGATTTCCCAGTAGGAAATTCCAACCTTGGGGGCATTCCAGTTGAAATTTCCCACTTGGCACTTGGAAAAACTCGACTTCCCAGTACAACTGGAACGCAGCATAAATACCATTTAGATGTGAGCTGAAGAATCAGGAAGTACTAAATAATCAATATCACATTTTTGGACTTATTCTTGTATCACTCTTAACCATAATGGTGCATTCCAGTTGTACTAGGAAGTCAGGATTTCCAAGTGTTAAATTTCAACTGGAATGCCCTCTAAAGTAGGAATTTCCTAGTCGGAAAGTTGGAGAACCAAAGTTGGAAAGTTGACAACCAAAGATGGCTGCCTGGATGTAATGATACGTTCTAGTTAATCAAGAACTGGTTGCAAATTAAATTAAGTCACTGCTCCCTCTGGTTGGAAGTTATCACTTCAAAGTTAGAAGTCTTCAGCCAAACCAACTTTACCATCTTATCGTTGCAACAGAGCAAGTATTGGTGCAAAATCAGAGAAGATCATTTGAAGAGATATCCTGTTTGAAGGAAGGCCTAAACTGCCAAACAAATTCCCTTAGCCATGGCAACTGTGGGTGCAGGAGCATAAAAAAAACACCTTGAACTCGTCCCAGAAGACCCCACATTTAAAAATCTGAAGCCTCCTCATACATTTGGAATGATTTTCTTCATCTGCAGTCTTTCATGTTGACTGGATTCCATTCATGAATTATTCATTTTTCTTTTCCGTCTCATATCCGACCGATGCCCTTCAGTTGCACATCACTACAAAATCCTCTAATGCGGATGCTTTACAACACAACATTTACTTTTCAGGCACTGAGCTGACACACTTTTCCAGTGTGATTAACCACGTCCACATTTACGAGCCCTCAGTCAGGCGAGGCCACACGTGTACTCACAAAACACTCTGATTATGTTGATGGGCTTATTTACTTAGCCAAGAAGAGCGTGATTGTAGTAACATACTGATGCTGTTGGCTGAAAAGCTCATAACACTTTGTTTTATGAGTTTAGCCTAAACAGGTGGACGAGAATGCTTATGTGGCGATTTACAACTCCAGCAATAAATCTGATACATTTTTAATGGAAACCAGATTTTTCTTTAAATGAATGATCCAAGCTTTCTCTTAATACCCTGATCCAATCTTTTATATTAAGGAGGTGTCACTTACATTGATCTGTTTAATTTGTAATGTATTTGAATAGAAGGAGATAACAAATGTGTTTTGTGAGAGCAAATTGACTCGGCACATGATCCTCTTCTTCTTTTTCATGGATCTCATACATCTTACTGCCTAATAGTGATAAAATGAGGACACTGTGTTTGCCTGTTTTCATCCAGCTTAATAGTATGAACTCTTTTAAAGAAGGTTGGATGTATCTGCCATTTTTGACAGACCTTTGAATTGGGATTACTTTTGAGTATCTGCTGTAATCAAATGCTCCCTCCAATGGATGTAGCCTGTTACTGAGATCTGAGCTCAGCACATTTTAGACAGTTCACAACAAATACAGGCTTTCATCTGATTGAACCGTATGCTGATGATGTTATGTCTTTGTTTCTGAATTTCACAAACTAGTTGTCTGTTAGAAAGTAGTCTCACATATCCTAGCTTCAATTTGAGCCATGAATTAACTTTTTCTTTGTTTTGTTAGTTAAATATGAAGTTTAAATGTTAAGGGGCACCTTGCTAATTAGAAATATAATTTGGCAAGACTAAATAACAATAGCTGTGTTCGAAATCGCTCACTATCACGGATGTAGTGCACTATATAGTGTGTTCGCCATTTTGTAGTGTTGGTCGAATCTCAGCAGTTAATTTCATTCACTATATAGTGCACTACAAAATACCCACAATCCACAGCAAAAGTGAGTGTACATGCGATGTACCCTGTATTGTACTCCCGTATACCAGAATGCAATGCGGTCGTGCTTTTTCATAGAAGAAGAAGAGACAGAAGGCTGTTTGGCGCTGCTTTCATTCATAAATGAAAAAAACTGTTAAAGTATCTTTAACATGTTCGTAGCGTAGCTCTTTTATGTCTTTTTGCGGCTGTAAACAGCTTCAAAATTAGCTACTCATCCTCCAGAGTGCATGGTTTGTTTACGTGATTTTTGGCGCGCCCACTTCTGTCACAGGAATATCCGCCTCATCTACTGACACTACAATGTTTAGAAAATTTCAGTGTAGTGTCAGAAATGTCGTTTGGTCATTCCCTATGTAGTCCACTATTTCATTTACACTACATGGGGGATAGTGAGTGTGTGAATGAGTGGACGATCTCGAACACAGCTAATGTTTCAACATGGGTAGAAGGAAATCTGATAGTCGCTCAAAATGGTGTGATTAATCTATGCAACACATTTCTTATTGCACCAATAAAATACAAATACTGTTATGTACATTTGAGGAAGATATTTTGTATGTAATGAGTATCTCTTTTGAATGATAGAGTGTTTCTATCTGCTACATCAAGCCCTCTTCTCGGGTTAACAGTGCCAGTAGGTGCCGTCCACAATTATTGGACAGGCACGCACATCAGAAAAACAGCAGTGCAAATGCTGTTTTTCTTTATTATGTTCTCTAACCAAACGTGATATATTTATTTTAGCTGATTCTTCCCATTAAGGCCCTATTGACACAACAACATTATTATCAGAAAAGAAGAGGTTTTCTTTTGTGTTTCCAAATGCACTCCGTGTTCACTAGGGGTGGGCGATACTGGGAATTTTGGTATCGATCCGATACCAAGTAAATACAGGGCTAGTATTGCCGATACAGATACCGATACTTTTTACATGAAATGTAATAATCGTTGAATAATTTTGTAATTTTGCCTTAAGTTGGTTGATATGATGATGGTAAAACAGCACAAAGATTTTAGGCAATAAAAATGCTTTTTATTAATGAACCACAACAATAGAACAAAATTTTAACTGTATAAAAGTACAAAATAAATATAACAATGTCAACATCACAACAAAAAATACCTTCCATTGCACAAATAAAGCGTAAACTACAGTTAAACCTAACCTTGGCTTTCTGCTCACAAAGCCCTCTCTTGGGTTGCCCTTTTGGCTCTCTTTCCATATTGACAACAGATTTATAGGTTTTTGTTTAGAAACAGTAAATTGTTGACACAGAGGGAGAGAGGTGCGCCGTTTAGAAGCGGCGGTCGGAGCGGAGGAAAGTAAAGTAAAGACGACATAAGAGAAACTGCAGTATCGATCTCATCACGCTAGTATCGATCCGATACCAATACTCAGCTCGATACTATTATATTAGGATCGATACGCCCACCCTTAGCGTTCACACATGGATGATGTGAAAACAATGCGTGGTTCATACAGATCTGCGAGAATGACTGAAAACACAGTAGCATACAAGCCAGGCCAGTAGCTGAAGATGTAGGTTGGTTGTGAAACAGCAGTGTTACAACACGTCTTTCCGGGGAAGACAAACTTTTCAGAAACAACAATGTTCAATGGACACACAATGACGCAGGAGTTTCTTGTCTGGACAACAAATGTGTCTGGATATTTTGTCTGAATAACAAATCGAGCACAGTAAGCAGCACTCATTGCTCGGGAGATGGCCAAAGCTGTGGTTGTTATTGTTCCTAAGTGCACGCACAAGCTTCATCCAAAAGAGTAGTGCACATGCACAGCATGTCACTGTTTTCTCTCAAAATGCTGATTCCTGTTTGCACAGAGACGGACATCAAAATATTTTGAAAACTTTTCACTCAAGACCCTGGTCTTACGCGCTCCGGGGGTATTTCTCATGTAAACAGAAGACACAAATGCAATATTTTTGGTCGTTTTCGTTGTCAAGTAAATGGGGCCTAATATGGAGTAAACAAATACAGCACTGTTTCTTTGCAGTTTTAATGTAGAGTAAACACTTAACTGGTTGAAAAAGTGTTTTAGAGAGTCCATTCCTAGTGTTACAGGAAATTGTTGATTGAAAGTCATGCTGTTTAGTGTTACAATTTTTATATTAACTCTGAAAGAGTCAAACTTACAATTTATAAGAGTTAAAATATCAGCTCTCCAAAAAAGGAGAAAACAACAACAGTCACTATTAAGTCTAATAGTGTTATCAGTCTTCCCAGATTTTGCTGTGCCTATGTGCTAAAAGAGTTGTTGGGTGTCTTATTGTTAAAATGTGGAAAACCTCCCAATCTTAGCCTGACACTCTAGACTGACTGTTCAATGTGTTTCATTAATCCATCTGGGAAAGAGCCCATAGAAAGTGTTTAAGGAGGGCTGAATTTTTAAGAAGCATATCCAGCTGGTGATTGGGCGATTGTTTCCTCAATCACATTCATTACGGGCCAATCAGGTAATGTAGCAGGTGGTCTCTACTGCATAGAGAATGTGAGCTCGTTTTGAGCTTTGTTAAAGACAATGTTGGAAGTGAAGTGAAAATATCCTTAGTATAAAAAAATTTGTTGTTGTTTTTTGTTTTACTTTCAATAAGGAGAAGTGGTCCAGATTTGATAAAACTGCTTCTGAGGCTGATAGCCTCAATGCTAATCTCTGCATAGGTAGTCACTTCCTGCTGTCGTCTTGCTCTTAGCTTGTTCCTCTTCCTGGTCTAAAGGACGCTGTTTGGGCCGTCCTTCTTTGGGCCAGTCACAGACATTGGAGCTTGGCAAGATGATTCTGCATGATGACAGACATTGAATCAGGTGGATCCAGCTGCTGTGCAAGGTTAGCCCTATTTTGCAATGACAGAATCTTTAAAAAATAATCCTTGATCCTCATCTGGATTTGGATTACCACTAAAATCTAACCTATTATTCTGTGGTTGATTTCTGACCTACTACAGAATTTTCATTAAATCCTGTCATAACTTTTGGAGTTTTCCTGTTCACACTGTCATTCATTAATTATTAAATTGCAAAGGAATACTTTTGTCAATGCTTCTTTTAGCTTCAAACAAGTTCAAATTCATGGTCATTTTTTTCTGTTTTATATTTTGAAGTAGTTTTACATCCATCCACTTCACCGTGCATCAGCATAGTAAATAAGTGGAACTTAATAAAGATCCACAAACATGTCTCCTACAAACATTTATTAAGAGAAAATAAAAGAAAGACAAAATTCTGAAGCATATGTGTTATTTCTGTTTAATCTAACTATTCAATAATGAATTACACCAAAATTTTGAAATGAAAAATACAAAATTTTGTGAAATCTAAATGCCAAATAACAAATTTGCTCTTTGTTGGCTGTTATGGGATTTGGATGCAATATCTCTATATGGAGTTCACCAACTAATAGTTGGACATGGTACTGCAACGTAAAGGATATGAAATTGATTCTAAATATCTATATACTTAAGTGAACACCATGCATGAAAGGGTTAATAAGCAAACAAACAAGCAAATGTTGGAGAAAAATAGAACAATATTGATGCAATTCCAAATGTTTCTGTATGGATACATTTCTGATCTTCAAAATAGTAATAAAATGTTAATACTGGTAACTTTTGGCCCTTTTCCACTAGCACGCCTTGGCCCTACTTTGCTCGGATCTACTTGATTTGCGGCGTGTTTCCACTAGCCTGGTACTTCCTAAAACAAGCTAGTTTTAGTACCTACTCCGCTCTGGTTCTAAGCAAGCTGAGTCTTCATTTATGAGTCATGAGCGCGATGACCTAGATGCTAGTAGCAGCTACCATTAGCTTACCCTCATACGTCTTTTCTTTGCAGCTCGATTGCTCTCGTCCTCGGCTTCATTCTGTTGTATAGCTTCCAAAACTCTCCTGTGCTTCTCAAGGGGTATTTCTTCTTACCACCTGCAGCCTTCTTCTGCTTTCCTTTTCTACTCGGATTGTGACAAAAAGCCACAGATTGTTGAGTCGTGCTCAAAATGACGTCACCGCAGTGCCGCTCAGCTGTTTGCAGCGACACTGCACCCCGTTGGGCAGGCGACTGGGGCTAATGGAAAAGCAGCACAAGGCGAGCAGAGTAGAGCCAGGTAGAGTCGAGTAGGGCTAATGGAAAAGGGCCATTTGTTTCTGCGTTTTTGAGGGTTATTCTAAATTAAGCTGTTATCTCCTAGTGATTTTCTTGATTCTTGATATTTCGTTTGGATAAAACTAGTACAAAGACTACTCAAATCCAGATTATATCAGTGTTTACAAGTGTTCCTAGGGGGAGCAGGGATATAGAGTTAAAATGGGGCGGTCCCGGTCAAACCAGGACAAATGTTCACCCTGTACTTTACTCATATTTCCGCCTCAGGATTCTGTTTAAATTCAAACACACATGCAGATTCTCTTGAACACACCACCACCAATTCTTGATAAAGGCCAAGAGCTTTCATTTGATGCCAGAAAATAAAAAAAAACATCAAAAATAGCTTTACTGTAGTTGACAGTGTGGACGGTTTCCTCAGAAGCTTCTCGTGAGCAAAGAGGCTTTGAATTGACGGCTGTGAGTGGAAGCAGAGGGGGGAGGAAGACGAAGAGGAGTTGAGGAGGATGTTAAAAGTCAAAGTAACTGCATCTCCTCTGGGATTATAGTAGTCTACTGTTACTGTCAATGTGGCAGCAGGAATGTTCACGACTGGCCGTCTGTGATTTGAGACAGCTGCAGAGGAGAGTCGGGGGGTGGGGGTGGTTGCAGTTTGTTTTCCGTGGCTGTGGAAAAAAGGGGTGTGCCCCTGCGTACGATTGGTCCGACGTGCCGTTTCCAGTGTAAGTGACATCACAATTTCGTACCTGACCTACTTAAATTGGCTGTGACGTCACTGCTGTCTCTTCCACTCTGTCTCTGTTTTTTCTCTGTCCTCTTCCACCCTCTCTTATACAACTCATTTCTTCACTCTCTGGAGCTTGCTCCCTCCCTCCTTTAAACCCCCATTTTTTTATTTTCCCTCTTAATTTTCTCCTTTTTCTCTACTATACACAAGCACATATAATAATTGAGCTAAATAGAAAAGGGACAGAGCAAGGAGAGTGAGCAGAATCACTCAACCGTTGCCAATAACCCAATTTTCTACAGATTAAAGCGATATTGATGAATATTAATGAGCTGGAGAGCAGCACTGGCCCCATGACATGACAAAACGGAAAGGCAAGCTTCCACCATATGGACAGACGGGCTCAGTGGGATCATGAAAAACAGGGATTTTTATGCTGATCATGTTATTTTTACTGAGTATGCACACACATAAGCAACAAAATCCAAACATACAGCTGCTGTAAAGCTATCCAAACACAATCCTGGAATGTGGGGCAGCTCCGAATTTCAGTAAAGTTGCTTATATAATCTGGTGCATTGGCTTCTTGTGTATCCAGCAGAAGCTCATGATGAGGGTGATCAGCTTTGAGTGGATGGATATGGAACTGGAGGCCTCAGGGCCACAATAGGCCCCCAGCCATGTGGTCTTCAGGGGTGTAAGAAAGTCAAAATTTGTGGAATTTGTGTCTGGCACTCACCAAAAATACGCCAAAATCCTGGAAATGGTGTATGCAGAGTGGCAGCAGTCTTTGGTTAAAGCCTTGGGACCATTTCAAAGTCTGTGAGTTTGGTGAAGTCAAAGGTGGATGGTGAAATGGCCATCCCAGGAAGACCAGCTCCTCACTCCTTAGTAAGGAAAAGTGGGATTTTGGCATATTTTTTGGGGGTGCTACCTACACATTTAGCTGTGTTGCTCATTCCATGAAAGTGTGATCCTTACAAGTCGTACCTTGTTGTAAAGCCAGCTAATAAGAGTTTCCAATGATAAAAAATGCAATGCCAGTTGGAATTGACCCTTCACTAAGCCCCTACCACAAACAGCTACTGTCCAATCCCACGTTAGCAACTGTAACTATGCACAAGAGGCCTGTCAAGCTCTCAGCAGAAAACAGTATGCGCTAGCGGTGTGCATACGGGACTAGCAAGTCCGACAGTTGATATCTGAGAAGTTTGGAGGTGGATGTTGATATTTTTTGGTCTTAAGCAGAAAGATGCTGTGTGGATAAAGCACAACACCTACATTTGTTCTAAAGTAAGGTGCTAACTAACGTTAGCTAACCATAGCTCTGTGTGCTGGGTAAGACAACATTAGCAAACAAAGAGGTCTCAGTAATAGGTCACTTCTGTTAAACCTTCAGCCACTGGGTAATATTTAGGCAAAAGAAATACTAGTTACAGCGGAGATGTTCTGACATACTGTATCTGTTCGCATTTTTATGAACAGACGTCCTAGAAAGGGGCAAACACAACAATAACGATAACATTATTAATTTCAATTCAAACAATATATATATCCACTTACCCTGCCGGACAAGAACATTGTTGTTCTTGTTCTTATATGTGATCATTTTAAATTAAAGTATCAACACACGGGCTGCTTGACGCTTGCATTGAGATCTGTGTGCTTTCCCATCTATTTTAATGTCTCTTCATTTGAACTCCGACATTTGATTTGGTAAACTGAAACTCTCAAAAGCATACTGGAGATCTTTCTGTCCATTCCTTTTTGATATATCTGAAGAAAGTGTCCAGAGATTAGCAGATATTTCCTGAGGAATATCACTCACAGAACCCCTAAAAACTCCATGTTTCTCATTCTACGAGGCAAAGCTTTACAGGCGTAGCAACAGTAACCGAGGGGAGCGGGGCTTAGCGAAGGGTCAATTATTAAGGGGGAAAATGATCAGACGAATTTTGACATTCCAAACTTTTTTTCAGAAGTGTATCCTGGGGATCCAGGTGTAGCCCGTTGGTATATGGGTTATGTTTATATTTCCAATACATAGGAGTTATTCATTCAAATCCTTTCAGGCATTTCTTAAGTCACTAGTGAGTAATTAATTATTTACTTTCGCCTGTAGTGACACATCTCATTATATACTAGTGTTAATATTACTGTATGAGATATATTAGTGATTTAACAATATTTCACTTATATTTGCTTCATTCCTAATTATAAACAGAAGGTTTATGTACTAGGGAAGGTTTAGATTATTTTGCTTAAATAATTACATATTAGGAGATGACAGTATCTGTTTTTCCGGTTGTTACTCTGTTCATTCATTGTATTGGTCATTTTGTGAGATGCATCCCGATAGTCGATAGTGATTGGCTGCTAGGACGTAAGGGGGTGGTATCCTTGACCTCGAGAGGAAGAAGAAGGAGGACATTTTGGAGGGTGGGCTCTTCTTTTTCCGGGTGGACATGAGCAGAGACTGGCAAGCGCTCACGGTAGCGGGATCCATTTTGGAGGACGGTGTTTTTCCTTTTTTCCCGCTGGGTCTGCGCGGAGAAGTGTGGACGTTTTTTTTCCTCCCGAAGCACTAAACGGGACGGGAAAAACTCCCAATACGAGTCCGGTGAACGACCGCGGGGAAGCCAGCTACGAGTCCGGTGAACGACCGCGGGGAAGCCAGCTACGAGTCCGGTGAACGACCGCGGGGAAGCCAGCTACGAGTCCGGTGAACGACCGCGGGGAAGCCAGCTACGAGTCCGGTGAACAACCGCGGGAAGCTAGCTACGGAGGCGGAGACGATCGTGGGAGAGCCAGCTACGAACCGACCGAGTGACCGGAGCACCCGAGAGGAGCAAGGAGGACGAAGCCGGATAAAGTCGAGGCAACCGCGGGCCAACACTGAAGACGGCCATCTTTCTTCTTTTTCACTCTCAAGCCTCTGGATCGGTACCTGGTTTGTTTCAACGCACCCCAATTTTTGTGAGACCAAACAGGCCTGCAACGCTTTTCCTTTCCTCCGTTGAGCTCCGGAGCGTGAGTACTGTGTGTGTGTGTGTGTGTGTGTTTGTGGGCCCACTATTTAAAGCTCTGCTAAGCGATTTTCTTGGACGCTTTAGTATTGTTTGCATTGTTCTTGAATTGTTCCATTGTTGGTTACTGTGTGAAGTTTTACTGCATACATATTTTGGGAAAATTAAGGGGAAGGTGGTTAAGGGGTTCTGCCAATAAGTTTAAGGGATTTCTTATGGAAAATTAAGAGGTACAGTAAATAATTTAGAGATCTGAATTTCTATTTATATTTGAAAGGTTTTTTTCTAAAAATCCAAAGGTATTCATTCAGAGTGAGACTTCAGAGGTTTTGCCAGGGGTATTAATTTAGAGTGAAACTAATCAGTTTATGGGGAGATTTTTCTATTTTTTACTTGTGTCCAATTGTAAATTGTCTTGTCAATTTATTCATTAAATAAGGCCTTTTGTTATTGTTGCCTAAACTTTACCTGCTCTCTGGGTCCCATTAGATTTAAGTGGTTTTATACTTGTTGCAAATATTCTTTTAACCAGGTGAACCTGCTGGTTATCCACCTTTCAGCTAAACCGAACCCAAGCACCCACCATTCTCGAGTAAGTCCTTTATAGAGTGGTTGTACGGGTGCTACACAGGGAACAATGTAAACTGAATGAAAATTAGGTAAATATGGGATCTTAAACTAAAATTTTGGGGATCTTACCATGCCTGCTTTAAGGTGGACAACTAGGGATAGGAATCAAAAAACAATTCCAGTTGAGAATCGTTAACAGCTCCTTTAAAGAATCTATATCATGAATCTTTTCGCTAATCAATTCCCTCCACTGACAGAGTTCAGAAGCATCAGAATTGCCTCTCAGTTTTTTACAAAAGGCGCCTACTGCACAACCTTAAGTGAGCGGGAACACCAGCAACTTGCAGAAGCAGTTATCTATGCTGTGACATGTGTTTGACATTGTTGACACTGAAAATCTACAGGCCAGCATTTGCCCACATGGAAAATCTGCAGGAATCAATAAGGGAATTATAAAGAAATGGATTGATTAGCAGGATTGTTTATATCACTGATATTGATTAAAATTTGAACAATTCTCATCTCGAAGGACAACTGACACAAACAGTAAGTGATGATATTTTATATTACCAGACAAATTCAATTTGGAGAACACTATCCAAATTTTTCATCAAACCATAGAATTTGTTTTTCTGAGATTTCACTTTTGACATGGACATTTCACAAATCCGACCTCAAACACATCATTATGTTGATATGTCATCTACAAACCCCAATTCCAATAAAGTTGGGACATAGAGTGAAATAACTTGGAATATAAACAATTTTCAAATCCTTTTAGATCTACATTCAATCAAATGCACAGCAAAGACAAAATACTGAAATGTTCAAACTGATGATCCTTATTAAAATATAACAGCAGCAATGGGCTGGGTAGTTTAGGATTGCTCTAAAACAGCTGTTTATTATTCTATGGGTTAACAGGATAATTGGAAACAAGTGAGTGTTGTGAATGGGTATAAAAGGAGCATCACTGAAAGACTCAGCTGTTCACAAGTGTGGCAGTTGCCCCTGCCACTGGTAAAACATCACACAAGCACACCACACCATCACTAATTTCGCAGACCACATGTTAGCCAGGTAGCATGCTACTGCTAGTTTGGTTGGTGCACACACTAAACTGCATTTAAATCTTAGTAACTTGCCTGTGCTATTTGTTTCTCATAAAGTTTCACAGAAACACATACACACACAATGTGACGATTTTTGAGTTTGAAGATTGCTTAACAAGAATGTTTCTGTTTCTTTTCTTACCACAGTGCTTCCTGGTGCTGGGCAGTGATAAAGGACCCGAGCATGGTTTCAGGCTGCCTTTTATAGTGCCTGAGTAACGAGTAGGGAGCATGCTCAGTCCATCTTACTGCACCATACCAATGATGGAAATGTTAAAAGAGTTGTAAAGTCATTCCGGGCTTGAGGATTGTGGGAATGCTTTGACTTATAATTTGGGGTACATATAAATAGACGTTGTACTGGTAATTTAGGTGGAAATAACCTGTGATTGATTACTTATTGATTACTTATATTATATACTAATTGATTTCAGTTGAAAATGGTATGGTTCGGGGTGCTGGTTTGGCGTAGTGGTTAGCACCCCATGTACATGCTTCTGCCGGTCCAGGTTTGAATCCTGCCTGTGACCAGTTTGCAGAGTGTCTTCCCCTGCTCTCTCTCCCCTTTCACAAGCCTATCCACTGTCTCTCTCCTATCAATAAAGGCACAAAATGCCCAAAAATATACATTTAAAAAAAAAATAAAATAAAATGGTTTGGTCCAATTTTTTGCTCTTGTTTACCTGATGTGTATTTGAAGAGCAATAAAATTCATTTTTTTCATCCAAAGGATTTGATTTTTTTGCAAATTATTTTTACATTTTTAGATCAAGCTACACCGCTTTTCCAGTCAGCCTTTCGACCTTCTACCCTCACTTGTGGTCAGAGTGTGACAACGAGCAAGGATGGGAAAGAATTTCTCCAACAAAGCTTCTGCGATTACAACTCTCTGTTCCAATGATTAAGAGTTGTTGGTGATAAAATTGATGCATCAGTGGTAAATATGCCCTTGTCACCGTTTTAATGGGATGTGTTTTAGGCATCAGATTTAAAATGAGTGAATATTTTCCAAAATATAAACAAAAAAAAAATAACACTCATCAATGAATGCTTTTCTGAGCATTGTATCAATCAATTGAATTTAAGCCAAAAAGGATAGCAAATCATTGTATTCTCTTTTTATTTACGTTTTACACAACGTCCCAACTTCATTGGAATTAGGGTTTGTTGTTAAAGATGCTATAAGGAGTTTCTAATTACAAAAAAGTCTCACTTTTAGATATATGCCTGATCGAAATACACACTTTAAGATGAGTTTTATAGCATCAAAATAGGTTATCTATAGATGCTATTCCTTAGCTTCGTGGTCGGGTCGGACAGGGCTGTTTTCCAAAAATTGCTTGTTGTCACACATCAAAAACTACCGCTATGAAACTAGAAAGAGATACATTAGCTCACCGCTCTGCATCCTGTAAGTTGTTGAAAAAAGAAGTTGTAAAGCCATGCAGAGTTCTGAGGAAGGTCCGAGCTACATTCATTAGCATCACAACAAACGCACGCTTTGGCTTGGGTCACGTCTTTATGACAGTCGCTGCGCGTGCTCATGGGTAGCAGAGTCTTTATGTTGCCGGAAATAGATTCTCCTCATAGCACCTTTTAGTTAGCTGTCTCACTTTTATCCCTGCTGGTCAACACTGATTTTACAACTAACAGGCTTCACAACAAAGTTGATGATTTTACCATGGCTGATTTTGGTGGAGGATGATGCTTTACCCTCAGCAGTAGCAGATGAGTTTTTTTTTTAAAGAGCTGTTTGTTAAAGGAAGGTTCTTCATTTTAGTTTGATTTATTTCCCAATGCTGATGTGCTTACGGGCTATCAGTTCAATTATAAACTTATACTACACAGCATACAGAGCACTTCTCTCAGCTAAAGACACCACAGCATTAACCACCGGGCACACAGTTAATAATTACATAAATTAATTAAGATCATAAATCACATTATTTAAAGATAAATGCCCAGTAATTGTAGTTCCTGATAAACTGTGGTGCTCCTGGTTTAATGAATTTTAAGCTAACAGAAAAGCACACCTTAACATTTTCCCCTTGGTAAGAGACTTGCAGAAGGCATTTCTAAACCTCACCTTGCCCTGAAGGAGAGGGAATAATATTTCCTGTTTCGGACAGTACTCATCTGTGAGATGGATGTTGTTTTCTCTGCTGGAGAGGTGCTCTGTTGCATTATGTTTTCTTTTCTTGAAGGGCAACCAAAAGGACACACTTTAAAAAATGTAGTTAAAGTGAACCCAAGTACGCTTCATAAGGATCTGCTTTTGTGTGTTTGCTAATCAATAAAGGAAACACTTCTACTGGAACAACTTCCTAGATTGTTAGTGTTTTCCCTTCAGTGGTAACAGTTTTGTGTGTCATTCATTTTAATAAAGCCAATAACTGCATCTCACAAAGTTTTCACCATAGAGAGGGTGCATTCGAGCCTTGGTTCCCCAACCAGGGGGCTCAAAGAACTAAGGTTCAGTCCACATGGTTTTTAAAATATATCCCTCCATATTAAAGGGATAGTTCAGTATTTTTTAAGTGGGGTTGTATGAGCTCCATATGACCACTAGGTACATTAGATGCAGTAGAAAGTTCTCTCCTCTCCCTCAGTAAGCCACAGTCTGTAAGAGTCTGTTATGCAGAACTAGCCGCAAATAGGGAAGTATTGTACCAAGAACAAATGGTATTTTCTCCGCCTACAAGAACTCCCATCAAAAAATAATACTACAGTTTAAGAGTACGCTACATATGCATGTTTTTAAGTGCATGAAAAGTATTTCCTTACATCTTACCTTACATTTCTGTATTTTGGATCATTGCTGATAAGATAATCTTAAAAAAACAAACCTACTTTTCACAATTTTAAGCTTAAACTTAACTGGCAAGAGTGAAAAGCTATCAGTAAGCTACTATGGAACTACAAAATGGCGGTTTGACTTGGAAGCAACAACAATATTTCCAATGTGTAACATCTTGTGACCTTTTTTAGTATTTACCCATAATTGAGTGACCTGAATAAGTTGGTCCTCTTTGCTGTGGTACTAGTGTAAATAACTGATAAGTAAAAAAAAGATAAACAGTCATATCATGCTGGCCATTTTTGTAGTCCTTGTTAGAAATTAGTTAACATTTGTTGTTTTAAAAATCACAACAAGGTGTTAAACTCAAAAGCAGGCGGCATCAGATATAATTTCCCATTAAACATAATCTCATATGCCTCATAAACCATATTTCAGGCAGCTATCCTAAACCAGTATTTTAAATCCAATTTACTTTGGGGTTGGGCACCACGAAGTGTAACATGCTAACTCACTTACGCACTTTTGGACTCATTACTGACCCACTCTTTTCTTTTTGCCCCCACCAAGCTCTTAACTATTGTTTTACTTCCTTCTAACATTCTTACCTTAAAGGTGTAGTCAGCGATCTTCTAATCTTCTAATCTAATGCACTATTTGTCAAAATCACCGTATTTCTCCTCTCCATCCACAAGATGTCACCACTGACAGCATGTTGAAAAAAAAAAGTCTGGTTTCAATACACAGCCTTGGCTCTGAATTTCAGCAGGTAAATACTGTGGCTCAGGCCGAGCACCAAAACAGGGTACACCCCCCAACATCCAGGGGGCGATCATACTCATGCGCAGATCAGACAGAGGGGGGAGGGGGAGTAGTAGGTTGCGTAGCGTGCGCAGTTAGTGTAAGAGAGAGATACAATAGGTGCAGCAGCAATGGCTGAAAAACAGCCCAAAAGAAAAAGGTCAGAAGAGTGAAAAGTGAAAAAGAAGGGCTATGACCATATAAGAGCGAAGACCCGGGTCAACATTGGTGTTGCTTTCCGATGTCTTCGTGCTGGACAGGTAAGCAGCGTTAGCTTTGTGGTGCTTCACATAACAGTAACAGCAGTCAGGCATTCATCTTATTGTTTGATCTGCCAGAATGTACTGTTGTTGTGATGTTATCAATAACGTCAGTCGAGTTGTGGTTACTATTGTCCGACGAGTCAGGGTTACTTTAGCTATGTTGGTCAGCTACGCAGTTTCTATGTCTGTTTCCATGACGATGCACGTCCATCAGCTTTCAGGGGTGGTGCCAGGGGTGAGGTATGAAGGAAGAGGCGGGTCTAAATTGGTTTATTAACAGCCTCTCCACTTGTTTTCTCCCACATCGCTGACTACATCTTTAATCCCTCTTATAATCTTTTATGGTTTCAACCTTCTTTATCATCTTGCTCATACTCCACATTTCTTAATCATTCTTTATGCTCCAACCCCATAACCTTTCACTATTCTCTTTGCTCTCACCTTTCATACCTTTATCACTTTTCCCCTCGTCTCTATCACCATGTTGCTTCCATCACCTTCTGCTCCTGCATTTACACCACACTGCCTCTACCATCTGTTACAGCCATCTACTTCTTTTAACTCTATTTTTCACCACGGGGGAAAAAAAAAAAAAAAACACCTCTCCCTACACTTTGAGCGACTGTTGTCTGATCTGACTGCAGCCTCAGATTAGATCCAACCCCGCGGCTATAATCGGCCCTCAGCGGCCCTGCCTCTCACAGATTATCTGCTTGTGTTGAGAAACACGCAACAAATCTGCTGCTACATCTGTTTCCCACCTCAAAAACAATCATACAGTACAAATAAAGCCCACTGACGCTAGAGCTGCTTGTGGTTGGGACTGTGCCGTGTGCAAAAATGTCCAATATCCATGTGTGAAAACTGAACAGAATACTGTCAGAGGTGCAAATCCCCATGTACAGTTATAACACAGATGAGAGAGGGAACATGATCTGATTTCTTCACTGACAGAATAAAATCAACGAGGACACCAGAGCGCTCTTTAGTCCAAAAAAGACAAACAACATCCTCTACAATGCCCCGTTTATTGAAGTAAACTGGGAGCACTGTACTTCTGGGTGTCACAAAAATGCAGGACCTCTTCCAGAAGAGACAGCTATGTTCAGTCCTAACGAGGATTGCAACCCAGTCTGAGCCTCGTATATCATCAGTCCCTCTCATGAAGAGACTCAAAATTCTTACCATTTATGACATTACTATCTTTCAAATACGTGTTTTTATTTACAAGATACTTGAAAGTGAGGGGAATATTCCTGGACAGTTCAAGACATATTTTAAAGAAAATTCACAGGTTTATTCTTACTCTACCCGTCATGCTTCTGATCTTCATCCTCCAAAATTTCTTACTTGCAGAGGTTAATTTTCATGCTGATATAGAGGTAGCAAATTATGGAATAACTTTTCTTATCTGTTAAAGAAATGTCCCTCAACAAATTGTTATAAAAGATGTTTAAAGGATCATTTAATTACTGTTTTAAAATAGTTTCTCTCTTTCATGTCAGTTATGTGTCCATTTTTTTTATTATTATTTTTTGGTTTTCATTTATGGTTGTTTTATCTCTGGAGTCATTGGCAATACGATCCTTCATAGAACTCATGCACAATCATACACACCACTCATATTTTTAATTAAATCTTTTAATTTTTTCTTCTTTTTTAAATCGTGGTGGTATGTATTTTGTTACTAGTTTGTCGTAACATCTGAGTAACTTGTTTTTGCTGGATTGCTTTTTTTCTCTTTTATTTTTGCATGTCATATGTGCATATAATATGGTGGAGGCTTCAAATAAGTCCTTTGGGTTTTTCACCTCTTTCTGGGCCTTATACAATTTGTTATCTTTGACTTTTGTGTATTTCATAATTATGCAAAAAATAAATAAATAAATAAAAACAAAATAAAAACAGCTTTATTCACACTCTAAACAGGTTGCTGTAAATTTTACAGTGAACTAGAAAAGCACTCAGAGAGCGCAGACCTCCGCCAGCATCACAGTCCTCACCCATATTATGATTTTCACCAAAAATATTATTATTATCTTTGTTTCACCTGAATATTTAGATTCTTTGACCATGAAACTTGTGGAAAGCATTGGATTCATAATGATATCTATTTTGGTCCAGTAGTTATTCACGGAAAAATGCATTTTTCATCATGGTGGATCCAGATGGTGATACAGATCACTCCTAAAACCTAATCATTTGTTCCTTGTCCCAATCCGGACATGTCCTGAAAATTTCATCAAAATCTGTCCTTAAATTTTTGAGTTATCTTGAAACAAACAAACTAACAAATGCACAAACTAACTAACTAACAAAAAAACAAACAGACGCTGGCAATCACATAACCTCCTGTGGGACGGAATTACTGTAAATGTCTTTACAGTAGCATTACTCTATTAATTACTCAATGTATTTTCAGTAACAGTATAATTGCAGCAATTACAAAATTATTACAAAATTAGGGTACATTTTCTGTTTTTTTTCTTTCTTTTCCCCTTGTCTGCATTATTTTTTCTGCTAAGCACTGTGTCCGATGACTGCATTGAAAGGCCAACCAATTATTTTTTCTAGCAGTCACAGATATGTAAATATGATTTACTGCTATAGTGACCATCACTAGCCCTCCCTGTAGGCTGCTCAAATCAATCAAATCAAACTTTATTTAACCCCTGATGTGAGCTGAAGGGGAGGGCCGTGCCACACCACAGTGTGAAAGAAGGGGAAACAGTGACAGACAGGACAAGACAAGACAAACGGAAGGGAGGACAAACAGGTACTGTTATTGAATTGAGATGGCAGTACAAGTGCTGTGCTGATTTAAGTCCATACAGGAAGAAATTTTCTGTGTTTTAATTGATTTTACTTCACCTTTAACTACCTAAACGATCATTTACTGCCGCAGATAGTTTCATAAAAAGAAAAAATCACATTCTTACATTCCCATTTAATCAAATACTTTCAAAAGCTTTTTTAAAAATGGTACAAAAGTTACTAAAGAAATCTTGTCTTTACTTCCAGGGGCAAATGGAATTTTGGTAGTTACTAAATTTTAATCAATCAATCAACCAATCTTTATTTTTACCGTGCCAAAACATCAAAATGTTATCTCAAGACACAATGGTGTAGACTGAAGACATGTTGATCAAATTTTTTTCAGCTGTATATTGTATAGCCATTTTACAGTAGGTAACTGTAAATATTACAGTACTGTTCAGTATGCTTTTCCACAATCCGTTACCATTCACAGTAACTTACTGTATAGACCAGCCCAATTCAATTAGCGGCTGAGACAGTGGCTGTTCCTCCTCTTGATAAAAATGGCCAAAGGAGAAGAAGCCGGCAAAACAGCCCCAAGGCACCTATTCCCCCTCTCGTCCTCCCTCTCTTCATTTCTCCCTCCCTCCATTGTGTTCGGTGGAAACCCTCTTTCTCCTTCATTTATATTCACACCAGCAATGGGGCTAGTCACAGGGCAACCACGGCACAATGCTATTCAAAACTCGCAGCCACACACACATTACAGTCAGGCTCGTCTTTGTTAGGATAAATTAAGTGCGACCGAGTGCGGCCACAACAGGCTGAGGCAGGAGAGGAGCCTTCATTCTTTCGTTCATTATAACGGGGCCGTGCTGCAAAGGTTCGAAAGGAGGTGATCTTTATTTTCAATCCTGTAGTTCCCACGTACAATATGGACTGAAAGGCAAGTAAGAGAGAAAGTAATTTATTCGATAAGTCCAGACAACAGGGAAGGTATTTGAGGCAGACAAAGGCCTCACAGCTGAAAGTATGTGGAATAATGTCCAGGAGTGCTTTAATGTCATCAATTCACCTGCTGAGTCTAGTGTGGAAGCACAAATACAGACATCAGATATGATTATGTCTCTGCCCTAGCATTTTCAAAACTGTGCTAAAGTGCTCTCTGACTCAAAAAACTGTTTTGATTTTGAAGCCTAAAGGTCAATGTCAAGGTGGGAATTTCTTCAAACTTTGCTCAAATGTTCATCCTTGAAGGAATCGCTTGTTGTGATTCATTTTTTTTCAGCATTATGTTATGTTATCTACTTTTAAACTGTTGTTGATGTTGATGTTGATGTTCAATAATTGCACATATGCTTCATAATTGCACATATTCTTCCTTTTTTTTTTTTTTCAATATTTTAGTATACAGAGTTGATATTTTTATATATATTTTATATATTTTTTTATTGTTATTATTTCTTCTTCCTGTGAAGCAACTCTAAAAACTAATTCCTTGTATGCTTGTTGTGATTCATTTCTGATTCTGATTCTGATTCTGATGTTATCTACTTTTAAACTAAGATAAGCACTTGATGTCATTTTCAAAACAAATGATTAGATTTTGGGAGTGACCCAGATCACGGTCTGGATCCGCCATGATGAAAAATGTGTTTTTTAGTGAATAACTACTGATCTAAAGTAGATATTATAATGAATCCAATGTTAATGGTATGTTTTCATGGTCAAGTAATCGAAATGTTTAGATGAAATAAAGGTAGGGCTAATATTTATGGTGAAAATCACAATATTGGCCCTTTGCCATTAGCCCTACTCTACTCTACTCGACTCTACCCGTCTCTACTCTGCTCGCCTTGTGCTGCTTTTCCATTAGCCCCAGTTGCCTGCCCAACGGCGTGCAGTGTTGCTGAGCGGCACTGCGGTGACGTCATTTTGAGCGTGACACAACAATCTGTGTCTTTTTGTCACAAACCGAGTAAAAAAGGAAAGCAGAAGAAGGCTGATGGTGGCATGAAGAAATACCCCTTGAGAAGCACAGGAGAGTTTTGGGAGCTATACAACAGAATGAAGCCGAGGACGAGAGCAATTGAGCTGCAAAAAAAGACGTATGAGGGTAAGCTTACAGTAGCTACCGCTAGCATGCTAGGTCATCGCGCTCATGACTCATCGATGACGACATTGTCTGACCAATCAGTAGCCGGCAGTCGGTGACATCATCTTTTAGTATCGACTCAGCTCGCTTGGAACAAGAGCGGAGTAGGTACTAAAACTAGCTTGTTTTAGGAGGTACCAGGCTAGTGGAAACACGCTGCAAATCAAGTAGGGCTGAGTAGAGTAGGGCCAAGGCGTGCTAGTGGAAGAGGGCCATTTGAGTGAGGACTGTGGTGCTGGCAGAGGTCTGCGCTCTCCGAGTGCTTTTCTAGTTGTATTCTGTTTCTTTAAGGTTTTACACAATGTGTCAATGTCATTGGAAGTGTGGTTTAAAGACCAAGATTTAGTGCAATTTTATTCAGTATAAGTAAAAGGCAGATAGAGGCAAGAAGGAACAAGCAGTGGTATTAAAAAAAATCAAACATTATGTTAACAACATACTACACCTAGGTCTGTCCGTGACTCTGTGTTGGGAATCAGAGCATCAGCTATTACTGAAGTTAATGGAGTGAGAATTAAGTTTCAATCAGTATTGAAAGTCATGAATTACTGCTGTTGTAGCTTTATTTAGACACCACACAGTTTGCTGTTTTATGTTTCCACCAGTATTTCTCTTTCTTTGACTCATCTCATTCAGTCTTTCTCTAGAGTCTTCAAGTCAAACTCTCGGATGCTCTTTTCCATCTTGTTGTCTTTCTCACTCCCACTTTCTCCACCATCTTCACTCACACATGCCGCTCGCAGTGACATCCATAAATCACCCTGGAGACTCACATCTCCATCCCTCTGTCTCTCCTCTCCTCCCCGCTCTGTGACCTCTGTGCAGCCCCGGTAACGCTGTCCCTCTTTTATCCCCCCACCTCCTCCTCTTCTCTTTCACACCCTCCTCATCCCTCGCTTTCCCTCCTCCGCTCTCTTCGTCTCAGTCATGACCTCCCGGTGCCTCAGATTGTTGTGTGCTTTTATCACTAACCTGCAGAGCTCTGTCACCTCTTTTTCAACGTTCACTGTTGTTCTTTTTTGTTTAATATCTGATGTTTGAGGGTGAAAGGCAGAAAATAAATGTTTGATGGTTTACCCTTCTGTAAAATGATTTATGTTTGCAGAGTTTTATCTTGTGCTATTTGTGAGACTGATGTGAACTAAAGCGGAAAGAAAATGACATTTTGGGTCATTTTTTAGTTAAAGTAGCCTCTAACAAACAGGAAAACACAGTCTGACGTGAACATATATATCTGTGAATTTGTGTTTTGCCACCAAAAACTTATGTTTTTGTGCCATGGTATGAAAACTGTGACAGGATTTGTCTGAGAAATGTGATATATTGTGTCGACCTTGAGACAGAGTGGATTTATACAAATTTTGAAGGTAGTTTCTAAAGATTTGTCGAGAATATAATCTATTTAAAAGGAAACGATGAAGCTAAATGACCTTGAAGTTTGTCCTTGTAAGTCTAAAAACTAAAATGTGCATTAGGGACTCAGAAGGTGCCCTGACACGCCAGATGGACAATTCCATATTGGAAACATTTCACAACTCCATCTGGGAAGGAGCCATTAGAAAATGTTTTCTGGGCTCATCACACTCATCACAGATAAGAAGCAACACTGCTACATATGAAATAGCTGCTACGGCTAATGGCTAACAACGGCAAACAACAGTTAATAGCTGTAAGCCATAGCGGCTGACAGCCATAAGCCATAAGCTTAAACTACCTTAAGACTATTGTTTCACATTAAATTATACCACACGGATGTATCATTTAACACATACAACAGACTTGTACCTCGTCAAAGACAACCCTAAAAAAGTAAACTTCTGAGCAGAACATATTCCACCAAGTATCAGCAACCATTATGACCACAGGCTAACTGGCATTAGCTGCCATTATTTTCAAAGGTGCAGTTACTTCCCGTTGTCGTCACGTCTGCTGCTCCCACAGCTCCAGCCTTTCTTCCCTGATCGGGCCTTTAAGCTTTTAGCTGAGTGAAACTGTTGGACAATGAAGGCTGACAAGACGGATATGCAGGATTTCAGAATCAGGCAGGTCCGTCTGCTCTGCAAGGCAATTCAGAAGGGAAAGGTCATAGGAAATCTTTAAAGCTTTATTGTCATAATTTGGTTGTAGTGGTGCAAAATTTAGATGACATCCATCAAAAAAACTCTTACCTGAGGGGTGCTGGTTTGGTGCAGTGGTTAGCAACCAGGCACCCCATGTATTTGCTCCTGCCGGTCCAGGTTCGAAACCCGCCTGTGACCAGTTTGCAGAGTGTCTCCCCCTACTCTCTCACCCTCTTTCACAAGCCTATCCACTGTCTCTCTGTGTGGGTTGTTCCACTGTGAAAACTGGACTGTCATCGGATAAACGCTGGGCTTTGTCCCGCCCATCAGACGCTCAGCGTCTCTGGGGGTCTATGAGGCAGTGGGCTGGCCTGGACGCTCATCTTCTGCATGATGATGGGATGATCCGCCTGCGGCCGAAATCCCTTTTTGATTGACAGTGAAATGAGCCAATCAGCGATCTTGAAGTATAACCCTCTACCGGAGCATCTTCTAAGTTTTACATGCAGTTGTTCTGGAGAGGAGCTTTTCCTGTTTAAAGCTGCTCAAGTCTTACACCCACAACACAATGGGCCAAGGCTGTATAAGCAGTCTAGCTCTGCTGACCATTGAGAGAACACTGGTAAAATCCCTGGAAAAGACACCTAGTTGGTACGACAGGGTCACAAATCATTTTCTTGAAAAGGAATGTAGGGTACATTTAAACAAATAAACACATTTATGATGTAAGCCGGAAAAAAAAAGAGCTTCCCCTCCTTGACTGACCAGCAGCCGCTGCTGATTCTGACATGCCTATAAACCCGTATATTTCATCCCTGCTCAGAACAGGCTGTTTCAGTAATAATGGCAACAGCTTTATTTGTATGGCACTTCACAAAATAAAATTGCTTTGACAGCAAACATTTCTTCTCAAATTCAAGTATTGCTTCTTAATTCAATGAGGAAGTCTTCCAAAGAGATATTTAAAGTTCTAATTAAATCTTATCTAATCTATCTAACAGAGAAATTCAGAAAACAGCACAAGAACCTTACCAGCAATATTAGCAGGCACAAACACAGTGTATGCCAAAATATCTATCTAAACAAACCTAACATACTGTATAAACGGAAGAGTACTAGGGCCATGATAGATGGAGAAAATATTTTTTTGGAATTTCAACATAAAAGTCGAAATTTTGAGAACAAAGCTGAAATGACGAGAATAAGGTTGAAAAACAATTTTGTAATGAAAGTAGAAATTTCTACTTTTTCCTAGACATTTTGACTTTTATATCATGCAATTGTAATTCAGCTTGGTTCTCTTTATTTCAATTTTAATCCCAAAATTTCTACTGTCATGTTGACTTCTCCAGAATTATTCTGGAGTGATATCATATTATGTTATGATCTTATGACATATTTCTCTTATAATATGTCATTAAAATGTCAGGCCAATACTAGAAACTAGGACCATAAAATTAAATGACCACTCTCCTAAGAGAGTATCTTTGGCTCTCCAGCGCTGTGCTCTAATGTTTACTACACTGGGAATAATAATTCAACTGTCGCTTGATGCATACTGATTGAAAACATGACCTAAGCCCTTAAGGGTCAGTGTCTGCCCCCTGGTGGAGGTGACATATTGATTTAACATGTGTTCAATGTTTTCCCCTGATGATGTCATCAGGAGAAAACATATTAAAGAGTTTTTGCACATATTTTATATGAAAAATTGAGCTTATAACAGGAGGGAAGTGATTTTTCTCATATTAGAGGGGTTGTGGTCTTTAAAAGTGTATTTAATATGATCTGTGGCTTTAAAACTACATTTGTTCTACAATGGTCTGGCATTTTGTCAAACTAATTACTCGTGTTTATATGCAAATCATCTACAGCTTTTTTCTGCTTTCTACAGATTTCCTCGACTAAATATTGAATGTTTAGTCTTCAGAGAATGATGGTAAACTTTATGTGTACATATGACTAAGCCATAAAGCGTGACAGGCTGTGTGTTTGCGTGTGGGATCTGAGCAGCTGATCCATTGATTCCACTGGACTGGGCAACGATCCAGTGATCATCCGACCGTCACACGTTAACCTCTAGCTGCACTGTACTCACTGTAATTACATTCATGTTCATTAAGCTACAGCCATGCACGCATTAGGTCTAATGGTTCAGTCTATACCATGAGAATGACTGTCTCGGGATTTCAAGACTCGTTTGTTTGATGCTGTTTATGCATGTTATCCACTTTCTAACACAAACATCTGAAGTTCCTGTCTTTTTTATTTATATTTTATTATATTCAAGCCTGGTTATGAGGTTAGAATTGCTTTGCAATGCAGCAGCTACTTATCTGTGACAGAAGCATGTTTTTTGTGGTGCAGCACAGATGTCTCGCCTATTTTCCATCTAGTTTGTTTATTTGTGACAAAAACACAAGCACTTAAACAAAGTGTGCTGTAAAACCATAAGCAAACTGACAAGGACAGAAACTGGGCCTAAATTGATATTTACTACAGACGTCCCAGGAAGCTAACTGTTAGCCACACTTACCTTCAATTTGTCCTGCTCACTGTCCAGCATGTTTGTTTTACTAAAGTTGCATTTGACCACTCATGTAATCCAGCTGCAAGAGTAAAGACCCTGGTTGTTGGTGAGAGAGTTCATTTTGAGTTGTGTTCATTGTGAGATTTTACACAAAACAGAGTTTTGGAATTAGGGCTAGAATTCTGAGACTGAAGTTAGAAATCTGAGATTAGGATTTGCACTCTGAAATCAGGGTCAGAATTAGGAGAATGTAAATCAGGATTCTGAGATTAAGATTGGAATTCTGAGAAAAACAAAATCGGAATTCTGAATTAGGGACATTAATCTAAGTTAAGAGTGATATTTCAGAAATAATGGTCAGAATTAGGAGAACTGAAAGTCTGAATTATGAGATTGGAGTCAGAATTTTGAGGTAAGGGTTGAAAGTTTGAGAAAAAAAGCAAAAATTATAAATTTGGGCCATCATTCTGAATTTAGCATTGGATTTCTTAAAATGGAGGTCACAATTCTAAGAAATAAAAGTTACAATTTTGAGAAATAAAGGGAGAATTTTGAGATTAAATTTAGAATTCTGAGATTTGGGTCAGAATTCAGAGAAAAAAATGTCTAAATTCCGGTTGTACAGCTTTAACTTTGAGATTAAATTCAGAGTTCTCAGATCAATGTATGAATTGTGAAAAAGTCAGCATTATGTGATAAAAGTCAGAATATTGAGATTTAAGTGTAATTTTGAGATTAGTGTAGGAATTCTGAGAAAAAGGGACTTTTGAGATTTAAATCAGAATTCTAAGGAAAAACAGGATAGAAAAAAACAAGTTTGACAAAATAATTTCCCTGTGGATTACAAACAACAAATAACCCTAGTATTTCCGTCAGTAATCTTCATCCTCTGTGGACACAAATTGGATGTTAAATTGTAAATATATCTGCAGACTCATCCCATCCTGATTAATCCTCCCTGATCGTTTGCTTGGAGCCGCAGCAGTGCTGAGGGGATGTTTAAACAGAAGGTGCCGCTCTGCAAACGCTCACTCAGACTGATACGTACCACGTCCACTTCTTTGAAACCCTCCGGCGGAGGCTACACAATCTTTTCCGCTCTTCCTGTCATTTCTCCATCTGTCAGCTACTCCTCCATCTGTCTCCAGTCATCTTTGGCCAGTTCATCCATCCATCCATCCTCTCTCTGTCCACTGCTCCATCAGTCGTTCCCTCATTACCCCCCCTCCCCGTCTGTTCGCTGTCCTCTCGTTAATCACGGCTCACCCTGAAGACTGCTCCGTATCGATCGCCGATCTCTCTTCTCTCTCTTCATTCCTGCTCCAGCCTTCATTACCGAGCTCCAAGGCCTCCGCAGACTCCCGGCAGAATAATGTATTCGAATGAGGAAACCATGAATGGATGGGCTTTGGTCATCGGTAATGAAGCTGTGGACAAGCAATCTAGATTTATATGAGCTCTTCTGTCCCATTTTAAGCTTCCAAACGTAAATGCTTCTTTGCTTTCAAGTCTGAGAATCTAAACATTAATCTTCAAAATCACCTTCAGTTATTAAAAGGCCTTTCACAGACCCTTTCCTGAATCATTACAAACTAGAATAACTCTGTGCCAGTTGAAGCCTCAGTTTCCTGTTCTTAGCTGACAGGAATGGCATCCAGTTAGAGATGTTCCAATACCATTTTTTCCCTCTCCATACCGATACTTGTGCTGTGGATATCTGCCAATACTGAGTACCAATCCAACACCAGTATGTTGGAAAAAAAAAAAAAATCATACTGCGCCTGCGTAGTGTGATATGATTATCATTGTGGTAAGACCTGGCTCAGGTTAAACTCTTTGTAAAACACGAATAAGCAATGATGCAGCATGATCGTGATAGCTAGCTTAGCTCCAAGCCTCACGTCAACCAGTTCTGACACAAGTGTGTCTGTTGTGTCTGTGTCATGTGATCAATTCCTCCAGGTCCCTGCAGGTTGCAGCACAGCGCCACTGTTTTAAGAGCAGTGAAGAAGAACTGTGCCAGAGTTTAACTGTGCTAAACAGTAAATAGATTACTAATTTAATAAATTACGCATTATTGGATGGCGTCTGGACTCAAGTACTTGCAGATACCGAAACCAGCATTTTAGGCAGTATCTGAGCTATTTCAGAGACTGGATTCGGAACTACTCTACATCCAATGTGGTCTTCTGCTTCTGTAGCCACTGTTGTGCATTGGATGGGTATTCTCTCTTTTTGAACCATTCGCTGTGTTCATTGAAATCCCGTTAGATCATCAGCAGTGTCCACATATAACCATGTCACGTTCAAAGTAACAGTAAATCCCCATTTTCATGCTGGGATTGAACCTCTGCAGGTTGTCTTGATCATGTGGACGCACTTAACTGCACTGAGTCACTGCCATGTGAATGGCTAACTAGCTATTTGTGGAAATTAGCAGTTGAACAGGTGTTCCTGAAAGAAGTGGCCATACACCAGAATGTCACAAAGCCCATTCAACTTATACTGGTTTCCTGATCATGACAAGCAGTCTCCACGGTCACCAGAGCTCAGTCTGATAGGGCTACTTTGGGATGTGATGGAATGGGGGATTCCCATAATGCAACTGCATGATACTATCATATTAATTTGGACCAAAATCTCTGGGAAATTGTGGCCTGAACCTTGTTACCTCTGCCAATGGGGATTCTATGGGACAGAGCCCATAGAAAATGTTTTCAGGGGCAGAACCTTAAAAAACAACAGCAGCTTGTGATTGGACGATCGTTCTGCTTGTCACACTCATCACAGACCAATCATGTCAAGCAACAGATTGACATAGCAGCTAGACCCTGTTGTTACCTGTTAGCTTAAACTGTTTTAGTCCTAACATCTTAAAATGATACAATACAGATGTACCATTTACTTTTATATGTGACATGAACCTCGTCAAGTCCGTATTTTGTATTGATTTATGCTCTGAAAACTAGCTAACACCATAGCGTAGAGCTTCCAATGATGCTGTAACATAAGCAGATGAATAACGTTAGAGCAATACCTTGTCACGATAAACTTTTTCTTACGTTAGTGAGACCAGACGAGCCATCGGAAGGCATCTGACCACCAGCTCAGCAACGCCACCGCATCCATAGAGACTGCCATATTGTTTAAGCGGTGATGTGATGTAACAAGTCGTAACTCCAAGTCCATCGATCTGGTATGAGTTCATGTGGGAGGTTATGAGTGCGACTGCTGTTACAGTGCACTTTCACAAGTTATAGGTGGGAAAACACAAGTCACGTATGTCCTGGAACGCAGCATTACTAAATCAGACACGTCTGTTTGTACAGATTCAATGTACAAAGTTCTTCCATTTAAGAGGTTAAAAATACTGTTAATGCTGTCTGGCCTGATATGACTAAAATAAAATACGTTCTTGTTGAAACAGAGGATGCTGTGTTCATGACACCATTGTGAAACCCTTATGAAAAGGACTAAAACTTGATCAATAAAGTCAAATCAAATGTTTCTGTTTACGTTTCAAGATACATAGAGATAATATAAATTGAGCGCACATACTACTTACTGTAAAACTAAACTCCTGTACTATATGATCTTGAACTTGGAAGTTTATAACAGTGGTAATACCTCAAAGCAACTGTGTAGTGAAAATATTTTTATTCTGCTAAATTAAATGTAAACCTATTGACTTGACCTTATTCTGTACCTGGATCAAGATTTGTATAAGTACTTTGTGGCAGAAGGACAAAAAGTATACTAAAGTCCAACAAGAAGTTGGCAAGACAGACAAGCATGGTTTTAGACTATGAATCTGATCTGCTCTGCAAGATGATTCACTCTGGTTTTAAAATCAAATTCTGTATTTTTAATAAGCTAATGATAGCTTCTGTAACTAGAATAGCACTTGGAGAGTGCAAACCTCTGCCAACACCACAGTCCTCACCCTTATTGTGATTTTCATCATAAATATTAGTCCTACCTTTATTTCACCTAAATATTTAGATTCCTTGAAGGAGACATATCATGCTGATGCATGATTTAATACTTACATATAATAAATTTGAAAACAAGTCCTTACACCCCCTTAATTTTCAAAAAATGAGATACTGTATTTTTTCTGATATCCTAGAACGAGATTTGATGCCTTTGAAAATAGGTCATTGCGAGATGACCGCGAGATTTAAATCGTTGTGATGACACGAGGTACATTTCTTTTTATTGGAGTAATCTGATAAAACACTTCCTCCTCTGTGATGTCCATTAGCCATAAAACCGTCACCGAGGAACACACGCACCAGCAGGGGTATATAGCTCCCGAGCTCACACTCACTCATTAACAGCTCTGGCCTGTAGGGGGACTCAATACGCGGTCGCTGCTTTGAGCCTGCCGGAAAATCCAGTAGAAGAAGAAGGACGGGCTGGCCCAGCCCTCTCGGCAGCTCTGACAGAACTGACCAATCAGAGCACAAAGGGCTGTGACACTGCGAGGTAACTGGAGGTCAGCCTGGAAACCGAGCGTTTCAACAAGAGCTTGATAATGGCCTAAAATGAGGATTTTGAGAATGCTATTTTGGGGCAATGAAGGAACTAAATGACTTGTACTGAGGGCAGAAATGCTCTACAGGCATCCTAGTCTGGCATAGTGAAAAGGAGAAACAAGCATGATACGTCTCCTTTAACCGTGAAAACATAGCATTAGCAACTGGATTCATCATTATATTTTAGTTCAGTAGTTATTCATGAAAATCGCAGTTTTCGATGTGGTGGATCCAGATGATGATCTGGATCAACACCAAAATCTAATCATTTGTTTCTTGTCCCAATCTGGACATTTCTTGAAAATGTAATCAAAATCCGTCCATAACTTTTTAAGTTATGTTGCTAACAGAGAAACAAACAAATTAATTAACAAACAAACAGACGCCAGCAATCACATAACCTCCTGGCAGAGGTAAATATTTGCATCTTAAAAAACACAAAGACACATAGGCACTTTGTGATCATGGTCTCATCCTGTTGTGTAACCAGTATTTCCCCACATCCATCCATCGCCACGACGACACTCACACAAGCCACATCCTCACACTAAAATCTTAAACAGCCTCCAACTTGAAAAACATGTTTATTTACTTGAACCAGAATATTCCAAGACCAACCAAAACATAAGTAGTATCAGACAAACATGGAGTAACACTGCATTACACAAGTCAAGGTCAGATAAGGTCGCAACACCTCAGAAACAAGCAGCCGTCTCAGTAGCAGTAAGGTTTTATCCGAGCATTTGAGCAGAACAACGTGAGGATGCTGTTCGTGGTTGTGATGTTATATGAGAGGATGAAGATTTTCTGTGATAAAGAAGAAAGAAGTCCTTGTGACAGTTTGCTTTGCCTGTTGTGAGGATACTCTGCCATCTGCTGGTGAAGAGGAAGCTGTGCAGCTGAAATATTGATCAAATTTTACACGTTTTCATGCCCAGCTTAGCAAACTACCTTCATGTGTAATGGTAAATGGCACACCTTTGCGTCAAAGCAAAACAGTCCACAAGTAAAAGGCATTTTATTTCCTAGCTTGTGTATTGATCTAAGCAAACGTGCTTATTTCTGCAGTAACGTTACACAGAACTCTTTAACATGATAAATGAGAGCTTAGTTTTATATCTACTTTCATTTCCTTAGTTTTAAAGGAAAAATAGGCCTCACCCTAAAATAATGGACGAAAACGCTGCATTTATCCTTAACTGAACATGAGATTAATATTTATGTAACACACCATAGTGTTTTTTTCTCCAAAGGGCAACACGGTTCATAAAAATGTCAAATACAACAGACAAAAAAAAACAAAAACAATGAAATATCGAATGTCTAACAAAGAAAATTTTGAAAATTCGTCTTTGCGTTAGAGAAGAAACATCTTGAAGATTCTGTTTGTATAAGTCCAGACAGTCCAGCAGGTATGAGCATGTAACCACGGCATTATGAGTAATGAATAAAACCAAACTTTTATTTTTGTGTGCGTATCTGTCGGCCTGTCTTGTGTTTAGGAGTCGTCTCCGTTGGCGCTGTCACCATCGTCTTCTCCTTCCTCATGTTCGCCCTCCTCTTCGTCCTCATCCTCCTCGTCATGGCCTCTGCTTTTCATCATCTGAGGAATTAGAGAAGGATTAAGTACACCTCTAATAACACCTCATAAAGGTGGGAGACATGGAAATGAAATCAAATCCTGATACAAACCTTAATACCAGCTACGTCTTTGTTTCGTCACTTTTCATTTTGCAGGGATACGGCAACTTTTGTTTTTTGTTTTGTTTTACCTCACTCCTGAGTCAATGACAAGCAGATAGACACCATTCTTTCAACTGTGCGTGCAAAACAAGCAACTAAGCTAACTAGCTTAGCTCAAACACTGGGAGTCAATGGGTAGCGTTAGCCTGCCTCTTCCTATGGCCATTAGATAAAACATACAAAATATAAAACTAAACCTCAGGGCGCACGCACAAACCACCGCAAACAGAAGTAGCACTTGCATGTTTGCGCATGCACCCTGCAGTTAAGTTTCATGTTTTTTTGAAAATTACATAAAGTGCTAACCTTAGTCCAAAAGTAGTTAACGTAACATAATGCAAAAAAAGTCTCCTCTTTCAAAGTCAGCCATATTCCTTCTTTCTTCTACTTGTAAACAGAAGCTTTGTTTTGCTGACCTACTTACGAGCATCTGCTGTGGTCTGCACATGCACCCTGTGGTTCAGTTTCGTATAAATTGCTTCTGCAGAATTACAAGAAGTGCTAATTTTAGTGCAAAAATAGATAATGTAACATTAAGAGGTTAAAAAATAAGTCACAACAAGCACACAGGACCGTTTAGAGTTGCTGAAGAGTGTATCTGATGACTATAGGCAGAGGCAGGCTAATGCTACCCATTGACTTCCAGTGTTTGAGCTAAGCTAATTAGCGGTTTGTGTGTTCTTCCTGTCTCCTCCTTGTTCCTGGACGTACAGTTGAAACAATGGTGACTATCTGCTTGTCATGGACTTAGAAGTGAGGCAAGACATGAGAACATGAAAAATGTTGGTGTATCCCTTTAATTGGTAAAGCTGGAATGCTTGCATCAGTTGCTAAACAGTCCAGCATCTCCATAGTTGTATTTTGCGCTTCATATTGCGCCACACATTATCAGTGGGAGACAGATCTGGACTGCAGACAGTCTAGTCTTGTCCCAGCACTCTATCATTTGACAGGGCAGTTTTGACAAAGAGCTTCACAGTTTCTGGCAATTACGGACAATATTGATTCACAGAATATTCTGCAATTGATAAAAATCATTGGGAATCATTGGGAATAAGTTATTTTAATGAACTCTAATTCTGGTTCCTCACCTCGTCTTCATCCTCCAACAGGTCTCCCTCGTCCTCCTCAGAGTCTCTGTCATGTTTCAGGCCGTCGTCTTTTTTACTGGAAGTGGAAGAGTTGAGGGACGACAGCTCACCAGGTTCTGTTTTTATGCTTTTCATCTCTGAATTAAAAAACAAAAGAATTCAGGGACAAATATGAGAAAGAAAGAGAATTAGAGAAGTAAAAGAGCCTGATATCACTTCATAACGTTCTTTAGTGCTGCCCTGGTTTTGGATTGTGGTTTCCATCAAGACTCACCAGATTTTTTGCTGTGGTCCTTCTCCATACGCTCCAAGCTCTCGAGCAGGTAGTCCACTTTGTGCTTGATCTGCGTTAGCTCTCTCTTAATGGTCTGCAGATCATCAGCCTTCACTGAGAGGCAGACAAGAGACATTATAGAGATACACCCATGACAAGCAGATAGGCACCATTCTTTCAACTGTGTGTGCGGTAACAAGAAAGAGATGAGCAGAGCTCACCCACTGCTAATAAGCTTTTGCTTAAACACTGTGAGTCTATGGGTAATGTTAACCTGCCTCTCCCTGGAGTCATTAGATCAACTCTTTAGCAACTCTAAACAGTCCTGAGTGCTTGTTACAACTCGCTTTTTTTTACAGAGTTATATTACATTATCTATTTTTAGACTACGATTTGTACTTTATGTCATTTTGCAAAGGGAAATCATGTGAAACTGAACCGCAGGGGGCATGTGCAAACCACAGTGGATGCTTTTAAGTAGGTCAACAAAACAAAGCTTCTGTTTACAAGAAGAAGAATAAAGGATTATGGTTGACTTTGAAAGAGGAGATGAGGATGATTTCTTTGAACGGAGGAAGATCCATAACCTTACCTGTTTGAACCAGAGTAAACAGAGGAAGAACTACATGTTTTGGACATGTTACATGAAGAGAAGCTGAGGCAGTGGAACAATTAGTTTCGAATGTATTTATTTTGAGAATTACTTCAAATGCCAATCTTAGTCTAAAGTTACATAACCTAACACAAAGAGGTTAAAAAAGCGAGTCACAACAAGCACACAGGACCATTTAGAGTTGCTGGAGAGTTTATCTGATGACTGTGGGAAGAGGCAGGCTAATGCTACCCATGCACCCATGCACGCACAGTTAAAAAAAGGATGTCTATCTGCTTGACATGGACTTAGGAGTGAGGTTAGACACCAGAACAGGAAATGTTGACATGACATGATTGAGACGTGACAGCTCCTTGAACAGTGCCGTGGTATTTACTTGTACGAGACGTCCTCTGGCTGCTCTTTGAGGAGGAGAAGCTTGTTTTGGTACGTCTGCTCCCCCCACTCAGACTGACCCGCGGACGCTTTGAAGGGATGACGGCTCGGGACAAAGGAGGAGGAGGAGGTGCCACCCTGGACTGGTAGGAGTACATCCTGAGAAACAAATACAAACATAGACAGTGTAAAGGTGCGTTCACACCGCAAGCGACCCAGCTACCAAAGTCGTGTCGCCCACAGATGTAGCGTCGCGCGTCCATAAATACCTGTTTGGTCGCCGTTGGCGTCGGTCGTCGGTCGGTGACGTCACGTCCGCTCGAGTTTTACCGCGATAATATATCACATAATAGGATGTATAAGCGGACATTATTCCAGCTGTGTCCTTTTCACTCACTTATCAAACACAAAACTCTGCAGCTGATGATGCAGCAGCATCATCTGTGAGTTTACCGCGGTTCGTCTGCAAATGTCCTCACTGAGATTAGTTCCGCCTAGAAGGAAGTCATCCGCCCTGTAGTCCGGATGAATAACTGCACCGTCACACGTACACACACCGCTGATTGGCTGATGCCACACAGCCACACATGACATCGCCTGAATAGATCAACTTTTTTTTAACTTTGACATCGCACGACGAGTGAAGTGGTCGTCTTGTCGCCGGCTGTCGCATCGCAGGAGGTTTAGCCCCGCCCCATCGCGGCTGTACATTGACTTCGAATGGAGACTGATCGCCGAGGTAGTACAGGTAGCGTCCGGTGTGAACGCACCTTAAAGAAACAATGACAAAGAACATTACATGGAGAAAAAGATGGGTATAAAATGAATACAGACTACCTACCTGTCGTAATAATCTCTTTGAAAGTCATAGTCCAGATCAAGAGATGAGCTACAGAGAGACAAGAGAGATTAATTACAGTAAAAAGCAGCATCATAAATCCGTCCTGAATGTGTTTTCATTTAAGAGCCATAAATGCAAACACACCTGTACATGTCTCCTGCTGAACGCTTCACTGTCTTCGATCTGTGAGGTTTCGGCTCACCTGCAAGGTTGATATCTGAGGGAGGAGAACAATATTTTCAGGACTATTTTAATTTTATATTATATTTACACAACGAAGACAGTGATAATAGCATACAGAGCTGATCAGTCAAATGGGCAAAGGTCTGATTCTGTGTTAGTAATGCAAGCAGACAAAAATGGACCAAACAAAACAAACAGAAATGATATAGCAAAACAAAACTCCCCAATATCCAAATATACAAGTTGTGTAATTCCTTAAACTGCCAACTATCTAGATTTTGAATTAGCCTTAGTCCCAACAGGAGGAAATTTCATGAAACAGGGCTGGTATTTCCAGCATCTTTATGACACAATACATATCCTGACATCGAGGCCACAATACGACACTAATCCTTGTACACATATACTTTGAACACTGACTACGCTTTTAGCAGAATTTCTGACAAGTTTTGTTTTTTGTTACAAGAAGAAAAATAACAAGGAACTTAAAGGTACAATGAGGAGAATCTATTACCAGGAACGTAAAAGACTCTGCTACCCATGAGCACGCGCAGCGACTGTCGTAATGCTGTGTTCCAGTAACTGGGAGTGACATCATCTCGGACTTATCAGCGTTCCAGTTGAAGTTGGAAAAAAAAATGCTGATCTACCAGGCTATTGTTAGCTGTTGTTAGCATGCCCTGCGTTGTTGTTCACAAATATCACATGGAGAATGTGATTATCACTATGGCAGCATTTTTGTAAATATAAGTCTAACAATACTATGTATACAGCTGATCTAGAGCGACACACCCCAGTCAGAAGTGCAAATAAATTGATTATTACAGGAGCTAAATAACTGTTCACACTGGGGGCATCCATCTTTGATTGACACCTCGGGGTGGTGAGGTTTCACCGAGTTCCCAGTAGGAAATTCCGACTTCGGGGGACGTTCCAGCTGCAGTTTCCTACTCGGAACTCGGAAATTCCTACTTCTGACTATAACTGGAACGCACCAAAAGACGTGACTCAAGCCAAAGCCTGTGTTTGTTGCGATGCTGATAAATGCAGCTCGGACCTTCCTCAGAACTCTGCATTGCTTTAAAACTTCTTTTTTCAACAACTTACAGGATGCAAAGCGACGAGGTAATGTATATTTTTCTAGTTACGTAGTGGTAGTTTTTGATGTGTGACAACAAGCAATTCTTGGAAAACTTAGTATCGTAGTTGTAGCCAGCTATATATCGCTACTTACAGCCCAGTGCTCTAAGACGTGTCCGTATAATATAAATTTGCTCTCGTTTTAATTGTCTTGTTCCCGAAGTTGAGTATCCAGGCCAGTCCAGCCCTGTCCGACCCCACCGTGAAGCTAAGGAATAGCATTTATAGATAACTTATTTTGATGCTATAAAACTCATCTTAAATTGTGTATTTCAATCAGGCATATATCTAAAAGTGAGACTTTTTTGTAATTACTTCGAAACTCCTCACAGTCACTTTAATACACTTAAATTCAGGTCTTCAAAGATGGTTAACCTTACATCAAATTTGGAACATGCCTCATCATGTAGTTTGGCTTCTACTTTAAATTGTGTCATTGTTATTATTACCCAATGAGTATCTACAACAACTGTTAAAACACTGAAGCCGTATTGGTTCTGTAAAATCTGTATTGATACAAGTATCCCCAAAGAGTGTGTGACAATATTTTGGCGTATTGATATTTTGAGCACAGGCATGCCATGAATTGTATTCAGATTGGAATTATTTTTTAAAGAATTGTTTGTTTCTATTTCTTCTCTTCTTTGTGAAATTTTTGGTCAACCTGAATTTAGCACTAAATAAGTCAAACACATATATTTGGATGTATTTGAGTCAAATGAAGTAATCTTAGTTCCTCTTTTTAGCACTAGAGGGCAGCACAGCGGTTCAGAACAGGACAGTTTATAAGCTGTGAAGGAACCCTGTGATAGAGTGATTCAACTTCAACTTCAGCTTCAACTTTATTATAGTCCCATGGGAAATTGTTTTTCAGCAGCAGACATCAGTACACAAGTACATGATAAGACATAAAAAATCAGGAAAAATCCTGAACTCAAGTGAAAAAGGATGGCACTTCAACCACAAAATGTCAAAGACTAAGACTCAGGCAAAACCCATAAAGTGCACTCAGTCATCAAAGTGCTGTGCAGTAGATAAATACACAGTAATGATGAACATACAAGATAAAGCAGATAAAAAGGGATTCAGTAAAAAGTCAATAAATAGTTAGTAAATAGTTTCGGGTTACAGTCTGAAAGTCAACATGACATGTTCATGGTCCCACCTGTCTGTCTATCATTAATGTTTCCATTGCTTTTCTCCTCTGTGTGAGTGCAGTGTTGTGTGTTTAGTTTATCTTCAACACTGTGTCAGCGTTGAAATTGTATTTTGTTGCCAAATATCTGTGATTCCTGCCACACCCAAAGTTCCCCACAGGAACAAATAAACTAACTAACTAACTAACTAACTGGGTGGTGCAGGAATAAGTCCAAAAACACTGAAGTGAGTAAGCTTTTAGCCCTCCAGAGTAAATGGGTTTTAGAATACTAGTTTCAGGTAAGAGTCTGAAATAAAGCATGGTGATCACACAAAGGTGATGTAATGCTTAAAGGGAAATATCAAAAAAGTACCTGCTTTTGAGTCTTAAACCATTGCTGTGTGCTTAAAATCGTGGTTGTTAACTGACTGCAGACATTGACTACAAAAATGGCTGTGGACCTGATGGCAAGAATCTCTGATTGATGATAAAGTACATTTTTACCTCTCTTAACCCTTTAACTCACAGTTCAACTGTTTGGCAGAAGTGACTAAATTCAGGAATATTTAGTGTGTCAAATAAAGATGATATGTAATTGTTTTATTTCTGTCAATATTTTATGATAGAGAACTGCAAACAAACCAAAACACCTGATAGTTTTTGTGGGATTTAAAAGTTTGACGAGTTAAAAGCTACCATCATTATTACCATCATTATTACTTAAAATACATAACCATGGCCTGATATGATATGTCCATATAAAGTCTGTTAAACATTTTTGTTGGTCCAACGCAATATCATGTAAGTTATTTTTGCATTTTTTACACAGACATTTCTGCCTTTTCTGATTGATTTTGTCCCAAATATTTGTGAATTTTAAGTCACCACACAATCAATTGTTGGCTTTTAAAATCGTTGAACCTTACACCAAAAAAATATCTATTTTTTGGTTTGTTTGTGGTTTCCTCTGTTCAAGTGTCAATGGAACTAAACAATGATTTGATTTTCTTCTGTTTCTGAAAACATTAAATATCCTCGAATTTAATGATGACCTCTGCCAAACAGTTGAGCTGATAGTTAAAGGGTTAAAGGCTCAAAATTTTTATAAAATACTATTTCTTATTGTAAGAGGTGTCTGTGCAACCACAGCAAACATTAGAGCAGGGCACTTGAAATAAAAACCTACATCAGCTTCATGAGAATGGCATCAAAGACATAGTGCATAAGGACCTACACCAAAACAGGCTGTTTTGAGCAGGACTGAAAAAGAGGGGTTTATAGGCATGACAAAAGAAAGCACCAGGATGGATTATTTGTGAAGAAAGCCTGAAACTGTGCTCCCCAGACATCTTGACCCTGTGTACCCTTGGTAAAACTGATGTATCTTTTTGATTTATTTTAAAAATAAATACTACTGATGACTTCAATTGTCACTGTGTGACTTCTCGACTTTCTAACTAACACCCTGCAGCGTTCTATCACCCCCACCCCCTCCTCAAACTCACCCAGCACCTGTCCAACAATCATCCGTCCATCCTCTCCGGCCACGGCAGCCCGAGCGTTCCTCTCATTGGAGTACTGGACAAAGGCGTAGCCCTTGTGCACAGAGCAGCCCACCACTTTGCCATACTTTGAGAAGATGGCCTCCACGTCGGCCTTGGTGACCAGCAGGGTGTTGAGGTTGCCGATGAAGACGCGGGAGTTGAGGGAGCGGGGGTCTGTCTTGTTGGTGACGTTGCTGCTCGCCATGAGGCTGGAGGACGAGGACGAGGACCAACTGTGGGGCAGGAGGGCGCAAAAATGGAGGGGGACAGGAAGAGGAGATGGTAAAGGTGAGAGATGTTCCAAAATGACACATACAAGCTTAATTATGAAGTGATGTCAACTGATTGAGTCAAGAGAAGGCTGCAACTTATACTAACAATTTAAATATTAGACTTTTAAAGGTAAAATAAAAGGATCAGCTCAGGCCCTGTTTACACGGAGACGCTATCATCGGAAACACAAAGGTTCTTCCTTTTGCGATTTTAAAAGCAATCCGCGTTCAGGTGGAGATGCTAGGAAGGAATGAAAATGCTGTAGTGTGCATGCCAGTCCAGTAGATGGCGATGTAGGTTTGCAAGGAAACAGCGCTGATACAAAACATAAATTAAGAACAAAAACTTTTCACAAACAATGATGGCGAGTGGACGCACGAAATTGGTAATGCTGTTAGTGTTCCTGCTATGCGCGTTAGTCTTTCAGAGCAGACAGACCTGCCTGATTCTGAAATCATGCAATTCCATCTTGCCAGCCTTAAAGGATAACTTCGGTTCCTGCAGCTTTTACATTGTTTATAGAATGAAGAACAACAATATACTCACCCAGAAGGCTTTCCTGATGCAAACGGTGCTTCGGGAGATATTTAGATCCAAAATCGAGCAGCGGACACCGATATAATGTAGCCTGTAGGGCATAGATCGCCGCTCCTAAAAACTGCATTAATCGTCCAAAAACTCATGTTTTTCACCAATATTCCATCATGATTCGCGCCGAATGGATTGCAGCCTGTGTCTCCACACAGCGCTGTGTGGCTGAACCAACGAGTTTGTTTACATGCTCTTGGCGCATGCGCATCAGGGCAGCTACAAATCGACTTTCTTCTTCCAGTTTTGTGCAAAATGGTCGAATATCTGTGGGATGAAGATGTTGTGGAGGAGGACTTTGAATATGATGGACGTCCTTACAGTTTGGAGCCAGATTATACAGATAAGGAGCTGATAGAAATTGAGGAAGCGATCTCAACGCTCCAGAGAGTACTGCGCATGCGCGAAGGGCATGCAAACAGACTCGTCTGTTTAGAGGTTAGTACAGCCACACAGCGCTGTGTGGAGAGACACAGGCTACAATGGCCGTCCATTCGGCGCGAATCATGATGGAATATTGGTGAAAAACATGAGTTTTTGGACGATTAATGCAGTTTTTAGGAGCGGCGATCTATGCCCTACAGGCTACATTATATCGGTGTCCGCTGCTCGATTTTGGATCTAAATATCTCCCGAAGCACCGTTTGCATCAGGAAAGCCTTCTGGGTGAGTATATTGTTGTTCTTCATTCTAGAAACAATGTAAAAGCTGCAGGAACCGAAGTTATCCTTTAATTGTCCAACGGTTTCACTCGGCTAAATGCTTAACGGCCCAATCAGGGAAGAGAGGCTGGAGCAGTGGGAGGCGTGACTTCAACAGGAAGTGACTTAACAGGACTTGAAGACAATTCCTGTTACACAAATAATGACGGCTAATGCCGGTTAGCCTGTGGTCATCATGGTTAACCAGTTATACTTGGCAAAATATGCTCTCCTCATAAGTTTACTTCGAAGGTATTGTCTCTGACGAGGTTTATGTCACATATAAGTGTTAAATGATACATCTGTGTGGTATAATTTAATGTGACATGATAGTGTTAAGGTAGTTAAGCCATTGACTAATGGCTAACCGTTAGTCACTATGGCTAACAGCTAACAAGGGCAAGCAACAGTTAACAGCTGTTAGCTGTAATGGCTAACAGTTAGCCGCTAACAACAGTTTGCCACTACAGCTAACGGTCATGAACTGTTGTTTGCCCTTGAAAGCCATTAGCCGTAGCAGCTAACAGGTAACCATTAGCCGCTAACTGCTAGCTGCTACATATGTTACGTCTTAGCAGCTGCTTGATATGGACTGGTCTGTGATGAGCCAAACAATCGTCCAATCACAAACTGCTGTTGTTTTTGAATGTTCTGCCCCTGAAAACATTTTCGCAGGGCTAGTCCTCAGATGGATGAGAGAAATATTTTCAATATGGAACTGTCCATCTGGCATGTCAGGTGGGTTATACGTGTGTAGCCTTCATGTGAAAGAGTACAGCACATGGGGTGACGTCAGCGCTTCACCCTAAAAGGCTGAATCCCATTTACATGAAGCTGAGCAGCGATGCGTTTTCAAAACTTACCACTCTGGACCCTGGTTTCAAAAGTTTGTGAATTCAGGCACTCCAGGCACGGTTCCCAAGTAAACGGGAGGCGAAAACGCAATGAAAAGTCTTTGAATTCTGCCTAATCCTGCCTCGTGTAAACAGGGCCTTAGTCTATCAGCCAGTTATAGTCCAAAGCAACTGGTTTTCAACTGGTCTTGGTCCACTATCAACAATTAGATGAGAAAATGTGATTCAAAACATTTCCAAGCCGTTAAATCAATAATAGGAATGTATGATTTTTTCACATTTTACACCATGCCTGACTCTTTAACTATCAGGACTTCTCCTTTAAATCACATCAAGATACTAAACCTAAACTCTTTGCTGACCAGAATGCTGAATATTAAAGTGTTTTTCACAGAACTACTGATAAAGTTGACCTCACATAAGTCCTCAGAAACAATAAACTGAAGATAGCGTAATCAGCCTTGGTGTGCAGATCCTACAGTCTACTACCAACAATACAGCTTAAGTTCAGCAAGGCGGAGAACTTTCTGTTAAACATAACAGTGATAAAACATGTTTCCAAAAGGAAGGCGGGGGATAAAGTAGGTGAGATAGCAGACAGTAGACATTTGGTGTAATGGGGTCATGTAGCATTCAGCACTCACTCCATTGTGTCTGTGCTCGGCTCGATGGAGGTCTGCCTGCCTGAGTCTGAGTCTGATGGAGAGAAGAGCGTCGTCAGTGAACTATGAGAGATGGAGTCAGTGACTGAGGGGTAGGCAGCGACTACGCCTCAAAAAAAAAGTCTCCTTCAGTTTTTGGCCAACTCAAAAATTGCTTTGAAAAGTGGGGGAAGGGAAAAGCTGATTGATGAAATGTTTTAAAAAAGGCAGCCATAAAAAACCTGTGGGATAAATGTTGATTGTTATGACAAAAAGAACAAGATATTGCATGAATTTAGAAAGTCAATATCGTTTTGGAAAGCTAATTCTGTCCAACTCCTAACTTCAATATATTATGCATTTTAAAGGTATATTTTGATTTATTCACACTGAAATATCTAATTTAAAAATGCTTCACCCGTTTCATCATAAAACACTAAATCCCGTTTACATGAAGATGTTGCTTGAATTAAGAAAGTGAATATCATTTTGGAAAGCTAACTCTGTCCAACTCTGAACTTCAATATATTATGCACCTTAAAGGTATAATCTGTCAATATTTAGCACTGAAATGTCTAATTAGTTTAAAAATGCTTCACCCATTTCATATGACTAAGCACTAATATTATCAGAAAGTTTTTCAAAGGTGTAGAAGCTTTAGGAAATGAATACAGGCGTCCACACAGATACAGCGTTTAAGGTGCCTGAAAACGCACATTTTCAAAAACACGCCCTCAAGTTAATAAATCTGACCACACTGGTCTTGCATTTCCATGTACACAATGAATTAGAATCTATGCCATCATAGCTACCCTTCCCCTAAAACAACATGTGCAAACCTTGACAACAAATAGTAAAATACAGCATCGCTCTCGTGCTACAGAAGCTACTTAGCTTGTTCTAGCTTTAACAGCGAAAACTTCTGCTCCACCTTGACCACCAAGACCAGCAAGAGGACACAGAGAACATACCAAAGTGTTTGCTAACGTTTCTAAAGATGTTTGCACATGCACCTTGTCTTCTTCTCTGGTTTTGGTATTTGTCTGGAGTAGCGTTACCGTGCCACTTCCAGGCCTGGCATATACTACAGTGTTTTTAGTGTTTTCATGTGGATGGGTCAGGGGTCAAAATGGCAAACAGCCAGCCTTGGCAATGTTAGCATAGCCATTGCTTCCGCTACGTTCATCAAACAATAAAGTCAATCAAACTCAGAAATTAGAAAAGTATGAATAGTTGCATGGATGTTAAATATTTCTTGTGTGTGTTCAGAGGTGAAAATAATTTAAAAAATCCAAATAAATCACTCATCTTTTAGTTAATGAAGTTAATGTTGCCGGCTAGCCATTAGCTATCCTACCATTTGCGCTATTTTCATGATCAGGAACAGGAATCAGCCACAACCAGATATTTTTGGCTTACTGCAGATTTGCAGATGTTCACATATTATGTATATTTCATACTACTTTTTGTGTAGTATGAAGTTTCAAATATGGCATGTTCTCGGTTCTCTACCTTCCTCCCAGAGTGCTTTACGAGTAGCTCACAGCGGAAACGTGAAGGCTACTTTTAACGTCTTCTGTAACTATTAGAGCTTTAAAGTTAAATGCACGGCAGGCAGTCAATTCAATAAAGTTTGGTAACAAAGAGGGCCATACACATCGCACTCTCAGTGGCAAGGGGCCATATTGTTAAAATTGGAGCAATAAACTTGTAAATTTCCAATTTCTTACATGTTGTTTATGTTTATTCTACTAACAGTTTTTACTTTAACAAACATTTTGTAATGCACAAAGGAGAATTTAAAAGCCAACTACAGCTCTGTTTTTCTGGTGCAATTTTTATGTTTCATGGTAGATGTTGTCATGTTTCCTTCACTAAAATGTAGTTGTTTTGTATTTAAATTGATTGGTGGGCCATATTAAGAGAGCAGGAGAGTTGAATGTGGACCCCGGGCCACCAGTTGCCCACCCCTGGTCAATACAGTCCTGAGATTTGGAGTTTAAGTGCCCCCTGCTGGACATACTTAATGATAACATAATATCTAGTCAAGGGCATTTTTTTCTGCATTTCATATCTAAAGGTAAAGGGTCTTTGTGTGAGTGTAGAGCTGTTAAAATCATAGATCTCTGGCAATTAGCATAAGAGTCTAATTAGTCATTATTATTAGTGTCCAAATGAAGCATTTAATGGTTGGCTGTACAATAAAACCTCCTGGTTGGTGAAATCTCCAGCATAGGAAAATGATGTCTATTGTGTAATAACATATTTTATAAATACCTTGATTTATTAATGAATTTGTCTCTTGTTATATTTCATTAGAAATCATTTCAGGGTCACATCTGCAGTTTTGATATAGAGGCAGTTACACAAGAGAACAACATCAGCTTGTTGCACAATTAGCAGCGTTAAGTGTGTCAGACTAAATATGAGAATCAGACTGTCGCTGCTGCTGCGGCTGCATTAGTTTCAAACACTGCAAAGTTACATAACATTGCAGGGGAGAGAGATACTGTAGACAAGAAGACTCACATAGAACATTTTTATGATGTTTCATTAGATTACTGACTACACACAGCTTCAGACCAGGGTGTTAGCGTTTTTCTTGTACGTGTATATTTTATTGCGAAAGCCTTTTTGGATAATTTTGAGAGATTTGGTTGCATAATATTTTTTTAGTGCTTTAAAAAATGGTGTTTATAGATTGGTTTGTTTTGAAATTGAGATATAACAGTTTTGTTTAAACCTATACAGTTTTACAGTTTCTCTCTTACTGCTATTAGCATGATTAAAGATCGCTCAGTAACTTGATAAAGTGTAAAAATCAAGTGATGAATGACTTAAGTGCATCCTGAATCTTTTACAAAAGTATTACTGCATGAGAAGACAGAATGATTTTTTGCACACCCTTAATACAGAATAATAAAATAAAAAAAGAGTATTTTTTTGACTTACACTTTTTTTAAGAATCTTGAGATATCACTGATATAATTTGGGGAAATCCAAATAAAGCTGTATTGGAGAACGAAGTTCCTCTATATTTACTAGGGGTGTCCTGATCTGATATTAATATCAGTCTGATATCAGCAACAAACAAATATCAGATTATATCGGCTTGCATCTAAAATTTTATATAAGTGGTCCATTATAATTTGTTATTTATTCATTCAATTCAGTTGTTGAATACGCTTACGTTGAAGTTAAACACAGTGGTTATTCTGCAATTTTAAAATGTATTTTTTTGTTTTTATTGAGGATTTATTGAGGTTGCTTTTCAGGGTCTTCTAAATTATTTTTTCTTTATTTTATTAAATTGTACTATATTCTTATGTGTAAGGTTAAAATTTATTTAACCCATTGGTTTATAACAAATGGGTCAGACTTTCTCATCTCTATTATTGCTGACTACTGTTCTCTGTTTGAGTTATCTCACTTGATTAAGCCTTTTCTTACAGTCCGTATTAAAAATCAGTAATTAAAGTCTGTATGATTCTGGCTGATAATCGTATCAGATCGATGTCGGTATCGTATCAGAGGTGAAAAAGTTGTATCAGGACACTCCCAATATGTACACCTCAAGACCTTCACATTATCTAAGGCTGTAATAGTTGTTGATTCACGTTGCGAAACATCTTGGTTGCGAGTGACATGCCTCGTGCCTCTGCATAGACACAAAGGCATAGATGCTCACTCTCGACACTCCTGTCTCCCTCCTGTTTGCCTCGGTTCCTGCCTTTGGAGACTGAACAAAGATGGGGTCAACTTTTTTCCCTGTTTTGTCTCCACAACATTCACAGTAGAGGTAAAACATCACAGAGGGGTAACTATTACGCCTTGAAATCCTATTATGATTTGGGATATACTCTTAACATGGGAGAATCCTTCTTCTTACACCATAGTCAAGATGGCCACCTAAAGATACAGTATATTCATGGGTTTTGTTTATTTATGACGTGTTTGGAATAATAATACCGCTGTTTGAAAAGCAATGGACAGGCAACATTATAACACTGTTGAGTGATATGGTAACATTAGCATGTTGATATCATTGCTAGTATCAGCTATTACTTTTTGTAGTGTTCTTGGGAAGACAATGTATCAAATTAAGGCATATTTTGATCAAGTTAGCATCCACGTTTATGTCAGGATTAGGAGAAGCCTGTTATATGCTTATATCTGTGTAACTTACAGACATATGGCCCTTTTCCACTAGCATGCCTTGGCCCTATTCTACTCGGCCCTACTCAATTTGCAGTGTTTCCACTAGCCTGTTACCTGCTAAAACAAGCTAGTTTTAGTACCTACTCTGCTCTGGTTCAAAGCGAGCTGAGTCGAGACTGAAAGATGACGTCATTGAATGTTGGCTACTGATTGGTCAGACAATGTTGTCATCGATGAGTCATGAGCGCAACGACCTAGCATGCTAGCGGTAGCTACCATTAGCTTACCCTCATACGTCTTTTCTTTGCAGCTCCATTGCTCTCGTCCTCGGCTTCATTCTGTTGTATAGCTTTCAAAACTCTCCTGTGCTTCTCAAGGGGTATTTCTTCTTGCCACCTGCAGCCTTCTTCTGCTTTCCTTTTTTACTCGGATTGTGACAAAAAGCCACAGATTGTTGTGTCGCGCTCAAAATGACGTCACCGCAGTGCCGCTCAGCTGTTTAAAGCGACACTGCACCCCGTTGGGCAGGCGACTGGAGCTAATGGAAAAGCAGCACAAGGCGAGTAGAGTAGAGCCTGGTAGAGTCGAGTAGAGTAGAGTAGAGTAGGGCTAAGGGAAAAGGGCCAATATTGGAGCATCTGAGAGCATTAATCCATTATTTTCTCCTCCCTAGGTTTCGTCTTTTTGATTGATATCCAAATAAAAATGTGTGACACTCTGTTTGGTGTTGCCTGATTCCGATGTAGTAACAAATAGGTCTCATTTTGGGTCAAACTTTATTGAGTTATATCAAAGTTTGTAGTTATGGTCTTGGGAAAATCATGAGTTGTTTCTATACAAAAGAAGATATATATTTATTCAAAAATATCAAGCCATGATTTCAGTCATACCACACAGCCCTATATTGAATTAATAAGTCTGTTTATAACTTTCTGGTAAAAGCAGAGGGTGAAGGATGAAGAGGATGACTAAAAACACTGATGGAGACAAGCCTTGTGCTTAACAAAGACACATTTTAATAACTTAAGACAAAAAGTTGCCCCATGTTGACTTTTTAGGACTTAAATATCAAGATATATCAAAGTTTATCATTCTGGCATTATTACACTTACATTTTATTTCGTTACAGTTAAATATTGATATATATTATAATTGGTGTATATAAATATAAAAATATTGTCAGTAGACAAAAAATATTGTAATGTTGTTTTTTAGTCTATATTTCCCAGCACTAGTATCTAAACAGGAGCACTCAGGGACTCTCATAATTAACAAAATACACTCTCTCCTCGTTGACCTTTCTTGTCTTTTTGTTAATTTGCTTTCTATCCTGGGAGCTGCAAGTCTCATTATCAACCACTTGAGTCATTACCGCGCCATATCTCACCTGCCAGAGCGCTAACACACTGCCAGCCGAGCTTCACCACCAGCAGCAGCGTCTCAATCTCACCGCCTGGTTGAGACCAGCAGGAGATTACAGCCGGCTGTCTGGCCAAAGCTTAATGCTCTGCCCGCTCATTTGGCGGGGATGTTTGTGTTGCTTTGGCGGGCTGACAGGGTGTCCACTTCACATGGGGGAGGCTGGGGGGCTGTCACAGAATGCTTAGCAAATGTTTCTAAATCTTGATGGCATGTTGGGGTTCAACAGGAAAATCCAGGGTTTATGTACAATTAGCCCATGTGGATTTTACAAAACCAATCCAAACTTCAAATGGGATATGTGGGATTTGAAATGTCTGCTAATGGTATTTTAAAATTCTGAAGTTTGTAAGCAATTTTAAGGGTTACTTGGGCTAAAGTAGGGATGTATCTTAAATGCCTAACTGTTAGAAAGTGGTAAAACTAATTAATTTGGGCTTATACTTTGTAGGACTGTCAGGCCAAACCTTCTAATTTCAGAGATTGTATTACCTCTACCAAGGACGTTATATTTTTGCCGCCCTTTCCTAGTCAGTAAGTTTTGAACTGGATCATTCACAATGTTAAAAATGGATTTTGATTAAATTTACAGGAAAAGTTGGTAGTGGCACAATGAAGACCAGACTAAATTTTGGTGGTGACCTGAATACTATGTTTTTCAGGATTTCCTAACATTGTGAGATCTGGCAGTTTTCTATATTTTTGTCAGTGATTTCACAATGGGTTTTAATGACATTTTCAGTAAATGTTGGCCATGACATGGGCAAGAAGTCATTAAATTTTGGTGGTGATTCCAACCCAGTGTGACATAGTTTGGGATTTTACAGTCCTACTCATCATTATTGGCACCCATGAAGTTTAAGTACACAATGTGACAGTACAGTTTCTTTACAAACCTCTCTAACTTTGCTCTGCATCACTTTATCAGACTCAAACTTGGCAGAAGTAATGTTCACGTACTAAGTTTTGTAAATTATACTTCATTAGCTACTATGATCATGCAGTCATATTTAGAATAGGCAGTTTTAATTGCAACCACTTGAAGCCTACAAGGAAAAGAACACCCTACCAACAATTCAGCATGGTGGATGGAGGTTCCATAATGGTTTGGGGCTGCTTTGCTGCATCAGGTATTGGAGGCCTTGACCGTATCACAGGAATCATGAAATCAGATAATTATCAAGAAATTTTAGAGTGAAAAGTCCGACCCAGTGTAAGAACACTTGGTTTGAGTTGAAGATCGTGGGCCCTCCAGTAAGACAAAGACCCAAAGCACACATCCAAAAACAAGCAGGAATGGTTGAAAAGGAAATAAATGGCCTGTTTTAAAATGGCCAGCAATGAGTCCTGATCTCAATCCGATTGAAAATCTTTAGTATGGCTGAAATCTGCCATTGGGGAAAAGAAACCTGCAAATGTTCAAGAGCTTGAACAATTTGCAAAGGAAGAGTGGGAGAAAATACCAGCTAAGAAGTGCAAGAAGCTTATAGATGGCTACAAGAAACGTTTGGAGGCTGTCATCAGTCCCAAAGGGTGTGCAACAAAATACTGAAGAGGGGTGCCATTATTGCTGGACATGCTTTTTTCAGTTCCCTCTTTGAAATTAAAATATGTAAATTGTAAAAATGTTTTTTTTGTTAAAGTATTTTGGACCTTTAATTAAAAGATCCTGATGACATAAATTTGGTACATTTCAATTTATTTCTGAAGATATTGTTAAAGCAATGAAAATAATGAAGGGGTGCCAATAATACTGAGCAGGACTGAACAAGTTTTTTTGACAATAACTGGCCTGACAATGTTGGAAATGCCTTGGTTGAGAGTTGTGCTCCTCGGGTATTTGAAGTTTAATGGTTTCATTTTCTTAACATGTTTTTCATTCTCCATTTTTTCAGTTTCTTGTGCTTAGAGCTGGGCAATATGACCTAATCTCAGTATCACGATTAATTGAAGCTCTTACCACGATTATGATTAATGAAGGATTATTTTAGGCTATGCTGGGATAGATTGGTGTCGTTTTTGTCCATGTGCACTTGTTTATCTTAGTAACTGTCTAGTTTTTGTCAGGGGAAAAAGGGTTGTTAGAAGAAAACTATGGCAAAAACGGTCAACAAAATTAGCATTTCTTGGGAATAACTTAGCCCATATTGCTTTCCTGTTTGCTGGTGAAACCCTGTTTTAATCTATTTTAGGACTTTTTTTCTGTGCAGTATTTATTAGCCGTTGTGTGACTTGAATTAGAGAACAGTGTGTATGTAGTTAGCCTTGCAGAGCAGACAGACCTGCCTGATTCTGAAATCCTTCAGGTCCGTCTTGCCAGCCTCCGTTATCCAATGAATTCACACGGCTGAATTCTTAATGGCCCAATCAGGGAAGAGAGGTGGGAGCAGCAAAATGCGGACGTGACGACAACCAGAAGTTGAGAACAGACATGCCGATTAGCCTATTGTCCTCATGGCTACCTAGTGAAACTTGGCGAAATCTGCCCTCCTCAGAAGTTTACTTGTAGGGATTGTCTTTGACGAGGTTCATGTCACATATAAGTGTAAAATGAATCATCTGTGTGGTACGATTTAGTGTAAGACGATAGTATAAGGCCGTAAGCAGCTAATTTAGCGGCTAACAGTCATTAACTGTTGTTAGCTGTTAGGACTAAGTTAGCTGCTATGGCTAACATCCATGAACTGTTGTTAGCCATTAACTGCTACATTAGACGCTATGCATGCTGCATTATAGGAGGCAACCCTGCTTGATGTGGATTGGTCTGTGATGAATGTGACGAGCCCAACGATTGTCCAATCACAAGCTTGTGTTTTTTTTTTTAACGTTCTGCGTTCAAAGGTCTACCACCCAAATGGATTGGTGAAATATTTCTGTGGCAGATATATTGAGCTGTCGATCTGGCTTGTCTGGTTAGTATGTAGTATCTCTAAAACGAAATACTGTCTTACATAAACTTTTGTTTAGCTAGCAAATATGGCACCTTATTAGACAAAGGTTGGGACTGAAAGTTAATTTTGTTATTAAAATAAGCATACTCCTTGCAGCGATTACTGCAGGGTGTGGCTTTCATAATCATAAGTGCCTCATTTCAGGGCTGAACTGAAACTGAAGGCCTTGTTTCAGCCCTTTATTTTGACTTTTCTTTGCCTCATTTGGGCTTTATCATGTCAAGGTACAAAGCTTTAATAGAGATATATGAGTCTGCTGGGAGGTTTCAGTGTTTTTCTTTGACTGTTTTCATTTTAACAGTTCATTGTGAGTGTGTGTTGGTGTAATGTTTGTGCTTTGACTGGGAGAAAAAACAAAACTGCTCTTGGGTCTTTTTGAGGAAAAATTAGACAAAAAAAAATGATGAGATGGAGCAGCTTTGCACTTCTGTTTGCAGCTGGAAGTAAATTAGAGAGATTATGGGGATTAAAAATAAAATTACTTATCAAAACTTAATTTTCTTTTGAAGAAAAAATGAACAAGATTGATACTTAGGGCTGACAAAAATGTGTTTTTACTCTTTTGGATCAAAAATCTTATTTGGGTTTTAAAAAATTATAGAATAAAAAAATGTGAGCTTCTGAATTTGATAAGTCAGATATAACTATTAAAGAGACTCCTTTTAAACAGCTGTAAATTCACTGTTTTAAGAATAAAAGAAGAAAGTATATTCATGATCATGAAAGAATTTGACAAGATCAGACTTAAAGAAAGAAGTCATGCACAATAAAAAAAAAGAAAAAAGAAAAGGAAAACACATAAGGGAGCAAAGGCAGCAAAAATAAGTATTGGTTTGCTTTGTCCCAAGTGTTATTCAGCAAGACTTTGCATAAATTAGTTTTTTTTCCCATGAAAAATCTATTTATAATACTTAAGTATCATCAAGCGGAACATGAGTGGTGTTATTAAGGGTCATTTAGTGTCTGGTTAAAGTTAAGCAGTTGATTCTACTTCCACAGAACAAAAAAAGAAAAATACACTACATGCTACTTGTTCTTAGAGATTCAAAGGGTTATGAAAGGGGTAAAAAGAACACAAAAAGTTGTGCAAAAAAATATGCAAAAGAAAAAAAAAAAGAGTTGAGACCAACTTACGATTTGCCGCTGTTCAAAAAACCGGCTTCAAAAACTAAACAGAGGGAAACAAAAACTTCATATTAGAAACAAAGTTACTTTATGAGTGTCATATTAACACAAGCAGGTAAGGCAAAGTTTGTAAAACAGGAGAAGAAAACAGGCATTTTCTCATGATAGAAAGAGGCCAGAGCAATATCAATAATAATGATATAGGATTTGTTTATTATATATCATATATTACTTAATAATATAGAATATAGAATATAGGATTTAAGAGTCACATGTCCTGGTGTTTGACAGTGTACGTCATGTCTTCAGTGTCTATTAAACAAGGATCTGATTTAAGTTTAGCAAAAAAGTGAAAAGTTTCAACCAGAGGGTCAGCCGCAGCCCTCTTTCCCTCCCCTTTGGATATGTTCAAGGGGCAGGTAGTCTATGATAGACCTCTGCACTGATTGGCTGATGGGTCGGGGAGGAGGTGTCACATAAGTGTTTCCTGAACATAAGTACAGTGCATTTCTCCATGACCTGAGAGTTCAGGAAAGGTAGGGATGCACAACATTGGAGTTTTGCCATTATCCAATACTTCTGAACTCATGATCACCGATACTGATATTATTAGAGAGCAGAGTCTTTACTTTATGAAAACTAACTTCTTACTTTCAAAGTGCCAGTCTATTTATGTGAGAAGATTGATGTAAAACAAGAACAATATTTAACTCTTGAGAAATGAACATTCTGATTTTCAAATGTACTAGGCAAGCACAATATTATTGCTTTGCTATTGATATCAGCCGAAAATGTTGAGAATGGTGTCAGTCAATATTGAAATTTTTCCAGATATATGCAGATAACATCAAATTGCACAAATGTACAATCTTGATGCACTTTCTCATGCTCTTTTTCTAGCTTTACATCTGTTCCTCGCAAAAATATTCTTTAACACTGAAAGAAACAAGTCCATTTTTGTTAAGTACAGAGCTTGTGCTCTCGGCCAGAAATATCAGCACCAGCAATAATGAATTAAAAAAATTGGCATAGTGGATATCGGAAGAAATCCAATATCATGCATCCTTAACATGTACCCATGCAGTGAGGATAAGATGAAGCATTGAGGTTCATTTGTGCATTTTGTGGATATTACTATGAATATCTGCAAAAATATCTATATTTTCAGACACTAATTTTAAACTTTTTGGCCAATATCATAAAGATGATATCATGCATCCCTAGTAAGATGTCATGTTCTTCTTAATAAACTGCTTCAACATTAAAAGCAAATTTATATCCTTCAACTAGATTATGATTGTTAGAGGATCTGGTATTAAAAAGATTTTTTCTGACTTCTATGTATGCTCTTACGGTTAGATTTCTTTGAAGCAGCGCCACTTATGGCCCTTTTCCATTAGCCCTACTCTACTCTACTCGCCTTGTGCTGCTTTTCCATTAGCCCCAGTCGCCTGCCCAATGGGGTGCAGTGTCGCTGAGCGGCTCTGCGGTGACGTCATTTTAAGCGCGACACAACAATCTGTGGCTTTTTGTCACAAACCGAGTAAAAAAGGAAATCAGAAGAAGGCTGCAGGTGGTAAGAAGAAATACCCTTGAGAAGCACCAGAGAGTTTTGGAAGCTATACAACAGAATGAAGCCGAGGACGAGAGCAATGGAGCTGCAAAGAAAAGACATATGAGGGTAAGCTAATGGTAGCTACCGCTAGCATGCTAGGTTGTCGCGCTCATGATTCATCGATGACCAATCAGTAGCCGGCAGTCGGTGACATCATCTTTTAGTATCGACTCAGCTTGCTTGGAACCAGAGCGGAGTAGGTACTAAAACTAGCTTGTTTTAGGAGGTACCAGGCTAGTGGAAACACGCTGCAAATCGAGTAGGGCCGAGTAGAGTAGAGCCAAGGCGTGCTTGTGGAAAAGGGTCATTAGTGGATACATATTGGGTTACAAACACTATTAAGAGAGGTGAAAGAGGAAAAACAGACAAAGATGGGATTTGAGAGTTTTAAAAACATTGGTATGGTGGCAAAAAGTCAACCACGCGGTTACAATGCCAGTCAAAGGGTTAAAGTGGTTTATAATGTCCAGCACTGCTGCGAGGGGGCAGGTGTCAACTGTATGCTGTCAAACAGCAGTTTCTTCAATCTTAAACATGGAATTAAGAAAATAATCAACTTACGGAGCTTTTCCGTTTGTGGAATCTGCTCAACTCTCTGATTATCACTCGCTCCGTTTTCCATCACAGTATAAATTTAGTCTGAACCTCTTTAAGGTAACCGAGACAGTCGTAGCATGGAGGCTATGGCAGCTTCCTCACAACAACAAAGGAGCTCCCCTTCTCCTGCTTCTGTGTTCAGGCTTGTGCGCTGACTGACGGGAGCTACATCTGCTCAAACAATGTCTGTCCACTCTTCCTTTTACTGAGAGCCCAGAATAACAGGTCAGCTGCAGGACAGCGTCCCCGGAGCCAAAGGGATTTCAGCAAGGACACTTTCAGAGGACAGCTTGGGGCCAAAGGGGGGGCGAGCTCGGGCAGTGGGTTCATAAGGGATTGTGCAGTTCTGACGTTCAACTGTGAGTCTGTTTTGACTTTCTTTAACCTACTGTGTCCAGATACAACTTTTTCACCTCCGATATTGCAGCATTGAGTATTGACCAATACCGATATCAATCCGATATGATAACAGCACCAATCATACAGATTTTTATAACTTATTTTAAAGTATGGGCTGCAAGAAAAGGCTTGATCAAGTGAGATTACTAAAGCAGAGAACAGTAGTCAGCAATATTAGTATGAAAATCTAGCTCTTTTGTTATTAACCAATGGGTTGTATAAATTTTAACCTTAAACATAAGATTTTACAACAATTAAATAAAATAATAAAAAATAGATAAGACCCTGAACAGTAACCTCAAGAAATCCAATAAAAACAAAAACATATAATTTAAAACTGTAAAATGACCGCTGTGTTTAATTTAAACATAAGCATATTCTATAACTGGAATAATAAAGAAAAAAATAATAATTAGAATGGACTGCTTGTATCAGATTGCTTATATCTGAGATTTTAGATGTAGGCCAATATAATCCGATTTTGCTGATATTGGACCAATATCCGGTACCAATAACGGATCAGGACATCCCTAAATTATATGGAGAAAAAAAAGCAAAAAAATGCAAAACTATAAATTAATATAAGCAGCAACTGAGCTTAAACATGATCACTTAAGGGAAAAATATAATTAGTAGGGATGTGCAATATCTATAATAGCAATATCTTTGGAATTGGCAGATGATCGCCTTATGAGTTAATAGAATTGGTGTTGAAATTTATTGTCATTATTAAATTACATATCAGCAGAATGCAAGAATGTCGAAAACAATTCACTTGATTAATTCAAATTATTGTTTCCATAAGATATAAGAATGAATATCATTTGGTAAAACTTTACTTCAGAGGTCCGCAAATTTCATCGCACTTAGGTAATGTTTTTTCTTACTATGAATAATAATTAATTTGCAATTAAACCACAACCCACCACAAAATGTTTTTTAGAAGTATCCCAACATTTCTGCTATTTCCAGAGAAGCAGGTGATAAATAGCTGCTTAGTTCTTGAATACAGAAGTTAAGTTCACTGTTTCCTGCGACATTTAGCTTTGAAATGTTAAGTGAATAATTAGTTAGCTATTTGTTATTTAATTTCACCAAGTTCTTTAGTACCGAGTTTGTTGATTTGCATAATTGAGATCACATGCAAAAAAGAGATGAATGATATACCTTTATGATTAAGCCTATAATGTTTTACATGATACAATCAATTACTTGCTAATCGTCACCTTCTTACCTTGCAATTTGGAGTAAATTTCAAAGAAAGTGGAAAAAAACAGTAACCAACCAATTCTGCCTTGCGACAATAAATTTGGACATTATTTCTAAGAAGTTATGTGCTGATTTTCACCTAACTCTAATAAAATTTGGGGGGTAATTTCAAAGAAATAAGAAAAAACTTTTCCTAATTATTACCAAATGCGATGGAATTTGGGGACCACTAAAGTAAAGTGTTGCCAATCATTTCTTTCTTAACTTACTCTGATCATAAGCGTTGATATTTTTGAAATAAAAACTGAAATGTACAGTTTTCATGATGGTAGGTCTTGTCAGGTTTTGCACAAGCATGTTTAGGCTTTTGTTCCTTAAATTAGATTAAATGTTATGTTTGGACTACATAATCAACTTGCTATGATAAAATGACAGCACACATTTTATCTATATGAGGGAAAGTCCGTTTGGTTTTGGAACATAGATTGATATCACGAAGGGAAAACTTGATTAATGTCATTTTTGTTTAGAGTTCTGGAGGTTTTCTGAAGGAAAAAAATGATTAAATTGTAGAATGACATCTGTGGGAAAAAATTGGGATTTTTTGGGGGTCATATTGTCCAGCCCTCCTTGAAGCCTTTTTTTTGTATTTTACTTACATTTTTTCCTTTCTTTGAATTAATCACTTATGTGGTTGTGATTACAGAACTTTGAATGATTGACATGCAGCAGTTTTGAAACCTGCTGTGACTTTTGTGTCTCATAGAGGGTATAAGGAAATCAAACTTTGTATTCTGTTGTAAATTTCTTTTTCTTGGTCAATTTCTGCATTGCATAAAGACTTTTAAAACTATGACACCCAACTTCATAAAAAAGTCTTAGATATGCTGTCATATTTTCACCATAATGTGAGGAATTAAGTTTTTTTTCATTTTTCTTAATAATAGTTGTATTTTGTTTTGTTATTTCGTTTTGGTTGATCTGCTTGTCGATAGACTTTCACAATTGGGGAAACTTCTATGTATTTCAAACTATAAACAAGCCCTACATACAAAAAGAGTCACAAAAACTGTATATGTTTGGTTTTACATACATGTAACATACATGTACATTTTGTTATCTAAATCAGTTTTTTACTTTGTCATCACTTCACTATCAGCCCAAAAAAGTGTGGAAATGTTATCCTGGTTGATTTTTCCTCCTTGTTATTGTATCTTATTTCATTGGAAAGCCTGATTCTGCCCATTTACAAGGCACAACTTGTAAGGACTGAACATTCGAGGAATGAGCGACACGGCTAAACGTGTGGGTGGCGCACAAAAAAAGCCAAAATCCCCTCATTCCCTGGAAGAAAGCCTACAGTTCTAGTGAGGCAAGGATGATGAACCGGTCTTCTTGGCGTGATGTCCTCCTGCAAACCAGAACACCAGCTTCCAGTTACCGAGGATTTTGGCATGATTTTTGTACTTTTTTATGAAGGTGGCTTTATGGGTGTCAAAAATAATCTTTTAATCAATGCATCGTGATGCAGACTTAGATGACTGTGCATGATGCAGACAGTCAATAGTTGTTTAATTCTGCGGAGGCAGCTGCTAGACTGGATCAGTTTTTGTTCTGAGGAAGAAAAAAAAAACGAGTAAAGGAAGATGAGGCCTAGGAAATGTATTTACTTTGGTTAAAAATGAAAAAGTAAACTAATAAAGGAGTTAAAATTTATCTAACTGCTTGTGTTTTTTTATCTTAAAAGTAGCCTGGTGCAGTAATATGAAAAATCAAGGACAATACTCACAGTGTTGCACAGTGATATAGAATTGAACCATTAACTTAATAATCAAACTGAATCCTGAGACGACTGAAGATGCACAGATCAAGTGACTAATCAGGCTTTCCAATGATATACAGCACAATACCCACTGGTATTATTAAAAAGGATAAATAATCAACCAAATTACTGTTTGAGATAATGTTCAAGATCAATTGTTAGTCATGTTTTGTGCCTCTTTCAAGGAAACATCTTTAAATTAGGACTAACAGGTCAGCCCTAGTGCCGGTGAGACTTTTTTCTTCATAAAAACACAAAAAAAATGAATAAAAAAAAAAAAATGTGTAATTATCAGTATTAGTATGGATTAGAATGAAATATCAGCAAATCAGATACTAGCAAAATCTAGTTTCATGCATCTCTAGTTGAACAAGGTGATGGCCAGATCATTACAGGTCAGGGCACCAAAGTAAAATGTACATTATGACTGAATTTGATTTCATAGAAAACCCCAATGACCAACTGTATTCTAATTTTGTGTTCTAAATTGAACCTGAACAAATGCACAAAACCTGTTGTTCAGTGTTGCATTATGGTTTTGGTTTAAAAAAATGAAAACAGTTTCCAAATAAATGTGAGATTTAGGGATTCTTTTATTTGGTTTTATGGGGTAGATGTCAAAGCTTGTGATGATACGTACAGATACAGAAATATATAAGCAGATACATATATAGATCATAAAGTAGGTTGCAGAAAGTCACAAGTTTTTATAACTCAACACTAATACACATACTCGCATTTTAATTTGGCAATTAAATTGCATTGTCATCTTATATCCTTATGGATGTAACATATAAGCGAATTGTTATGTCACATCCTCAGGGATGTGGAAATATAAAACTGAATAAAAGCATTTTAAAGCACACAGTCTGTATGCACTGGTTTCTTGTAATCAAATAGGGTCCAGAAGTAAATTATACTTTGGCGCCTTGACCACCACAGCCCCCTTCAGGCCTCCATCCTGGTCTGAGCAGCTTCAAATAACCTAAATCAATTAATTTGTTTCTAATTCTGCAGACTCACTCGATTGTGATGTTGAAAAGGACACAAGAAAGGCCAGATCAACATATAATAAAGGTCCATGACAGCAAAATGAATCAAAACACTGATGTATTTTTGCACCGTAAACACGCACCATCTTGCTATTATTGGGAGGAAAAAAATCGCCTGAAAAATCACATCACTCCTGAGACGTCTGCAGCCGGAAATACACTGTCTCATCTTCGCCAAAATCACAATAAAAACACAAAAAAACACACCATTAGAGTCTCATAGTCAACCACTGCAAGTCAAGTTACAGGTGGGGGTAAAACCACACAGGACGAGGCCAAAAAACCTTCTAAAAACAGATTTCCAGAAAAAGGGGCGACCCGTTTTAAAAAGACTGGAACAATCTTCCATCTTTCTCTCCTCCGAAAATACGACCACAATCTGATACACAGCAAGGTAACACAGCAGCCCCGAAAAATAGAGCTTTTTTAAATGTCTTATTCGAAAAATAAAAGCAAAAATCTTGATGTAGATGCCATTCAAAGCTAATTTTTTTTTCCTGCGCACACAAAATGAACGCCACTAAAAGCCAAACACAGTCTTAGGAAATACCAGCCTGGAGAAAAATACATTAAAAATAAAAACAAAAAACAAAAAAGTCCAAAAGACGGTTCAAAGCCAGGAAAAAAATATATCTTTAAAAAATATGGGGAAAAATCTCTCAGTTAAAAATACTCACCAGGAGCTTACAACTAAAAATGAATAAAATTCAACGCAGATTTTACTTGAGAGAGTAAAGGTCCGAATACGGCTCTCTGCAGGATGATCGTATCACCTTGAAAGCAGCAGACACGAAATGGCGTCGACTCAAACTCACAGTGGGAAGGTACCGCCCTCTTCCTGGTATCTGCGGTCTGATTGGATACTCACACAGCCGTTGGTTGCTGTTCGCTTCCATGATTGGTGGATTTCGCCTGTCAGTCTGACTCATTAATGACGCTTTCCTTAATCATTTCACCATGGAATTATCGAAATATGTACTAGAACGGTCTCGTGAAGCAGAGGCACGCGATGCTCATTTGCTCAATTAGTTTTTGAATTTTCAAACAAAAATTTATTGTTTAACTGAAATGAGTAGAGTCACGCTGCTGACGTCATTACGTCACAGCCTCCGGAGAGCAGAGTCGAAAGAAACAAACGTACAGTAATTAAGATTAACAAAAAAAGACATAATGCTTACATAAGGGGAAAAGCTTAGAGACAAAGGATTATTTTTGTTGAATCTCCCCCTAATATGAGGGATATATCACTTACATAAAAGTAAATGGACTCCACAAAAACCAAATTATCATGAATTTAAAATAGAAATTAAATATATCATGAATTTATTCAAAAAGATGGAAAACAAAACAACTATAAAAACCTTGGAATATTATAACTCAATGAAATCCACTATTTTACCTAGTCATAACCCATCTGTATATCTATATATATTGTAAAAATGTATATATTTATGTTAAATGTGTATTTGTATATTGTAACAATATGGTTTGACTATGTGGTTCACAATGTCTATGTATATACATGTAATGGTGTTAAATAAATAAATAAACTAAAAAAAATAAAATAAACAAAAGCATATATCCTAAAATTATGAGTAAAAGTATATTTCTGAATCTCACGTGTGCCTCGAAACTGTCTGAGGTACTTTAAAACTGTCTTTTTAAACAAATAAAAAATAAACAAAAACCACACATAAATGAAAACACAACAGATACGGAATGGAGAAAGAATATTTTGTATCAATATTTTAAATTATGTATATATCAATGTTTTATTTCATTTCCCATATTTATGTTGTACTTGATTTATTTATTTCAAGAGATTAGATTTTAGATACTTTATTGACAGACTATGTCCATAAACAAAACAACAATATAAATTATAAAATCTATTAATGAAGAGCTTATAAAAAAAAAAAAACTCACAGACACTACATCAGTAAAAAAATCACATTTATTTTGGGTTTGTTGTGTAGTACCTACAGTTGACTGTTATTCATTTTCTTTTTTGTCACTATCATGTTAAAAATATACAGATTTACTGAAGTGGGAGTTACATGCACAGATTCTCCCATAATCTTACCTTACTTGTGAGAATGATATTTCAAAATCACTGGAGGAAAAACATATCGGCAGATTTATGGGTAAAGCTGATTTTCAGTTTAAGCAAAGATGCAATTTTTGCTGATATTTAAAGCTTCTTATTTGACTATACATATTGACCATTTCCATCCCATGTATTGAATGCGATTTTGGAAGAATGTGCAAATGTGTTGTAATAATATACCTAATTATCTCTGAATGTTTTCTTTAACACACCAAAAGTGGAGGACTGCAAAGCTCTACTTTCTCAATTTAACCCACAAAAGCACAAGACAGCCAAGTATTAGCTTCAGTTTCTATCCAGTGGAAATCTAAAATAACCACAGCACTCAAAATGAAAATATATTTTAACAAAATCTTTTAATGCATCTTTACATTCCAATTCAACCATGGCTAATCACTAAATGGCAAGTGAAATGTCATGCTCCTGTCCAGATCTAACTGCTAGACATAATAGTGCAACAGTAAACGAAACATTACATAAACAACATAAATTAAAAGCACATTTTTCTACTAAACCAGTGACTCAATGCTTCTCGAAATCAGCAGTCTTACGACTTCACTTTCCTTGAAAAAGGACCTGAAAGGTAAAAATATTTAGGTTTATGACGAGACATTTCATATAAGGGCAAAATAATGAAAGACCTGTGCTTTTGTCGTTGAGCATATATCACACTGATCACCTTGAATGTCAGCCAACCTCCTGCGATTACGTGGCAGAGTGGAGTCATTTCTTGGGGTGGACTCAGGTGTTCTTAACACCTCCTCCAGCCTGCACTGCTCGTCACTTTCCTAAAAAATGAGACAAGAAGTAAAAGAAATAACAACAATCTCATTAGAAAGTGATGTTAACGGCGTGGTGCAGAGATTATGAGTTGGCATCACGCTGGTTCATTTGACTAAAACTCTACAAACAGTTGGACCTTATGGGAATGCCCACAAAACGTAACGTGCTGTCAGTGCCATGGAAAATGAATCAAGGACAATGCTGAGGCTGCCAGATGCCCATTTGAAACAACAGTTGCGTTTAAAAATCAAATTTTAAGAATATTTCTTTCAACCAAGGCAAAAATCTAAGTAGGAAGACACTTTGCCCATAAGCCATACAGAAGATGATAAGTGTAGTCTCTCTTGTTAGATCTAAAATCCAAACATTTCTGCGTATTTACTCATGGATCAGGCATTGACATCTGATTTTTAATGTTGCTGTTTAATAGCTAAAGCAATTTGTCAGTCCCTCTCTGCTCATCATGCTCATAGTGCTACAATATAGTTTTTAAAATTATGAGAAAATAAAAATATTTTAACTAAGTCGATACAACTGTGTGCCTTTAATATAGACCATTATTCATAAAATTGGTTAAAGTGCTCTACAAAGTTAAAAGGTTAAACATTTTTATTCAAACATTGTTTAATGGTTTTAGGGTCACCAATACCACCTTTGTATGGGTAAGTTTAAGTTTAATTCATCATGTCTAAATTACAACAACGTTGTCCTAAAACAGGACATTCAAACCAGAGGAAAATGCTGTTATCAGGCTATAATGGAACAACTAGAATAAGCTACTACACTTCCAATGCATGATGCTGTATTGTAACTTTGACCTGAACAAGTTAGCCATTGCTGTGATATGTGCTGTATGTATAAAGAAAATAACAGCTAATTCTTCTGGGTCTCCAGTCTTGTTTCTAATTGTCTCTGTTAGCAGTTTGTAAGCAACAGTCCTTTTAAAAACACAATATGGCTTCACAATCCAAAATCAGGGCAACATCAGATATAGGCCGTTTTCGAATTCGCCTACTATACTAGCAGAGTGTACTGATTCGCCCAAAATGTAGTATGCAGTATACAGTATGTGAACAAAAGCGAAGTTGCAGTATGTAAAAAATACCCGGATTATGTACTGATTCAGGAAAAAATTCACAGTATGCATCAGACATGTCTGCTTCGCCTGCTTTTCCTCATTCTTAATCCTGTATTGTGAGTGTGATGTTTATTCTTGATGTGTTGGTTTTTTTGTTGTTCTTTTAAGTGGCCCTAATACGCCGTTGTACACATTACACAAAAATATACAAAATAATTCCTCTCCAAAATAATACGTATTCTCCACCATTGACTGTTTCATATAAAATGCTGCTTCAGCCAATATCTTTGCAGATAAATAACTGAAATGTCAACATGTACTCATGGTTTGTTTGTTTTGTACAATTAAAATTAAGTTTGGAAAATAAATCAGCTGTAGCCTACTTCCGCTTTGCTCAAACTGGAAACCAGCGTAGCATACTACAAAATAAACCGAACAGAACAGTCATACTACATACTACATTCCAGAGTAGTAGGCAGTATGCTGTGCCTACTACATACTACTATCATACTCAGCATGTAGTAGGCGAATTTGAAAACGGCCATAGTTTATGTTACAAAAGGAAACTTTAAAATGTTGAATAAAAGTGTTAATTATGGACCTTACTTCAGATATTAATTGAAAAAGCTATTCTAAAATTCCATAGACTTTGAGCCATAGGAACCGGAAGTGCTAAAGCGCTAACTCACTTTTTGAACTCATTCCCACACCACTCTATTGAGGAGAATAAAATAAAAACCTGTGCTGCCGTTTGTTGACCTTTCCTCCTGGTTGCCGGAGTGTTTGGACGTGGGCACGGGCTCTCTGCTGTTCTTTTCTGTCGTTCCCGCTCCCTCTGAAGGAGGATGGACTGTCGTGTCGTCCTGTACTCCAAAGAGAAGTTGCTTATGGTTTTACAGAAATCCTCCGCTTTGGTGTCTCTCACCATTGTTTTGGAGTAACCGAGGAAAAGGAGGAAAGAGTGGAACCTGTGGAAAACAAGGGCAACTTAGACTTTTACCACAAACTGAAACTTTTACCGTTTACGAAGAATAAAATTCTGCCTCAGACTCTGATAGGCTATTCGGGGGAACATGGCAGCTCTGGGACTTACTAACATCTTTGCTACACAGTGATGGCAACAAAGTGAACCAACCTGTTGATAACTCGGCGATGTACGGCCCTCAGCACCTTCATCCTCTCCTCACATTCTTTCAAAATCTTCGGTAGCCTGTATCGAATCATACCATCCATCGCCAAGGCCTCATCCTCTTTTCCTCCACATTTCTTCTTCTCAAACTTTCCTCCTTTCTTCTTGTCGTCTGTCTTGTCCAAGATCTTAAGCTGGTCCCATGATGCTTTGCACAGGGCCTCTAGCTGAGTGATGTTGGATTGGACCAGGGAGTAGTCACACTACGGGACAAGTTCACATTTTATGTCAATTAATGAGAGCAGTTTATTCACTATTTTAAAGAGTATTTCTTTTTTTTGAATGATATTTAGACTCTGCTGATGTACCTTTCCAGCTTTGGTGACTGCAGTGATGTCAGAGTAGAGGTCAGATGATTGCGGATAGAGTTGCATCAAGAGCACGCAGACGTGGTGCAGTAATGGCTGGCGAGTGTGCGTATCCCTCACCTGGGACAGCTTCCCCAGGTAACTCAGCTCAAAACCACGGGCCTGGGTACATTTAAATGTGATGTTAGTGGTAAACAAAAAGCTTTTTAACATATACAGGTGAATATATACAAGCTTGGCTAAGAACTACCAAAGTAATAGAAGTTGAGTCCTTGGCTTCTGCTCTACGGCCACAATGTAGCATAAATGCCCATGTTTACAAATTTTTACAAGATCTGCCAAAAAAGTGCTAACAGTATCAACTCCCCTTTCCAGCTCCAGGTAACAAGTTAGAAGGGATTCAAGTAGTTGAGTTATCTAGAGTGCTACAGTGGTAAGAGATATGGCCCTTTTCCACTAGCACGCCTTGGCCCTCCTCTATTCGGACCTACTCTATTTGCAGCGTGTTTCCACTAGCCTGGTACCTCCTAAAACAAGCTAGTTTTAGTCCCTACTCCACTCTGGTTCCAAGCGAGCTGAGTCGATACTAAAAGATGACGTCACCGACTGCCAGCTACTGATTGGTCAGACAATGTCGTCATCGATGAGTCATGAGCGCAACGACCTAGCATGCTAGCGGTAGCTACCATTAGCTTACCCTCATACATCTTTTCTTTGCAGCTCGATTGCTCTCGTCCTCGGCTTCATTCTGTTGTATAGCTTCCAAAACTCTCCTGTGCTTCTCAAGGGGTATTTCTTCTTACCACCTGCAGCCTTCTTCTGCTTTCCTTTTTTACTTGGTTTGTGACAAATAGCCACAGATTGTTGTGTTGCGCTCAAAATGACGTCACCGCAGTGCCGCTCAGCTGTTTACAGCGACACTGCACCCCGTTGGCCAGGTAACTGGGGCTAATGGAAAAGCAGCACTAGGCAAGTAGAGCAGAGCTGGGTAGAGTCGAGTAGAGTAGAGTAGGGGTAATGGAAAAGGGCCAATAGTAAGCTAGCTCGTGTTAGGAACATGCTAACTCTATTTGCACTTGTTTAAATGCTAGCCCCCTTTCTTGAGTCAATGAAGCAAAACTTTTATTCATTTTCAAAATGTGATATCTCTGCTTCACACAGTTTTAGGAACACCTGGTTATTGTGACAAGTTTACAACACTTAGATAATCATTTCACACTTGATCATAGTAATGTTTTTCATGGAACTGTAGCAATGTACCTCAACAGTCGTTTCACCTGTTTTCTAATCATTGTTGGTAAGAGAGGAGGTAGTGAGACAGTGAGAGGGGGCAATGAGTGGGAATTTTGTCCATCAACCATACAAACTGCAAACAACAAAGTTAGCTAGCTAGCTAACTAGTTACGACTATCATGTCCTTGGGGAAATTCAAGTATACGGTAGAGGTAATAAACATTCCAGGTCATGAGTCAATGCTTTTTATCAGGATGCTGTACAGTCTGATGGCTGTGGGAACAAGGCTAAGCTAGAATTAGCATTGTGCCAACCAGCGCTAGCTAACTACTCTTGGAACCCCTTTACTTCTGTTTCTGGAAGCAGGAGGACAGTCATCAACAATTCATGGGACATTGTTCATGTTTCTCCTCCTAAGATCTTGTAGACATCTCAAATGTGACTTCATTATGGCAATGTGGACATAGAGTTGAAGCCGAGGACCCCAATTGCAACCTGAAATTACTATGGTAGTGCTAATAGCCTTAATGTGGTGGTAAATACTGCTTACTGTCAGCTAGTAACGTTGGTAGAATATGAAAGTTAGCTAAGATTCGTAAGACTTTGTTCCTGAATATTGAATGGGTGCTGCTGGGTAGAATGTTTGCGCACAGGTAAAAAATGCATTTCAAGCCCAATAATGATCTGACGAACCAAAATTAATCAGAAAATTACATTGTAAGCTCACACTGAAGACAGAATGCAGTCCTGGCAACTGACAAAAATTACAATAAATGCGATTTGGACAAAGTTAGGACTTCAAACACTCTCACCTTACACCCGTTTAGAAAGTTACCAATGGCTAACACAGTGGCTAGAATACATCTGAAGGTCTGACTGGCTGAAAGCTGCTCCATGGCCAACTTCAGATGGAAGAGAGGCTCAGCAATTTCCTGTCAAGAGGATGAACACATTAGAGAAGGGATGGGAAACTGGCAGCCCATCAGACAATTTAAAAAGTATAGAATTGTTAACATGAGGATGACATTCTGACATTTGTTAAAGTCTGAGTTTACCAATTTTCCCATGTACAAAGGCAAAATGTACTGCAACTTGAGAGATGGCAACATTTCTGCATTAACATTGGAGAATGGGCAGATATGGCCCTCTGCAAGTAAGAACAACAACCAAGGTTTCCCATCCCTCGATAAAAGTTTGGAGTGCTGATTCATATTGTTTGAGGTATGTTGTATATTGTTTTTATAAAGTGATGACTATTTTACTGGTGCCAAGATGTTTAGCATTCATTTAAATGCTATTTGTTCTGATATAATGATAAGAAATTTCTACCTGAAGCTTACAGCCCTATAAACTAAGTCGTTCTCTCGATGTTGAATTCAACTTTAACTTACCCTCTCTAGCGAGTCATAGTCCAGTGCGAAGGACCACAGCTGTAGCCTGTAGTCCAGATGTGTGATTTCCCCCAAAGTGAGCAGGCAGAGCTCGGCTGGGGCTAAAGAGGACTTTGGGTTCTGGGCCTTGGCTTCTTTAACCAAACTTAGTTCCTCTTCTGTTGGGATTAGTGCTTGGAGTCGCTGTTTTAGAGTGGGATAATGGAAAAGCATATTGGTATCAGAACACCATCCATTTTGTGCTATTCTGTCCTCTGCTGAGGTTTTACTCTGACATTATGATAATATGAAAAGGACAACACACTGCCAATCCATCTATTACAAACTTTAGAGGTTACACAAATGCTGAGGCTCATTTTTCACGGGATGTGACCTCTGCTGTACCTGGACGTCCTCTCTATCCAGCACGCTGCTGTCCATGCTGTAGATAGCAGGGGGGAGGAGGCGAGGAGGGGGCAGGCTGCTCAGAGCGATGGTTATGATGTTACTCCTCTTCATCCCCAACACAGAGACCGAGGGCTGCTTCTGCATTAAAATACAGACAATATATTCTTTAGCTAAAGAATCACTCCATTTCGTAGAACTGTGATGATGTGTTTCAGGCCCTCATTCCTCTAATGATGAATTAACACCAAGCGGTCCAGTTTGGTTCAACACAATTTGGCCCTGTGTGTCTATCTTCACCTTTAAGGGTCAGACTAATGCTTGGTATCCCGCAGAAGAACAGCATGGATTAATTATTTTGGTACTTTTCCCAACTTTAATGTCAAAAGAGAGTGTCCTCTCTGCCCCAAAACTTAACTGATTGGATTTTTGAGGTCATTAGCTAATGATCAAGGAAAAGGAGTCTTATTTTTATTCTGTGCTTGTGAGTACAATACCCCAGTAGTGCTCATAAGAGTTTCACACAATCATTGAATAGGTTCTATGCTAACTTAAAGGTGCTATGAGGAGAATCTATTTCCGGCGACATATAAACTCTACTACCCATGAGAATGCGCGGCGACTGTCGTAAAGACGTGACCCAATCCAAAGCGTGTATTTGTTGTGATGCTAATGAATGCAGCTCGGACCTTCCTCAGAACTCTGCATTGCTTTACAACTTCTTTTTTCAACAACTTACAGGATGCAAAGCGATGAGGTAATCTATCTCTTTCTAGTTACGTAGCGGTAGTTTTTGATGTGTGACAAGCAATTTTTGGAAAACTAAGTATCGTAGTTATGTAGCTGGCTATATATGGCTACTTACAGCCTGGTGCTCTAAGACGTGTCCGAATAATATAAATTTGCTCTAATTGTCTTGTTTAATTGTCTTGTTCCCGAAGTTGAGTATCCAGGCCAGTCCAGCCCTGTCCGACCCAACCACGATGCTAAGGAATAGCATTTATAGATAACCTATTTTAATGCTACAAAACTCATCTTAAAGTGAGACTTTTTTTGGAATTACTTAGAAACTCCTCGTAGCATCTTTAAGGATCAGTTGTCCAAGTTTCTTAGCTTCAAATTCAAAATCTGAGCAATGTCAGATGGATTTTATGTTACAAATGAAATGTTGAAATCCAGTATGCATGTGTTACAGGAATGAGTCCAAAAATAAGGAAGTAAGTTAGCATTTAGTACTTCCTGGTTCTCGAGTCAGAAACTAAACAGGACCATAGAATACTAGCTTCAGATCATTTCTAAAATACTGTTATGGGGAACATGTGCACATGAGATTTGCTACCCGCATTTGTCGTATGTTTTAAATGACTGTTGCTAACCAACTGCTTACAAGGACTACAAAAATGGAAGGGACCCAATGGCAAACAATTCTTCCCTTTTTTTAAAACAACAAATAATTCACACAGTACTGCCACAGCTATAACTTGATATGGTTGATCAATTAGAAAGAAACGGTCAAAGAAGACGTCACAACAAGATGTTATCCATTAGAAATGTTGTCACTGCTTCTAAGTTGAGCCGCCATGTTGTATTTCCATAGAAACTTATTGGTAACTTTTCATTCTTGCTGATTACATTTATGCTTGAATAATCATAAAAATGTGGTTAATTTGTTAAGATTATAACAAAGAGCTGAACATTTAAGTCTCATAATGTTTTTGTTCTCTGTAAAACTTATTATCAGCATTGATCCAAAACATAGTTAAAAATACCAGTCGCTTTAAGTAAGTTTACAGTTGAGGGAAGCAGTGTGATGCTAACCACAGCATTGGCCAACAATAGTTTGCCATCTCTGCACCTCTGTATTTCAAGTTATTATTGGGAAAGCCATGTAATAAATGAAATCCAATGTACAGTGAAAAGTGGGAAATGGAAGTGCTAAAACGCTCAAACCCAGTATTTTCTTCCTTCTTGTCATGAACCATATTTGTTTACTCTGAAGTAACGACTGGCTATGAGGGATCTGATGAAATTTCCAGTGTTGGGAGTCAGGAGTCTCATTTTCAGTAAATACGGTTCACTGTTTTGGTAGGATTACTTCCGCCAAGGAGGTTCTGTTTTTACTGGCATATGCTTGTTTGTTTGTCTGTTTGTTTATAAGCAACATTACACAAAAACAACAGGATGGATTTAGCTAAAAACACCATTAGCGAAGTATCATCTTCGCGTGTTTAACTAATAATGATATGAACATGATTCCAAGTGCTAGGTGTGGGATTTCAAGGTCAAGGAATCGTATTTATGATGGCAACTTTTTCATGGAACAATTGCTTATAGATGTAACAGCAATATGTGAGCCACCTTGGTGGAGGTTTACGCTCTTTGAGTCCTTTCTCGCTGCTTTTATTTCACTATATAAACCTTATTGTTTAACTTATTATTACTTGTCCTCATATGTAAGGTTTGTCAGAACACATGTAGGGGAGGTAAGTTTTAATTAGATCAATGTTTAGATAGAAATAGAGAAAAAATGACACTGATTTTAGATTAAAATGTGGATGTTAATGTCTTGACCTACCTGCTTCCCAGAAACCGCACTAAAGCAGCTGCTCCCCCCCTTGGATTCAAACAAGTACTCCAGTCGATTGGTATCCACATGGACTGGCTCCAGTCTGGCCCAGATTGTCTCTGTCCCAAAGCGAGTCATCCTGGGTAGAGGAGCCAAACTTTGCACTTCTCTCCAGTGGAGCTTCAAGGTGCGACATTTAATGGTTTCACCTTTATGGGAGGCCGAGGGCAAAGGTGAGGCAAGTGGAGGAGGGGGAGGGAGAGGAGGTGGCGCTGGCGGAGCGTGGGGTAACGTCGGCGAGTCGTTGGCCGAGCTGGCTGCCTCATCCTCGGTGCTGTCTTCTTCGTCCCAGAGGTCGGAGAAGTCCAAGGTGTTTAGACAGAGGCGTGCAGCAGGGTCTATGAAGGGGGTCCAGGATTGGTCGAAATCCCAAGTTATGGGGTTCTCCTTTGCTTGGTCTGACTCCTTCATTGGTATTTGGAAGTGGAAGTGACTCAGCAAAAAGGAAAATGATGAAAAATAGGGATTAGTAGTCTCCAAATATGCATTTTCTCACCAGTTCATGATAGAAAAACGGCCCTCTAAGTGTCAATCAGATCTTCACTCTTCTTTATCCTCCACACAACTGATCTCTGTCCTAGTTTCTTCTTCTTCTGTGGAGTCAACGACACCTCAGACCTTTTGAATCTGATCTGAAACTCTGTGGATGCTCCGTCTCTCTTGTCGACCACAGCCGTGCATACCTCACGCAACCAAATCACAATCTTCGAACCACCTCTGGGTGTTCACAGCCCACCAAACCTACAATTGCCTTTTGGTGCAGCGATTGTCCTTCCATACGAAAATGACGAGTCTGGAATTTTGATCCAAGAGTCCTCCGTTTTTCAGAATGTACACCAGAAACCTGCGACCTCAGTGAGGGAGAAGGAATCTATATGAGTTTTCATGTACGTGTTTGTAGTCCTGCATCCAATTTCTGATGGGAAAGTCCACGGTATGTCTGTCTGTAGAGATGCCAGAATATCAAAATGACGTGACTCTGCAGCTTTCCCTTCGCATTTCATTGCTCCATGTGTGTTTCTGTTCTAGTTGTGACAGCCAGGGAGAGTTTAGAAGAAGGGAGAGAGGTGCATTGGTCCGTTGGAGCATTAGTTTTGGTTTATTTGAGTTGCACCCTTTCCCTTAATTTCCTTATCAAGGCTTCATCTCCTGTTTGTATTGCTTCTTGTATATACACAACCCTCTGTATCTGACACTGAAGATCTGCTACTGCCCCAATTTACTCCCCCCTTCTCTCCTGCGGGACTATTAACCCGCTGGAGTCATTTGAATTTACAACCCTTAAAGCTCTTTAAGTAAAATATGTATGTCTAGTTTCAAACGTGCCTCAATATATTACATATGAATGTCTTCCCAGTTTTCCTCTTCAATCTTTTGGTCAACTTTTGTCCTTCACTTTAAATGCATGATGTGCTAATTTTGTTGTAAACCCTTTAACTCCCAGCTCAACTGTTTGGCAGAGGTCAATAAATTCTGAAATACTTAAAGTATTAAAAGAAAACACAATACGTGATTGTTTGTTTTAGTCAGTTTAAGGGTACAGAAAAACTGTGAAGAAACAAACAAACAGAAAAACATATATTTTTTATGTGGGTTAAAGGTTTAAAAATCTAACTGTTGATAACGTGATGACAAAAACATGCAAAAAATTTAGGACAAAATCAGTTATAAAAGGCAGATTTGAATATAAAATAGCAATATAAAACTTAAAGATATGAGGAGTTTCTAAGTAACTACAAAAAAGTCTCACTTTTAGATATATGCCTGATCGAAATACACACTTTAAGATGAGTTTTATAGCATCAAAGTAGGTTAGCTTTAAATGTTATTCCTTAGCTTCACAGTCGGGTCGGACAGGGCTGGACTGGCCTGGATACTCAACTTCGGGAACAAGACAATAAAAACTAGAGCAAATTTATATTATTCAGACACGTCTTAGAGGTAGCTATATATCGCTGTAAGTAGCGATATATAGCAGGATACAGTTACTACGTTTTCCAAAAATTGCTTGTTGTCACACATCAAAAACTACCGCTACGTCACTAGAAAGAGATACATTACCTCGTCGCTTTGCATCCTGTAAGTTGTTGAAAAAGGAAGTTTTAGCAATGCAGAGTTCTGAGGAAGGTCCGAGCTGCATTTCTTAGCATCACAACAAACACACGCTTTGGCTTGGGTCACGTCTTTACGACAGTCGCCGCGCGTGCTCATGGGTAGCAGAGATTTTATGTCGCTGGAAATAGATTCGCCTCATAGCACCTTTGAAATAGATAACATTAAAGGTGTAGTCAGTGATCTTCTAATCTTCTAATGTAATGCAGTATTTGACAAATTCACCGTATTTCTCCTCTTCATCCACAAGATGTCACCACTGACAGCATGTTGAAAAAAAAGTCCGGTTTCAATACACAGCCTTGGCTCTGAATTTCAGCAGGTAAATACTGGGGCTTGGGCCGAGCCACTAAAACAGGGTACACCCCCCCACATCCAAGGGGTGATCATACTCATGCGCAGATCAGACAGAGGGGGGAGAGGGAGTAGTAGGTTATGTAGCGTGCGCAGTTAGCATAAGAGAGCGATACAATAGGTGCAGTAGCAATGGCTGAAAAAAGCCCAAAAGAAAAAGGTCAGAGGAGTGAAAAGTGAAAAAGAAGGGCGATGACCATGAAAAAGCAAAGACCCGGGTCAACATTGGTGTTGCTTTTCGACGATGGAGTGAACTCCGCAAATTAAAATACCTGAAAATGGACGCGGATGTCACCGTCTTCGTGCTGGACAGGTAAGCAACATTAGCTTTGTGGTGCTTCACATAACAGTAACAGCCGTCAGACATTCATCTTATTGTCTAATCTGCCAGAATGTACTGTTGTTGTGATGTTATCAATAATGGCAGTCCAGTTGTGGCTACTATTGTCTGACGAGTCAGGGTTGCCTTAGCTACGTTGGTCAGCTACGCAGTTTCTACGGCGGTTTCCGTGACGATGCACGTCCATCAGCTTTCAGGGGTGAAGCCAGGGGTGAGATAAGGGACAACAACCTCTCCAACCTCTCCTTTTCTCCCACATCGCTGACTACACCTTTAAGTTTGACAAACACTTGGTCATAGCAAATCCTTTTTTTTATTGTTATTATTTCATCATTGTTATTATAAAGATATATAATTTAATTTAACTTAACCATTATCCAATATGGTGATTTATACATAGGCTACATAAATTTTTTGCTATTCATTAAAAACATTCTAATTTGTGTTTGTCAAACTCAACATCATCTATTTTAGGTTATCTCTTTATTGCTACTTTTTTGGCAAACATTTCTACCTTTTCTAATTGATTTTAATTCAGATGTTTTTGCATCTTTATGCCATCATATAATCAACCACTGGCTTTTAAAACCTTTAAATCCCACACAAAGAAGATATCTGTCCTTGGTTTGTTTGTAGTTTTCTCTGTTCCCTAAATGTTAACAAGATCAATCAACTATTTGTTTTGTCCTGTTTGTTTAAAACATTAAATATCCTTCAATCTATTGATGACCTCTGCCGAACAGTTGTGCTGGTAGTTAAAGGGTTAATGTTGTGTCACATGTAAAATTATACTTTGTAATATATTTACATATATGCAAACCCCACTTTCAATAAAGCTGGTACGCTGTGCTGCGTTACCTCTGGATGAGCAAATGTAAGATCCAGAAAAGAAATATCCTTTATGGATGTGTTTATGGAGCTTTTTAGCCACTCAAAACTGGGTCCCCAAAGCAAATCTGAAAAAAAGTGTCTCAAAATACAGAAAACCATCTAGCTCTGCTCTCAAGGGTCACTTGCATGGTCCACAAACAGCCATAATGAGGATCCCTCCCTCGGCCATTAGGTCTCCCTGTAATTACACTTATCTCGTTCTTTGGCCCGGGTCTCATGGGACGTTTTGGCCAAACTGAGTCTTATTCAGAGAGCTTGAACTTTTTGTCATAGTTTTCTAACAATAGAGTTTTGAAGCGTACTGCAAAAGAGAATTTGATGAGGAGAATCCTTTTTTTCAGTCTGATATGTCTTCATATGCAGAGCAGTGTGCAGTCCTGTTTTTACTGATGATGATGTGGCATATTTACAGAAAGAAACAGTTTCTTTATTCATGTTTTTAATGATACTTCTGTGTTCCTGTGTGGTCATGGATATAAATACGTGCAACTCTTCTCATCTGTCTCACCGTAACCACGAACTCCAGTCCAACTCCCTCTTGGCCTTCAAAGCGTCAGATACAGATCAAGACAAAAATTGCACATGATTGCTTTCTGTTTGTTTTGATGATCTAATGTTTTTTCAAAGTTTTGAAGGTCAGGAAGTTGATTTAGTTTTTTTTTATTAAACAATATCAAAAGTCAAACTGAGATCTCCTTTAAGGGAGAGCTTACATTTTTCAAAACCACTCCAACAAACCTCTAGAAGTGCCCAATTTTTCCAAACAGCTAAACATCTCATTTTCCCAAGAAGACAATGCATACCAGCATACCTTTTGACACCATGCACTCATTGCAACAATGCCGTTGTGGTTTTCGTTGGGCTCCTGACTTTGGATTTTATGACTGATGCTCCACTAAATCACCTTGCCTTCACAGAATGCATGAGCTGAGATAACTTAACCTTCACCGAAAGTGGGTTATGAGGAGCTAAATATCCAAGTTCAGGTCAACTTTTGTCAATAAAAAGGTCACCATGACCCCCTATTCTTTGTTGCTTGATTTTGAGCCTCAATAATATCATCATGCACCAATGCCAAAGCTATTTAATGCTAAAGCAATAAATAGTGCAAGCACATGTATTAAATTAGAGTAGTAACAGCACTTTATGGTCCCAGGTCTCACCTATGACATCAACCTCAAGAAAAAACTGCACTTATTAAATCAAATGTGGAACAAGCAACAAGAGGAAGAGAGAGAATTGTACGAGAAGGGGTTAAAGAAAAAAGTAACAAGAACAAATGTAGTAAAGTGACAAGTTTATTCTCTTATTTCTTTTACTGTTTTCATTTTATAACTACCACTAATGATAAGAATAATAAGAATAATCTTGTCAACAAAAACTACAAAAATATAATAATAAAATGATTACAAACATATTAGTAAAAATAATGGATTAAAATAACAACAACAACAAAAACAATAAGTAAGAAAATAAAAATCATAATGGAAACAATGCTGATAAAAAATATGATTACATTTTAATAATAGTATAAGAATCTTGATAATAATAAAAAATAAAAACATAATGACAACAATAGTAATAATGATAATTATAAAATATGATCACTAAGATAATGATCAGTGAGGAAATAAAAGAATAAATCTATAAATAACAATAGAAAATAAACAGCTAAACAGTCAAATTATTTGTGATATATTTTTTATGTATTCATTCAAATAAAATTGTTATTTATTATTATAATTATTATTGTTATTTTTATTCTTGTATTATTTAAGTAACTATTAGAATATGGTAGTAATAAAACTTATCAAATAAAGAGTTAAAATTACATTATGATATATATTTTTTAATCATAGATGGGCTTTATGACTAAAACTTTCGACATGCCAAAAATGTCACATTCTATATTTAATCATACCTCACATTTAACTATTTTCTCCCAGTTTTTGACTTATCACAGACAGCCTGTAACATATCATTAAATAACATAAAATTTCAATCAAAATATGTTTGAATTAATATAAAGGGGAGATAATTGGTTCACATACGTAAATATGTAGATTTTTTTATTATTTTGAGGAAATTAAAGGAAAAATACTTTACTTTCCAATATAGAAAACCAAGCCTCCTTCCGTACCTACTTTTACTTTGAAAGTCCTAAACCGGAAGTCCCTCCCCTGGCTTGAGCCCTGCGCGCTCCCGCCGTGTTTTGGGAACAGTCGGTGCCACAGTGAGCGCGCGCAGCCCGGAGACTGTAGCTGCCTGTCATCGCTCGTGCTGACATCACACGCGGAGGATTACAATGTCAAACACTTACAAGCAGCGCGAGCTCATGGCTTCTTCCTCGCGCCACCATGACAAACACCGCCGCGTGCCGCTGCTCATCCTCTGAACACTCGGCAACTCCGTTCACTTTCTCCGGGCTGCGAGCATCGTCCTGGGCAGGATGCGTTTGAGGTGAGACTCTCCGGGACGTGGTCGGTCCGTCTGCCGTTTCTGCGCGAGATTATCTGACGTGTTTGTGTGAAGCTGGAGCTCTGAAATGTTAAATTCAGCTCCATTTTGTGTGCATGTCTTGATGTAAAAAGTTGTCCCGGCTCCATCATTGACTGTGGAGGCTGTTACGTAATGAGTGCAGCGACAGTGGAGCAGATGTTTCACCGACAGGCTCTGGGATGAAAACCTCTGTGGGCAGGATACTGATGATTACACAGGGAAAATATCTGATTTAATTTATCTTTTATTAAACATTTTAGATGGTTTTACTGTATTTTTAAAATCCTTTTACTGCATCTTTATTATGCGATTTGTTTGATGTTGGTTGTTTAGTGGTTGTTTTCTATATTCTATATTGGGATTGCCAAATACCCTAATCCGTAAAACAATTTACCGTCTCTTACTAATAATAATAATAAAAAAACAACAACTTTAAACCTTTAACCGTGGAAGTCTAACTTCAAGAGTAAATGATGTTAAAATTAAATTTAAGCTCAAAAGAGATGGCAGGAGTACTGGAATAATATGAGCTTCATTGGAGAATAGGTATAACATTTTGTCGACATTATAGTCATTTAGTTTGATTTTTATTCTGTAAAAATACAAGAAAATCTTTATATCATATCATAATTAAAAATTAAGAAGTTGACATGTTGTCAAGTACTCTTAAACCTACTTTAATTTCTATCTTTTTAGTCTGTTTCTTTATTATGGTATTTGTTTGATGTTGGTTGTTGGGTGGTTGTTTTCTATATTTTATATTGGGATTGCCAAATACCCTAATCTGTAAAACAGTTTACTGTCTGGTACTAATAAAACAAACCTTGAACCCTGAACCATGGAAGTCTAGCTTCAAGAGTAAATGATGTTAAATTTTATATTTTAGTTGGAAAGAGATGGCAGGAGTACTGGAATAATGTAGGCTTCATTGTAGAATAGGTATTAACATTTTGTCTACATTATAGTAATTTCATTTGATTTTTATGCTAAATAAATACAAGAAAATCTTGATGTCATATAATTAAAAAATACAGTTTAAAAATTACAGATGACATGTTGTCAAGTATTCTTTAACCTACTTTTAATTTATATTATTTAAGTCTTTTTTTATTCTGTAAGACTTTGAAATTGTTTATTTGCAAATGTAAGGACCGGTGGACACAAAATGATCCTTAGGAGTTCATGTTTTATTCTTTACTGTCAGAATATCAATCAGTCAATTAAAATAAATTTATATAGCATAGCTTATACAAATTAAATTGCAGCTCAAATGCCTTACATTGAGACAACTGAGTGAGAGATATATAAATACATATGTATACATATACATAAATATTGATAATAATCATTTTCTTACAACCACCAAGCAAATAAACGCTTTAGCAGAAGTCCACCTGCTCAGTAGTTTTCCACTGTTATCAGTGATAGCAGGGAGGATATCAAGAGGATTTGGAGACTGATGCACACCAGAAATGCTGAAGTAAAAGAAATTATAAAATTAAGATGACTGATAAAATCAGTCAACGCAAAAAATGAAATGCAATAAAACTAAGAATCATCAAAATGAAATGACAAAAAAATACATTTAAACAAAAAATCAAATTAAGAAACATGTTAAAAGATTTAAATGAAATTAAAAATGATGAAGTGTGAAAGATAAAAACTCAATCAGCATGATAAAACGTATCAGCAAATATTAAATACGGTATAAATCAGCAAGTAGAATTTTAAACATAAATATAATAATTTAAGAGCAAAAGTGATATAATAAATAAATAAATATCAGTCATTAAAATCTACATACATCTCAGAATAGGCCAATAATCATTACTGCAGTGCTTAAAAAAATTAAGAGACCATCATCCAAAGTAAGATTTATGCCACAGCTGCCCTGAATTTAGAGTTTTTGTAATTACCAGTTTATTCTTTTTATGTTTCTGTTATAGTTAGTACACCAGTATGTAATTTATTGTTACTCATTAATTTTTGAATTCACCTTTTTTTAACAAAAAAAAAAAAAGAAAAAGAAAAAATAGCATTATTATTATTTATTGATTAGAATATCTAACAAAAAGTTATTTACTTGCATTCCCGGACAGAAAATTATTTTTGTGGTTGACTATGGATATGCACAATAATATCAGTTTCAGACTGACATTTGATATTTTGGCAAATATTTCCAGCTGTTATGAGTGATGAGACTTGTGATGAGAAACTTTTTAGACTGATATTAGCCGATACAGATAGCAAACCGATAATGTTGTGCATCCCTAATTTATAAAATATTTATATTTTTTCTGTTTCATGAAAGGTGGTCCAGTAATCTATTAAGCACTGTATTTGCTCAACAATAAATTTGTGGACATTTCTTTTTTTATAGGTATTTTAGTCCAAACTCAAGTCAAACATGATCATTTCAAGACATTCTCTAAGTCATATGACATTTTCATGAATACCCCTTGCCCGTCTAACCCTCCCTATGTCTCCGTTGGCTAAGAAACAAAGAGAAAAAAAAATAGATAAATAAGTGAATGAAAATAATTAAACAAAAGTAAGCCAAAAATTATTTCATCAATGTGCCTTAAAATTCCAACTGAAAATGAATGGATGGGTACATAAGTCCATAAAAAGATAGGTAAATAAATGATAAATAGTGTATATAATCTTTGTCCTTTCCAATATTGACAACAAGCATTATCGGCTGAAATCATTTTACATGATGTATGAGGTCAGTCCTTGAGGATTGTCCACTTTTAATAAAGTCCAAGAGTGGCCTCCATGTTTTTAGAGATGAGTCCTGGTGTCCTGAGAGTCTAGCTATGACTCGTTCATAGCTTTCTGTGTTGGTCAGTACGTGGATCCAGTTTTTAAAAGATGGCGGTGAAGTTGTTTTCGTTAAATTTGTGGAAATTTTCAGCCATGCCTTTGGATTGGTCAACAATGACAATGTGATATTTTTGATCTTTTTAAGCATAAACGTATTCATTTTTATAACCTGATGTGTGTCGCAGTTAAAGGTGTAGTCAGGGATCTTCTAATCTTCTAATCTAATGCACTATTTGTCAAAATCACCGTATTTCTCCTCTCCATCCACAAGATGTCCCCACTGACAGCATGTTGAAAAAATTCTGGTTTCAATCCACAGCCTTGGCTCTGAATTTCAGGTAAATACTGTGGCTCAGGCCGAGCCACCAAAACAGGGTACACCCCCCCACATCCAGGGGGCGATCATACTCATGCGCAGATCAGGCAGAGGGGAGGGGGTAGTAGGTTCGTGGCGTCTTGATTAGCATAAGAGAGAGATACAATAGGTGCAGTAGCAATGGCTGAAAAACAGCCCAAAAGAAAAAGGTCAGAGGAGTGAAAAGTGAAAAAGAAGGGCTATGACCATGAAAGAGCAAAGACCCGGGTCAACATTGGTGTTGCTTTCCGACGGTGGAGGGAACTCTGCCAATTGAAAGACCTGAAAACTGACGCGGATGTGGCCGTCTGTCTGCTGGATAACATTAGCTTTGTGGTGTTTCACATAACAGTAACAGCCGTCGGACATTCATCTTATTGTCTAATCTGCCAGAATGTACTGTTGTTGTGATGTTATCAATATTGTCAGTCAAGTTGTCTGACGAGTCGGGGTTACCTTGGCTACGTTGGTCAGCTACGTAGTTTCTACGGCGGTTTCCATGACGATGCACGTCCATCAGCTTTCGTGGGTGGAGCCAGGGTGAGGTATGAAGGGAGAGGCGGGTCTAAATCCGTTTATAAACAACCTCTCCACTCGTTTTCCCACACATCGCTGACTACATCTTTAAGGATGGGAATAAAAAAAACAGTTCAGGTATAGAATCAGTATTTGTAATTACAATCCTCTTCCTCCTTCCACTTTGTTGGCATGCTTCGTAAATCAAGGAGGACATCTCACTGTCATCAGAGGCAGTCAGCAGAAATGACGACAAACACAGGAGTGAGGGAACTGCGTGTTGGTGTAACCGAGCTTCTCTCTGCTGTTTGTGTCGTCCTGTAGGTCTATGTGAATGTATGAGCAAGGTCAGAGGTCATGCTGCGGAGGGAATCTGACTCCCACGGCCTGTTTTCCTCCGGAGAGACGTCTGACAATGACTGTGAGGTGAGGTCATTTATTTATACCTGCGACGTCATGGTTCACCTCACAGGGCTGTGTGGTGTCTGCAGAAGTGCATTTTATTATTGGGTATTGACAAAAAGCTGAGTCTGTACTTCATTATTGACCTTTTGAACTATTCAATAAATGTGTTACATAATTACCCTCTTTATCAAGTTTCAGTGCATTTTCACCTCAGAAATTAAAGTTTTGGTCTGATATTAACTACTTGTATACCGATCAGTCCTACAGCTCTTAAATAATAGATTCAATGGTAGTAAGTAGTCTTTGAAGAACATTCTCTATAAAGGCTACAATGTCAATTATATATTCATATTTCTTAACCCAAAATACATAATATTTTTACAGCATAACATCCATCGACCATCTATACTGTAGCCTATTGACAAAATTAACAACAAGGTAACATTTATAGTCTTTATGCTAACAATATGATAATGCAGTGCTAAGCATAATTGTTAAACTCAGAAAATTTCCAGAATTTACCAGAGTGAGCTGCAGTTAGCCTCACCAATTACCCTAAATTTTCCAACACTGACCTCTTTGAGGAATGTGCAAGTCTGGAATTTTCCAGGCGAGGAAACCCTGTTTCTAGAACATTTCAGGTTTGCATGGGAAATAGTTAATCATGCCCCATTGCTCATAAAACAAGAAAAGTTCCTGAATTTACCAGAGTGAGCTGCAGTTAGCCTTACCAATTACCCTAAATTTTCCAACACCGACCTCTCCCCCCTCATCTGGAAATGAAAAGTAGCTTTGAGGAATGTGCAAGTCTGAATTTTGCATGGGAAATAGTTAATCATGCCCCATTGCTCAAAAAACAAGAAAATGTCCTGAATTTACATGTTTAAACTGAAGGTATGAATGCAAGCAGCATTTTTTTCATCTGAACTACTGTATATCCTGAAATTTCCCTGCTTTCTCTTCCTCATTCCAATTACAAATGTGAGCAGTCATGACAGGGAAATTTTTGTTGTCATTCTTTTGAAAAGTTTCTTTCTTGCACATTTGAAAATGGCCGTACTAGTGCCCAAGTACCAAAAGCCCTAAAAAATTACTGATTTCATGTGTTTTAGCAGATTGTGTTAATACACACAGCAGTTCTTCTTCTGATTAACTACTTATATCCTGATATTTCCCTGCTTGTCCCCCTGGCTATTATTGTCTCATACTCAAAAGCTTTAAAATTTCTCTGATTTTTCACTGATGTTCTTGTTGTGTGGATTTATCTAAACTGTATCCTAAAATTTCCCTGCTTACCCCCTGTTTTTCTATTTCCTTTGCCTTTTTAAGCCGAGTTGCAAACTGCAGGAAATCCTTTAGCTGTGAAGGTCAAGTGCAAGCAAACAGAGAAAATTCTTGGTTGGGAATCCTGTTATTTTCTAGAAAAAGTAAGGTTTGCATCTTGGAAAATAGCTGTACACATGCCCCAGTACTCAAAGCCCCCAAAATTTCCTGAATTTACATGTTTGAACTGAATGTGTGGAAGCAATATCTTAACTACTATATATCCTGAAATTGCCCTGCTGCCCCCTCGATTCTCTCTCTTTCCTATGTTGGTCAAGTATGAGCAAGCAAATCAGGACATTTTCCAGAAAGGGAACCCCAGTATTTTTCCTGAAAATTCAGGGTTGCATTTGGGAAAAAGTGAATCTTGTCCCTTCGTTAAAAATCTCAGAAATTTTTCCTTCCTGGCTATCTCTTTCTTTGTCCACCATTCTTCTGTTGACCAACTTACAAACTAAAGGACATTTTATGGCTGTGAAGTTCAAATGTAAACAAGCAAATCTGGGAATATTCCATGTAGGCAATCCTGATTTTTTTTCTAGAAATGTTCAGGGTGGCATTTTGAAATTGGCATCTTTATTCAGAAACTCAGAAAAGATCCTGAATTTGCAAACAGAATAGCTTTTCTAATCTACATTATATCCTTAAATTTCCAAGCTGGCCCCCTTTGTGTCCTGTCAAACTTGAGGAAATTTCCTTGCTGGGAGGGAAAGTTGGGAATTTTTTTGGGAGTGTTTGCCCTGAAATTTTTTTATAAGTTGTTAGTGGAACTTCAGGGTTTATTATGGGTTTATAAACTGATTGCAGCTCACCTGCTAAATCCAGGATTTTTCTGTATATGTAAAAAGGGAGATAAAGCTTGGGGAAAGGCAGACTCCTGTTATATGGCTGTATATTACATAAGTATGCATCCTTCCCTTTACCTTTACTTTGTTAATATGCGTGGAGCTAAAGATAAAAAGGTCCAAGAGTCTCGTCAGAAGCCAACAGATCAGCGTTTGTTTATCCTCCCTGTCTTTGTGTCTTTGTCTTAGATGGGGGCGAGCTGCGGAGAGGTAGATGTAGTGTGTCTGTGCGAGGCCGGTCCCTGTACACTTTATTCAGAAGCACACACGCCTACGCCGGTGAGTGCTCAGGCTTCCCACTTAAGTGACTGCGACCGCCGCTCTTACCGTTTCTTCCTCTGCTATCTAAATGCACGCCTTTGACTTCCTGCTGAACTCTCTCTCTCTCTGTCTGCGTCTGTACTCAGAGCTTTAGAAGAGCCGTTCAGGCCGCTGCTTTTAAGAATACATTTAATTAACCGTCTAATTAAGTCTCTGGCCTGTTCTCAGGACACGCTGCGATGTGAACACTGTGGAAAAAACAGAGTAATGATGACCAGGTACTCTGAAGGATACGGCACAGAGGTATGTCCTTCTATCTGAAAATATTTGATATTTTGGTGCTTTTATTTGGCAGTCAGCTGCAGCGCAACAGTCTGTTTTAAAGCTGAGGTGTTCATGACTAATGCTCATCAAAGTTCAGTACATGTAGGCCAAAACTGAAAGGAAGTTTTGACGCAAGTGCTGCCAGTGGCTGAATATATTTTAGGTTGAGTTTCTGTTGATTCAAAGGTGAGAATGAAAACTAAAAATACCAAAGAAAACACTGAGTGTTTCACTTTAGTGTAGGTTGTTGTTTGACAAAACGCCTTGGATCTCATATTTTAAGACCACAGAATTATAACTAAAAGCAAGATGAAAAGAGGATAGTTCTGGATTTTTAAAGTGGGGATGTATGAGGTCAATGGAAATGCCCCAAACATAAGCCACAGGGATGTGATCAGCTCTGCAGCTGTATGGAAAGAACTGGCATGGAAACCAAGGCTATACATTCCTGTGAATGGGGTCAAAAAATTCAGTATGGTCACTGACTTGTTCACCGGAGGAATTATCCCCACACACACATTCTGTTTTTCAAACACAGCATTACCACCAGGGATGCACATTATTTTTGGACCAATATCAATGTTGGCAGATATTTCCCTAAAAAACTGATTATTGGTTTCAGTAGTATGCTTTTTTTGCTATTAAACTCAGCAGATATTTTGACCATATGACCTGGCCAATGAAATGCCATACAGTATATTATCTGCAATTTCAGCAAAATATACATTGCAGGGCTCCAGAGTGCAACCACTTTGGGTGCACATGCACCTAAAATTTGTAAAAGTGCACTTAACATTTTTTCTTGTGCGCACTGGTGCACCAAGAAAAAATTTTTAGGCGCACTCTTACATATTAAAGTTGACAAAGGTAACTGAGGTAGTGGAAATCTGCCGAAAACAGACAAGACACAGCACCTGCTTCCTCTTTTTTCTCTGTTCCTGCGTTGCATCTTCACAGGCTGCAGGCTGTAGGCCCACCCAAACACTGGGTTGCCTTCAGTAATCAGCCCATCAGCTGTTAGTAAACAAATGAGCCCAGACGGAGCCTGACTGTGGTGTCAGGTTTCAGCACAGAGCGGTAACTCTGAAGAAGCAGCAAAGCTCTGCCAAAATTTTCTTAGTGGCTGTCAAAAAATAAGTCATGAAATGTGTTGTCCTATATGTCATTTTTTATAAATTAGTTTGAGAATTTATTTTTCAGCATTTACCACAGTTTCAGTTTTGTAAATATTGACTATAGTGTGTGAAGTCTTTTTCTAGATTCAAATTTATTGGTTTGTTTTAGTTTAAAATTGTCAATTTCATTCAGTGAAGCACTTTAAACACTCTGTTGTACTGTTAATATATAATTTTGTTTAAAAATCATTAACATTATCTAAAAGTTATGGAGAGAGACAACATGTCGACCTTATGGCGTTAAAGGTGACACTATGAAACATTTGGGTGCGCCTAATTTTTGTGCTGATGCACCTTAAAAACATTTTGAGGTGCACTGTTGCAACCAATGCAAAAAGGTAGTCTGGAGCCCTGAGTTGTACCATTATCATTTACCTCATCATCCCTTTAACATCTACTGTTAAGAATCCAAAGTATAATTTTTTAAAGAATAAAATGATGCTGCACATCTGTTTCTAACACTAAGGGACTGTAATCATGGTCAAGTTTAGTTAAGTAGTAGGACTGGGTATCATGATGACCCTCACGATTTGATTCAATTTGGATTCTTAAAGTTGCGATTCGATGCAATTTTAATTCAAATGCTTCAATGTCGATTTAGTAAGTAGTATATACACAAATAATTAGAGTACCTTATGACAATTGTTCAAATTTTTGAGCAATAAAAAAATCTGAAAATTAAAATTTGCGCAGTATTTGTGCATATAGAGTACAAATGTAAAAAAACATTACAATTCGCTGTAAACACTGAAAAAGTCCACAGCGCCCCCCACTGTCCAGGAGTTGAATTGATTCAAAGAAATGAATCAATATTTTTAACCACCTTTATTAAGTAGAGACATTTTGCTCTTAGCACAATATATGGGTATGAGCTTAGAAATATTGGCTTTCCAGATATCCACTAAAATCAAATATCGTGTATTCCTGGATTTTATTGATTTCAAATGCCATTAATGATTCAGTTTATTGATCCGATTCTTCAACAATATCCTGACTGCCCCCTGCTGATTTTTCTCCATATAAAAGTTGTCCTTCTCTATGGAAAAGAATTTGGAGCTGTTAAGAACCAATACGGTTTTCTCGTCCTCTCTCTAAATATAGCAACTAGTAAATCGAAGTAGGGCAGATCTGAAAGACTGAATGAACAAGTTGGGTAAGAAAACCGCCAACTTTCAGCAGGCCATTCGCAATTAAGAATGGCTTGCAAACAAACGACACACTCACATGTGTGAATCCGTTCTCAACTTTCACCTAAAAGAATCATTCAAAAGACCCGACTCGTTAACGAATGTCACATCTCTATCAAACCACGGTAGACATGATTGTAAGTAGGTCAACAAAAGAAAGATAACATAACATGACATGGTAAAAAAAAACTAGCCACAACAAGCACACAGGACTGTTTGGAGCAGCATTTATCTGATTACTGTAGGCAAAGGCAGGCTAACACTTCCCATTGACTCCCAGTATTTGAGCTAAGCTAATTAGCGGTGGGCGAGCTCTGTACGTGCAGTCAAAAGAATGAAGTCTATCTGCTTGTTATGGACTCTGAAGTGAGACAAGACAGAAAAAGAAAAAAAATGTTGGCGTATTCCTTTTAAGTTGAGCAAGAAAACCAAGTCAATGTAAGATGCTCAGCCTTGAAAATAAGATTTAAGGTTGGCCAGTCTAAAAGCGATTATCATTGATGAAGACTTGAAGTGTCTGCAGCATCATCGAGTGTTTCTGCGTATAAATAATGAATCATGAGGATGATTTAGCACAGAGTGTTCGTATCAGTGGAGGTTGTGCATAAATAACCATGTCGTCAAGTAAACTCAGGCATTAACAATCAGCCACCAGATTACTTGTCTCCAGCATTATTAGTCATGTGCGCTGATTCATGCACTTAAACAATGGAGATGATAGAAAGTGACGCATGAGGATGCTCACACGGTGAAATGCAGTCGGTGTGAACTGCTGTGTTTGGTTTACAAATAGTAATAGTGATGATTCATCCCGCAACTACACAAAATAAATGCCCCACCAGAGCAAATGTGGGGGTTGTTTCCAACAGGGTCAAGTTTAAATTTGTCAAAGTTTCATGCACCTTTTCTTTTCTTGTGGTCATGTTTAATATTTGTTTGCTCTCTTGTTTGTTTTTCCCTACAGGAGGAGTGTGTATTATCCGACCCTCAGGGAGAGAGCGATGCAGATGCAGACATAGAAGACACAGACTGCAGGTTGGACACTGAAACATTAACACAATTATTTGTTAGAGACCCCACCATGAAGATTAAAAATCAGGTGTTGAAGAGTTTTGATTGTACTGTGTGGTGTGCTCCGATAATCTCGACACAACACACCAAGAACATAACGATTCTGTCCCACCACTGATCTAGAATTTAATCCTCCAAGACAGAAATCTCACTTGATCAAACATGATCTAACAGAAACGAAGGAGAGGAATTGTAGAAACAACTGGAAAACACAATATTGAAATGGCATATGAGAAGAGGGAATGATGGTGGTCCTAGAAAACCATCAACTGTTTTGATGAAAAGTCCCAAACTAACAAAAATAATGTGGAAATAATTCACATTCCTCCATTTCAGAGGTCCACCATACTTTGTGTTTCAGGTCGGCCATGCTTGTTTTTATTTACGCCAGCTTCCTTGTTCCTCTGTCAGCTCACTTCTTTTTTTTATTACGTTTTTACATATAAAAAAAAATGTAAAAAGAAACAATGAACACAACAGTAGGGGCAATGTATAAATGTACAATACAACAAAAGATCAAAAATAGAGGAAAATACATACAAATAAAATTTAATAATGAAAAATAATCATTAAAATAAAACAGCAATAAAAGAAGTAAATAAAAAAACAAATGAGAAAGCAGCAGCATTCCAAAAGGGTTTCCATTCTTAAACAAACTCTTCCCTTTTGTCTTTCCAATGGAAGATATGCTGCAATCTCCTTCAGCCATAATTTTACAGAGGGCAATTTTATATTTTTCCAAAAAAAGCAATCAGTCTTCAAGCTTGTTGAAGCCCAAAATCAATAAATACTAACTGTTAAGAATAAACAACCAAATTTTCAGGGTATATACCCAGGATACAGAGTTTGGTTTCCAGGGGGACATTCTTACCCATCATCTGGGAGATGATCTGCATTACATTAAGCCAATATGATTGTACTTTTGAGCATTTCCAAATACAATGGAACAGTGTTCCTTTTTCTTCTAAACACTTCTAAACACAACAAATATCTGGAATATTAGGACAGATTTTATTACAGTTTTACTGGGGTGATATAAGCTCACATTGGGCATTTATATTGGAGCAATTTCTTTTTTCTTTTTTTTATGTATTTTTTGGGCATTTTGTGCCTTTATTTGTAGGAGAGAGACAGTGGATAGGCTTTTGAAAGAGGATGAGAGAGTAGTGGAAGACACTCTGCAAACTGGTCACAGGCAGGATTCGAACGTGGACCGGCAGAAGCAAGTACATGGGGTGCCTGGATGCTAACCACTCCGACAAACCAACACCCCTATATTGGAGCAATTGCAATCTTGTATTAATTGTATTTTGCTGTGCCTGTCAGCTCGCTTCTTGACTACATTCATGTTACAATTTACAGAGTCATGACTCGCGAGTCGTCGCCTTTCCCCACTCACATCAAGATTTTTGGTTGTAGATGTTGAACAAGTTTAATATCTATGATGTCAGTCAGACAAATTCACTCTTAACACACCTCAGACTACAGGACAATCTTTTATGATAATCTTTAGGAATGGGAATTAGGCCTGTGCTCAAAATATCGATACGGCAAAAATATCGTCATGCACTTCTCGGGGATACTTGTCTCTGTACGGATTCTACAGAATCGATACGGCCTCAGTTTTCGAACAGTTGTTGTAAATACACTTTGGGCAATGTTAAAAATGGCACAGTTCAAAGTAGAAGCCAAGCAACATGACCCAAATATGTCCCAAATTTAAATGTAAGTCTGCTATCTTTGGGGACCTGAATTAAAGTTCGGAAGTTGAAGAATTATTTAAAACTCATGCTTGTTCTTTTTCTTCTTGTAATAAAAACAAAAGTTGCCGGGAATTCTGTTAAAAGAGTAGTCAATGTTCACAATTTATGTGTATTGGGATACGTATCGTATCGTGGGGTTGCTGGAAATACCCAGCCCTAATGGGAATCGAAAACCAATTCCAGTTGAGAATCGTTAACAGCTCCATCAAAGAATTGATATCATAAGTCTTTTTGTTAATCAATTCTCTTATCAGTTCCTTTCACTGACAGGGTTCAGGAGAGTCAGAATTGTGGCTCAATTTTTTTACAAAAGGCGTCTACTGCACAACCTTAAGTGAGTGGAAACACCAGCAGCTTACAGAAGCAGTTATCAATGCTGTGACATGTGTTTGACATTGTTGACACTGAAATTCTACAGGACATTTGCCCACATGGAGAATCTGCAGGAATCAATAAGGGAATTGTTAAAGAATTGGATCAATCAGCAGGATTGTTAACAGCCTTGGTATCAATAAAATCTTATCAACTCCCATCCCTAATGATCTTCAAACAAAAGCTAATCTATCGTTTGCTGTCCTTTGTCAGAAATGAGGAAAGTCTGGACAAAAACAGCCCGATAGTCTTTATGTGTGACCCCGCTTTACAGTTGTCTGACCTTGTGTCTTCACCTCTGATTGGTCCAGACTCCAGGAGCCAGGTTCTCTACAGCGAATCAGCTCGCGAAGACGGAAGCGCCCACGGGTGGCGCGGCAAGACACCACGGAGAGCGAGGACGATGGTGGGCGGAGCCACAGGACGCACCGCTGGAACCTCAGGCTCAGTCCTGACAGAGCACACAGCAGGACCATACTGGAGGTAAAAGACGCAGGAGTCTGATCAAGCGTATGAAGCCCCAGTTCCAATGAAGTCGGGACACTGTATACAATGTGAATAGAAAGAGAAAACAGTGATTTACAAACCCTTTACAACCTGTTGTCAGTTGAATACTCTACAATTACAAAATGTTTAATTTTCAGATTAATAAAATGAGAGCCCAGCTGCTTTTGTGGTGATATTTGGCTTTGCATGGTACAGTTTTAACTTGAACTAGTAGATGTGGAGATGAACTTTGTTAACTGACAGTGGTTTTCCAAGGGTTTCTACAACCACGTGGTGACATCCTCTACAGAATGATGTTGGTTTTTATTGCAATACCCTTTAAGGATTAAAGGTCACAGGCATTCAGTGTTACTTTAAGGCCCTTCTGCTTACATCAGGGGTTTCTCTTGATTCTTTGAATCTTTTAATGATATCATGTGCCGTTGATGATGAAATCCCTTATTTTATTGCTTGTAATGTTGAACTATTGGGGTGCCGGTTTTGTGGAGTGGGCAGCAACCAGGTTTGACTCAAAAACATGCTTCTGCCCGTTTCAGTTTTAAATCCAGCCCGTGGCTTGTTAGAGTGTCTTCTAGTCAGTAGCCCCTTTCACAAGCCTACCTACTGTCTCTCTCTCTCTCTTGTTACTAAAGGCCAAACAACCTAAAAAAAAATTAAAAATTAAAATAAAATAAATACGGGAAAAAGGAGAATGAAGATGGAGAAGAAGTAAAAAATAGTGCCAGTTTTTGTTCAGTCTGTAGGGGGTTGAAATATGTCAGGAGAGATTGCCATTTTTTTAGTAAACATCTCTGAATTAGCCTTCTGCTCCTCCCTTATCTTGTCTTTGTGGTGTATTTAATTAGATCTAGGTTGAAAAGGATTCACCAATCATTCTATATTGTTTTGATCTATGTTTGTATACAGTGTCCCAACTGTATTGGAAATGAGATTTACATTTCTGTACTTTTCTGTTTGGTGGAACAGCAGGTTTTGCACGTGACTTGCGCCAAAGTTGCTGGTTCAATCCCCTTGTCTGTCATGGCCTTCCTTTGTGCCGTTTGCTTGCTCTTCCTGTGCATAAGTGGGTTCTCTCCGGATGCTCCAGCTTCACTCAACAGACCAACAACATGCTCATTAGGTCGATTGGGGACTCCAAATTGCCCTTAAGGATGGCAGTGAGCATGGATGGTTGTCTGACTCTCTGTGTTCAGATTGTACCCTGCCTCTTTACTAGGGGTGTGCGATATGACGATATTAAATCGTTAAGGATTATAACGTGGGGATGATCTCATAAAGCAGAAAGATCGTCAGATCGTCTGTGTGGGCGCAGAGACTTTGACGCGCACCTGACTAGCCAATCGTAGCACATTACGCTCAGTGCATGGTGGGATCTCCTGTTTGGTTATGTAGCGTGAAGCCATGGCAGAAAGAGAAAAGGAGATAAAAGCTTGAAGATGTCTGAACAAAAATCTGTTCTAAAGCAGCTGTATTATTCACTCAGATTATAGACATTGCAGTTTGATAACATTTGTTTTAAATTGTTGCACTTTAAGAGATAATGTTGATATTGTTGTTCATTACCTTTTATGTTTACATTTATTACACATTTTTATAAAAAAAACTGCGCTATTTAAATTAAAACCTGTTCAGAAAGTTTCTTTTGCTTAAGTTGTCTTTTTTTTTTCTTTTAGGGTTTTACATGTTAAACATAGGGAAATAATGGTCAAACATGTAAATTAGTCTAGAAAAAAATCAAAGTAAAATAGAATTGTGATAAAATCGTGATCGTGATTTTATTTTTTTTTTAAATCGTGATATGATATTTTTGCCATATCGCCCACCCCTACTCTTTACCAATATCAGCTGAGATAGGCTCCAGCACCAAAAGGTATCATCAGTAAAGATAATGGATGGAGATCTGTATATTTCCCCATCAAGGTATAATTTCACTATAAAAACAAAGGCTGGGGAGAAGGTTGAAGATCGGACCTGCCCTCTAAAATCAAGAAAAAGGCTTAAATACTTGTTTGTTCAGACCTTGATACGGCGTAAATAGCCAAGGCATTTGATACTCGCTTTCTAAAATTACTGAGCTGCTGTAATCAGTCTCAGTGAACGAGGCTCTTTAGTTGGAATTAACAAAATCTTACTTGCTAAAAAGGGCATTTCTGCAAATATCCTCAGCCAGTCAGGAGATAATCTTACAATCTGTCTCCACATCTTCATCTTTCTCTGTCTTTCAGGAGAGCATATCACAGGTCCGTCCTCTCGTCATCTGTCGCCAGAATGTCGACAAGCAAAAAGGTTCATCGGATCTGCCTGGAGACCCTGGACGCCTGATGTCTCTGTGGCCTCCGTCCATCTCTCTTCCTCTCATCCTCCTGCTCTCTCTGCCTCTGTCTCTCTCCCTCGTCATCGTCATCGTGTCTTTCTTTCTACCGTGGGCCACGAGCGCTTGACCAAACATTTCCAATTGAGTAGTTTTCAAAAAGTTAGTATAAAACTCCAATGGCTTGTAAAACGTAGTGAATAGCACAAAAGGGAAGAGGAAAATGGTTCTTTTACAGGTTTGTGCATTAATTCAAGGTGTTTTCAAGGACTCCGCTTGATTTTTTTAATTACCGTAACACTTCACAATAAGGTACACAAAAAAGGAAAAAAAAATACTACAATAACTAATTGCTTTTAAACTAGGGAACCTCTAAATAAAAAATACATGGTGGATAGTTCGGTGATGATTGAGAAAGGGGTAACAATTTGGTGGTCTACCTAACAATTTAGACACAAATAAGGAACTAAAAAGATAATAATTCATGACCAACTTATAATTAGTTTGAGTGGCAGTTCTTACCTGTTGTTTTTTGAGTTTGTCACTCATTTGTTGATCTTTTACAATGACAGTTTTGTAGGTAGAAGCTGAACTAGCTTTTAGTTAATCTTTCTTTACTAGGTAATTAGCTGGTAATTACTTATTATCTTGTAATATATGCCAATTATCAATTTGCAAACCAGCGCTAAATGCATCATTTGTTCCCTAGTTAATCAGCATTTTGTTACTCAAGAAAATAATTACTCACAAAAAGTAATGACTGATTGGTCCCTTGCTTAACAAGAGCTTAGTAACTCAATTGTTTTCTCTGTAAAATGCTGATTTTTGGCATGTTCACTCACATTCAGCAACATATTAGCACCCTGGTTAACTGGCTCTAACCAACAATTTCCACATAGTTCACCGGCGCAGCATTTCACTAAGTTTCCATAGCCCACACCTTGCCTCCGCACTGGTTCGCTGTCAGTACGTACCCAGTTTATTTTCAGCGGAAGCTGCTTCAGCCCTCTCGGCTTCTGACAAGCACACTGATCTAAAACAGAAAAACAAGTGCTCACAGTTAATGGAATTCTTAACAAATATAGCGAAGACAGTGAAAATAATAGTGATACAAACAGAAAATAAATTTCTGGCAGGTAATGGTATGTTGCTCTTCTTGTTACCTATTGAAGTTGTAGCCCTCTCATGATGATTTTTTTCTTATTTTTCAAGCTCATCAGGGCTGCACATTGCTTTAAGTATACTTTAAGTAGGCAAGAGTATGAGCTGTCAGTTGGAGCAAAGCCACATTGAGGGGATGCCATGCCACGCCACGCCACGCCACACCACACCACACCACACCACTTTGTGGAAATTAAGAGTCGGTCATTCATTGATTCCCTGATTTACTATTAGTAAGGTTTCCTGGTAAACCAGCATTTAGTTATTTAGTTAGTTATCATTTTGGATGTAGAAGATGTAGTAGTAAATATCCCAATTTTTATCGGTTCACCAGCAGTCAAGCAGTCCATGTCTTAATCTTACTCTGTAATTAGCGGGTAATAGCTCCTTTGTCACTCTGCCAGTTTTTGTGTACCTTATTGAAAAGTGCCATGAAATTATTTTCTGAACAAATATTAACACCCTTAATCTGTGCCCTTTACAATATGAGCACTGTCGATGCAATTACATCCAGGTTCTGTTCACAGAATCCTCCGAGTTCTTGCTTTTCCCTCATAAAAATCTCACCTTCCGTCTCACTTTCTCACCCCCTCGTTGGTAAAAATAGACCTCTCATCTCGCTCCTTATTCTAACAAGCCACAGGAGTGATACGTGAGGGGTGGGAGAGGAAGGATTCTGGGGCTGCGCAGGTCCAGTAAACAGGAGAAAAATATGAATAATAACACAGTCAAAGCTGCTGAACTATGCAATCCCCTCGGTTCCTACTGCGACACATTCAAACGTGTCTGATTTCTTTGGCGCTGTCGTCACCTCCTCAGCCCCTCCTTCATTATTTGCTCTGATGTGTATACTTAATGAATGCAGGGATTCTAATTTAGAGCATGATCTAATTTAAAAAGCAATAGAAGAAGGGATATTATATCGCTCAGATTGCGTGTGATCTGCAGTCCATCTGCTGGTTTAATGACTCCATGTATTACTTTACTTGTTGTGGATTGATTTAATAACAGGTGGTTCCTTCTTCTCTTTTTTTTCATGTATATTTTTAGTAAAAGAAACCGACCTCAAAATAAAATGAGCTTTAGTAGAATTTATGTTTAAACTCTTTAAAGACAGTCTTACAGTTGAACAGTTACTATCAAGTTTAATAATATTTATGTTTATATTTATGAAGCATTATTTAAGATGAAAAATGAGCTTGACAATCAGTCTCGCGAAATATTTCAGACTGAAATAATTGGATAAAAGCCATGTTGTTGTGGCTTTTCTGCACTGTGTATTTAATGTTATGTTGTTTTTCTATGTTTTTTAAGTTAAAGTCCTTTTTCACTCTGCATTAGGGTTGTAGAAAATCCTCTTATGAAATTAACATCATGTTTAGGACCCCCTTTCTCTCCCTGCCTGTTGTATTGCCCGTCTTTAATCTTTGATTTTATTTCAGTGTGTTTGTTCAGTGTTTTCTGTGTTTTATGGAGCCATAGAAGCTCAATAAACTAGATTGTATTTTGACAAACATAAGCCTTCTTTCTTTTTAATGAGCAGGATCAGGCATAGTGTACATTTACACCCAAGCTTTGAGTGCTATCCATCAAGACTATCATTTTACATGATAATCTTAAATAGTGACCCCAGAGCTTTGGCACCTAAGGGCTATAAATAGGCTCATGGCCACTTTATTAGGTACACTTATTTACCTCAAATGGCAGCTTTTGATGCATTTAAACATGTCAGTGTGATTAAGACGAAGAAAGTATTTTATAGAATTGTATGCAATTTTGACTGTATCTTGGTCTTGGACTGGTCTAAGTCTCTGCCCACACAGAGAAATAAATGTTCTCTGTTAAGATGACATCTTTCCAAAAAATGTGTCTACATAGAAACACTGAAAAAGGTGTAGTACATATGCCAGGTCTGTAAGAGACACCATAACACTGCTGCAAACATACACCAAACCACAGAAAAAGACATGGAGGATGTGCATACTTCATGAGAAATGTAGGAAATACTGGCGTATGCTGTCCTTTGTGTCTTCTTGTTGCTAATGGTGGTCTTAGAGGAGCAGAAGATTTTGCTTTATAGCCAAAACAAGCTCAGTAGTTTCTGCAGCAACACAGTATGCCACCATTGTTCTGTTGTCAGGCTTCACACAAGCAGATTAAGCGAGAGGAGGGCCTATGACATCATTTTTTCTGAAAATATGGAAACGCAAGGCAGGCATTTTCAGATTTATCCATGACATTCACCGGTTCCACCTGAATTTGTTAGTGTGGATGGTCCCTAAGTATTTCAGAGACAGGTGATCTGCTGGGGTTTTCAAGCACGACAATCTCCAGGGTTTACAGAGAATGGCCTAAAAAAGCATTCTTGACACCTTTTCTTACAGAGCGTTTAAAGCGATATGCCACTATTTTTTTCTTTTCATGTCTCACCTCACTCCTAAGTCCATGGCAAGCTGGTAGACTCCATCCTTTTGACTGTGTGTGCAGTAACGAGGAAGAGACTGGCAGACCTCACTCACCGCTAATTAGCTTAGCCTAGCTCAAACACTAGGAGTCAAAGGGTAACGCAGAACACTGTGGACGTGCTTATAAGTATGTTGACAAAACAAAGCACATCAGCGATGGTTTGCACATGTGCCCTACAGTTTATTTTTTTCTTGTGGATTTCTTCCAAAAACTACCAAAGTGCTAATCTTAGTTTAAAAATTGACAACGTACCATGACGCAGTAAGAAAAATGAGTCACAACAAGCACTCAGGACCATGTAGAGTTGCTGCAGAGTTTATCATGACTGTATGAAGAGACCGGCTAACACTACCCACTGAATCCCAGTGTTTGAGCTAAGCTAATTAGCAGTGGGTGATTTGTTCCTCGACTCCTGTTGGCGAATCCCTTTAACTTCTGATGGCTACTTCCAGCAGGATGACGAGCCATGTTACACAGCTCAAGTCATCTCAAACTGATGATGAGTACATTGTACTCAAGTGGCCTCAACTGCCCCAGATCTCAATCCAATGCAGCACCATTCAAATGCAGTCGAACAAGGAACCATGCCTAAATGCTTGTTTGAGGCAGTTCTAAAGGCAAACTAGGGTCCAACGGTACTAGCAAGTTGTACCTAATAAAGTGGACAATAAATGCATTTGTACAACTAGAAAAGCATTTCTCTTCTTTATTTTGGTTCAATTATGACCAAGGGTTAATGCTCTAAAAGTCCCTTAACTGTCCTGAAATTAAAAAAAGGAGGGGCCTCATGTTGGTCTTTGCCCCGGTCCCCCAAAAGAGTATTATTATCCTTGTTTATAAGAATTTCAACATCAGTTTAAATGTATAAACCTCATCCTCTCCTCTAAGGTAGACTGGTCTGTTCTGTGTGTCTCACATGTGAATGGCAGAGGAAAGAGCAGAGTCATCGTGCTCTCAGGTAGGAGTTTTGTTGGTGCCCACCAGATTCATTTGCAACTCGCTCACCCACTCACAGCGCTCCAACTTCAAAGTGTTTCGAGCTGCAGCTCAGCGTGTGTTGGTTCATTTAAAGGGCTTCTATTTCAGAGCTTTGAGGAGGAAAGATTAACTCTGTTAGAGGCACAAGATCATCAAACAGGGAATTGAAGAGCATGTTTTCCACATGAGGGAGAAACACTGAAATATAGCCTCTTCAAATTATCTTTAGCTGTTAATATTCTGGAAACTTTCCGGGGCTCACAAGGAACCATATTAGATTAGAACTATGCCGTGGCAATTTTATGCCTCACACTTTGCCAAAGAGTGAAATTACAGTGGTGGGCTGCTTGGCTTCTGACCTTATACCTCACAAATTCAACCAGTTCATCTCCAACAGAATAAGGCAGCAACCTGCAGAACTGTAAATGGAGGCCTATGCTGAGGTACAGAAGCCTGTAGTACCATGAGCGTCCACTTGAGGCCGCCTGCAGAAATTTGACACTCAGATGATTGTGTGCAGAGAAAAGACATTTTTTTATGGCCTTAATAATTATCTTTACAGCCGGGTTCTATGGAGTTTCTTTGTCAGTTGTACATCAGTATCAGTTTACACATTCACACTAATCGCCATGTGACACCCAATGACTGCAACCCCCAGAGTACTGACCAAGCACACTATCAGACTTCACCACTGATGCCCCATGTACAAGGTACATACCTGGGGCCACAGGTGAGATCTGTTAAGAGCAGGGAAGAGGACTTTTAAGTGGCTTAAGAGTTCCCTAAGCAGAGGACAAAATGGCGGATGGAAGAGGCAGAAGAAATATTCTCCCAACACCGGATAACAGTGAATAAATGAAATGCTACAGATCAGATCGTGCAGGAGTCATGTTTGTGGTTGATCTCATTAGAAATGTTCACTGGTTTGTGGTAGATTTGAAAGCCAACCAACACTACACTAACTGATTTTTGTAAATGTAAGCACGTTGCTTTCAGGAACAAGGCACACAAACACTCAAAAGCAGACGAGGCAGGTCCGTGGAGCAAAAATCAGGGTTTATTAAACAGTTCTCTTGGTCAAAACACAACAGGAGGTTCTCAGACAGGCTTAAAGCTGGTGTCTACGATTTGAAACCGCAGCCTGCCCCTCCTTCCCTCACCTCTCTCCTCCGTGTTCCAAGATCCCGCCCCCAGCTCGTGACGCCTCATATAGCCCCCTCGGACTGAGCTACGAGCGACTAGCACAATATATCAGCAGCAAACTCAATCAAAAACAGCTCAGCTCAACTGAAAGTATCAAACACGACAGACATCTCCCTTATAACACACAGCAGTAGCCATTTCAACTGGACCGGCGGCAATGCGGGTTTGGCGCCGCCAGAGCAGAGCCGAGTGTGGGGGAGGATTAATCTTTCTCAGCCTGTCCTCCCCAGCTCAGCTTACAGTGCTAACGATTACCGGCTAACAGGCTGACCGGCTCCCCTCCAAGTTATTAGCCCGTGCAGGCACAAACTAACCAGAGTTATTCAGCAGACATCTCCCACTGTAGTAAACAAAGCCATTACCTGATCAACCAGGGGCGAAACGGCCGATGCTGAAGGTCTGGCGGCCGGCTGAGGCTATTCGTTAGCCGTTAGCCCGCTAACAGGTTCACCCAATGTTCTAATCTCTTTAACTGAAAAGTTTCATAGACAGCGATTTTCCCCTCAGGAAAACTGACCAATATAGTTCAGTAGCTAACGCTGCTAGCTGCTCACGGAGGTAGAGGAGGCGGGACCATGGGCAAGATGCTGCGTACTGCGTAGTGAGGGAGAGCGAGGGAGAGGAGAGGAGAAGGGTGGTCTGCAGCCAGACTGTCTTGGGAGAGGAGGCAGATTCGGGTTCGGCGCTAGGCTTTTCGGCTCCATGATAGTTCAGTAGCTAACGCTGCTAGCTGCTCACCGGAGGTAGAGGGGAGGAGGCGGGACCATGGGCAAGATGCTGCGTACTGCGTAGTGAGGGAGACGAGGATTGGATGGACTCATGGACCAACTCACGGACCAATTAATAGTCGCAGGTTCTTAGGCTTGATTGGTCAGCTAGTATGCAGCTTTTCAGCAGATATACTGAATGGATTTTTTTCATTCTTTTTTGTCTTTATACTGTGTAGATAGGACCATAGGACCATAACAGCCTTATAAACGGTGTTATTAATATGTACAAAGCTTCCAAATCGTAGACCATAGCTTTAAGTCGGTACACAGAGCGGGTAATCAGACAGGCAAGGTCGGTACACAAAAGGCAGGCAAAAAACAGGCAAAGGTATCCAAAGGGCTAAGGCAAAAACGAGGTCTAGACAAAAAGGGTCAAAAATTGTGACTGTGACTATGGAAAAACGCCTAGAGAGTGACTACGTGAGAAAACAATCCGGCAGCAAGGGCAAAGACACACAAGGGTTAAATACAAGAGGTAATAAGGGGTAATGAGGGACACCTGGGTGAGACAAGTCGGAACAGGAAGTAACACCTACGGAGACAAGAAAGGAGAATGAATTTCAAAATAAAACAGGAAATGACAAAACAAACATGATAAAGACGGACAGACAGGGTAACAAGACAAACAAAAAGCACGATCATGACAGTTGCTGTAATATCTACAGCTACCTGCTGAAAAATCTTTACAGTAATTTACTGTAATTGGCAAAATGATTGTGAAACACTGATTTTAGTGAAACTAACTATATAGCAGAAAAATAAAAAATAAAATCTACAGTTACCAACTGTAAAATGTCTAACTTTTAACTGAAAAGTTTAATAGATTAAAGGATTTTTTTTCCCAGGAAAATTGACCAATAGCAGGTAAGAATATTTAGTAAATGTGTCTTATCTCTGAGTAAAACAACTGGTTGAGTAAAAGTATTTTATTTGATAAAAATTCTTGCACATTTCTTTTTTAATCTTCCTAATGAATTGTAAGTAAAGTATTTAAGGATATAGTAACATAAATTAAAATACAGCAAGTTCACTGTAATTTAATATACAGTAAAAACAAAATCAAAAAGTTGTAGACTAAAATATGATAATACTGTAAATAAAAAAAACAGTAAGGATGCTGCTTTTGATAATGCAGTAATTATGCTGTAAATTGAAAGACAGTAATGATACCTTGAATAAAAATAAAACTATCATAGAGAATACAGACTAATGCTAGAGATTAAAATAGAGTTATACTACTGTAAAGACATTTACAGTAGCTTACTGGCATCTTGTTGCCAGTAAGCTACTGTAGAATTTACAACAACCTTTTTTACAGTGTACTTCTTATAGGCCAGTCAGTAATCACAGACACAACTGAAGTGGCTGCATGTATACATCCAAAGCACAAGTGACAGCATGAGCACAAGATGTAGCAGTGAATTTATCTCTGGTTGTACTTTTTTGTCCAGCACAGCGATTACAAAGAAAGCATACATTTTAGTCAACCTACACACCTAGATACACAAGGATCCAGATATCTATCAAAATAAAACAGCCTTTGCTTTCCAAAACAGGTTGTTAAATAATTACTTTTGTTTCTCTGTGGTCTGGTACTGGTCTGGAGTCTGGTGGTCTGAGACCTCTTTCCTTGTCAAATCTATCAAACTGCATCATGCATTCCTCTTACATTCACTTCCCTGCCGTGAGCTCAGATTTACTACTAGGCCCCTCTATAACTTTTATTTTTAGCAGATACGAAATATCTTGAAATGCTAGACCCACTTTCTATCTCTGATTAAATTTGATTGGACAGAGCTGTAGAAGTTTCCTCAAAGCTAATTTAGTCACCAATAAAGCTGCCTTAACCAGATAGAATAATGAATTTAAATCTTTGAGGAATATAAACTAAAAATAGGATTAATTGAGCAAACCCAGGCAGGCGACATCTAAACAATGTTGTAATGGAGGTGGAGAGTGTCTTTGCCAAGGACCTTCGTCGGCTGCTCGTGATCCGTGACACAATATTTCAAGTCAAGGTTGGAGTGTGACCCAGCGGTTTGCAGCTCCTGTCAGCACAAAGGGTGACAGCTGTAAATGGTGTTGTTTTGTTGCCCTCTGCCTCCTTCTTCCTCCCTGTGACTCTCAATCCTTGACCCAGATTTTTTTGCTTTGGACGTGGAGGAGCAACGTGATCCCACTGATGACCCTGTAGGCATTTAATACTGATCCTGCAGTCATATGGTGCTGAATAAAACATGCCAAGGCTCCCTCTGAGATGTCTTGGTCGGCATGGGCCCAGATGCCTCCAGGACTGGATCACTCCATGGCTTATCCTTTGGTTGGACAAATTTAGGATTGTGGAACTGCTCTCTGCAGGGACAACCTGCAGAATGGAATCAGGAACAGTGTAACAATACAAAACCTCCACAAGTAACTAAAGAAAGGATAATGATTATCCAAGGTTATGCATAAGTGTGAAACATGCTTCCACATACAGCTGTCAGCTCATCGAACATCTTTGTTTAGTCTTGCACTGGGAGCAAAAAATAAGATTTAGATTGAGCTTACTGCAAAGAAGAGTCTTAAAATTGAATGAGGGGTTAGGAAAAACGTAAGGCTGCTCCTGAAAAGGCTTCCCCAAATAGTGGAGTTAGTTTTATGCAACACTGAGGTAAAGTTTGCCAGAGCGAGTACAGTGGAGGACCATTTTACCTCTGACCTTACAGCTCCCAAGTTCAATCAGTTCATTGTCAAGTCAGAAGACACGTGTTCAGTGATGGTAAACAAGGCATGAGGATGAGGCTCAAAGTCGTTTTAACTTTTCCCTCCAAAAATCATACCAATTTGCCCTTGAGCCAAAGTGGGAATCTGTGCAAAATGTGAAGAAAACCCGAAAAAAGAGGTAACCTTGTGCAGCAGCTGGACCTGCCTTATTCAGTCTCTGTAATCAGTTCCAATCTACAACACTGTAAGGGGCCCAAAGTGGCACAACTCTATCAGCTTCTGTTGGAGCAGGAAGAGGTGGGAGCTTTAAGCAAGACAGAGATTAGCATTGATGCTAATAGCTCCAAACCACATGCCTTGATCAATTAAAGATCAAGTTACAACACTGAAAGCACCTCTCAATAGAATTATATTTTTGCACCACTTGAGACACATTTTGATGATTGTTTGTTGTATGTAGTGGCCTACATCTTGTATTTTACACTGCTGCTGTAGCAAAAGCCTACTATATTATCTGCTTGACCTACCCATTTCCAAACACTTTCTATGATGTCCTAGATAGACAAGTGAATATATTGGACATTCCATCTAGTGAGTCATGTTTGTGTGAAAAAGAAATACTACAATCATAAGTAGACAGCGATAACAGCACACATTAATCTTTTTAAACCTAAGAACATTATTTTTAGGGGTAAACATGGGGCTCTGAGACTTTTACCTATAATCTCCAAAATCTAATGAGATCACTCGTAAGTCGAGGGATTTGAATGAAGTTTGACAGACAAACCTTAAAGTATTTTTCCAAAATTGCATTAACAAACCAAGGATGAAAGTTTGGGAAAGTTCACAACCTTTCAATAGCATATCTTGCAGGTGAGTGGAAGATCACTCCTTCAGTCACATTGATTTTGAGCATATCAGATGATGTAGTAGGCAGATGCTACTGCTGCAGTGGAAAGGACAGAACGTGAGCCACTTCTTAAAACAAACTCTCGACAAACATGTCGGAAGTAGAATGAAAATACTCTTCTTATGTAGAGGTTTTCTGTTGTTTGTTTTCTATTTAATAAAGAAGGCAGTCCAGATCTGATAAAGCTGCTACTGAAGTTGTTAGCATCTATGCTAATCCCTGCATGAACAGTGACTGCCTGATGTTGTCTCAGTTGTTACTCCCACCTCTTCCTGCTCTAGAGTACGCTGATTAAGCTGTGCTGCTTTGGGGTACTTAAAACCGCTGTTGGTTGGAGTTTGGCAAGATGGATCTGTCTTTATACAGACACCGAATCCGGCAGATCCATCTGCATTGCAAGGTTATTAGGGTCCCACCTTAACATGGTCGCTCGATCTGTGAGTAAGTTGGGCAAAAAGTTGTAGTTAAGACAATGTGTTGTATAAAAGCGTCCATTGCAGGGAATCCACAGCATCTGAAAGGATCAATATCTGACATGTTTTGCCAATTGTTTGTTTGACACAGGGTTTTCACGTTCTGTCTTTACACTGCGGCAGTAGCGCCTGCCTACTACATTATGTGATTTGCCCATAATTAATGTGATTGACCGAACAATCATCCTATGACTTGCTGGATATGCTTTGAAAGGTTTTGCTCATCCCCAAACACTTTCTGTGGGCTCTATGCCAGATGGATTAGTGAAATACTATTTAACAGTCCATGTGGTGTATCAGGTTACTCATTAAAGGGAAAAGCTAAAGAGTGGAACGAGGGATTAAGCAAAAATGCAAGGCAGCAAAAGAGTGAAAAATGATGTAAAAGGGCAAGAAATTGATGCAAAAGTCCATCATTATCTATAATGTCTCATACAGGTTGCCCAAATAGATGAAAAAACTGCTCACTGCCTAGAAAGCTGCAAATTGGAATCATGAATTTGGAGAGAAACTGCATGACCTGCCTGTCCATACAGATGAAACTCCAACAAAGGAATTCAAGGCCATGCAAAAGTGCATGCATTCTCCCTCAGCCATCAATCCATCAAAAACCTTTGTCATGTCTCGCACGGGCAGCACGAATAGTCTAGGATTTCTGTAACCTCGTGATATGGCTCTCTGCAAATAGCAAAGCGTCATGCCGCTCACAAACACTCAAATCCAGGAGGTGAGAGAGGCAGCAGCGGAACAAATAGAAAACACAGCTGGTGTCTGCAGACAGGGAGAGAGATATAGCTGCTGGGACAATAATAACAACATCCTAACGACTTTTGCGGGACGTACATCCTTTTTTTTCTCTCAGAACATTTTCCCTCTGAAGCCTGGCAGAATAAAGTAAGTGATCTCCAGCCTCTTGAATCAGGCGTAAATGTGTTGAAGGATTTGAGGGATTAGTGCAAATTAGAGTGAAAGTGGAGAGTATGGCTGTTGCTAATCCATGCCTCCAGAAGGACTGGGATGAATGGAAGGAAAAGATGGAAAAGAAGAGGAGGAGCGGGTGGAGACAGAGAGTGAAACGTTGGTCTAAAGTGAGGGCGAGCGATGAGGAAGAAGAGGATGAGGATGGAGAAGAGGAGGATGACAGTGACTGGGAGGATGAAGTGTTGGACGTAGATGAAGAAAATGAACATTTTGGGTTGAGGGAAGGAGGAGAGATGAAAGGTGAAGGACAGAGAAGTGGGGAACAAAGTAGTGCCCAGATGTTGATGAAGGGAAAGGAGGAAGACCTTGAGATGGTTGAGAAAGTGGTAAAGGCTGAAGAAGACAAGGAGAAGGGTGTGGCCAAAGTAGGGAGACAAGAGGAAGAGGTGGGTGAGTTGGAGCAGGAGGTCAAGCAAGGGGTGGAAGAGGGCTCAGGCAAAGATGGTGAGGTCAAGGTGGAGGGGAAGGGACAGGAGCAGATGGATGAGTTAGAAGGTGGGGTCAAGGAAGGGATGGATCAGGACGCGAAGGAGGAGAGCAACAAAGGTGAGGAGAAGGTGGCCAAAGATGGACCACCAGAAGAAGAGTTTGAAGGGTGGGTGGAGGAAAGGATGAGACAAGACAGCAGCAAAGACCAGAAGCAGGTGTCCAAAGTTGGGGTACCAGAAAATAAGGATGTGGCTAGGTTGCAAAGGGAGGACAAAGAAGGGATGGGCATAGAGGAAAGTCAACCAATGAAGGAAGTGCTGGAAGGAGGAGAAGGTGCAGTAGAGGGGGAGGTCAGTGGGTGCGAGGAGGGGGAGCCTGAGAATGAGGCTGGAGGGACTTGGAACTTAGATGAGAGCGAGGTGGCAGGACAAGAGAAGGCGGAAGAGAATGACGTGGGGAGGGAGGATCAAGCGACTGGAGGGGTCGAGGAAAAAGGAGAAGAACAGGAACTGGAAAGGGAGGGTGAGGGAGAGGTGAAGGGAGCAGAGAAAAGAGCAAGAGAAGATGAAAATGAACTAGACGAAGAGGTGAACGACGAGGACGACTGGCTGTTGTGGGAAGACGATGATCAAGAAGAAAGTGGTCTGCTTGCCCAGTTCCAGGAATACCTCAGAAGAATCCAAGGTCAAGACATACAGGAGGACGTAGAAAGGACAATGCAGGACAAAGCAGACCACCAAGCAGTCTCACCTTTAGGAAAACCTGATTATGAGGGAATGGACTACATGGGATGTGATGATGACTTCTTCAGACTTGAAAGCCCACGCAAGGATCCAACTCCAGAAGTTCCTGGAAGCATAGCAGAACCACAAAGTTCTAAACTGAGGACTGAAAAGGAAGACAGGAGCAAGAAGTTGAAGAATAGAACTGTTGCAAAATCTCGTTTAAGACAGGAGGAAAGCTTCCAGGATGAACACATGAGGCTTCAAGAAGAAGATGATGAATCCACGGAGGATGAAGATGCCGGAAGCTCAACAGACGAAGAGCCAGAGAGTTATGACGAAGATGCTGTCAAGGTCTACAGCAAAGATGATTACGCTATGGATGTTTTCAACACCTTGACGGACTTCAGGGACTCATCTCTACTCACTGATCTCACTTTGAGCACTGAAAATGGGACAAGCTTCCATGTGCACTCTCTTGTCCTTGCTGCCGTTAGCTCCCTTATCCGTGAACGACTTAGAAACATGTGCAACAAAATAATCAATGAGGAGAAAAAGGACAGTGCAAGGTTAAGAGTCTCCAAATGGTCAATGACTCTTGGTCCAGATGTGAACCACATCGGCCTTGAAGCAGTTGTGGAGTTTGCCTACACTGGAGAGATTCTGTTTTTAAAGGAGCACATGCTGCACCGGATAAAGGCTGCAGCCCAAGCCTTGGGAGTCCAAAGAGTGCTGGAACTGTGTTCAAAGGAGGAGGAGATGTCCACCAAAACTAAAAAACAGAAGGAAGAGGAGAGGATCTCCGCTGAAGAACAGATGAGGGTCACTCTACAGTCACTGAAACAGCTGTGGACGGATGGAGTGGGCTGTGACGTAACCCTGGATGCAGTTGGAGGATCACTTCAAGGTGAGTAGAGCTCCGATGACTCGGGCAAGTGCAGCAGCAGACTCTTGGGAGGACACAATGCCTTGAACCACGGTCACTGAGTTTGAAGGTTAAGCATAAGTGAGCAGTCTGTGGGGAGAAAGTTGAGATCACTCACTTAAAGGTCAACAGTCATTCATGTCTTTGTAACATAAGGACAGGATAATGGAGGTTTTTCTCTGCTGATGTGCTCTAAACAAATTTCAACGTGAAATAGGGGAGTTCAAAGTATTTCAAAATATGATAGAACACTAAAAACATGATACTGCATCATAAATAAAAACTTATTGCATAGGTTCACAAGCTATAGGTCCCACCTTGGGCAAAAAATATCTGTTAAGACCCCCTCCCCAACCTTTGCATTACAGATCAACTCATATACAATAGTACACATTAATGCAAAATTAGTCATGCCTTTTTTTCTCATACAAGCACCATAATGATCTAAAAAGTTTTGTTTTAAATTGTCTTTTTTAAACCCGACTCTCTGATTGAGACCCTGTAGGAGACATGACAGGGCCACCAAACTGTAATCGTACAGAAATAGCCCTGGGGTGCTGCCTCTTAACCTGATACACTAGATGGTCCATTTAAGATATTTCAATAGTTCATCTGGGAAAGAGCCCAGAGAAAGTATTTAGTAAAGGGCAGAACCTTTCAAAGGCGTATCCAGCAGGGGATTGGACAACTGTGCTGTCAGTCACATTCATTATGGGCCAATCAGATAATGTAGTAGGCGAGTGCTACTGCCATGGTTTGAAGGACAGAACGGGAGCCACTTTGTCAATTAAATACTAAACTGTAGGAGGTGGAGTGAAAGTGTCCTTCCTTTCTGTAGAGAAGTTTGTAGTATTGTTCATTGTTTTTTATTTAAAGGTGCTATGAGAAGAATCTATTACTGGCGACATAAAGACTCTGCTACCCATGAGCACGCGCGGCGACTGTCGTAATGCTGCGTTCCAGTAACCTTGGAACTGGGAGTGACATCATCTCCGACTTATTAGCGTTCCAGTTGAAGTTGGAAAAAAACATCCCGATCTACCAGGCTATTGTTAGCTGTTGTTAGCACGCCCTGCATAGTTGTTCACAAATATCACATGAAGAATGTGATTATCACTATGGCAGCATTTTTGATAATCTATGTTTAACAATACTATGTATACAGCTGATCTAGAGCGATACACCCCAGTCAGAAGTGCAAATAAATTGATTATTACAGGAGCTAAATAACTGTTCACACTGGGGGCATCCATCTTCGATTGTCAAATCGGGGGTGGCGAGGTTTCACCAAGTTCTCAGTAGGAAATATAGACTTCGGGGGACGTTCCAGTTGCTGTTTCCTACTCAGAACTCGGAAATTACTACCTCTGGCTTGAACGCACCAAGACGTAACCCAAGCCAAAGTGTGTGTGTTTTGTTGATAAAGAATGCATCTTGGACCTTCCTCAGAACTCTGCATTGCTTTACAACTTCTTTTTTCAACAACTTACAGGATGCAAAGTGACGAGGTAATGTATCTCTTTCTAGTTTTTGATGTGTGACAACAAGCAATTTTTGAAATCGTAGTTTTGTAGCCGGCTATATATTGCTACTTACAGCCCGGCGCTCTAAGATGTGTAATATAAATAATATAAATTTGCTCTAGTTTCAATTGTCTTGTTCCCGAAGTTGAGTATCCAGGCCAGTCCAGCCCTGTCTGACCCGACCGGAAGGCTAAGGAATAGCATTTATAGATAACCCTATTTTGATGCTATAAAACTCATCTTAAAGTGTGTATTTCGATCAGGCATATATCTAAAAGTGAGACTTTTTTGTAATTACTTAGAAACTCCTCACAGTCTCTTTAAAAAAGAGATGCAGTCCAGATCTGATGAACCTTTTTTTTTTAAGCTCTTATCATCTATGCTTATAAATGCTGTGTGATCAGTCACTTCCTGCTGTTGTCTCACTTGCAGGTCCCCCCTCTTCTCTAATTGGGCCGCGCTGCATTGATTTAGGTGGTGTTTACACAGCTTAAAACAGACCGTATTCATTGCGTTTTGGCCTCCCGTTTACACGAGAACGGTGCATGGAGTACCTGAATCAACAGATTTTTGAAACCAGGGTCCAGGGAGGGAAAGTTGGAAAACAGATTTGTTTTCCCTCCATATAGACAGGATATAGCGCGTTTCCAGGTGAAACACTGACGTCACTGCATGTGCAGTACTCTTTCACATGTAGGCTGTGCGCGCATACCAGAAACAACAGTTTCGGCCTTTACCAGATACCATGTGTGCTGCTTACTGAGCTTGGTTTGTTATCCAGACAAAACTATCCAGACAGATTTGTTGTCCAGACAAGATACTCTTGCATCTTCTTGCATCCACTTGCCATTATTGCTTGCAAAAAGCAGTTCTTCTTTGTACGTGTGTTGCAGCAGCGCTGTTTCTCTGCAAACCTACATCACCATCTACTGGACTGGCATGCAGGATACAGCGTTTTCATTTTCTAGCGTCTCAGTCTGACTGCGGATTGAGTTTGAATACGCAAAGGAAAAACCTTTGCGTTTTAGGTGACAGTGTCTCCATGTAAACAGGGCCTTGGGTAGGAGTTTGGCAAGATGGATCTGCCTGATAAAAGACATTGAACCAGGTGGATCCAGCTGCACTGTAAAGTAATCTGTCCCTGCCCCATGGACCAACAATTGGGGATTTCAAAATATGCAAAGATTGATTGCACCAGCCCAATGAAGAAGGTGTGTCCTCTCACATATCTCAGCTGTTGGGCTCAAACCTCTTTTCTGTAAATTGCTATTTTTCTGAAAAAAAGCTCTACTACTGAATAGGGATGGGGATCGAAAATCAATTCCAGTTTTGAATCAACAAGCAAAGGAACTGACATGTAGTCTTTTTTCCCAAATGTTCCTTCATCAACTCTTTCCTGCCTTGTGAATTGAAGACATCATGCTCTTAACAAAGCAGTTGGCTCAAAGATCAAATCAAAAATTGATCAACCTGGAGTCATAACCAGGCAATTGTATGGCTTAATTTTATCACAATATGGCTGTACAAGGATGAAACAGCAGCAACATCGAAAAAAAGGATAAAGAATTGGATATTGGAACTGGTACCATTAAAACCATATGAATTCCCATCTCCGCTACTGAATGAATATTATATTGTCCAGATTACAAATTGTTTTTTGTTTGGTTAAGGTTTCATAAAAACCCACTCACCAACATGGGAGGGGTCCATTTGCACTGTTTTATGACAAAAAGGGTAAATGATAAAAAGCGGAGGTTTTTCCCTGTCAGCTTAAAATAAGGAATGTTTGGTCAAGTTAAATTATCAGCCCTACATTAATATGGAAGTTTTGTTTTTAACATTCAGCCCTAAAGTGTCATTAAATGTCTATTGTTTCTATTGAGCCTTCCTTTCCCCCCCTTGAAGGTCATGAGTTTGGAACCCACTGCATTTTTTTTTTATGATAATAAGCATCTTAAGTCAAACTAGAAATCACTTTGAGAACTCAAACCTCCACCAGGTTAGTGCACATATTGCTTACATCTATAAGAAATAGTTCTGTGATAAAGTTACCATCATAATGATTCATGACCCTTAAACCCCACACTTAGCACTCATAATCATGTTGGTATCATTTTTAGACGGTTATTGAGAAAAAAAAAGAAAAAGAAAAAAAAAGGTTGTTTGCTAATGGCAGTTATGTGATCATCACTAAAATGTATTCATTTTTAAGATGTGCCATTACCAACATCTTCTACAAATTTCTGCAAAATCTTTATACTAAAATCTCTAGTTTTTCTGTAATCTTGTTAACAAACAGACAAACAAACATACGCCAACAAACATAACCTCCTTGGCGGTAAATATGGGATAATATGACATGTCACAATAAAATATTAAAACATTGTGGTCTGGTAAAGTAAAATAAGATGCTACATCTGTCAGGAGGAGTAACCACGAGAAACCACAGAGGATTTTTGTGGTAGAGGGGAAGAGAACACAAAGAAGTTGTTGTAAACCATAAAAGCTCTTGTTTGGGTGTGTTTAGAGAGGATGAACAAAACCACTTCAGCAGTGCACCTGCATAATTAAGCGATCAATCTTTATTTGTATTGCACCAATTCAGAACTAGTGTTTGCATACATCCAACACCTAGCATGAATCCATATAGCTGATGCTGAATCCCTTCATCATGGGCGTAAGAAAAAACCTCCTGTTTAGCAGTAGGAAATCTTAAATGCAAATGTGTTTACTCCTTAACTAACTCAAAAACTGGACTGAAGTCTTCTTAATGCTCAAGAGAATTCACTGATGCTCATGGAGGCTTTTCACATTTAAAACATCAACCCAAGAAACCCAAAGAAGCTCACAGAATACCTCTGATAAGGTAAGAGTGAGCACGGACTGATGGAGTTTAAATAAACTCTCCACACCTGAGCTGAATCAGGCTAATCAGTCACACACACACACCTGAACCTGCTCTAAGGTGAGATACCAGACTGAGCCCCCGTACAACATCAGGCAAAATGATTCAGTACAAAACCTTACATTACTGACAATATGCTGTGAAACTGTACAATATTATAGATATACACTAGATGAAGATACAGCACAATGTAATGTGATGTGGTTCATTATTTTTATACTACACAATATGATACATTACATTTTGATATGCTAAGTGATATAACATTATGTAACTATGCAATGTCAGAGCAGCGTATACTTAACAAAACTTGTATATAATACATTACATATTAGATGATAAACAACTAATCATTGTATAAAATAACACAACTTAGTGAAATGAAATGGGAAACACTGCCATAAAATATATGATATGAAAGGTAAACAACAAAACATATTTTAGGGTATGTATGATACAATATAATTGAACATGACGCTAAATTACATTATATCAAATAACATAACTCACTAAGATAGATCAGCCTGATTCATTGAAAGGCCCTGATCGACAAAGAGTTTGAACAGGTAACCTGCCTAAATTCATTTATTTTCTATACCCCTTTATCCATTTGGGGTTGTGGGGGCTGGAGCCTATCCCAGCTATCATCGGACAGAGGCAAGGTACACCCTGGACCGGTCGCCAGTCGACCGCAGGGCTACATAGAGAGACAAACAACCATTCACGCTCACACTCATACCTAAGGGCGATTTAGAGTCACCAATTACCCTAATGATCATGTTTTTGGTCTGTGGGAGGAAGCCGGAGTGCCCAGAAAGAACCCACGCATGCACAGGAAGAACATGCAAACTTCACACAGAAAGGCCCTCCCTACCTGGGAATCAAACCAGGAACCGTCTTACTGTGAGACACGTGCTCTACCAGCTGCGCCACCGTGCCACCCCTGCCTAAAATATGATACATAAAAAACAACACAATACAAAACAATTTACCCACTGATATAAAGATACAATACAGATTAATGAAATATGATGTGATTCATAATAAACAGATATGATATGCAATGCCAAACAGGTCTAATATGACGATAACAGATGTATTTATTTGAACTGTGAGATGACCATAAAGGTTTTCTGTTTCTACTATTACTTTTAATGTCAAATTTATACAGCAGTTCAAATATCATTTATGTCAGTTACAAACCCCTTTTCTCCATTTTTCACCAAACAGTGCAATTGAACACCCTCCATGGGGGTGAGTGGGTTTTATAAAATTTAAGCAAAATTCAACTTTTGTCTTATTGTTCAAAAACACTTTGCAATCCTTACAATATAATATTCATGTATTCATCACAACCTTTTTAGTTTCCTGAAGCAGTTTTGGAGATAAAGGGTTTGTGCATGACTAAAGATGATATACTGTCAGGACAATCAAATAACGATTTATTAAAGAACTTAATTGTCTAAAATAAAAAATGTGACGCTCATATCAGGTAAAACAAACATGTTTGCATTAATCTACTTTGGTGTCACTTTCATCTCTGCTTGTTCAACCTGCTGTCCCGTGTGAACCCTCTTCTTCTTCACCTCTGATCCCCTCCTTTCACTACCCAATTTTATGGCATTGGCGCCACCATGTGGACTCATGTAGAAGTGAGATTATAGTGAGCAGGGAGAACTGTTCAAAGCTCTCAGGTGACGCCACAGATTCAACTAGAAAAGCTTTAAGACACACCTGACACACCTTCACCAAGCACCACCCTGTAAAAGGTACAATTCTGGATCACTGGATCTAGAATAGAGCCAGGATCTAGACCAAACTCAGCACATACGTGGAGGTTGTTATCCTGCATGAACACAACAAGATTTAGGAACCTCACTTGATATTTTGATTTTGTATGAATTACTGGACATTGCCAATGGGATTCAAATTTTAAGGTTCAATAATTTTTTTTTTGTGATGTCAATCTGGATCGGATCCAGATGAAATTTCCCTTGATGATAGAGAAATGGATCCCATATTATCCAGTGACAATTGAAGCAAATCTGTTGGGAAATAGCAGAGATATGATTTTTTATAATTCTGACCAATGTTAACCGATGGGAATTTTTGGACATTTTGGGATTTTTTTGCACCTTGACAAATTCATTTATCACCACAAAAACTGAATGGCTTCTTCCCTGGACCAAACCACACCTCTGGTAAAATTGTCTTGCAAATCCATCCAGTAGTTTTTTCTGCAATCTTCCAAACATATGTTGACAAAAACACAACCTCCTTGGCAGAGATAATGACATCACATGAGTTGGGCTAAGAATAAACTGTAGTATAAATACTTTGTCCTGCCCTCATTCAACAGTTCATAAAGTTTACAAAGGTGGGAGTGGCTGCAATGTCAGGTGTTAAACTCCTTAGGGTCTATTTTGGGTCACTCACAAACACACATACCAATGTTCATGTACCTTTGGACATAACTTTGAGCTCAGGACCTTGTCCAAGGACTTTTTGATAAGCAGATGGTAAACAGCCTCAAATTAGTGCATGACGACAGCATTTGAGGTGACACAAGACAAAAGAGCCATATCCAAACCTGCACAAGCCAACTTACATATTATCTATTAATATTTCATACACAACAGGCCCTGTCTCATGAACATGAGGCCCACTGTCTGAGAACAAATAGTGCACAGTGGTTTGGTATAGGGCACAACAGAATTTTTTACATGTTCAGTCTTTATGTGAAAAATCTGACCAATACCCTTCACTATTAGCTTATTTAAGATAACAATTAAACAAGAAAAATAATATTAAAGATGCTATGAGGAGTTTCTAAGTAATTACAAAAAAGTCTCACTTTTAGATATATGCCTGATCCAAACACACACTTTAAGATGAGTTTTATAGCATCAAAATAGGTTATCTATAAATGCTATTCCTTAGCTTCGCGGTCGGGTCGGACAGGACTGGACTGGCCTGGATACTCAACTTCAAGAACAAGACAATTAAAACTAGAGCAAATTTATATTATTTGGACACATCTGTAAGTAGTGATATATAGCCAGCTACAAAACTACAATACTAAATTTTCCAAAAATTGCTTGTTGTCACACATCAAAAACTACCGCTACGTACCTAGAAAGAGATACATTACCTCGTCACTTTGCATCCTGTAAGTTGTTGAAAAAAGAAGTTGTAAAGCAATGCAGAGTTCTGAGGAAGGTCCGAGCTGCATTTATTAGCATCACAACAAACGCATGCTTTGGCTTGGGTCACGTCTTTACGACAGTTGCCGCGCGTGCTCATGGGCAGCAGAGTCTTTATGTCACCGGAAATAGACTCTCCTCATAGCACCTTTAAAGACTCTAAAAATTAAACTGTTGATATCCTGTGGTAATAGGGTGAAGCATTATTGTACTTTTTTTTTTTTTTTACTGTATTATGGTAGATAATCTACTTTTACACCAAGATCAGCACTTTATGCTCGGGGCTGATTTAATACTTCCTCTCCCAAAAACAAATTCTCTGAAGTCGGCAGTGCTTTTCAGAGCAGTATTACGGAGCAGTATTTAACTGGAATAAGCTCTCGCAGAATACAACATACATACACATTTAAAAATATTTGTACAACTGAGTTACTGCAGATGACGATGTGAAAACTAAATATGCTCACATTCAAATCTTTTTATTATAGCTACAGTGTAATTATTTGATAATTTTATCATTTTGTAATTATTAATACTTTTCTTAATTGTATTGTTTTATTTGTGTATTATATAATGTGCATTTTTATACAATTTCATTTTGTAAAATTTGTAAATACAATCATTTAAAGGACCCCAGGAAGACTTGAGGCCATTAAATGGGCAGCAAATGGGGATCCTAAAAAATAAATAGATAAAATGTAATTTTTGCAAGAAATAATTAAGAAACTACACCGAAGGGTGCACACCACTGACCAGCTTGTAAGTAGGTTAACAAAACAAAGCCTTTGTTTTCTTGTAGAAGATAATAAAATAATAGTCTGAGATAAGATAAAATAACATGATGTGGTTTAAAAAATGAGTTACAACAAGCTTGCAGGACAGTTTCGAGTTGCTGAAAAGTTTATCTGATGACTGTTGGCAGAGGCAGGCTAACATATCCCACTGACACCCAGTGTTTAAACTAAGCTAATTAGCGGTAGGCTAACTAGCGGTTATTTGTGAGCGTTTGTTTTTTTATGTTACTGCACACACAGAGGGCGGTACATTGGCACAGCACGTGCCTCACAGCAAGAAGGTTGCAGGTTCAATCCCCGGGTCAGGCAGGTTTGTGTCTGTGTGAAGTTTGCATGTGCTTCCCGTGCATGCCTGGGTTCTCTCAGGGCACTCCAGCTTCGTCCACAGACCAAAAAACATGCTCATCAGCTTGATGGAAGCTCTGAATTGCCCTTATTAAGGGGTGCAAGCGTGAATGGTTGTTTGTCTCTCTATGTGGCCCTGCGATTGACTGGCGACTGGTTCAGGGTGTACCCCACCTCTCACCCAATTACAGCTGGGATAGGCTCCAGGCCCCCTGCTACCCTGGAACGATAAGCGGTACAGAAAATGAGTGAATTATGAATGCACACACAGATGAAAGAATGACTTGTCATGGAATCTGAAAAGAAAAATGTTGGCATGTTCATTTCAGTGAATTCAAACTGCAGTCTGTTTACTAACGTATTCATCTTTCTTCAGTCCACAGAGTCATCCTGGCTACAGGGAGTGACTACTTCCGAAGCATGTTTACCTTGGGGATGAAGGAGTCCAATCAATCCTCTGTGACCCTCCCCTTCCTGTCAGCTTCAGAGTTGGAGACTCTGATCAGCTGCTCCTACAGTGGGGCTCTCCCCCTCAGCTGGGGGTCCATCTTTGAGATCACCAGCACTGCTATCCAGCTCCAGTACCAGCCTGCCCTCTCTTTGTGCCTCGGCTTCCTGCAACAAGAAATAAACCCCCACTCCTGCCTGGATGTGGTTTCTTTTGCTGCGGCCTACGAGATTGTGCAACTACTTGAAGTTGCAGATGATTATGTTCTGCGACAATTCCAGAAAGTGGCGTGCACCTTAAAATTTAAGGACCTGCCAGCTAAGCAGCTTTTGAAGTACCTGAACAGCCACTCACTTTGTGTCCCATCAGAGCTTGTCGTTTTCAAAGCTGTGGTAGCGTGGATCCAAGCAAGACCAAAGAAAAGGCTGAGGCTCGCCAAAGAGCTGATGAAAACCATCCACTTCCCTCTGATGACGTTTAAAGAATTCAAGGAGGTTCAGTCTCTGAACTTGTGGTCCGACGGCAGATTAGCAGAACTGTTCGAAGCAATTTTTGAAGAATTTTGCTCAAACGACATCACACCCCATAGTCAGTGTCGCATCTATCTCCCAAAGGAAAGTCTGGTCCTGACTGGAGGCGACCGTTGCTCTGAAAACCTGGACAGGCGTAGCATCAGCAGGGAGCTCTGGTTTGGGAATTCACTCAGGAATCATACGGGGATAAGGAAGGCGATGGAGTGGCGGAAGCTGGGGGAGATGCCAGAGCCAGCGAGGTTCAGACATGAGGTGTGCGTGCTCAAAGGAAAACTGTATGTGTTTGGAGGAAAGAAGTACTACGGTACCAATGACACCCTGAGATCTGTGTGCAGGTGAGAGGGAAACTAAAGTCCACTTAGTGGTTCTGGTGTCGATTGCCTAATTATAAACAACTGAAATTAAGTGTTGGAAAGCTGCATTAGGAAAATACAAACAGGGAACACTTCAACTACATACTATCAACTATTAGTGAGGCACACGTTAGGCACAAGTTAGGCAATTTGTTAATACAGATTAAGGCATCCATTAAGTACTAATTCATCATTAATGGATTGTATACAGTTTGAAACTTTGACACAAACGTAAAGCACAAGTTGAGCATTAGTACATGCTTATCTCATTTTATTTCTATTGTATTTCCCGGACATCTTTGCACTAATTGTCTCATTCTACCAAATCTTCAGATATGACCCACTTCAAAACACCTGGGAGAGCCTGACAGACATGCTCCAAAAGAGAGACACCTTCTCTGTGGTGTTGCTGAATGGAAAGATGCTCGCCATTGGAGGGCAATGTGGATCGTATTATGAAGACAGTGTTGAGGAATACTGCCCCACTGCAAACTCCTGGAGGTACTTAGCCTTGATAGCAGTGGAACGTTAGCTTAAAACGTCAAGACTTTCATATGAAAACATACTATCAGTTGGTTCTGACTGGAGGCGACCGTAGCCTAAACAATGACCTTTGAGGGATACGTTACACTGCTGCATTCCCAAATACTTACTATGGGCTCCTTTCCAAATAGACTAGTGAAATATATTGTGTGATCCATCTCGTGAGTCTGGTTAAAGACTTCCTGGAGGAAAAGTAAAATACAACTTTTTCTACATTTGACCCAACATAGATTTTTGCCTTGTATATATGTAAGACCCACACAAATACACAAAACAACTGTAACCTCCCAAAGCAGAGTAACTTACTGTCATCTTGGCTTGTTCTCCTGAAAAGAACAACACTGCTGGAAGCCCTTACAGTCACTATACTGACAATTGTCAAGTTTGATACAACCCAACTTCCGAAATAGTAAACAGTCCCTATAAATCCAGCTTTAGCTCCATCTGACTTCACCAAAATATTAGAGAGCAGGACTATTTTACCACAAAGCTTTGCCTTACTGCATGAAAAGTTGTTTGCAATTTACTGCGAAAAATTCAAAATGTTCATAATGTGTTTGTTATGAAGGCTCACGCTGCAAAACAATAAAACTTTAATTTACTGCGCAGATCTAGGTCAGGGCTAAGATTTAAGTAATTAAAGCAATCAGTTAACTGCTAACAGTGATGTGATGCAATTGTTCCACCTATATGAAACAAACACCTTAAGGCTACAAAGCACAAACACTTGGAGGGGAAATTACTTGGACAAGAACCCATTACAGTATAAAATATGCAGACTTACTTAAAGAGGTTTTTCTTACTGTAACCAGGAAGATTTTGTAGACTGACTAAAAAGGGCTCTGCTGGGTTCAAAAGTTAACAAACTATAAACAGAAGCACAGATGCATCATTTGCACCATTAAAACATTAAACCACAAATGACTGACTGAGGCCAAAAATTTTGCTGGTTTAGCATTACAAGCTAAGACGCGATAAGCAAGATATTATCTTCCCTCCTAACTACCTGTATAATGTTACTGGCTCACTCTACTGTAGGTTTTTTGCCAGCATACTATCACTGTCCAAATACTTGATGAAAAAAATGCTTTACTGCTAAGTTTAGTAAGCGTTAGCCTTTGGCTGTCTAATAGTTTGGACCTACATACCCTCAACTGAAAGAAAGAAAAACAGACTGTAATGATTTTCAAATCCTTTTGACCACTATTCAATTTGATACACTAATATCCAAAGTTCAAACAGACAAACTTTACTGTTTTTCTAATGTTTTTGATATTTCATATTATCAGCGTACAGTTGCAAGGATTTTAGGGATGATCAACCTTTGAAAGATTCTGAGAATCTCTTCAAGTAAGCCAAGAACCAGTATTGAATGCCTATGACCTTTCATCTGTGGAGCAGCACTACATCAGAAACAAACGTCTTTCTGTAGAAGATATTACCCCATGGTCTCAGGTGCAGTTGGGAAAGCCATTGTGAGTTAACCCAGTTTGTTGCTACATCTACAAGTGCAAGGTATAACTCAGCCATGCATAGCCATATATCGACACAACCCAGAAATGCTGCCAAATTCTCTAAGCCCCAGCTCATCTGAGGTGGACCGACGCAAAATGGAAAAGCGTGCTGTAGTCTGACAAGTCCACATTTCAAATTGTTTTTGTAAATCATGGACTTCACGTCCTCTCAGCATAAGAGGAAGAGGATCACCCTGATTATTCTAGTGCAATTTTCAGAAGCCAGCATTTGTGTTGGTATGGGAGTGTGTGTTAGTGCCCATGGCATGGGTAACTTGCACATCTGTGAAGGCACCTGTAAGATACTAACAGGTTATGAAGAACATATGCTGCCACTCAAGGAAGGTTTTTGTCAGGGACGTCCTTGGTAATTTCTGCAAGACAACAGCAAACATGGTGCTGGTTTGGCGGAGTGGTTAGCAACCATGCACGTCCCATATACATGCTTCTGCTGGTCCGGGTTCGAATCCAGCCTGTGACCAGTTTGCAGTGTGAGTGTCTTCTCCTACTCTCACCCCCTTTCACAAGCCTATCCAGTGTCTCTCCACTATCAGTAAAGGCACAAAATAACCAAAATATACATTTAAATAAAAAAAACACCAGCAAACCACATTCAGCCTGTCACGTCACTGTGGTCTTGAGCGAGGGGTAATAGATAGGCCTGCCTACAGTCCAGACCTTCCCATTATTGAAAATATGTGGAACAGTGTGAAGTGAAAACTCTCAAAACAGAGACCACAAGGCAAGAGTTGAACATCGGGCAAGAATTCCATGTACCCAGTTCCCACATGCCTATTTAGCATTGTTATAAGATAAGGTGATGTAGCGCAATAATAAAGCGAGTGAATATTTAAATAAGTGTTTATCAGTTTGAGCATTAAATATCCAGTCTTTGTAGAGTATTCAATTGAATTTAAGTTGATTTGCAAATCATTGTATTCTGTTTTTAAATTTTTAAATCATCCCAACTTCACTGGAATCAGAGTTTGTGTTGCTTTTTTTGACAAATACTTTATTTCCATTTAATTGAATATCTTGTCCTTTTAGGTTCACCTGGCCCTTGGACCTGCCTCTGAGTGGACATGCTGCTAGAGTTTTACATGGGCAAATCTACATCTCAGGAGGGCTAAACAGCGGCTACCGGAGTATTTCCTCCATGTTTCTGTATCACCCCAATAGAGGCAGTGCTTACCTGGCACACATGACTCAGCCTCGAGCCTTTCACTGCATGGAGGCTCTGGGCGACTGGCTTTACGTTGCAGGAGGAATCACCACAGGCAAAGAAATTCACGTCATCGATCAGCTAGCATGCGAGGTGTACTGTCCTGCGTACGACACGTGGACTGCTTTCACCCCCCTGCCTGTGCCTCATGTCGGAGCAGGAAGTGCCGTTTTGGAGGGAAAGTTTTACGTACTGGGTGGATACAGTCAGGAGGACTACAGTGACACAAAGATGGTTCATCGGTTTGATGCCAGCACACAGAGATGGGAGAATATGGGGAAGATGCCCGGACCGAATAATGACATACGAGCAGCTCTGCTGTGTTTACCAAAACACTTTAGACAGTAACAAATTGGTGAAATATTCCTCTGAATGTGTTGCTTTACAGTTTTTGTATAGAATGTAATGACTGAGAGTGTCTGGATAGTATCTGCATGAAGGATTTTTCTAATTTGGTAAAAAAATTAAACTACAATATCACCATGGACATTGTTTGATTTATAGTCAACCTAAGAAGCAAAACACAGACTACAAAGAGCACAAAAAACAAATTGCAAAAATCTAAACCTTGAGTAATAAAAACAGTGAGCATGTGCAAATAAAAAATGTGGTAATGATGTTGTGTGTTATAAATTATAAGAAGTAATGGTGCATTCCCTTAATGTCGGAAGTCAGAAATTCCGAAGTCCCAGTCAGACCCAGAAAAGCACTTGCCAGCACCACAGTCCTCACCCATATTCACATATTGTGATTTTCATCATAAATATTAGTCCTACCTTTATTTCATCTAAATATTTAGATTCCTTGAGCATGAAAACATAACATTAGCAGTTGGATTCATAATGATACCTATTTTAGTTCAGTAGTTATTCACGAAAATCACATTTTTCCACATGGCCGATCCGCAAGGTGATCCAGATCACTCCCAAAATCTAATAATTTGTTCCTTGTCCCAATCCGGGCATTACCTGAAAATTTCATCAAAATCTGTCTTTAACTTTTTGAGTTAGGTTGCAACCAGAGAAAGAAAAAAAACACACAATACCATAACCTCCTGGAAGGGCTAAAAATGTCTTCTGGATGCCCTGAAAAGTCGGAGGTCCTACTGGAATACTGGGACGACCCTCACCCTGCATTTACACAAAAATGCAACTTTCAACTCAAGCGACCTCTAGCACTTGATGCGAGTGATGACCTGAAGTTGAGAGAAGCTCAACTTTCTGGAAATTAGCAGTGACTGTAGCAACAGCCAATTGCAGGCCAATCTGTATTCCTAGGCAGGTTTTGAGAGGGAGAACCAGTGTTAATTATAACTATAAGATTAGTCATAAATATAACTAATCTAGTTTTATAGTCTTATTCCTAAAATATATTTTAGTTTAAGACAAAAGTTAGTCATCTACATTGTTTGAACTTTTGTCTAATTTTAGTTGATGAAATTTCACATTTTAGTCACCGAAAATATGAAGTCTAAAGTGTAAGGCACTTTTTATATTCCCTTGAATTTCTGAAGTCATGTTTTACATTTGAATAAAATTAAAAATCTAATAACCCTTGATTGAATGCTAGTAAAGTCTGAGACACAAATTTAAATTTTGTGTGAAATGCAGTCACCTTTATTTAGGCTACTTGTCAGAGCATCTCAGTTACAATACCAGAACTGACAACAAACAGTGAACCTGCTCTACATGAACATATCAATTCATAAAGAGAGCAGCTCTGATTGGATTGCTCCCCAACTTGGATCCCACCACCATGAAGTTAAGGCAGCTGTGATTGGACATCCCTCTTAACCCATCCAACCTTTCCACACCAAAGTAGCTGTGATTTATTGCTAACTGTCCGAACTTTGTACATGACCAAATTAGGTCTGATTGGATTAACTCTTTGTTAAACATGATAGTCTAGTTTTTATTTGTGCCAAAAATGTCAGTTTCGTTTTAGTTTTGGTCCATGTGCACTTGCTTTTTATTAGTTATGGTTGAGTTTTCGTCAGGGGCAAAAAGATTATTGACGAAAACTATGACAAAATATATGACAAAAACAATTAGTAAACAATATTAAACTGGGAAGGAAATTGTTACTGTCTTCTCGCGATGTGCTAATTGTTTTGGTTTTATGCTTACAATACTAACCACAGCTTGAGCTTCAATGGGCTGGTGTTGATCGACAAAAAGTGCAGAAATCTGTGAAAACCTTGTTTATGAACTCGTGAAGAAGAGTTTTAGCACTTAAGTTACAGGAATAGTTGTTTTTTGCTCTGTATGTTTTATTGTCATTTAGGTGCTTGATATGAATCATTCCCAGTTCGACCTGCAATGTAATTGAAAGCAGTTACTGCCCAGTGCCAGGAAAGAGAAGGAAGCCGCTGAAGGTGGTGTGTCCGTTCAGGTTGTCGAACACTCTTCCGTCATCCCACAGCTCCATGTGGACTGCATCTCCAGCAGCCATCTGCAGGACAGCAGAGTTACTGCTGCTGTCCGAGCCATCGTCTGAGGGGTATTCATACACCGATATTTGGCGGATGTTGTTTTTTATTAGTACTGCTCCAGATACATGAGTGTTGTAGCCAAAGGTGTTGAAGGCGAAGTAGTAAAAGCCGTTCACTGGTGCTGTGAAGATTCCTGCACGATAGAGAGAAGACAAGGAGATGAAGGAGCTGCCTGCACTCCTAAGACAATCATCTAAAATTCAGGTTTCCAAAGGTCAGCCTCAAGTGGACATTCAAGGAGCTGCAGTTTAGGTACTTCTGCACAGGCTTCATTTTCCAGCCCTAGAGGTTATTTCTTGGTTGGTTTACAAAGTGACTCTAATAGGACACTACTTAAATACACCTTCCTGCTAATCAATTCAGCCAAGCTTCTGATTATACATTACTGTTGTCTTCAATAACAGCGATAGTTCTTAAAACAAATTATCTGCTGAGCCAGTAAAAGATGAACATTTCCAATTAGTTCAAATCCATTAATCAGGCTGTAAACCAATTTATTTTTGTGGTGAGAATAGGCATTTTAGCATGGGTGTTAATCAGGCCTTCTAGACTTTAGCAGTCAGCCTCCAGTGGACATTCGAAGAACTGCAGTTTAATGCTCCTTCATACTAGCTTCATGTCATGATACCACTTTGTAACACCAGATTTTACCACTTGAGATTCTCCTGAAGGTCAAAGAACAGCAGAAATTAACAAATTTACAGTACAGAAGAAAGTCCGAAAAATATTTACTGTTAAATTTAGTTGAATAAAGACAGACTTCTAGGAATAAAGCCGTAATTCTGAGAAAGATGTCTAAATTCTCTTTTTTCTTTAAATTCTGGCTCTTTAATCTCAGACTATTGACTTTTCACAGAATTCTCTTTTTATAAACTCTGATTTACTCTTAGAATAATTCAGTCACTATTCTGACAAGACAGTCTATATCTGTAGTCTGAAAGTCAGTATTACGAGAAAATAGGGATAATATTTCATCAGTAAATATTACTTTTAAAAGTCATAATGTTAAGAAAGTAAAAAAAACAGTCATATTTCTGGGAAAAAAGTAAAAATTTGGACTTTTCTCCCCATGTCCTCACTCTGATATTAGGATTCCAACTTAAATCTTGGAATTCTGACTTTTCTTTAAAATTCTAATTTCCTCAGGATATTTCAAAATACTGAAAAAAAAACTCATAATACTGTTTTTTTTCCTCAAAATTTTGACTTTTCCTCAGGATATTGACTTTTTGGGAGAAATACCCTTTCTCAAATTTTGGTTTAATTTCCTCAATTCTTACTTATTCTTAGACTTAAGTTAGTATTCTAAAAAACAAAATCAGAATTCTGTGAAAGAGTCCATATTCTAAGAAACAAAAAATCTTCTGAGGGTTAGGTCAGAATTTATGTATATAAAAATCTGAATTCCAAGATTAAAGTAAAAAAATCTGATAAAAATGAAACACTTTGAGGTAAAATCAGAGCTCTGGAATTACAGCGAGATTTCAGAATTTTGAAAAAAAGACAGAATTCTGAGGACAAGTATGTATTACAAGAAAAGAAATCCATTTCTGAGAACAATTCTGAATTCTTTGAAAAAGATTTCTGGTTTAAAAGTCAGATTTGAGAGAAAAGGGCAGAACTCTGAGTTTTTAACACTTGGAACAAAAGTTACAAATATTGATCTCTGCAGGTGAAGTTGATACTCTCTTTCACATTTCTAATATTTGATTGATTGCTGGTCAACATGAAAAGCAACAAAGAGTGTGTTAATAGATATCTCACATGTCAAACTTAAGACTCTGATTTGTGGCTCAGAAGCTTGAAACACTGCAGTCTAACAGTTTCCTGTTCAGTCCGTTTCTTTGCTGGAGCTTGTTTGAATACCAGAGACAGATGTGAGTTGAACAGCCTGAGGACATGTGGTGCTAACAGTAAATCTTCATGTACATCATGTGAAGTATGACTCAGCAGTTTTCAGTGGCTTAAACCCTTCATATATCATTAATACATGTGAATTTACATGCAAGCACAATCAATCAAAATACAAGTGAACCATACCTGTGTTTTCATCGTATCCGTTGCCAACGTTTGCAAAGATTCTTTTAAAAATGAGCGTCTTGTCCGTGCAAGGTCCTTTGTAAACCTCTTCAGAGTTTGACAGAGAGGCAGAAAACGCCAATGTAGGTCCATCTGTGAAGAAAACAGTGTGGATGAAGACAGGACATGTAAGCATGCTGACAGAAGGTCAAATGTTTTGACTCTTGAATGTATTCATAGACAGACAATGAACCACCTTCACATAAATAGTTCACATGAATGAACCACCTTCTGTGAGATAAAGCAGCTAAAGCTCATTACTTATTGATGTTTTCATGATGAATTAAATGTTCCACACATCCCAAATGGTCACTTGGTCTTATTTCCATGTCTGATGAGTGGCTTTTCGCTTAGCCGTGATGAATCAGGCTTGGCCTCTCTGGACTATGAGCTATGAGCTGATGGTCCTGCTGGACATCTTCAGACTTTGACTGGGAGTGAAGACTAAAGAAGCAGGCCAGCTGAGGAAACTTGATAAGCAGTTATCTGCCGAAACCGAGATTGCTCCAACATTTTAAATCACTAATAATCCAAAAATCTCAAAGGGATGCGTTAACATTAGTTTTGTGTTTCTGTCTTTCCTCACTCCCGAGTCCATAACAATCACACAGACACTTTTCTTTTACGATTGTGGTTGGAGTGACAAGCATGAGACGGGCAAAGCTCGCCTGTCGCTAATTAGCTTAGCTCAAACACTGGGAGTCAGTGTTAAGGTGCATTCACACCGTACGCTACTTGTACTACATCGGCGATCACACTCCGTGCAAAGTCAATGTACAGCTGCGATGGGGCGGGGCTAACCCTCCCGCGATGCGACAGCCGCTTTTCACACTACCACATAGCTTGTCGCCCGATGTGAAAGACAAAAAAAAGTTGATCAATCAGCAGGTGTGTGCACGTGTGACAGTACCCTAGACAGACAGCTATTCATCCTGACTACAGAGGAACAATCCATGTACGTGTGGGAAACATTAGTCAGTGAGGACATTAGTTCCGCCTAGACGGACCGCGGGAAACTCACAGAGCATGCTGCTGCAGGGCATCAGCTGCAGTGTTTTGTGGTTGGTAGATGAGTGAAAAGGATACAGCTGGAATAATGTCCGCTTGTACATTCTATTATTTGATATGTCATATGATCGCGGTGAAACTCGAGCGGACGTGACATCACCGAGCGACGGCCGACAGCAACTGTGACCAAAATGAGGTATTTATCAATCAATCAATCTTTATTTGTATAGCGCCAATTCATAACAAGTGTTATCTCAAGACACTTTACAATAGAGCAAGAACTATTAATTTTGTGGATACACATATATGCACAGATACATATATACATATAAAGATACACATATATATACAAATATATATACATCCAACACCCAACACGAATCCATGGTCGGCGAAGCCATGTTAGTGGGCGATGCGATTTTAGTAGCTGGGCCGTTTGCGATGTGAACGCAGCATTAGCCTGCCTCTGCCTACAGTCATCAGATAAAATCTTCAGCAACTCTTAACGGTTCTGCATGCTTGTTGTGACTTGTTTTTTTTTACTGTGTTATTTTACGTTATTTCCTTATTGATGAAGATTAGCACTTCATGTAATTTTTGAAAGAAATACATACAAAACTGACTGCAGGAAGCATGTGCAGACCACTGAAGACAAGCTTGCTAAGTTCTAGGTCGGCAGCAGAGTTTGGCTGCTCGTCACCCAGGCTTAAGCCTCTTGCACAGCTTTATCTGTTTCAGTTATGACTGTTTCAACCAGCAGATGAAAATAGTGATCATTAGCATGTGTGATATAACTGGTCAACTATACACTTGACCAATCTCAGAAAATCCCTGATTGTGTGCAGGTGTAACTACAAAAATTCATTCTGGTTTGAAGGTAAAGGTTATCATTTTTTTCTACTGTTAGCTAAACTTGCAAGTTGATTAAAATAATCATCCAAAGTTTGTTTTAAAAGCATTAAATTAAGGATTTCTTTGATTTCTGACCTACTTACAAGAGCCTCTGCAGCGGTTTCCACATGCGCACTGCAGATTATGTTTGGATGTATTTCTTTTCATAATTACAGTGCTTATCTTAGGCTAATAAAAAGAAAAAAAGAGAGAATAAACACAGTAAAACAAAACAAAAATACCCAGTCACAACAAGCATACAGGACCATTTAGGGTTGCTGAAGAGTTTATCTGATGACTGTAGGCAGAGACAGGCTAACGCTACCCACTGATTCCCAGTGTTTGAGCTAAGCTAATTTGCAGAAGGCAAGCTCTATCTTGCCCTTGTTACTGCACAAACATTTGAGAGAATGGTGTCGAACTGCTTGTCATTGACTAGGGAATGAGGCAAAAAACAAACAAAAAAAATGTTGATGTATCCCTTTAACCCCTGATAAACATCCGTTCAGTGTATATTTATGAGCTTACGTTTAGCACTCTTCTGTTTCAGCTCATCCATCTCCATCTCTGTAGCATTCAGTCGTGTTTGCAGGACTGCAGAGGTAAAGAAAAACACACATTACAAACATGAGTAAACACAGATATTTTGGTAATTATTCACCATCACAGACTCTATACCTTCATTTTCTTTGCTCAGTCTTTCCACTGCAGTTTTCTGCTTCGTCAGCTCGTCCACAGTCTCGTTGAGCCTGGCCTCCAGAGCCTCAACCTCACTCTGCCACTTTTCTACACCTTTGACTTTGTCCTCCAACTTTTTAATTAACTCCATTTTAGCTGTTATCCACTCACTTATATCCCCGTCACCTCTCTGCCCAGCTCCTGGCTCTGTGAGGGAGAGGCCCAGGAGGGCGAGCAGAAGCAAAGTCCTGGACTTCATGTCCTCAGCGTGGAGTCTGAAGTGTCTTTGCTCTGCTGTACAGTTCAGTCTGAAAGGTGCAGTGCAGCGTCAAGCCCCTCAGGGATCCCAGCTTTGGTCATGTCCAAACAAGCCGGCAGGGAGCATTTCTTGAGGACATGAAGTTACTTTTGTGTTAGCATTGTCTAAACAGCTCACAGTTTCACCCACTTATCCAAACATTGACAACTTACTGATGCAATTTACAGCAAGTCAAGAGTTTTTCCATCAGATTGAAGTGATTATTAATCCATGAAAAATAACATTCAACAAATAATTATGTTCTTAAATTATGCTTTGAGCTTATGATGCCAACCCTTTTAGGTAATTTAGACTGTGCTCCCTCTCTTTAAGTAAGAAAATGGTTAAATATTGTTATGTTTCTGTACTTCAAAAGCCCCTCAAATCATATATGGGCTCCAAATCACTATGACATGCCCATTTGTTGGTGGATAAAGAGACAAAAACCAAAAATCATACACAACCAGATTATTAAAAATGCACTCAAGTCCAGTTGCTCTGTTTCTAATTGAGAGGCAGTTGCGCCCTCTGCTGTCAGCTAAGGACAATGTGAACTAGACGGTGCCTTCATGTTTTGCATCTCTGCCATTCTGGATCATACTGGATAAATTTAGCCAAAGAAAACTATGCCTGTCTGCCTGTCTGTCTATGTATATATAAATAAAATATTTGGATATAAGTTCTTATCCTATTGATTAGACCATCTGTCATAAAATCAAAAGTACATAAATATTGTAGAAACCTTCAAGAAACTTGTTTAAAACTAGATGTTTTGTTATTCTACAGTTATTCTGAACAAGTATGAGGAATTTCAAACTGAATTCAACTTTTTATAATCAAATCTGAGCAGCCCTTTTGGCTTCTATCAGATGTCAGAGATAAATCCAAAATATCATTCATCTGTTGAAACTACTTTTCTGTTCAGGAATCCAGGTAAATAACTATTTAAGTAAATCTGACATCTTAATCAGGACAAAATGATGAGCTTTATTATTTTTGGTTTTTTTTTTTGTAACACAGTAAATTCAGGCATAACAGTATTTTTTACCTTCTGCTTTTATACTTTTTTGAACACTTATTTAATTTTAAGTCCTTGTACCTCAAACATTGCCATCTGAGCCATTTGCCGTGAAATCTAATATACGTGTGCACCTGTGGTGTATATTCTGAATGGGATAAATATCATAGGGATCTCCATCAACATCCATTCTGACTCCAGGGTGAACTGATTTGATTTTGGAGGTTAAGGTCAAACATAGTCTCATTGCTTTTGAAACCGATGTTTAAGGGTGCTTTCACATTAGGTAGCCTTGCAGAGCAGACGGACCTGCCTGATTCTGAATTCAAGCTTCTCCGCCTTGCCAGCCTCCACTGTCCAACGGTTTCACTTGACTAAATGCTTAACGGCCCAATCAGGGAAGAGAAGGGGGAGCAGCGGGAGCTGCGGGCCTGACAACAACAGGAAGTGACTCAACAGGAAGTGAAGTCATTTCCTGTTGTACAAATAATTGAGGCAAATGTCAGTTAGCCTCATGATTACTCAGTTATACTTGGCAAAATCTGCTCTCCTCATAAGTTTACTCAGTAGGGATTGTCTTTGACAAGGTTCATGTCTCATATAAATGTTAAATGATACATCTGTGTGGAATAATTAATGTGACACGATAGTCTCAAGGTAGTTAAGCTAGCGGCCGTTAGCTGCTATGGCTAGCGGCCGCAAGCCGCTACGGTTAACGGCAAACAACAGTTGACCGTTAGCTGTAGCCGCTAACAACAGTTAGCCGCCACAGCTAACAGCCATTTACTGTTGTTTGCCCTTGTCACCCATTAGCCGCAGCAGCTAACGGCTACCCATTAGCCGCGAGGTTTAGCCACTACTTCTGCTATGTCATAGCAGGGCTGCTTGACATGGATTGGTCTGCGATTAGTGTTTTGAGCCAAACGATCGTCCAATTACAAGCTGCTGTTGTATTTGAAGGTTCTGCCCTTGAAAACATTCCCGCAGGGCTCCTCCCAGATGGATTAGTGAAATATTTACCTCTGCCAAGGAGGTTATGTTTTCGGGAGAGTTTGTCCGTCCGTGAACAAAATAACTCAAAAAGTAATGGATGGATCTGGATGAAATTTTCAGGAAATGTTCAGCAGGGGAAAAGGAAAAAGTAATTAGATTTTGGTGTTGATCGGGGTCAGCGTCTGGCTGCCATGGCGAAAAATGTGAATTTTGTGAATAGCTACTGAACTAAAATAGATATCATGATGAATCCAGTTGCTAATGGTATGTTTTCATGGTCAAGGAATCTAAATATTTACATGAAATAAAGGTAGGACTAATATTTATGGTCAAAATGACAATATGGCTGAGGACTGTGGCGCTGGCGGAGGTCTGCCCTCTCCGAGTGCTTTCTAGTTTCAATATGGAACTGTCCATCTGGCATGCCAGGTGACACATAAGGCCCACTTGTTTCTAACCATGCTGCAGCGTGGTTCCCCCCCTCCCCCCCTGTTGGCTTGTATTCACACTTGCAACACCAGCACCAAAACCGTGCCAGGGCACGCTTGGGTATTTACTCAGTTTGAAACAGCAGGTGGTGATATGCATGTAACTGGTTACCAAACTTGCTATGGTGGAGAACGAAGAAGAGGCTACCATGGTAACCATTTCCCACACCAAAGAAGCAATGTTTACATTTTGCTCTCTTCTTCATTTTTTTGCATCTAATGTGTTTTTTTGTGCCATGTTTGAGACAGCATCAGTGACCCGCATATGGTAAGTTTTGAATGTGTTTTCATATTAGCAAAGACAGTGTTTAAGCACCAGCAATGGAGTCCTTAGTGCTTTTGTGGGTGCTTTTTACATTGTTTGAGACGCAAGCAGCAATCTTCCTCCCACTCCCACATTTATTGTGCAGCTTGAAGGATGAAATGGGCCCATTCTGCACGGATGAGATGGTTTCTAAAGAGGCAAGAGATGTTGAAACTTGCCTTTATATGACTTTTTCTACACATCACTTGCAGTCTTCTGTAAGGTGGGTGATAATAGACCACTCGTCGACTAGAGTCTAATGACTTCCACAAGGCATTCCAAAAAAAAGTGCAAACAACCAGAAGCTATAAGAATTCACAGTGACCACAACACAGGCAGAGCTATGTACTTAGGGAGTCGCACAACCGTGATGTCACATTGCAGCGGTCCAGTATCCTGGCGTGCTTGCATTCACATCTGAACCGAGCGTTCTTCAATTGCACTGGAGACCACCTCCCCAAGTGGGCCGGGCCCAGTGCCTTGGCGCAGGTTGTTTGCATTCACACTACCAAACCGAACTGGACTTTGGGCCCAACCACGCCCGGATTTGGGACAGGGTTCCTAGTGGGAAAGCACCCTAAAATGTGTTATAATAATAATGTTGTAAAGGATTTTCCTCAACTTTTGCACAAATGACTGCTGCGACACAATCAATGGAGTTATTTGACTTAGACAAGGCTTCAATAATTCTGAGTTTTGGAGCTTAAGCCAGTATAAGAATCATAGGAACAAATATTCCTCAAATAAACTACATTTTTGTCACAAGTCCGCAACCAAATCCAAATTAGGAGCCAGAATGAAACACTGTTTTGACTATCCTGACTTTGTTTGTAGTCTCATATTCAGATTACTACCATAGATCACACTATAAAGCCCATTAACTTCTCTGACAGAGACCTTTTAAAGTCTGAGGTGTTTCGGCAGTCGGAGGAGACAGGCCCGTATGTCTGTAACAGCCCCTGGAAGTCTACCCATGTTCTCCCACCTGTGTGTGCTGAAATTGAAGCGGTGAACCAGTCCAGACTCACTGTGATCTACCTGACAGTACCCACCCAAAACATAGATCATATCTTCCAGGACCGCTGATGCTGCACCCACATGGGGAACAGGAAGTGGTGCAAAAGCAGTCCACGAATCAGACACAGGGTCGTAAACCTCACAGGCCTGTTGGTCGGTGTAAAACTTTCGTAGATTGCAGACACCACCGACAACATAGAGACGACCTCGCAGGTGCTCCATGCAATGTTGGGCCCGGTCGTTGGCCATGTCTGACAGGTAGGTGGTGCCTCTCTCTGGGTGGTAGAGGAACATGGAGACCAAACACACATATTCACAGTTGAAACCTCCGGAGATGAAGATTGATCCATCCAGGACAGTGGTAGCATGGCCACTCAGAGCCTGGTCCAGGGGCCGGACAAAGCTAGGAAAAAAACAGAGATGAGAGAAAAATAAATAAATAAATAGCTTAAAAGACAATTTGGCATCTTTGTCCAACTTTTCACATCCTGTTGAAGAGAAAGAACCAAAAAATATCTTTTTGGTTCTGTCTGGAAATATTCCAGATTGGAAACTTCCCTTGGGAATGATGGGAATGTTTGGAAATATATACAAATTAACTAGAAATTAGGGGCAATCAGCCAAGACATTTGCAAGAACATCGCTTTACTTTGTCCAGCAAAAGAACAGCAATGAGAAACATGGATAACAGGGCAGAGACTCAACTTTCACCTTGGTTTCTATTCACCTGATGTGCCAGATGGACCATTAAATATATTTCACCTGTCCATCTGGGAAAGAGCTCATAGAAAGACTCTGGGGAAGGCTGGACCTTTTAAAAGCAATGTCTCGCAGGTGATGGGACAATCGCTCCGACAGTCAACATTTATTACGGGCCAATCAGATAGTGTTGTAGAGGGAAACTAATGCTCTACAGAAAGTAAGCCACTTTGTACAACAAACTCTCATCAAAAATTGTCAGAAATGGATTGAAAATATCATTATAAAGATGTTTGTAGTGCTAATATTTGTTTTTCATTCCATAAAGATATGCAGGCATGATCTGACCAAACTGCTAGTGAAGCTGGCAGCATCTTTGCTAACAGTTAAAAGCTCTATGCATGCAGTCACTTCCTGCTGTCATCTCACTTGTATCTTGTCCTTCCTCATGCTCTAAATGACTCTGATTAGACCATGCAGCTTTGGCTCGCTAACAGTCAATGTAGATTAGAGCTCAGCAAAATGGAACTGCCTGACTACAGACATTTAATCAGTAATTTCTACCCAGGTGGTCACAGCTACACAATGTTATGGCTGACAGATTCAGATGACTTTGTGCATGCTAGAGCTAGGCATCAATCTTGTCCGCTGCTGCTAATACAAATGTGACTTGAGGAAACACACCTCCAGCAGTCAGTGTCATGGTTGTACACCTCAACGCTGTCAAGGTTGGAGTTCAGATCCTTATCCCCACCAATGGCATAAAGATGCTCCTTGTGTACCACCAGTGAGAAGTTGTTTCTGAGTTCCTGCATGTCAGCCAACCTGCTCCAGCTGTCCTGCTCAGGGTCGTAGCTAGAATGGGGGATGGAGATGTCAAAAAGCAGAGAGACCAAGGTCGCTGATGTGTTTCTGTAAAACAATGTATGTATTTTATGTAGATCAGTCAGTAGTGGGGTTTACACCTGTCCTTGCAAATAAGCCAGATCTGAACCTATTTGTATGCTGATTTAATGCGTTAGCAAAAAATTTGCAAATGAAACCCCAACACTGTCCCATTTTACTCTGTTACCTGAAGGCAGACTTCATTGTGTCGTCCTTGGTCTTAGTGAAGTAGTTACATCCGCCGACCACGTAGAGTCTTCCCATCATTGCTGCCACTCCATGCCTGAACTTCGGCTTGTCTGGGATCTCACTCAGCTTCCTCCACTCCATCTCCTTCACCAGCCCTGTACCGCTGCGTAGGGAGTTGGCAAACCACAGTTCCTTGCTTGGTATACGTTGACCAGTATCTGGATTCAACTGGTCTCCCCCAACAACAACAAGAGCGTCTTTAGGATGACGGACTCTGCACTGATCTTTGGGTGTGCTGAATCCAAACTCCTTGAGTGCTGAACCATACAGTTCCACCTCCTTGTTTCCAAAGCACTCCATACGCATGTTAATAGCTCTGACCTCCCTGAACTCTCGAAAGTTCATCAGGGGAAACCTGACTCCGGTCATCAGTAAACCAGCCTGGCCCAACCTCTCTTCAGGATCAGCCTGAACCCAGGCTGATACAGCTCGGAATACAGCCAATTCTGAGGGGACACATAGACCATCACAGCAGAGGATGTCTAGAAGCTTCTCAGCAGGAAGGTCCTTAAACTTTTCTGTGGTTGACACCTCCCAGAAATTCCTCAGTATGAAGTCATGAGCCTCCTCAAGAAGTTCTGTCATCCCATAGGCCTCAGCAAAAGATGCCACATCCAGACAGGAACTTGCATCAATTTCTTGATGCAGGAAGTCCAGGCAAAGTGAGAGTGCTGGCTGGAACTGAAGCTGAAGGGCAGTGCAGGTAATCTCAAAGACACAGTCCCAGCTTAGCTGAAGGGTCCCACTGTAGGAGCAGCCAATGAGAGCCTCCAACTCAGGAGCCATCAGGAAAGTAAGGGCAACACGGGCCTGGTTTGATTCCTTCATGCCACAGGTGAACATGCCACGGAAGTAGTCACTGCTTGCTGCAAGGATTACTCTGTGGACTGGAGACAGAGCACATTGAGATGCTCAGAATTATAATCAGAAATACTTTATTAATTCCCCAAGGGGAAACTCCATTGTTTGGTCCTCTACTTAGTACAACAGCAGGAATATCAAAGGCATTAAAGAAGATAAGGGCAGAGAAAGCAGGTGCAACTTATACAGGTTGTTAGCACATGCACACTTATGTTCGTGCTTAATCAATTAATGGAGAAACTAGAAAAAACAAATAGATGAAGATACATATGTGCAGTACTTACCATGAAATGAAACATCTTCCACATCCAAGATCACATCACATCCAACCCTGTCCATCCACAACTGCTGAATGGATCCAAGCGTTGTTCTCATCTCTTCTGGAGCACTGGCTATTCGCTCTTCCTTTTTGGGAATCCCACCTTCCATCATCTTCTCTTTGTTGCAGAGATCCACAACTCGAGGAACTCCCAAAGCTTTTGCAGCAACTTCAACATGACCAATGTTGACTTGGTTCAATGATGACACTGCTCCAGAGTAGGCAAAATCTAAAACAGCCTGTAGACCAACAGGATGGACCTCAGGACCAAGATTTACTGACTTATGTTGCGCTTCTTTATCCCCATTGGACTGTTCTCTATCATCAGCCTTCAGTAGATCTTGGATAACGGAGCTGACAGCAGCAAGAACAGGAGAGTGCACTTCAAAATGGCTCCCTTCATCAGTGGTCAGAGTCAGGTCTGTGAGAAGTGAGGAATCCTTGAATTCCTTCAAGGTGGTGAATATCATCTTTGGATAACTTTCACAGCAATATGTTTGTTCATCACTAAGCCCTTCCTTTCCATTTGCCTCACTGATGATTCCCTGTTGACTTGAAGCCCTCGTCCTCATGTCAGACCTCTCATCACTATCCCTACTACTAACAAGCCCCGTCCTGAAGTTGTTGTAAGCCACGATCCTCCTCAATCGACGGTTGTCCTCCTCTATTCCTGCTTCCCCACCTTCTTCAATCTCTCTTTTCCTCCTCTCTTTCTCTCTTCTCCATTGCTCTTCCCATTCTTGTGGCAGGTAGTGTCTGGTACACTCCATGTCAGTGGCTGCAAGAACTGTCTGTGGTCTTTTGACTTTATCTTTCCACACCAAGAGTCTGAACAATCTGGTCTTGATTGACTTATAGCTCTGTCCTTTTGCCTCTCCTATCAAATTTAAGTGCAAGACATAGCTTTTTTCGAGGCATGAACAGGCAGCTAATAATAGCCGCTGAGTCAGAAAGATTCAGTTTCAAATGAGGCTTTGCACAAGTGCATGTTATCAAGGAAACAAATATCTTTCTTAGGGAAAAACAAAACTCCTGAAGGTTAAGATGTGAAACCAAAGGACTATTTGGCTTTTATGCCTTTATTTGGGGGAAATTAGAAATAGGAAATTAGGGGTATAGAACTTGGGACAGCATCCAAGTCATTCAAACTTTTATTTCTTTAAATTATTCATTGTTGCGTTTTTTGATTTGTTGACGTGTATTGTTTATAGGGCCCTAGCAGCCAGAAATGGCTACAAGAGCCCTACTGTTTATACTGAGCTTTACAAACTTTGTGTCATTTGGGACCCTGTGCATGTTAAAAAACCTATGAAAACTGGCGGACATACAGAGTTGTTAAAAACTCAAGTCAACTTTGTGTAATGAACCCACCCGCTGCAGCTCATACCTTTGCTCCTGCCATCCAGCCTCTTGTGGCACTATGACCAGGAAAAAGCTTTTGCAGAATAGCACTGCTAAGTTTGTGTAGAACAAAAGAACACAAGAAATCCCACATTCTGCTGACCTCTTGTGTCTGTCCACAGCTCCGCTCACAGCAGAATGTGGATTTTTGGTTCTTGTTTCTTGTTTTACGCTCCTACTTATTGCAGAGTGCGCATTCCTTTGGTTTGGTCAGCCGCATGCTCCGTAGGCACCCGTAAGTGTATCATAGAAATGCGAAGTAGTACTGTTTAGGCTATAAACGTGCTAAATGATGTCGTTTCGAGTAAATGGTGGACGTTACCCGCTCAGGACACTTGGATTACAGCGCACAAGCAGTATGGAGGAATATTGCCGACTTTTTGTGGACTTTTAAGGACACTGTTTGTTCGGGCTCTGACCGAAGTCATGATATCAATGTCAGTGGACAGCGAGTATACCCCCAGATCTCCGGCTGCATCCTAGATGTTCCAAAACTACTCCACAGTGTTGTTCAGCATGAGGGTGAGTAGAAAATGAGGCCAAATTGTTGTTTGGGTGTAGTATTCCTTTAAAAGTGACACTGGCATAAAACCTGAGTGATGTGTAACTAAGTCAGACTGAGGGCGTGTAGGCTTTGACCATTATTGTTACTGATGCCTACATTAGCCTCACTTTGCATGATGTTGTCTTTTATACCTGTGTATGGTTGCTTACTGTTTTATTTTGCCAAAATCATACCAAAACACATTGTTTTTAGATTCAGTTTCCTTGTTAAGTGAACTCTAGTGTGCTTGGAAGCAACCTGAGACCCACTGTTTTCAAGTGGACCATTGTCCATTTCTCCGGTGAACAGGAGAATTCATTTGAGTCCTTACATCACCCAAAACTAGAAAAGCACTCAGAGAGCACAGACCTCCGCCAGCACCACAGTCCTCTCCCATTTTGGGATTTTTATCATAAATATTAGTCCTACCTTTATTTCATGTAAACAATTAAATTCCTTGACCATGAAAACATACCATTGGCAATTGGTTTCATCATGAAATCTATTGCAGTTCAGTAGTTATTCACGAAAATCAAATTTTACGTCATGGCGGATCCAGACGGTGATCTGCATCAACACCAAAATTGAATCATTTCTTCCTTCTTCCATGCTGAACATTTCCTGAAAATTTCATCCAAATCCATCAATAACTTTTTGAGTTACTTTGTTCACAGACAGACAGACAGACAGACAGACAAACTCTCCCGAAAACATAACCGCCTTGGCGGAGGTAATCAAATAAACCAGAGCTATTTGCAGACCAAACTTGTTAGCTGTAAAAGGACATTAAAATAAACTCGATATAGCTGATAAACTCAAAAGTCTTGACTATCTAGTTTTCATTTAAAACTTTTTAAAAGGTTATGACCTTGGAAAATCCCAATGTGTTCATCAACTTCTGAAAGTTTCCCCTCTGACAGAGACCTTTTAAAGTCTGAGGTGTTTCGGCAGTCGGAGGAGACAGGCCCGTATGTCCGTAACAGCCCCTGGAAGTCTCCCCATGTTCTCCCATCTGCGTGTACTGAAATTGAAGCGGTGAACCAGTCCAGACTCACTGTAATCATCCTGACAGTACCCACCCAAAACATAGATCATCTCCTCCAGGACCGCTGATGCTGCACCCACATGGGGAACAGGAAGTGGTGTAAAAGCAGTCCATGAATCAGACACAGGGTCGTAAACCTCACAGGCCTGTTGGTCGGTGTAAAACTTTCGTAGATTGCAGACACCACCGACGACAAAGAGACGACCTCGCAGGTGCTCCATGCAATGCTGGGCCCGGTCGTTGGCCATGTCTGACAGGTAGGTGGTGCCTCTCTCTGGGTGGTAGAGGAACATGGAGACCAAACACACATATTCACAGTTGAAACCTCCGGAGATGAAGATTGATCCATCCAGGACAGTGGCAGCATGGCCACTCAGAGCCTGGTCCAGGGGCCGGACAAAGCTATGGAAAAAAAATAATCAAAACCAGAGAAACAACATGAAAAAATGCAAATCTTTGTCCATGTCTTCAATATCTAAAAGACAACCAAAATAAAATGTGGCAGTATGGAATCTAACAAAAAGCGAGATTTATCTTGCCTTACAACAGGCTTCAACTTCAATAAAAATGTAGTTGAAACAAACTTTCCAAAACCTTGCACAAATCAGGGCCCAATCCAGGACACTACAGTCAAAACAGCCTTGACCCAGCCATCTGCTTGTTGAACCAACACATTTACATAAGCTTATTTTAGCATAAGGTCAGCAAGCATTGTTAATGGGATGCATGATGAGTTACAAAGGGCCAGAAAAATTCCCCTCAATTCCCAGAACCTGTAATGGATAGTGATGCCAGGAAATTTGGGAAATATTCCAAACTGGAAACTTTCCATGGGGATGATGCAAATTCTGGCAATCTATTGTAATTAATTAGAAATAAGGCAGTAATTTGATCGCACTGTATCACATCCAAACTTAAATAAAAAGTTTTTTTCATAATAGGCAGACATCCATGCAAACTGATAGAGCCAACACAAATGCTGCATTTCAACAGATTTAAATGTCAGTAGAACTTTATCAAGTTCAAATTATTTAACTGAAAATCAGTTTGACCTTCACTTTATTAAGTCCACAGGCACAAATGTTTGGCTTTAACAGTCTTGCACTCTGGGCTCAAAAATGTGGCCTCAGTGGTCCAGAATTCTAGTAGTTATCTCTGCACTTTAAGGAGAAATTTAAAGTGCATGGCCTCCACAGCCCTGTTGTGTGCAGAGTGCTATAGGCATGATTGAAGAATAGTGTAGAAATTCTCAATTATACTGGCATGATCTGGTTATTTTAGACAGGTTTTTGTTTAAATATTTTTCCACCAGGTAAATTTAAAATACCTAACTAGGGCCAACCTCCAATTTTATAGATTTTAGGTTTATTCCTGTTTGTCCCCATGAATTCATGCTACTTTCCAATTACTCTCAAGGAAAGTTTTTAACTTTGAAAAATTCCCAGCATTTGCAACTCCAGACACATATCTGGAAATAAGGACAGGGACTCACATTTCACCTAGGTAAGAGTCAGATAACTTTTCAAGAACATCTTTGACTGTTTTCTAATAAACAATAATCCATACTTTACTGTATCAGCAATGAGGACCAACTTGATCAGGTCACATGGTTAAGAGGAAATTCTCAGACCAGAGGTCAAAACAAGACGTTATAGATTTGAAATATTATAGTTGTTTCTAAGTGAAACCACCACGCTGTAATTCAACTGAAAATTTCAAAATATATTCTATGCTCTCGATCTCATTTTCAGCCATGATCCAAAACAGTGAAATACCCAATAGGCTATTGGTTAAGTGAACTAGCAAGGCGCTGTCTTCTGTGCTGTTCAACAAAAATATAATGTTCCTGCACAACTCCATTTGAAAAAAAAAAATACCAAGATCAGGTAAAAAAAAATGGAAATGGCATGACACATATAAATTAAGAATAGCAAAGCTTGTGCTGATTTAATGTGTTTGATTACTAGTCACTAAGGATGCACCGAATATTCGGTGGCCGAATATATTCGGCCAAATAATGCAAAAAAAGCCATATTCGGCCTTCGGTGGAGTGAGGTAATAGCAAGGCCGATTAGTACCGCTTGACACAATGACGAAATCCACTACGTCATTGCGTGTGACTGTGGCTAAGCAGACTGGCTGTCACTTTGTCTGAAAATCTAACTCAAGCGGTTTTTAAACATGCACCCAAATAATCGAAGATATTCAATTATCTCCCCCCACCGTAGTAAGGGACAGAGACTCTATTATCTGCCCTTTCAGTAAAGACCCTTCCTAAAAAACAACAGTTACACAGGGTTAAACTCATGGACGTATAATAAGTTCTTATAATACATCCATGGTTAAATTCTTGACGAAGCGCCACTGCACTCGGCCGTATAACTTGGATGAAAAGCCGATGTCTGAGCCCGCAAATAAGTGAAGGACGAGTGACTAAACTGCATTTCACAGAACACACAGCCTGGTGTTTGATTTTAAGTTTGCCATCAACAGTGTAAAACCAAAACTACTTCCACACAGCTCTCCTCAGATGATTTGGAGCTGTTAATGTCTGCCCGGAGTGGAAACTCGTTGTTTACTAAGGACAAGAGAGCACCAGATAAGACATACGGTCAAGCTGTGCTCAGAGCGCCCTCTGTTGGACGTAACGGTCCACTGCTCCAGGCCTGATGTGCCGCCAAACTCAATATTTTACATTCAAATATTTATTTACAATTCGGTTAGGGATATTTATTCCCATATTCGAACGGTTATTCAATTATCAAACATGAAGTGACAGCCCTAAAGCCAACTTGTGTCAAAAGGACAATTATTCGTTTGTTGGTATTATCGGCTTACCCACTTCAATGCACTTTAATATTTTTTAATGTATGTTTTGTTTTGTTTGAAGGCTTAATATGAATGAAAACTTTGTTATAATTTTTTTGGAAAGCAAAGGCTACTGGAATATTAAAAAATTTCATAATATTCAATAAACAATAGCTTTCTTTTAAAAAACATGTCTAAAAATGTATTCTAAGCTATTCATGCACTATTAAAATGTACTTATTTACTATTTACTTATGGCCCTTTTCCATTAGCCTTACTCTACCCCACTCGACTTGACCCAGCTTTACGCTACTCACCTTGTGCTGCTTTTCCATTAGCCTGAGTCACCTGCTACGGAAGAGTTTTGGAAGCTATACAACAGAATGAAGCCGAGGACGAGAGCAATCGAGCTGCAAAGAAGAGACGTATGAGGGTAAGCTAACAGTAGCTACCGCTAGCAAGCTAGGTCGTCGCGCTCATGACTCATCGATGACGACATTGTCTGACCAATCAGTAGCCAGCAGTCGGTGCTGTCATCTTTCAGTATCGACTCAGCTCTCTTGGAACCAGAGTGGAGTAGGTACTAAAACTAGCTTGTTTTAGGAGGTACCAGGCTAGTGGAAACACGCTGCAAATCGAGTAGGGCCGAGTAGAGTAGGGCCAAGGCATGCTAGTGGAAAAGGGATATTGGATATTGGATATTGGGTATTCGGCCAAGCGTTTATATTTTAATTTGGCTTCGGCCACAAATTTTCATTTCTGTGCATCCCTACTGGTCGCAATGTCATGACAATAAACTGCAGACTGACAGCAAGCTATCTGGGAGTGAAAATATGCTGTGCTAAAGGTGGATATCCACCTTGTCCGAATTAGTATAAAGTAGTGTGACTCAAGGAAACATACCTCCAGGAGTCAGTGTCCGGGTTGTACATCTCAACGCTGTCCAGGTTGGTGTTCAGCTCCTTATCTCCACCAATGGCATAAAGATGCTCCTTGTGCACCACCAATGAGAAGTTGCTCCTGAGCTCCTGCATGTCAGCTAACCTGCTCCAGTTGTCCTTCCCCGGGTCATAGCTACAATGGGTGATAGAGATGTTAAAAGGAAAGTGAGCAAGGGGGTTGTAGTACTTTTGCAAGGATCAGGCAGTAGAAGGGTTTACACCTGTCTTTGCAAAGAAAAAATTTCTGAACCTCTTTGTTTGCTGATTTGATAATGCGTCAGCAAAAACTTGTAAATGATAACCTCACTGCTGTTGGTCTCATTTTGTTTTGTTACCTAAAGGCAGACTTCATCATGTCATCCTTGGTGTAGTAGTTACATCCACCAACCACGTAGAGTCTTCCCATCATTGCTGCCACTCCATGCCTGAACTTCGGCTTGTCTGGGATCTCCCCCAGCTTCCTCCACTCCATCTCTTTCACCAGCCCTGTACCGCTGCGTAGGGAGTTGGCAAACCACAGTTCCCTGTTTGGTATGCGTTGACCCATATCTGGATTCAACTGGTCTCCCCCAACAAGAACAAGAGCGTCTTTAGGATGACGGACTCTGCACTGATCCTGGGCTTTGGGAGTGCTGAATCCAAACTCCTTGAGTGCTGAACCATAAAGTTCCACCTCCTTGTCTCCAAAGCATTCCATGCGCATGTTAATAGCTCTGACCTCCCTGAACTCTCGAAAGGTCATCAGGGGAAACCTGACTCCAGTCATCAGTAAACCAGCCTGACCCAACCTCTCTTCAGGATCAGCCTGAACCCAGGCTGATACAGCTCGGAATACAGCCAATTCTGAGGGGACACATAGACCATCACAGCAGAGGATGTCTAGAAGCTTCTCAGCAGGAAGGTCCTTAAACTTTTCTGTGGTTGACACCTCCCAGAAATTCCTCAGTATGAAGTCATGAGCCTCCTCAAGAAGTTCTGTCATCCCATAGGCCTCAGCAAAAGATGCCACATCCAGACAGGAACTTGCATCAATTTCTTGAAGCAGGAAGTCCAGGCAAAGTGAGAGTGCTGACTGGAACTGAAGCTGAAGGGCAGTGCAGGTGATCTCAAAGACACAGTCCCAGCTTAGCTGAAGGGTCCCACTGTAGGAGCAGCCAATGAGAGCCTCCAACTCAGGAGCCATCAGGAAAGGAAGGGCAACATGGGCCTGGTTAGATTCCTTCATGCCACAGGTGAACATGCCACGGAAGTAGTCACTGCTTGCTGCAAGGATTACTCTGTGGACTGGAGACAGAGCACATTGAGATGATCATTATTGGAGGAACTAGAAAAAAAACCACATACATGAAGATACTTATGTGCAGTACTTACCATGGAATGAAACATCTTCCACATCCAAGATCACATCACATCCGACCCTGTCCATCCACAACTGCTGAATGGATCCAAGCGTTGTTCTCATCTCTTCTGGAGCACTAGCTATTCGCTCTTCCTTTTTGGGAATCCCACCTTCCATCATCTTCTCCTCTTTGTTGCAGAGATCCACAACTCGAGGAACTCCCAATGCTTTTGCGGCAACTTCAACCTGAGCCATGTTGACTTGGTTCAATGATGACACTGCTCCAGAGTAGGCAAACTCTAAAACAGCCTGTAGACCAACAGGATGGACCTCAGGGCCAAGATTTACTGACTTATGTTGCGCTTCTTCATCCCCATTGGACTGTTCTCTATCATCAGTCTTCAGTAGATCTTGGATAACGGAGCTGACAGCAGCAAGAACAGGAGAGTGCACTTCAAAATGGCTCCCTTCATCAGTGGTCAAAGTCAGGTCTGTGAGAAGTGAGGAATCCTTGAAGTCCTTCAAGGTGGTGAATATCATCTTTGGATAACTTTTACAGCGATATGTGCGTACACGATTACTAAACCCTTCCCTTGCACTTGCCTTATTGATGGTATTCTCTCCACCCTGTTTACTTGAACCACTTGTTCTCACATCAGATCCCTCTTTACTATCCCTACCACTAATAAGGCCCATTCTGGAGTCATTGTAAGCCACGATCCTCCTCAATTCACGGTTGTCCTGCTCTATTCCTGCTTCTCCACCTTCTTCGATCACCCTTTTCCTCCTCTCCTTCTCTCTCCTCCATCGCTCTTCCCATTCCAGTGGCAGGTAGCGCCTGGTAAACTCCATGTAAGTGGCTACGATTAAGTTCCTCTTCAAACTGCAACCTACAATGGCCTACTTCTGTTTTTTAAACTCATCCCAACACACCGGAAGTCCTTACAATCTGGTCCTATTGGACTTCCTTCTCAGTTGTTTCCTCCTCTTTCCTCTATCAAATCTACCTCCTCCTGTTCGAACTCTCACTCTCTTAGATATGGCTGTCCTCATGGCACAAACATGCAGCTAATATTAGCCACTGGGTCAGACAGATTCAGTTTCAACTCAGACTTTGCTCACGTGCATGTTATCAAGGCTACAAATAGGATTTCTTAAATCAACAAAAAACTCCTGGGGGATTTTGGATTCAGATATGTCTGTTTGAACACAAATCGCCACTTTAAAGAATCCTAATCGAATAGTATCCCTTTTTATTTGAAGAAAAGGGCAGGAAATAAAGAGGTGAGAAGGGGTCCTGAGACCACAGGTCACCATCTTAGAAGATTATAGGCTCTTACCAAAGGTGTCATGTTGTTGTTTTATGTTTTTGTGGTCTTTATGTGTTAAATTATTTTCCCCACTGTTTGTCTAATTCTTTATTTTGAGGATGTTTTCATGTCTCAAATGTTTGTTACTGTAGTTTACTGTGTTTTTTAAATGTTGTATTTTACAATATATTGTTGTTTGATTTTGTTGTGCATTATTTTCTACTGTGTTTCTTAATTTATTGCAATAGTTGGTGTGTTTTTTTCAATTTGCCATGTTGATTTCTTTTGTTTATTGAAATGTTTTTAAGGCCTGTTATTTGTTACGTTTTCAACTTTTGTCACATATTTTATGTGTTCTTTGCTTTACTGCAGTGCTGATTTGTTGTGTATCTTCATTTGTTGTGCCATAACTTAATGCTTTATTTATTGTGTTGGGTTTTCAATTAGTTGTTTTTATTGTCTTTGTTGCAGTTGTTTTTTTCTGTTTGCATTCTTAACTAGCTTATGTACTCTATATTTCTGCAATAGGTTTCTATGTTGTTCTTAGGTTCCCTGGCATGTTAACCTTTGATATTTTCACTTATTTTTTTGTTTGTTCCGATCATCATGTTCTGTGATTTGTTGTTGTGATTGTGCCCCTCAGAGTGACCATATATATATTATATTGAAATGAGACAATACAGTGGGACAGACAGACAAGGTATGAACAACATTTGTGGTGTATGGGTGGTTTGATCTTGCACAACACTACTACTACTACTAACAATATTGATAACAACAATGACATTTATAAACATTACAACTTCGCTAAGCCCCGCCCCCCTTTGGTTACTGTTGTTACGCCTGTCAAGCTTTCACTCCTACAATGAGAAATAAGGAGTTTTTAGCGGCACTGGTGAGTGATATCTCGAAGAAAATATCTAAAAACTTCTGGACAAATTCTCCAGTATACAGTATGCTTTTGAGATACAATCACCAAAAGAAATGTTGAATTTCAAATGAAGAGAACATTAAAATAGAGGGGAAAATGCACAGATCTCAATGCAAGCGTCAAGCACCACCTGGTGACACTTCATGTTAAAAACAATCACATATAAGAAAAGCAATGCTCTTGTCCTGCAGATTAAGTCAGTACATATTGCTTAAATTAAAATTAATTTTAAGAAGTTATTCACAAAAATCTCATTTTTCATCATGGCGGATCCAGACAGTGATCCGGATCAACGCCAAAATTGAATCACTTCTTCCTTTTCCCATGCTGACCATTTCCTGAAAATTTCAAAAAATCCATCCATAACTTTTTGAGTTAATTTGTTCACAGACAGACAGAAAGACAAACAAACTCTCCCGAAAACATAACCTCTTTGGCGGAGGTAAATATTAACAGCAAGTCGCTCCGACGCTGTATCCCGCTCAAACCACAGCATAACATTGTCTGCTACTGAGGGATTAATAGTATAGTGGCACATTTTACAGTTAGAGGTTAATGACACATAAATAAAAAACACAAAAGAAGGTAACAAAAATACATCTTACAAAAACACAATGCTTTGTAGGTTCTGTAAGGGTTGGGTGTATTTATAATACACAGAATTACTAAAAAGTAACACTTTCACAGTGTCTAGACTCACATTACTAATTTTCAGACCTTAGAACATTGTTCTCAGAGGCTAAGCTCCTTTTTAACATTGTAAAACCAAAATTTAGACAACAGCACCATCATGTGGTGAAAACATGGCGCAGCAAAAACCTATCAGAAACCACATCACTGTCATGTAAAACATTACATACAGTTCAACACCATACAACTTAAACAGATTAACTAGGCATACCTGGAAAACATGGGACAGCACACACAACCACAATGGTGAAATATTAACAGCAAGTCGCTCTGAAGCCTTTTCCTGCTCAGACTACAAAGGAAAGTTACATCTTAAAAGACGTACCAGTCACGTTCACTCTTAAATGGCGGCAACATTACCCTACTAGCTCTCAAAAGTCATTTAACGGCAACAAAGCTACTATTCCTTCTGGCATTCTGTTAGACATTCATGTAAATAATACTGACGGGGTTTATGCTCTAACACCAGAATTTACATTTAAAACAGAATTTATGTTCGAGCAACACAGAGCAACTTACCCACTCGTTTGCTGCTGAAGGATGGCTAAAGTGCACTGCATTTAGCACAAGGCAAACTTCCGCTGTGGATTTTCAAAATAAAATACAGCATGGTAAAACTATGGCTACTGTCCCAGTTTAAAAGGAATTTAACAGTAATTACTTTTTAACTTTTTATACACTGCTACACATACTTTCACAAATTGCTAAAACATATCAGTATGTTTTATGAAGAAGCTGCAACTGAGCCGTCTTTGTTTGCCAATGTTATCTTTCAGAGCTACCATAAGCTCACATTAGTTCGCTCCTTACTTTAGAACAAGCGTGAGTGTTCTCATGCTTTATCCACACCCAGCAGGCATCTTTCTCCTTGCGTCTTGGACATGGGAAAGGCACAAAAAAAAAAAAATCACACCAACCTCCAAACTTCTCCCTCTCGCTTTTACACCATTATCGCTTTCCTCGTTGAAACGCTCGGTTCTCAGACTGACCTACAGTTACCTCCAGTTCCAGTTCGCTCTGGAGCTGCCGAGAGTGGCTGAGCCAGCCTGTACTTCTTCTTTCATCAGCATTTTCCGCAGGCTCAAAGCAGCGATCATAAAGATGAGTCCCTCTCACGGGCAGAGCTGGTAATATAGAGTGTGAGCTAGGAGCTATACATCACAAGGTGGATGTGTTCTCGGTGACAATTTTTGTGGCTAACAGACATTACAGAGGAGGAGCGGTTTTATCAGATTACTCAATAAAGAAATGTACTCTCTGTCACACGACGATGAATTCATGACATCTCGCAATGACCTATTTTCAGAGGCATCAACTATTCTAGGATATCAGAAAAAATACAATTTCAAATTTTTTGAAAATTAAGGGGCTGTAAGGTCTTGTTTTCAAATTTATTATATTATATGTAAGTATTAAATCATGCATCAGCATGATATGTCTCCTTTAAAATATAAAATATTAGGGTGCCTTGAATTAGCCTGAAATCCCCCAATATCCCCAGCCATCACTCCCACCCCTGGGTGCCCCAGAGTGAATGCGGCACGACACCTGACCCAGTGACTATGTATAAATTCAGTAACTATCTTTATTTAATTTTAAAAATATAACTATGTTTATATATATATTTTTTTCCTTCTTTTTTGGAGGGACAGTGTTTTCGAAGTCATGTGGCTCCATTAAAATAAGAAAAACTAAAGGGTGGTGGGGTATGGGCTGGTTTGTCTTTTGCTTGTTTTTGCATCCCCTTTCCTTTTTTTCTAAACTGGTGTGGTACATCAAAATCAGTATTGTGCCACATGGGACCAATCCAGGCACAAGAAAAATTAGGCCAGGAGGGTCAGAGGGATCAGAGGCCATGGCCCACCAAGCCTGGCCAAGAAGAAACCCAAGGCACAGCCTGTGTATAACATAACCAACAATTATAATGGTAATCATAATTGTACTAAAATCAATAATAATGATGACATCAGCCAAAATAATAGTGAGATTAGATTAAATTATAGTATGGATGGTTATGAAATTTTAAATATCTTTATTAAAAGGACCCAGTTTTTACACAGGCAAGTAATGTTTAACATCTACAGATGAACTAAAACATGAAATATTAGCTGATTTAGCCAATTTGTCTCAAAAACCACAAATTAAACCTTTACATTCAGATGAGTATTTTATTATATGTCCTTCACTTTTATTAATAACTTTGACAACAGCACTGAAAGGCATCCTCGGTTAGTGCAACTTTTTAACCAAAAAATGTGAAAATAAGAACATTGATTGTTAAACCTTTAAATATTTAATGCACAGAGACATTTCAGTAAAACAAATGTCTACAAAATGAAGTGATCATGAATATGTCATGAAAATATAATCTTATCCAAGACTGATAATAAAACTGCATTACAAAATTATGTATATAAATACACCTATTCACTGGCCACTAAATTAGGTACACCCCTTTAACTGCTTAACACAAATAGCTAACCCCCAATTGAATGGCAGCAAGCCAATGCCTTCTTGCATGAAGACATCAGCTGTTTTGGAAACAGCATATTATACTAGTAGCATCAAAGAGTAGTATGCAGTTTGCAAGCATTTGTGAAATGAAATACCCATGTGTCACAGCACTGTCCCAAACCCACACTTGTTTCCTTTTGCACTCCAAGTGTTCTCCATCAGGGGTGTTCCCGTTTTTAGGTGTTATTGTCCAAGGGCGCCCTCTTGTGCCCTTAATGCACCCTGCCTGCAGGCACCACACTTTCCTGAAGTCCATTACCCAGAATCCCTTGTTGTGTTGCAGCTAACCTAAGCAGAGTGGATTTGATTGCAGGGAAGCCAAATGAAGGTGAAAAAGCAACATGAATCAAAAATTTATTTTAAACTGGAGGTAGAGAGTTTGAAAACATAAAATTTATGTTAAGTAATGTGCTTCCCATCTGTGATGGCCACAGCCTCACATCGGTAATATTCACCCTCACCTCACCAGTTGCTCACCTTAATGTTCACCCCACATCAGCTGCTCACCTCATAAGTTTGACATATATTTTGCAGTAAAAAGAACACATCTACACATTATTTTGATTCAGTCTTAGTTTATTAGTTGCTTTGGGTCTTACACTGTTTAGATTTAGTGCGCACAGTTTATTCATTGTAAGATTTAAATCAATTTTTCTGTTAATTCTGGTCTCCCTTTCTTTGAGTTACCTGGATGTTGGGGGAGGGGAGCTTCCTGGTCCAGAGGCAAAAGGCGTGGCCAAGGGCTGGAGCAACATTTATGCTGGAGCAAACTCATTGGGAAGGACCAAGTCTGCTGACATCATGGGGGGGATTTGGGTTTAGTTACTTTGATTTGTGTTTAGTTTAATGTGGCAGCCATTTTGTTTACCCCCTTTGTTTCCTATGGTTTGGCCAAACCCCTATATAAGTGCTCCCTTTGTCTCATTTTGGCAGGTCTGTTTGTTAAGTTGACACTCACTGTTTGTTTAGTTTATTTAGTGTTATATTAAGTTGACCTCTTTTATAGGCCTAATTCTTAATATTGTTGGTTTGTAATTTTGAACAACTTTCTTTGGGTAAAATAAAAACCCCACTTTTCTTTAAATTAATCCTGCGTTGTGAGCCTTTACTGCTTGGTCCCTGACACCATCTGCTTGAAACAGTTTAGTTCCCTTATCGATAAAGCAGAGTGCTCTTCTGTGAAGGCTTTAGGGCAAAGCATTTGGGCAAGGGAGGCTTATTCATCAGACCAGTATATCCTGTGTACTGTTAGCCACAATGAAAAGTGTCAACGAGTCAGATGGCAAAATGGCTGGCAGGCAGCCTTTGCAATGTTAGCAGTAGCATTCTGCAACATTTATACAACAACAAAGCAAATCAAATTCAGTTAATTAAAATTTTGGAGTTGTTACCTCGATAAAACACTTTTTCCATGATTGTTTTCAGTGGTGAGAATCATAATAAACAAATGAATCACTTCTTTTAGTTTGTTAATGGATGTTAATAAAGAGGCGTGACCACTTAGCTATGCTACCATTAGCTATGCAACTGTTTACCTTTATTTTCAAGAGCAGATCAAAATCAGCTAAATTTTGGGTTGATGGATGAAATAAAATCACTGTATTTGCACAATTAAAAGAAACAAAAATATCTGTTAAGAATATAGTTTTACTTTGTAGAAATACTCGCTCTGGTCCAAAATTTTGTAGTAGATGGCAGTAGGCTCATGAGCAATACCTGATATTTGCCACCTGCCAAAAAAGAAGAATCAGCCCTTCTGGGTGTAGTGTATAACAAAATAACAGCAGTTTGGCAGTCATACTACATACTACTACAAAATACAGCTGTTGTAGGAGTAGTTTGCCGTGTGCTGTTCCAAAAACAGCTGTGGTAAAGAGAATGAACAGAAGGTCAAACCGAGCTGAACGTCAAATCGAGCATCTGAACAGGGAAACGTGATTTAAGCAGCTCAGAATGTGTCATGGTTGTTGGTGCTAAACAGTCTGGTCTGAGTATTTCAGAGGCTGTGGATCTACTGGGACTGTCATGCACACTTATCCCAAGGATTTATGAAAAATGGTCTGTAAAAGAGAAAAGATCCAGTTAGTTAGTCCTCAGGGACCTTGCTGATACCAGAGGTCAGAGGAGATTTTCCAGAATGGTTTGGTTTATAAAAAGGCAGCAGTAAGTCGAATGACAACTTGTTATGATCAAAATATGCAGAGGATCATTGCCAAACCAACTGCCTGTTAAATCCTGAAGCAGGAGGTGCCACTCCATGTTCTGCTTTACTGTTGGGGACTGAGATAATCAGGGAGATTAACACAGACAGAAGAGCCCCAAGAAGCACGTTAAAAATCAAGCCCAAAAAAACCCGACCCGCAGCTGTGACATAGGAGATTTGCTTGAGACTTTAGGAAAAACAGGCCCTTAGACACTTGGAACGAGCGGACTTGGCAATACTGCTCTTGTCTAATGTGGGCAGCTGAGAAGGCAGCATCAGTGTCAGATCTGTTCATGCTGCATGAAAGAGGAACTAACTTTTCTTTCCACATTTTCAGCAGTAGTGTGTTACTTTACTTTTTACCCGAAAAAGTAGTTATATTGTGTGATGTGTTACATACAACACTTGTAATGGTGTAACAGTGTGAAGGACTTTTTCTTGTCACACTTGGGAACAAACTAAGCATAACTGCAAAGCCACAGCCTGAAATTCATATTCTAACCATTCCAGTCTACATCGCCTGACAGCTACTTCCAGCTCCAGGTCGCAAAACTCAAATCATCTCAAATTGTTCTCTCACTGGACCCTATTGACCCCCACAGTCACCAGATTTCAATCAAGTGGGGCACCTTTGCAATACTGTGAAACGAGAGATTGGAAACATGGATGTGCAGCCTACACCTTGCACCTTGTTGGATCACCAGCCCCGATAATTAAGGCAGTTCTGATGGCAAAAGGGGTCCAGTGAGTACAAGTAAAGGTAACCTAATAAAGTGGCCAGTGAGGGTATATAAATAACATGACATAGTTAAAGAAGAAGCTATTTTCCATTAGAGATCATTCCTCATAAGACTTAAAGCTTATAAAATTTAAAGAAAAAAATACAAAGACAGACCATGTATCTACAAAGCATGACTTTTTTTTATAGTAATAATAAACTCAGTTGTAAAATTTGGCAGTTGGTTTTGAAAAATCTGATCATTTAAAATTGATGAAATTCATTCAGACTTGGAGTTTCTGTAATAACAGTGAGGTCTGAAAAATGAAGCAAACATGAAATGGAGATACAAGTCAGGTTTTGCCCAACTATTCTAACCTTAAATCAAATGTACAATAAAATCAGCATTTACGTTACAGTTCACTCTTGATTGAAAGGGTACAATCATAAAATTAAAGGTAATAAAACATTTCTCACACGAGTGCTATTAACAGACTAAACTGAATCAAAACCTCCATTGTATATCACAATTCAGTACTTTGCCATTTTTTCAATCATCATTTGAAGGTGACGAGGTATTCTGGGTAGGCCTGGGCATCGTGGAAGATCACAAACATGGAGGGCACCTGCGGGTCATCCACCACGCTGTCGTAGCGGTCAGTAGGGTCTGAGGCCCGAGGTGGTGGAACTATAAAGGAATCCTCACCTTTTGTGTAACGGCCCGTCAGGACACGAGCAACATACAGCCGCTTAAGGCCCATTGAGTCAGCAGGGCAAAAATGATCGGCTGAGTACTTGGCATTGACTGTGAAGTAGACCCCCTTTCCAAACCTGCCAGCTGTGACAGAATAAAAAAAATAGACATCAACTGAAATAAATGAAAGAAAGAGTGCAGCTAGAAAACAAAGTCAGAATGACAAATAAAATGATCCCTCTGAGGCAGTGATCATCGACTATATCAGACCTCATCCAAAGCTTTTCATCCAGCCCCTAAAGTATAATCACACAGAGGCTGATTAGGGTCACTGCAAATAAATTCATCTAGAGGCTGAGCTTTGTTTTATGACTGAGAAAAAAGGTCGGAATTCTGAAAAAAGGCAGGATTTTTTTTATTAAAATCACAATTCTAAAAAAAAATCCTGTCTTCCTGCTCAGAATTCTGACTTGTGGCCTTATCCCCATTTTTAAAAATAAGCTAAACTTAAAGATGTGTTATTGGTGGACGCAACCCGGGCTGCTAACTCAAGGAGTGAAGGAGCAACCAGTGGTCTTCAGACAGAACCCAATGGGAAGCCATCAAATCTGCAGTGCTAGACTTTGCAGAGCAACACCAAAAAATCTTTATGAGACTGAATCAATAATTTGACTATCATTTCCCCTTACGGGTGGTTTGCCCCAAGGTGGATTTAATGTAGTTGAAATCCCATCACTTATTGTAATTAAGTATTTCTGATAACCAATATTATTAAGTGGTGGCCCCAAATTCCCAAAGATTCCTGGTGCCTCTTCATGACACAGTGAATAGTTGTCCACTGTTCATAAATGCACAACAATCTGATATAGAAAAGGAACCTATTGTGATCCACACATCAGGTGTCTGGCTGAAAAAAAGAGATTTCTGAGTGCAAAAGCTATTTTTGGACGGGTCTGTGGTTAAAATCTAGCAGGCAGGATGCCACTGAACGCCAGCGACAAAATTAGCTATTTTATGGAAATGGGACGCAACTAATATGAGCCACAGAATAATGGTTGACAGGTTGCATCTGGTGTGATTGCACATGAATTTTTTTTTCCCTAATCTTCCCTAATCTTCTTCCATGTAACCAAAAAACTTGTGGTTTTATGGATAATTTACGAAACTCCCTATGGCAGCTGCAGGATAGGTGAAAAGGAGTGGAACTTTGATTGTTAAATAGTTTTACATTTTTGTACTTTTATTAATTTATTAAAAAAAAAGCATGATATTGGATTTTTGCCAGTACTGGATATGCTTTTATTTCTGTACTCATTACTGCAAATACTCATACCTCTCGAAAATTGACCTGTGTTCACTGAGACAGTTTGAGTTTGAAACAAATCTGAAACAAGGAAAACAAAGTTTTATTCTTTAAAGGGACTGTGAGGAGTTTTTAAGTAATTGCAAAAAAGTTTTACTTTTAGATATATGCCTGATGGAAATACACACTTTAAGATGAGTTTTATAGCATCAAAATAGGTTATCTATAAATGCTATTCCTTAGCTTCGTGGTCGGGTCAGACAGGACAGGGCTGGACCGGCCTCGATACTCAACTTCAGGAACAAGACAATTAAAACTAGAGCAAATTTATATTATTCGGACACGTCTTAGAGCACCGGCTGTAAGTAGTGATACATAGCCGGTTACAAAACTACAATATTAAGTTTTCCAAAAATTGCTTGTTGTCACACATCAAAAACTACCACTACGTATTGAGAAAGAAATACATTACCTCGTCGCTTTGCATCCTGTAAGTTGTTGAAAAAAGAAGTTGTAAAGCAATGCAGAGTTCTGAGCAGGGGCGGATCTACCATTAAGGCGAAGTAGGCGAATGCCTTAGGCCCCCAACTTGTAGGGGGCCCCCAACCAGTTGCCCCTGCCCCAGCCAACAAGGGCCAGGGCCCCTACAGCCAGCAGCACCTTCACAATTGTCATTTATAATTATATTAGTTTAGTAATAATATAAATGGCAAAACAAACAAACAAAACATCAGAATGCCAAAATCATATTATCTGCTCCCCCCATAGCCTCTACAATGGACTGTCCCATGATGACGGAAGACTGAGTAGCCAAGAAGTTATGTGGGTTTGTTTATGTGAGAACTGAGAAGCGCGAGAGTTAAAACGAAGCTAAGTTATCAGAGACGGTCGGAGAAAAGGAAAGGGCGAGAGGAAATCAAAAAATACACTGCCAAAGCCAGAGCTAGGCTAATCGTCGCAGACTGTGAGTTCCAGCGGGCTCGTGCGACTGGCTGCTCCCGAGCCAGGTGTCGCGTGCCCTGCAAAGCAGTGATGATGAAGGCGGGGTGAGTCCGCGGCCACACAGCCCCCTCCTGACAGTCCTGTTGAGCTAGTGCTGGATGATGAGCACATATGAAAAACCTCCACTCTCCTTCTGTCCCTCTCGAGCCCTCTACACATTAGTTGCTTCACATTATGTAAGTCTAAATAATTACCATTGTATAAATACAATCGCACACACTCAAATAAAAAAAATCTCACTCTAATTTGCGCAATTTAAGAGTCTGATGCGTCGCCATCGTTTCATTATAGTCATTAAAATGCATTTCTCCTTTTCTCCCTTCTGTAGCCTGTCGTCTGACTCTGTTTGCTGCGCAAGAGGCCATCCACTCTGTCCTGCACAGTCTGATCATTAAAACATTCAACAAACAAACACTGCCTTCAGTTAAACGGGGAATAACATGAATGAAACGGGCACTGATGTCAGTAAGGCTTCCACACAAAGCAGAGAAAGGAAGGAAAAGCTGAAGGACAGATATTCATCTGCTGTATTTGTGATGCACATGTGAACATTTCATCTAAATCCCTCCTGAATCGCTCTGCGTCTTTGCGCGCGCGCACCGGTTTGCCAGTGAGCACATAGACGCAGACGGACGCGCATCACAGTGACAGTGAGAGCTCATCAGTCATTTTGTGCGGTTTTATAACTCAAACAGTGTCTTGATAGCTCATATGCTCCGTTGAAGTCAACACAAAGTGTTGAAAAATGACAAATCAGCTTTTTGATAAATTAAAACTCAGCATCCTTCATCAGTCTGTGTGAGCCACTGTTTTCCCTCACTCACTATTTCTAAATTATAAATTCATCCCGAAGTTTCCTGCATCACGCATTCTCCATGATATAAGAACAATCTATTATCAAGATTCAATTACCATCCACTAGTGAAGTGGTTCTCAACCTGTGGGTGGAGGTCCATAAGTGGCTCTCAGAGCTGTTTTCAGTGAATGGTGTATAATTCAGGTCAAAATGTGGCAAATATGTCTATGGAGACCCTAAAAGGACAAACATCATAGTCAATGTGGGGCAAATTACTTAAAAAATATTAGTTACAGCTACTAGTTACTTTCCCAAAAAAGTAACTGAGGTACTAACAGAATATTCCTTCATAAATGTAATTAGTTCCCAGGTAAAGAAACTGATGTGTTACTTTTCTGAAAACTCTTTTCCTGAACTGTGTGTCTCCGTCTCTTGTTGTTACCTGCTGCAGCAGCTCTGACATCATCAGCGGAGTTCTCGCTGTTTTTGGTCTCTAGATTTTAGATTTACTAACAACAGACAAACACTTTGCTTTAGGACTTTTAATTTTTTTTCCACATTACATTTCAATTTCAAAGTCATATTTCTTCTTTTTTGTCTCTTAATTTACTTATTAAACATCCTTTTCTTTATTCAGAGGTGAAGGGAGGGGCTGCTGTTATTTATAACTCTGTTATTGCTAAACAGTCTAACCTTGTATTTTGTAACCAAAAAGACATGTCAGGGTTTTATCTAAGATTTATCTTAACCCTCTACAACTTTATCATGGAGAAAATAATAGCTACATTAGAAATAAATGTAATTCTGGCTATGAGGATTTCTTTTATGTTGAAAGACACATTTTACAGTAAAATTTAAATTTGTATTTAGAAAGGGATAAAATGATTTTAACTGCTTCTGAATTGGGTTTATACTGATAGTTTGGGGGCTCAACAAGTCCAAATGAACAGCTGCACTATTGGAACAAGCCCAAAAAACTGCCACCTACAACTCCCTATATGCACATGCAAGTTAGAAAAAGAAGGAAGTTGCTTATAATTAGCAGACCTGGCAACTCTGGCATCGAGTTTTCTCGTCTGTTTGTTAGAAGCACAACTCCTGTCTGTGTCTGACTGAGTGAGGCAGGTCGGGTAACAACTGCTGGATAATGGTGCAAAGTAGCTCGCCACATTTCACTGTCGGTAACGTTAATGGCGTTATAACGTTTGAAATAGTTGACTGCATTAGCTGTTACTGGGAAAAAGTAACAGTGTTAGTAACATTGTTATTTTTAATCCCTTTACTCCCAAAACTGATCATAGTATGTCAGAGTTTACCAAATAGAATAAACCAGACTGCACCACCTTGTACAAGACCAAACTTGGTGAGTGAGTTATTTAATTTTGATAGTTGAATGAATGAAAAAAAAAAAAAAAAAATTAAGATATACTGATACCCAATATATTAATATTGATAGATGATAGATGAATGAATGAATAAGATAAATTGATAGATAGCAAAAAAGCGAGGGGAAACACTGGCCTTTGCCTTTTCTACTTTTTTGTTTCTAAAGAACAGATGAAGAGGGCCCCTGGCTATGTTCGCCTTAGGCCCCCAAATTGCTAAGTCCGCCACTGGTTCTGAGGAACGTCCGGGCTACAACACAACAAACACACATTTGGCTTCGGTTACGTCTTTTGGTACGTTGTAGTCAGAATTAGGAATTTTCGAGTTCCGAGTTGGAAACTGCAGCTGGAACGTCCCCCGAAGTTGGAATTTCCTACATTGAACTCAGTGAAACCTCGCCACCCCCGAGTTGACAATCGAAGATGGATGCCCCCAGTGTGAACAGTTATTTAGCTCCTGTAATAATCCATTTATTTGCACTTCTGTCTGGGGTGTGTCGCTCTAGATCAGCTGTATACACAGTATTGTTAGGTTAGACTTATATTTACAAAAATGCTGCCGTAGTGATAATCACATTCTTCATATAACAACGCAGGGCGTGCTAACAACAGCTAACAATTAGATCGGCATTTTTTTTTCAGACTTCAACTGGGACGCTGATAAGTCGGAGATGATGTTACTCCCAGTTCCGAGGTTATTGGAACGCAGCATTACGACAGTCGCCGCGCGTGCTCATGGGTAGCAGAGTCTTAATGTCGCCGGTAATAGATTCTCCTCACAGTCCCTTTAAAAATCCTTTGACTTTTTAAATTTAGACATTCACTTAAAGTAGGTATAGTGGCTTCCTCCCCACTGTCTGCACATACTGGTATGAAGGGCTTGTTCAGAAGACGGGCGTTGCTGAAAGGGTGATGTTAAAGAGGTGCTCTCTGGAGAGCTGGCTCCGCCCCTGTTAGAGGAGTGGCTTTCAATTCTTGTTCAAGGCTTGTGTATAGGTGTGCCAACAGAAAAGGTGGTAAAAAAAAGTCCAAACATAGCCTTCAGCCTGTTGTGCTGACTTATTTTAAGATGCAGTACTTGATATTCCAGACACACACTCCATGGCACTGTCAAAAACATACGACTTCCCCACGATCTGCGCCTGCACTGATTAGCCCACCTGACTATATAAACAAAACCACAAGCCTATACTGTCACCTACTGGTAAAAATGAGCAAATCACACACAAGAAACAAAAACTGAATAATCTTGCACCTACAATAGGGCAAAGCATAACGGTAAATTCAAACAACCTGTCAGTATTTCACCAAATGTAAGGGATATATGGCTGATATATAGTAAAGCCATAATAGCTTTAAATATTGGCAGACAATGACATTTCTGCAAATAAAAATATTTAACCTCTAAAGCTTTCATCTGCAGATACCAATAACAAACCAATTATATTGTGCACCCCATGAAAATCCCCACACTATAGTTTGAGCATTTTTCTCATGATTCTTATGTTTCTTAGTATAAAAACAGTAAAACAAATAAAAAAAATGCCTCACCATGTGTTCCTTCAAAGACCCTGCCGAATCTGTCCTTCTCAATGCATTCGCATGCATCTGCATTTGTGCCGTGGTAAAGAGTCTTCTCCCTGAGCTCTGTCGGACCATTTTTGTCTAAAATGCGTTCCCTGCACATAGAGAAGTCCCTCCAGAGGTAGACGTTCTGCATTCGCTCAATCTGAGAGAGAAAACAAACTGATCAGTGACTTATTCTTAATCATAATAAGCCAGAGAGCTCAAACAACACTGTTGTTGAGTCCAACTGATCTTGGACATTGGAAATTCAACAGCCTATGGTTTCGTGAGATGACACATTAAGCTCATTAAGTTTATATACATGGACTATATGTATATTATATATATAAATGTAAACTTTAAACAGGCACTCAGGCTCTAAGAGAAAAGACACTTTGTGAACAGTCTTGGATTTTCATGGTAAATAAAGACCAAACTCACTGACTTGCACAGCATCCTCTTTTACATCTTCACATGAACTTTGTCTAATTAGATCGAGCATAATTGCTCTGTATCATGATTTGGGTGTGAATCTTATCATATTGCATTGTGAAATGCCACACATGTATCTTTAACATATCTGATTGGAGACATTGTATCCAACTGCGTATCGTATCGTATCTATACTTTAGATGGCAAACCCTAGCATATATATTTATGTGTGTGTGTCTATTACTACTGGTGGACATTCAGCTAACGTGTAGCCTTGTCAATGTCATCTCGAGAACTCACCCATCCTCTACGACCTCTAAGAACTTTTTAGTGTAATGCATGTTTTTCAGGTAGCATACTCACTTTGCAAATGTTGTATGTAGCTGTCTGTTTGAAGCCCCGAGCCACTGTCAGGTACTCCTTAGACTGAGGCTGAAGCTCCACCTTTTTGAAAAGTTTGTCTCCCATTGGCTCCCAATTCTCTGGCAAATCAAAGGTTAAAGTAAGAGACACACAAGTTATGGTAGGATTGTAGCACAAAAGTATGGTAGTATACAGTATATTCAATGTGGAATCCAAGGCTCTATTTGGATGACATGAGTCTAACTTCCTAAAGACCACAATACACAAAGATTCAATGTGTGCTGGTCAATATCTTGCTAGTTAAATGGTTCGCAACATTGGTGCAAAACAGGATGCTAATTATGCTTTTACTATGCATAGGTATTTTAGGAAATGATTTAAAGCACCCAGGATACTATGAAATACGTTAAAGAACAGAGTAAAACTATATTTCACCGAAGAATTCACAGTGTCAGAAGTGACCATGAAAAAGAACCTGTTGGCCACTTGTGCATGAGTGCAAGAGCGTAATCTTATTACTTATTAAAATCTCTCAGCTGAATGACTTTTATCCAAAATATGACATACCTGCTTCAGATTTGATTCTTTTAACTTTGTAGGTGGAGCCTGTTGACCTATCTGTGGCCTCTTTCTTCTTAAGGTCTACTTTAACAGTCTTCCCGTTCGGTGCTGTTATCTTAGTTGACAACTTTTTGTTGGTGTGAGCATCCTCCAGCAGGAAGTTTTCATGCAGACTTAAGTCTTTCCAAGCGCCATTTTCCTCCCGAATGGACCACTGGACATGAAGAGCCAACATTGCTTCTACTTTCTCACGGTGATCCTCATCCAATGCCTTTTTAGTCCCCTTGCTTACTAGTTGAATGACACTCAAAACATCCTCCTTTAAGCCTTTGAGAACATAGACCTCTCCTGAACCTTCCCGGCCTCGAGCCCCAGCTCTAGCAGCATTTCCCGCTCTGTTTCCAGCCAAACCTTCAGGTCTTTGACGGCTCTGATGCTCTTGACTTATCCCAAAGGCTCTGACTTTACACTGCACCGCCTCCAGCTCCATGGGCTCCAGCCTGGAAAAGTCTAGCACATCCAGCTCTCTCTCCACCAGCTGCTTCTGCAGGGAACCCTCCAGCTCCTTCTTGATGGTCTGGATGGCGCCTGGACCGCCACAATGGATCACACTAAGCACTGCTGGGGGTGGCTTGAAAGAGAGGTAGGTTTGGTTTTCTTGGCTTACTGAGGAAGGGGAGGCTTTTTTAACCTTGTTTTGCCACTTCTTGAGCTTTTGTTTAGCTTTTTCTGAAACATAAAGTGAACATGGCATTTGATTAAATACAGTGCTTTACACCAAGCTGAGCAAGTGCTTCCTAACTCCAATGTCCCTTCATAAGAGTAATATGTAGCATGATGCATCTCAAAACTAACATATATATATATGTATATATATATATATATATATATATATATATATATATATATATATATATATATATATATATATATATATATACACATACACATATACATATATATATACATACACATATAGATACATATATATACATATATCTATACACACACACACACACACACACACACACACATATATATATATATACATACACATATAGATACATATACATATACATATACACACACACACACACACACACACACACACACACACACACACACACACACACATATATATATATATATATATATATATATATATATATATATATATATATATATATATATATATATATATATATATATATATATATATATATATACATATATTTATATATACACAGTGGGTATGGAAAGTATTCAGACCCCTTTAAATTTTTCACACTTTACAACACTGCAGCCATTACCTAAAATCAATTAAATTCATTTTTCCTCATTAATGTATACAAAGCACCCCATATTGACAAAAAGACACAGAATTGTAGAAACTTTTGAAGATTTATTAAAAAGAAAAACTGAAATATCACATGGTCATGAGTATTCAGACCCTTTGCTCAGTACTGAGTAAGAGCACCCCTTTGACCTTATACAGCCATGAGTCTTCTTGGGAGTGATGCAACACGTTTCTCACACCTGGAATTTGGGATCCTATGCCATTCCTCCCTGTAGATCCTCTCCAGTTCTGTCAGGTCGGGTGGTGAACAGTGGTGGACAGCCATTTTCAGGTCTCTCCAGAGATGCTCAGTTGGGTTTAAGTCCGGGCTCTGGCTGGGCCATTCGAGAACAGTTACAGAGTTGTTCTGAAGCCACTCCTTCATTATTTTAGCTGTGTGCTTAGGGTCATTGTTGGAATGTGAACCCTCGACCCAGTCTGAAACCCTGAGCACTCTGTAAAAGGTTTTCGTCCAGGACATCTCTGTATTTGGGCACATTTATCTTTCCTGTAATTACAACCAGTGGTCCTGTCCCTGCAGCTGAAAAACACCCTCACAGCATGATATTGCACCACCATGCTTCACTGTGGGGTTATACTGGGCAGGTGATGAGCAGGGCCTGGTTTCCTCCGCACATACCTCTTAGAATTAAGGCCAAAAAGTTAGATATTGGTCTCATCAGACCAGAGAATCTTATATCTCATAGTCTGGGAGTCCTTAATGGGTTTTTTTGGTGAACTCTATGCAGGCTTTCATGTGTCTTGCACTGAGGAGAGGCTTCTGTCGGGCCACTCTGCCATAAAGCCCTGACTGGTGGAGGGCTGCAGTGATGGTTGACCTACATGAACTTTCTCCATCTCCCCACTGGATCTCTGGAGTTCAGCTACAGTGATCTTTGGGTTCTTCTTTTCCTCCTTCACCAAGGCTCTTCCCCCCGATTGCTCAGTTTCTGTTCCCGTCATCCAAAACTTCTTCCATTTAAGGATTATGGAGGCCACTGTGCTCTTAGGAGCCTTAAGTGCAGCAGAAATTCTTTTATAGCCTTTGCCAGATCTGTGCCTTTCCACAGTTTTATTTCTGAGTTCTTCAGGCAGTTCCTTTGACCTCCTGCTTCTCATTTCTTCTGACATGCACTGTGAGCTGAAAGGTCTTATAGAGACAGGTGTGTGCTTTTCCTTATCAAGTCCAATCAATACAATTAAACACAGCTTGACTCCAATGAAGGTGTCGACCCATCTCAAGGATTATCTGAAGAAATGGACAATGCCACAGTTAAAAAAACAAGTGTCACAGTAAAGGGTCTGAATACTTATGAACATGTGATATTTCAGTTTTTCATTTTTAATAAATCTTCAAACATTTCCAATATTCTAAAATAATTGATTTTAGGAATGAAAAAATAAAAAAAAAAAAAGGAAACATAATATAACAACTAATTATATATATATATATATATATATATATATATATACTATTTATATATATATATGTATGTGTATCTATATGTATATATATATATATATATATATATATATATATATATATACAGATATATATAGATATATATATAGATATATATACATATATATATATATATACACACATATATATATATATATATATATATATATATATATATACATATATATGTGTGTATATATATATATGTATATATATATATATATATATGTATATATATATATATATATATATATATATATATATATATATATATATATATATATATATATATATATATATATATAAATATATATATATGTATATATACACACACACACACACACACGTTCAGAAGCATATCTAGCAGGTGATTGGACAATTAATCTGTCAATCACATTCACTATGGTTTAATTGTGGCTCTGTGGTCAGCATGAAGCCGGACTCTCTGGTGATGGTGTAACAATTCACCTATTTTTCAAGGGACTAAAGCTACAACTAAACTATCAGGTCACGGGAGGATCCTATCACATCAGCAGGAATGAAATAAAGACAAAAAATGACATGCTTTTGGCCTGAATAAACCGGATTTTTATTCACGCCGGCAACAATGAAAGCCACCACCCCATGCTCGAGCGCTTCCCCATTTTTCACACCGATTACAATGTACCAATCACAAGTGACAATCCATACAAACAAAAACCTATTACCAACACACCTCTCCGACGAATTCCCCAAAGTTCCAGCAAGCACAGCAAACAGTCCTAAGAGTTTGTCGAGCGCTGCACCAAGTTTATACTCACGGTACCCCGTAAACTCCTCAGTCCGTCTGGAGATGATCCCAATGTCCAGCAGCTTCCACGGAGGGTTTTAATCCACAAACGCCAGAACACGCATTATAATTCCAAATACATATCCCACAAGAAAACGTTTCTCCGCAGCCTTGACAACGCTGGCATTAATCCCAGTCGGCGTGTGATGTCACTCCAGCATTTTCTCCCAGCCGCGAGTGCGTCCAGTCCCCATTTATAGCTGTATCCATGGAGACTGGCGCAAACAGTTTGTACTTTCATTAGTAACATTAAACATTATGGACCAGTTTTAACTCAAATATGGCAACAGATAAATTTCACCTCTGCTGAGTGATTCAGGCCTCTGTAAGGACCTTAGTGGTCTTTACAATGGTGGCAGAGAAGAAGACTTGAGACAAAGTGCTGGACAAAATGGATACTGCCAGTCACCCACCGCACACTGTCATCAGCCAATTTCATAATCATTCAATAAAAAAATGTCTACGTCTGATAAAACTGCTGCTGAAGCTGTTAGCATTGATGCTAATCTTGGTCAAAGCAGCCATCTCTTCCTGCTGTCAAGGACTCTGATTGGGTTGTTCTGCTTTGGGCTGCTCACAATCGTTGTAGACTGGAGCTTGGTAAGACGGGTCAGCCTGATTACAGACACTGAATCTGGTGGATCCATCTGCACTGTTAGGTTATTTGTTAAATAGGTTTGTTAAATAACCTTACAAAGCAGATGGGTTAGCCAGATTTCAAGTCTGTTATCAGGCAGATCTGTCTTTCAAAGCTTTAAGTTGAATGAGTTAACAGAAAATGGTTGGGCCTCATCAAAACCTTTTCATGACAAAGAAGCAGTAGTATGAACCTGGTTTAGTTGAGTTAACAGTGAGAAGCTACCTGAAGCTTCTGGCTAGTTAAAAATGAATCTGACAGAAAAAATACTCAAGCAACCACCCTCCAGTTTTCCTTGAGAAGTCCTGCCCTGCCCAATCTTTTTTTACAGGATGTTTCATTGATGAACATGAAATACTGTATATCCCATGGATTTATGAAACAACCAATCAGATGAAAGGTTACTAGGCACAATCCATGACGGAAAACCATAACAATCAAGTAAAGTTGAGTGGAGTCAAGCAGATATCATGCAGTAAAAAGTCTAAATAAATCTGAATGTGACTTGATAATACCAGGACCAATGTACACTGAAACAAACCTGGCAACTTGTGATGAGGGGTGTCAGTTAGTCCAAGACGTAACTCAAGCTCTGATCTGGAAAAAAAACACAATACAGGACAGCAATTTAAAAAATATATTGCATCGCTGACTTGGACAGTATGTTGATGACATAGTTGGGTTCATCTCTGACCTAAAAGCCTGAAAGATGGGTTGCTCCAGGATGACAATGCGGATCAGTGAGAGAGAACTTGGTTTCAAGTCTGTTATAGCTGCCGTCATACCATCCAGCATGGCTTTACAAGCTTTGACAAAGTCCAAGCGAGCAGCACCTTATAAATACAATGACAGTTAATAGTCTTCATTTGTTATGAGTAAAAGTTCAATGTTTATATTATCTACAAATACAAACTGTTGATCTACAGGTTATTCATTGTTAAACAGGTTGTCTCACTCCTATTCTTATGAGTCTGTTTAATTGACCCATTATTATGGCCTCATTATTATGGCCTCCTTATAATGAGACTTAAGTTTTCTATTCTTTGTGTTAATCCTAACAAATGAACGCACTTTTCACAATGTTTTAAGCTTGGATGTAATCAGTAAGAGTGAAAAGCTAACAGTAAGCTACTTTAGAACTACAGCATGGCCGTTCAACTTAAAAGAAACTACAATATTTTAAATGTAAAACATTTATTGTGACCTCTTGTTTGAGGGTTTCCTCATAAACAAGTGACCTGATCAAATTGATGTTCATGGCCGTGGCAATACTGAATGAACCGATGGCAGTTTGTCAATGGGGGGCGCTGGGGCACAGCCCCCTCCAAAATTTGACAGAGGAAATCGACTTTAAAACAACATGTGTCATTAAATTACAAAACAGTAATGCATAAAAACACATATTTTAACACACAGTAATAGTCCGTCAGCAGCACATGTCACCATTCAATAACAGGGGTTTACATTTTTTTAAGTAGTAACTATGTTGTGAATACATAGCATATATATGGCGATGTGTCAACCAAGTAAGTCAATCTATGTCCTTTTTTTGCTCAGCATGTGCCCTGAGGCATCTTTGGGATTGGCTGCTTAAACTTTGTCTGCACACTCCCACTTTGACTGACAGTGAATTTGCATTATCCTGGTCTTTCTTTTCCTCATGTGACTGGACCAAGATCGCTGTCAATCATGTGAACATGTCATTGCAGCAGTGCGGGATTTACTCATGCCATTTACTCATTCTGCATCCACTACGGCGTGTGAGATGGACGAATGCTCCCATACTCCAGAGAGGGTTCAGGTACTCAGTTCAGAGAACCACCAGAGGATCACAGAAGAGGAAAGATTGTATTGGAGAAAAAAATCATTCAGAGGCTCCACTGATGATTAGATTATGATGTTTTTTACCGAGTACAAATAACATTATTCAGGGCAATAAAATCAATTTTCCATCACACATGGCAATAAACTATTGATTAGAGGCCACAAACTGAGTTTCCATGAGGATATAAATTCTTCGTTCAGTAGAACATTATACTTTAGCAGACTTAAGTTTTAAAAAATCTATATAGGTTTTTTTTTTTTTTTTAATTCTGGCATATTTAAAACAACATAATTTCAGAAGGAATTGGAGCTTTTAATGGGTGGACAAGTTTGTTTTTACCCCATTAGAAATTCCTTTTCAATTTAACTGACAAAACTGATACATTATTTTGTTGAAATTATATAAAGGTACCTAAAATATATGTAAAAATAATGGCAAAGCAGGAACCATGAACACCAATGAAAAATAAAAATGAACACACAAAGTCTACAGTACAAAGAAATATACTTAACATAAGACAAATTGTAATTCTAATATTAAACATGTGCATGCAGAAATTGCAGAGGTTTATTGCACTGCTCATTAAAGCTAGGGTTGGTAATCTGATTTAGACACACTTTTTGTAATACTGGTTAAAATGGTCTTTATAATCAATCCCGATGGCAATCAATTCATAATGTGTTCTTAAACCAGAGCGAAAAATATCTGCTATCTACAGCAGGAGTAAAACAGGGAAAACACCAACCAATAATCATGCCGGGACACCTGTTTTTAAACTAATCAAATCCCATCACCATTCTGCCTGCCTGCTGCGCGTGCATTTTCCCGGCGTGCACGGACTCTGTGCGTGTAGCATTAAAGATTTAAGTCGTCGCATCAATGAAATCACAAAAACATACAGAACTGATTTCTGACCCAAATTTACAATCTAAAAATCAGCAAGAAAAAAAAATCCCTCTAACACATGAATTAAGTGCAGGAATGACATGGTGGACATGATGGAATAATGGAATATTGTGATGTTTCAAATATGGATTACATCCCATTATTTGTCAAGCACTTTATGATGCATTTGAATGTATGAAAGGGGATATACAAGTGAAGTTTATATTGCAGGGCGATGCACAATAACAGCGGGACAGTTAGTGCACCGCTCCTGCAGATCACACAGGAAATAAATGGCTCCAATATATCACACAGGTAGATGATTCCGGGCCAGGAGAACAGGTACCTCTCATAGCGCGTCGTCAGGTTGATCTCGTGGGTCAAATCGGTATTGTGGCACTCTTTCTCATCTTCATGCTCGTCTCAAGAGTTGTGCGTCTCCTCCTACCGGGTTCAGGAGAAGAGGGCAGGCCATTGATTTGGAGAAGCTGATTGGCCAGTTCGAGGGTCATTTCGCAGGATCAGATTCAACCTCCAACTTATCCTTGTCCGGAGCAGGTTTGCCATTCAGAGTAAGTCACCATGGTGATCTACCCCAATAAGAAATGAACCGGCTTCGTGCTATCGATAAATCAGGGTTAACCCTGAAGTTATCTCAATAAGACACTAATCCTGCTTCATGCTATAGGCCTCAGGAAGACGAACGATGAACCAACACTGAGGACTGAGAACACAGACTAAATACACAGGGGAATCATCAGGCACAGGTGAGACAGTCACACAGGTGGATGGAATCATCATCATCGGAGAGACACAGAAAGAAGGGCAGGAACACACCACGAGTAACACAAGGATTTCAAAATAAAACAGGAAACACGAGACAAGACACACAACCAGTAACTTAACTAGGAAGAGCAGAATCAAGAAAGCAAAAGGAAAACACAAGACGTTTAACCAAGGAACAATGGACAAAACAAAACTAAATAGCCAAAACAGGGAGTACCATGACAAAATGTAGTACCAAAACGCTCCAGCAGATGGAAACAGATTCCTGTAATGCAATTTTTTTTTTAACTTTTTAAAATTTGAAGTTGTTTTTCCTGTTTGTTTTTTTTTGTTTTGTGCGTACATTTACTCTTAACCCAAAAACTATATCACACAGTTTGACCTTAAGTTTTAAAACATTAGTTTAGTGGTACATAAAATTGTGTTTGTGTTTACAATCTTGAGCCATGAGACAAGTATCAAATAAAACACTGTTCAATTGACACAAGAAAAGTTCTTAAAGTAATTGTAAAAATAACAGAAGTTACAGCTTTATTTTCTTGGAGCAGGTTAAACTTTGGCTGTTTCATTGATTTTTTCAGTAAAAAATGATGTTAGCTTTTATTATTTTTATAGCTCTCCTGTAGCTCTACGCCATATTGAGGGACCGATTACCCTTCACTGACCATCTCATCCGTGCCACTTAGCTGCAAGGTCACAGGTTCATGTTCAGGTTCCTGAACATTTCTTGAAGGCTGACCCAATGCCGAATGGACGCAAGCTAAAGACAGAGCAACGTCTTTATCTACTGAAAGGAGAAGATCAAGACTTGCTGTGGTGCTGTGGACCTTATCCAGTTGTTCATAGAAAGTAATAGGTATTTTCAGAGACAGTCACTCTGCTGAAGATCCTCATCATCACACCCATGACCACTGCAGAAGCTTCTCAAACTTGACAAGATTCAAAACTTTCCTTTGAAACACCATAAACCAGGACAGACTAAATGCAATTGCCATATTGTCAATGGAAGAGAGACTGGAGACTGAGATGATGGACTTCAGTCAGAGGGTCACTGAGAAATTTGCAGCCCAGAAGGAAAGAAGGGAAAAATCTCTGTTCAAATAACACACTGTTCAAAGTAGGTTGCATTGTGATTATATATTTGTTTTAGTTTTTTTTCCACTGTATTATGGAGTGCTTCTTTAGTTTGTTTCCTCCAAAGCTGCGCCCCTCTTAAAATTTGAAGCACCAGCTGCCACTGGTATGAATGACTGATTATTCAAAAACAATTAGAAATTTCTGCTGTCGGTTCCACAACCTTTTTTGTACTCCTTGTTAGCAGTTAGTTAGCAATTGCCATTTTCAACAACCAACAACTTAAGTTACAAAAGCAGAAAACATCAAAAGTATTTTATCATTTAAAACTAAACACCAGGCTTATCAAAAGGATGCTTCCTGGAAAGGGCGAAACTTGACAAAGGGTCATCTGACTGATGAACACACACAGGTCTATTTAATTAGTACTCACCTGTATTTACAGCAGGAAAAGCAGCTGAGCTGTAGCCTTTCCTCTCACAGTGCTGCAATATCTTCTTGCAGCTGTCTCGAATGAGGTCTGGATTTGACTTAAAACTAGCATGAATGATTTCTGTACAGCGGAGCCGGCCAGGTCCTGTGATGCAGTAATAATTTGGTGGAACGCCCACTGGCAAAAGGAAAAAGACAAACATGAGTTTCAAATATAATGTTAAGTTGGATTTGTGTACAGCTATGCTGATGCTTTACCTACACACATGGACAAAGATTGTTGGTACCTTTCTGTTAAAGAAACAAAAACCCACAATGGTCACTGAAATAACTTGAAACTGGCAAAAATATAAATGAATATGAATAAAAACTTACTGTAAATTAACCAGGGTCAAACAGGGGTTTGAATTGTCGTTCAACAGAGTAATTTTAAAAAACAAAATAATGAAACTGGCCTAGACAAAAATAATGGTACCCTTAACTTAATAGTTTGCTGCACAACTTTTTGAGGCAATAACTGCAATCAGCAGATTTCTTTTACTGTCAATAAAACTTCTGCACCTGTGAATATATATGTATATATATCTATATCTATCTATCTATATATATCTATATATATATAGATATATATATATACACACACAAATATACATATACAAATATACATATATGTACATATATACATACATATATATATGCATATGCATGCATATATATACATACATATATATACACATATACATAAATAAATAAATAAATAAATATATATATATATATATATATATATATATATATATATATATATATATATATGTATATATAAACATCCATACACATACATATATACTAAGGGTGCAACAATACATGTATCTGTATTGAACCGTTCGATACAATGGCCATGGTTCGATACACCCTATGAACCGAACAATACGCTATAATGTATTTATTTATTTGATCAATTTCTGATGAGGCGCTGTTCACTGAAAGTTCAGTGAATCTGTGTTTGACAACTCTGGGCTGCATTGTCGAGCACAGATCCGCTGAGCTGCGCGCGCAGCACCTCCCCTTTCATTCGGCCAAGCTGCTGAGACAGAAGACGCTACATATGCTACGGCGCTGCAACATGGCGAGTGCTTTACCTTCAGCTGAAATTGAAGACCCTCCACTGTCATTTAGATCTGGCGTTTGAGACTACTTCGGCTTCCGTGTTAAGTATGACCCTGATGGTAAGCGTGTCGTGGACAAAAACACAACAGTATGTCGGAATGAAACACGATGCTAAGGGGGGGAAAACAACAAACGCCGATATCATCCCGGTGTGAAAACAAGTGGAACAGACAGAAACAGCAGGCAGCACACATGCTACAGACTTTACCTGGGTCATTTAGACAGCCATTAGCACATGATTCAAAGAGGGCAGAGGAAATCGACCGGGCGATAGCTACATTTATTGCCGTCGACATGAGACCCTTTTCTGCTGTGGATAACGACACTTGATACACGTATAGCTGGTTCTTTGTAATATTTACTCTGCTGCTAAGAATGCACCACATAAGATGGGTGACTTCTCTATTAGATACATTTAATTTTTACTTATTCTTATTTTTACATGGTATATAATTGCTTTTTTTTTTTATCTCTAACAGTGCAATACACTTCATTCCACGTAAATATTTGTCAGTAGTTATAGGTCACTTTTAACTGACAGTGTTAATCGATATTTCTTGCATAGCCCTTGTATTCATTTTAATTTTTAATACTATTTATTCTGGCCCTAATAACATTCATATTTTTATACACTTATTCATTTACAATATCACTGTATGTTGCTACAATCCAGGAAGCCAATGAAACGAAATTTCATTCCAAGTGCACTGCTGTGTAATTTGAGTAATGACAATAAAGGAAGTCAAAGTCTAAGTGATGTTTCCGTTTTTATGATTCTAAGTATGCACTGAAGAATGTGCCTGGTTTAGCTGCAAGAATAACATTTAATTCCATTTAATGAAAATGTACTCTGAGTTACAACAAATGTTGGTTATTTTAATAAACCACAAGTAAAAAAGGCAGTGAAATTTCTCAGATTTTGTATCGAAAAAGTATCGAACCTTGACAGAAACGTATCGAACCGAACCGTGAATTTTGTGTACTGTTGCACCCCTAATATATATATCTATATATTTGGCACGTTGTGTAAATCGTAAATAAAAACAGAATACAATGATTTCCAAATGCCTTTCAATGTATATTCAATTGAATACACAGCAAAGACAAGATACTTAACGTTCGAACTGGTAAACTTTGTTATTTTTTGCAAATATTAGCTCATTTGGAATTTGATGCCTGCAACATGTTTCAAAAAAGCTGGCACAAGTGGCAAAAAAGACTGAGAAAGTTGAAGAATGCTCATCAAACACTTATTTGGAACATCCCACAGGTGAACAGGCTTATTGGGAACAGGTGGGTGCTATGATTGGGTATATAAGTAGCTTCCCTGAAATGCTCAGTCATTCACAAACAAGGATGGGGCGAAGGTAACCACTTTGTGAACAAATGTGTGAGCAAATTGTCCAACAGTTTAAGAACAACATTTCTCAACGAGCTATTGCAAGGAATTTAGGGATTTCATCATCTACGGTCCGTAATATCATCAAAAGGTTCAGAGAATCTGGAGAAATTACTGCACGTAAGTGGCAAGGTCCAAAACCAACATTGAATGCCAGTGACCTTCGATCCCTCAGGCGGTACTGCATCAAAAACCGGCATCTACCGTGTAAAGGATATCACCACATGGGCTCAGGAACACTTCAGAAAACCACTGTCAGTAACTACAGTTCGTCTACATCTGTAAGTGCAGGTTAAAACTCTACTATGCAAAGCCAAAGCCATTTATCAACAACACCCAGAAACGCCGCCGGCTTCGCTGGGCCCGAGCTCATCTAAGATGGACTGATGCAAAGTGGAAAAATGTTCTGTGGTCTGACGAGTCCAAATTTCACATTGTTTTTGGAAAATGTAGTCGTCATGTCCTCCGGACCAAAGAGGAAAAGAACCATCCGGGCTGTTATAGGCGCAATGTTCAAAAGCCAGCATCTGTGATGGTATGGGGGTGTGTTAGTGCCCAAGGCATGGGTAACTTACACATCTGTGAAGGCACCATTAATGCTGAAAGGTACATGCAGGTTTTGGAGCAACATATGTTGCCATCCAAGCAACGTCTTTTTCATGGACGCCCCTGCTTATTTCAGCAAGACAATGCAAAGCCACATTCTGCACGTGTTACAACAGCGTGGCTTCGTAGTAAAAGAGTGCAGATACTAGACTGGCCTGCCTGTAGTCCAGACCTGTCCCCCATTGAAAATGTGTGGCGCATTCCACCCAAAAAGCTTCAAAAATTGGTCTCCTCAGTTCCCAAACGTTAACTGAGTGTTGTTAAAAGGAAAGGCGATGTAACACAGTGGTAAAAATGCCCCTGTGCCAACTTTTTTGCAACGTGTTGCCACCATTAAATTCTAAGTTGATGATTATTTGCAAAAGAAAATAAAGTTTCTCAGTTTGAACGTTAAATATCTTGTCTTTGCAGTGTATTCAATTGAATATAAGTTGAAAAGGATTTGCAAATCATTGTATTCTGTTTTTATTTACAATTTACACAACGTGCCAACTTCACTGGTTTTGGGTATTGTTTTATAAGTATATGTTTTTAAGCCCCCTGCTCAACTTACCTCTGGCTAACTCTGCTTGAACACTATGCCCTGCTGCAGTCAGAATGGCTTTAGACACACCTGCAGAATTGATGTGAATATACAGAACAATCAATGAAAAGAGTAACCAAAGCAAAAATGAAGGTGCTTCAGTCATCAGCATTTACAATTCAGTCAAAAAAAAGCTTTAGAATAAATGAATCACAGTACCTGAATGGCCTTTGAAGGCTGTTGTGTTGACAATCACATCAGTTGTTTCACGAGTGATGTCACCATTGACCATCTGAAACTTGACTCCACCCAGCATGGCAGTGACCTCTACATCAGTCATAGAGACGTGGCGGTAAAAGGAAGCAGAATTTATGCTAGTGAAAAGTGAACTCAAGACCTTGCATGTCTGTAATTCATCCAGACTTGTAAGATAAACAATTGACCCTTTGTTGGCTCTCTGATTGGTTCACAGACCAGCTAATCAGAATCAAAGAGCCCCTTCTCCAACTAACTCTCAAGGTGCGTACACACCAGACACTACTTGTACTACCTCCGCGATTACTCTCCATGCAAAGTTAATGTACAGCCGCGATGGGGCGGGGTTAACCCTCCTGCGATGTGACAGCCGCTTTTCACACTACCACATAGCTTGTCTCGCGACATGAAAGTAAAAAAAAGTTGATCAATCAGCAGGTGTGTGCACGTGTGACGGTACCCTAGACAGACAGTTATTCATCCGGACTATAAAGTAACAATCCATGTCCGTGTGGGAAACATTAGTCAGTGAGGACATTAGTTCTGCCTAGACGGACCGCGGGAAACTCACAGATGATGCTGCTGCAGGGCATCAGCTGCAGTGTTTTGTGTTTGATAAGTGAATGAAAAGGATACAGCTGGAATAATGTCTGTTTATACATCCTATTATATCATATATGATATGATCACGGTGAAACTCGAGCGGACGTGACGTCACCAGGCCACGTCCGATGGCAACTGTGACCAAATTGACGTATTTATGGATGCGCGACGCTACGTCAGTGGGCGACGCGATTTTGGTAGCTGGGTCGCTTGCGGTGTGAACGCAGCATCAGTCTCATGACTAACTTTAAATTGGCAGGATAAATTGGATGAGATATTTTATTCTGCATTTAAAAAAATAGTGGAGGCTGTCTGAGGCCCTACAACACATAACGGTTCATTCCATACTGGTTGCTTGCATGCAGAGACACTGAAAAGGGGAGAATCTGGAGGATCTTCAGGCCCCATGATTGACAGGGACACAGAAAGGCCCATAATACAACTATAATACTGACAAAAAAATCACACTCTGTAATAAACTTACAATTACACATATATTTTATTTACAATGTATTGGTAAAAGGAAGTGTTTTTTGATTGACAAAACATTTCTCAAGCAAAACACTGAAAACACCTTTCCCATATCAAGTAACTGTCATGTTATTCTTTAAAAATATGTGAATGATAGTCAAAAATATCATTAAAATGCAGTTTTATGTAAAACAGTTACACCATTTTCCGCAGATCCCCTTATGGGAGGGGCTGAAATCCCTTCCAGTGCCCCTGCATGCTGAATCTGAATGCTATACAGTACCTACGCAAAATAAGACATTCTGTGTAGAAAGTCTTCCTGCCATGTATGTGTCAAACTTTTGGTTGGCTCCACCAAATCTCACTCCAAGGTTTTCAAACAAGTTGGCAGCCCTGGTACTGAGACATTGAGATATGTACAAGAGAAATGCAATTTAATGAAATGAATGAAAAAATAAATTCTGTTGTGAACATTTGCCAAGTGGTTGGAGGTTTGTCCATGTCATTTTGAGAATGTAAATTCTGTTTCAAGAAATGAGCCAAAACAAAGGAGAAAAGTGTAACAGCCAACTAAGACACAACGTAAATAGGCAAACGTACAAAGGTTTCGAGAGCTTTAACACTGATAATATTTGTTTTTGAAAGTTTTAGTGAAAATAATGAAAACATTTTGTTGATGTGCTAATGCAGCTCTGTCTTTACCCATGTGCATAGGTCAAATTTCAAAAAGAATAAATTGATTAAACATGAAAAACACAGTTTTTTTTAAAATTTGTTTCAAATTGGAGAGATGCAAGCATTAATAGACTTTATCAACCCCAGAAACATTAATTAAGAAGGGCGGAGTCTGATAAAGAATCACTTCCTGTAAAGGGCGGGGATTGACAAAGAGCCAATCGCTATCTGAAAATTAAGTCTCTTCTGATAGAGGAGATTCCCATTTTTCAAACTTAATCCATTATTCATCATTACAAGCTGAAAAACTCTATTTGCTACTCTAAGAAAATTTGGCTTCAGGGATTCATTTATTCACTGGATTAAGATTCTGTACACTCCTCCTTCAGCTACTGTCACCACCAATGGACTAACCTCACAGAGCTTCACACTGCATAGGGGGACGAGGCAGGGATGCCCACTCTGTCCTTCACAATGCACCATCTTTATGGAGCCTTTGGCAGCAGCTATACACCAGCATCTTTGCATCAAGGGAATTCAAACGCTAGTTCAAACACACTAGTTTGTATGCTGATGACATTTGACTGTTTCTACAAGACCCTCAATTGTCTCTGCAGGAAACAGTGAATCGCATTGAATCATTCCCCAAGATTTCTGATTACTCAAACTGGAACATATCCTCCATTCTTCCATTACACAACACCAGATGGGATGCAGCATGTCATACATCACGTATCCCTTTATGTTCAGGCCATATCACATGCCTGGGCATTAATATTTCCTCCAGGCTGTCAGAGTTGAGTCAGAGTCCATTTTAGGAAGAATAGCAACCATTAAAATGACAGTTCTTCCAAATAGAAAATTATCATTTTTCTGTGGTTCCAATTCCTCTGTTGGGATCTGTACTCCATGTGGGCCGGAGGACAATAGAGAGGCCTGCATGTAACCTTCGAAGCCTGACTTGGACCCCCCCAACGACCGTTGGAAGCTGACGCCACCCCCCGCTGTCTTCTCCCATCTAGGTGTGAACTTTTTCAAACCTAAACTCTGCACCGTCATTGGTCCCAGCCAGGAAAACCCACAGGTATCCCCAATGTCGCATAAAGGCCTTAAAAGAGCAGAGCAACCAGAATTCCTGGCTCTCCACAGATAGTCTGTTGCCAGTTAACAGCTCCTGCTGCCCTTGCTGCGACTGGACTGTCCAAAAAGGAAGCACTCAACAAGCGTTTGTTGCTTTTCTTTTCACCACCTAGGTTCCAGCCTTTCTCTCGCAGGCCGAGCAGACTGCTGTTTTCTTTGTTCGTTTTTCTTAACTTAGTTTTTCCCATCTGAGCGCAGATCGCTGCACGCGCAGCTGATCATACCTCGGAGAGGACGAGCGCGCCAACTTTGTTAGAGGCCTAACAAAGCACCTCGTCCCCTGTATACGGTTTGTCTCGGCCGCCACCAGACAAACCTGCACCCCGTTACCGCAAATAGAACTTTGGCCGCCTGAACTCTGAACGCACAGCCGCGGACCCCGAGCGCACCGCCGTGGACCCAGAGCGCACCACAGCGGACCCAGAGCGGACGCAGAGCGCACAGCTGCAGGCCACAAACGCACAGCGCGGAGGCAGGACGCACAGCGCGGATGCAGAGTGGACCACACTGAGAGTGCACGTCAGCGGATCCAGCACACAGCGGTGGACTCAGAGCTCACACAGTGGACTTCTATAGCGGACTCTCACAGTGGACCCCTTTTTCTTCTCTCTCCCCGTCATCGCCTATCCACAGTCCGGAGGACTGGAGCAACTCAAAGTAAGAGGCTTATGTCTGGGCAGAGACAGTTTAGTTTAGATTAGTTTTAATTTGCTTTTGTGTTTATGAGACCTGTTTTATTTTATTTGTGTTTTATTTGTGCTGCTGTTATTTTCGATCTTCACCCGTGATCAGTGATAAATAGCGTATCACTGGTTGAAAGTCCAATATCAGACCAGATAGACTTTTATCTGGTCTGATATTGGACTGGTTGGACTGGTTTACTGGCTCTGTTATTGTGTAGTGATACCTATTTATCAATTGTAGGTGAGATCTTCCGCTGGGGTTCTCTCTCTCACTCTTTTCCCTCTATTTTCCTATACACGGACACCTCCCTCACACCACACCCATCCTAAAGGTGCCGTCGGTGCGCGCCTAAAATCTTCAAAGGGTCGCCTCAGTAACACTTGAGGTTTAAAGGCCCTTCCCCCTTCTTTCTTTATTCACGTGGTGGGTGGCCATCTTGGCTCTGGAGAGGATAGGACGCTTTCCTCTGCCGCCATTTTGGTCCAGGGTACGCCCTCCCTCACGTGACCGCCCTTTAGCCACTCCCTCTTTCCCTCGTCTTCCCATACACACACACTACACACACATCAGCTCTATCATTGATGAATGAATTTACTGTTGCTGCTGTGGTAATGTTATGGGTACTGCTGCTGCAGTCATTGTGATCACTGATGTTGTTATTGCCTTCTATTAGTTTGTAGTTAGTAGTTTGTTTGCTTATAATTTAAATTATAATGGTTTATAATAAGTAATGTTATTTTGAATAATTATTGCTGTAAATAAACTTTATTATAGTTTAATCTGTCGTTTGTGTTTATTGTGGTATAACTGTGATATTTGCTGGATTCATAACAGTCAGTGCTCGAACTATACGCTAAACTTCTTCACACCTTCTGAGACTAGAGTCCTACTTTTGTCAATTTGGTTATCGGTCCCTGGAAACAGGGTGGTGCCCCGCTATAAATATTGATTATATAATCATATTTATGATCGTTTTTTATAATTATCTTTGATAATTTTAATATTAATAATTAATTTTCAATTATTATTAATATCAATAGCCAATAGCCAAATTGCCCCCTACTAGCGCACAACACCTCCAATTCTCACTTGGTTCAAGGCTTTAGATTCAATGTTCAGTAAATTTTATTGAAAAAACAAAACACCAAGGATCAAGCTTACAACTCTTCAATAACCAAAATTGCAAGTAGGTTTAGATGCTCCACACATCCACCACTACTCTTTGGCAAATCAACTGCAGTACATATGCACACATCCAATTCCATCAGATATCACCTGGTTGGACATAGAACAAACAATCTATGAAGACATAACTATTTCAGACCTTCCATTCCTCAGTAAAACCATTGAGCATCATCTTTGTTTCAAAGCAGGAACAATCCCTTTAACACTGAAAGACTGGTGGAAATTCCAGAAAATAACATACTCTAACCTTGCACCATCCAACTTAACTCCAATCAGGCATAATTCTGATTTTCTACGTCACAAAAAAACACTTCACCTGCATTTGTGGGCTGAAAAAGGTATCACATATCTTGAACATATTTTTCACTATAACACCCTGGTCCCTTTTCCAACACCTATGTGCTGCTTGGGGACTGTAATGGAGTGCAGACCCGCTCCTGCTGCGCATACACACGCTGCCAGTTTCGTCCTCACTGGATGACTGACCGTCATCCTCAGAGAGTAAATATTTCTCAGATTCAGAGTCAGCCAGTGCTTGACAAAGTACTCTCAGCATTGTGAGTACTCTTACTCACTCTCTATCACTCTGTGCGTGTCTCTCTCTCTGCTCAGCTCTACAGCCTCTACAGCCACACTGGCTCCCTCGGTCCGGTGTGCGTGTTTCAAAATAAATATACGTCAATACTTTGAATAGAAACACGTCCACATATGCTGCTCTTATAAAAGTAACACCTGTCCACTATCTGCTGGTTAAAAGTAGTAACACTATTCAGTACTATTTTAACAGCTAAGGCCTGTGGCAGTTCTTCTCACTGGATGTCTCCATCTCGCGCATGCGCAGGTCGAGTGTTAATATCAACAAAGTCACATGTGACCACGGATGACCCGTGGCAGGTATAGCTACCGGTGTCATCCGGGCACTCATTCCCCTTAAATCTTCCCGTTGACCCAGGTCAACTGCTGATAGTGAAAGCTAATAAAAGCACTTGATGAAAGGACTGTCGCTGGTAGCCTTGAGACTGCAAAGTCGGAGTCATGAGTTGTTCGTCCTCCAGAGGCTGCGACAAAATTCCCGTTTTAGGTAGGAGCGGCGTTAGCCTTTACCTTCACATTGGATGGATTAGCGGAGTAACCCGCTGGAGCCTATCGAAGACGACCGGTAAGAGCGTGCACACTCAGAATCGACTGTCTCTTCCGAGGTATCAGCAAAGGCAGCACTCTTGCTACCCTTTCTACATTATCAAGTAAGTACAGCTTCGAATTTATAGTTAGCGGGAGGTAGGTGCTAACAAGAGCGTCTTCGCTCCATGTAGCTGCCTTACTATAGTGCCAGCGACGGCAGTGTTCTCGCTGCCCTCTCGCTGAAGCAACTGAGTACATATCTAACTGCACAGTTAGCATAGTGCTCCCACGGGAGCTAACTCTTAGTTGCCCCTAACTAAAGTGCCAGTGACGGCCGTGCTCTCGCTGCCCTCTCACTGAAGCTTGTAAGTATTAAACAGTTAACATAGTGTTTTCGCTAGTGCTAACTCGTTGTACAGATACCAGTGACGGCCGTGCTCTCTCTGCCCACTCACTGAAGCTTGTAAGTATTAAACTGTTGTTGTACAGATACCAGTGATAGCCGTGCTTTCACTGCCCTCTCACTGCAGCTTCTAAGTATTAAACAGTTAACATGGTGCTTTCGCTAGTGCTAACTGTTGTTGTACAGACACCGATGACGGCCATACTCTCGCTGCCCTCTCACTGAAGCTTGAAAGTATTACGCAGTTAACATAGTGCTCCCACTAGTTAAAACTGTTAGTGTCCCGACAGGAGCGTGCATTCTCACTGTCGGCTGTCTCTGCTGTAGTGCCAGCGACGGCCGTGCTCTCGCTGCCCTCTCACTGAAGCTTGTAAGTATTTCACAGTTAACATAGTGCTCTCACTAGTGCTAACTGTAAATGTCCTGACAGGTGACTTTCACTGAAGCTATAGCTGCATCTTGGTGTTAGGTTTAACCCCCCCGCTTCATCTGGCTGGGTCATCATGAGGACCACCATGCTGAACTCACATTTTCGTGCAACCTGTAAGGCCCCCCTTCATCCTGAGGACGGCCACGATCTCTGCCCCTCGTGTTTGGGTATTGAACATTTGAGCGAGGGTTTATCAGAGGACCCGTGTATGAACTGCAGCTTCATGCCATGTGCATTGAGGGCTGCAAGACTGTCGGAGGTGGAATGCTTAGTGGGGGGGACAGGCCCCCCTCAGTCAGGGGAACCTTCTCGCCCTCAGCCAGTCCAATCTAGCCGGAAGGCATTGGAGGCTCTGGGCGGCCCCCACTAACCCTCTCTTGCATAGTGTTGCCATATGGCAACAATTACTTTATCTTCATTTTTCTAAAAAACTGTGAAATGAAATGTATGTTTTTACATTTAGGTGTGAAAAGGGGGCTTTTAGTTTGAAGAAAATAGAATTTATGAGGCCGCATGACCAGGATTATCTTGCCAGTCCTTGTTGCTAATGGACATTTGACATCCAAACATAGCTGCCTTGAGCTCTCCAAGATTGTCTTCTACAGTATTTAGAATTTTTGGAGTATTTTCACCAAATAAAAATTCAAATCACTATCTGTGGTAAGTAAACTTTATTTTTTTTTTTTACATTCAATTAAAATTTGATGTTATACATTTTTTGTAATATGCCAAAATAGATTTGTTGCCAAATGGCAACAATATGCAAATATGGAAAATTCCTAGTGTATTCAACCTGATGGAGTTCCATTCATTTACATAGGATGAAACTATCCTGAGACTGTTTACACCTTTTGCTTATGTTTAAAAAGTAATAACATTATATATTTTTTTATATTTTGTAATTTAAGGTATGTTGCTGGGTATCTTTAGCATGGTATCCAATTTCCTCCAAACAAGATGCATCCCAGCTACTTCTACAGGGGAGGGAAAGAGAGCAGGGCAGAAATAACTGTCAAACAAGAGGAGGAATCAGGTCAAAATCAGCTGAAATGGGTTGAAATCAAATGAATCAAATGAAATAAAACAGAAAAAACAGCTGAATGAAATGAAAAAAATAAGAATGATAGATTGATATTAATTGAAACGGGTTAAAGGTTTCGGGTTTCTACTAGCAGACGTTGAGAGGAACTGCTTTGTTGACTTTCACAAGGCATGAAATGAAATCAGATCAAATTAATGAAATCAGATCAAATCAGTTGAAATGATTTGAAATCAAAGGAAATGAAACCGAAAAAAAAATGAATGAAATGAAAATAAACAATGATAGATCGTACTTTATTGAGCCAGGTTCAAGGTTTTGGGTTTTTATGAGCAGATATTTTATATAACTGTAGAAATTATACAATGTTTTCACTGTATAAATGTTAATTTGTTCATTTTGGATGAGTATGACATGGATATGTTGAGTCTTGTTTTAAATAAAATGACTTTTTGGTCAAAAATGTTGATTTATGGTGCTTTCCACGATTGCATATTGTTGCCCTATGGCAACAATTGATCAACGACCCCCCCTTTAAACTTTTTTTCAAAAAAAAAAAATCATTTATCTACAATACCCAAAACCAGTGAAGTTGGCACGTTGTGTAAATCGTAAATAAAAACAGAATACAATGATTTGCAAATCCTTTTCAACTTATATTCAATTGAATACACTGCAAAGACAAGATATTTAACGTTCGAACTGAGAAACTTTATTTTCTTTTGCAAATAATCATCAACTTAGAATTTAATGGCAGCAACACGTTGCAAAAAAGTTGTCACAGGGGCATTTTTACCACTGTGTTACATCGCCTTTCCTTTTAACAACACTCAGTAAACGTTTGGGAACTGAGGAGACCAATTTTTGAAGCTTTTCAGGTGGAATTCTTTCCCATTCTTGCTTGATGTACAGCTTAAGTTGTTCAACAGTCCGGGGTCTCTGTTGTTGTATTTTACGCTTCATAATGCGCCACACATTTTCAATGGGGGACAGGTCTGGACTACAGGCAGACCAGTCTAGTACCCGCACTCTTTTACGACGAAGCCACGCTGTTGTAACACGTGCAGAATGTGGCTTTGCATTGTCTTGCTGAAATAAGCAGGGGCGTCCATGAAAAAGACGTTGCCTGGATGGCAACACACGTTGCTCCAAAACCTGTATGTACCTTTCAGCATTAATGGTGCCTTCACAGATGTGTAAGTTACCCATGCCTTGGGCACAAATATACCCCCGTACCACTAGCTTAAAAAGGTTCATACTGTCTTCCTAGTTTTACTGTTCAAAAGGGGTTCTTTTTGAAAGACAGAGAGGTTTGTTTACCTGCTTGACTAGTTTCAACCCACTTCCGGGGTCTTCGTCAGAAGCGTCACGTGATGGTGAAGTGACTTGTCATGGGCTGCTTTTATGGATTTACCAGTCAGCAGGGAAGCTTGCACCCCCACTGACTGGCGCCTTCTCCAGGACCGCGTCCCAGGTGTGGGATAGGGGCCACCTGGTAGGACCAAGGGCACCAGAGAAAACTCAGAAAAAAAAAAAAAAAGGTGCCAGTCAGTAGGGGGCGCAAACTTCCCGGCTGACTGGTAAATCCAAGCAGCCCATGACACGTCACTTCACCATCACGTGACGCTTCTGACGAAGACCCCAGAAGTGGGTTGAAACTAGTCAAGCAGGTAAACAAACCTCTCTGTCTTTCAAAAAGAACCCCTTTTAAACACCCCCATACCATCACAGATGCTGGCTTTTGAACTTTGTTCTTAAACTGTTGGGCAATTTGCTCACGCATTTGTTCACAAAGTGGTGACCCTCGCCCCATCCTTGTTTGTGAATGACTGAGCATTTCAGGGAAGCTACTTTTATACACAATCATGGCACCCACCTGTTCCCAATAAGCCTGTTCACCTGTGGGATGTTCCAAATAAGTGTTTGATGAGCATTCCTCAACTTTCTCAGTCTTTTTTGCCACTTGTGCCAGCTTTTTTGAAACATGTTGCAGGCATCAAATTCCAAATGAGCTAATATTTGCAAAAAATAACAAAGTTTACCAGTTCGAACATTAAGTATCTTGTCTTTGCTGTGTATTCAATTGAATATAAGTTGAAAGGCATTTGGAAATCATTATATTCTGTTTTTATTTACAATTTACACAACGTGCCAACTTCACTCGTTTTGGGTATTGTTTAGGCCATTCTAAGTAATAAAAGCATTCAAAACATTTTTTTATCATTTTTAATTAATAATTCATGCAATAGAGGGCTAAGGTAGATCAGCATCTAGTGAGCTGGTGATGATGATGAAGTCACTCCTCCTGTCTCTTCACCCTACTGTTATGGAGGGCGGAAGCAACAAGACTCCCCCAATGCCGGAGCTGGCCCCAGAGGGGGACATTATTTCTGTGGCGGCTTCAGCTGCACTTTTCAATGACGATGAAGGTGGGGAGGGGCCCTCCCATGCCTCTGAGCCTCTGAGTCAGGTTCCCGCTCGTCAGCCCGTGGAGAGGACTGATGATAACTCAATGAGTTCGATAATTCGTATGGCTCTGGCTTGCTTGCACCTGGACTCACAGCAGCCTGACCAACCTCCTGCAAGCGCCTTTTTAAGACTAACCTCAGCTCCAGCTAGCTTTTTGGTTCCCCCCTCAGGGGAATACCTGAGTGAGCTGCAGACCTGCTGGAGGGACTCAAAGGCTCTCTCACGGCTGACGTCAGACGGGCGCACTTTGGCAGCCATGCAGGATGCGGCTAAGTTTGGTCTGAGCCACATGTCATCTGTTGAACCTGCTGTTGCCTCTCTTATAGTCCCCCCAGATGAGGCTCTAAGACCTGAGGTCAGGTGCCCTCGACAACAGTGCCGGGTCGCTGATGACCTGCTGTGTAGAGCATATGATACTGCAGCATGCATGGCCGTATTGGTAATTCCCTCCCACCTCATGCTGGCCCTGTCAGCTTCCTTGCAGCAGACGACTGTGGACGCACCCACTACCAGCCTGAGCGATGCCTCATTGCAGGCTTTTGCCCTTATGTCCCGAGAACTTGGGCGCCTTATGTCCACTCTAGTCCAGACCCGCTGCCAAGTCTGGCTGGCTCAGTCACCCCTGTTTGAGACATGCTGGAAGACCCTTCATGCAGTCCCAGTGGAACCTGGGGAGCTGTTTGGCTCAGCAGCAGTCCAGCTTCTAGAGCAGACAGTACAAGCCGATCAGACCAGGTGGCAGTTCTCAGGGCTTCGCAGAGACATGCCGCCTCCCAGTAGGACCAGGGGTTCAGCAAGTGTTTCCCGGGAGCGCTCCCAAACACTGTCTCATACTGCCCATTATAGAGGGCCTCAACGCCCCACTGGGGGACAAGCCCACTTTCAGCATGGCCCCACTAATTTACCCAGAGATCACCGTGCCTCTGAGCCCTCACGGCGCCCCCCCAAGACCTCAGGAGGCCGGGGGCGCAGGAGTTGAGGACTCGGGGCTGGCGGTCGGTCTTTTCTCCCAGCAGCAACTCCGCTGCTGGGCAGCCTGTACTTCAGACCCCTGGGTGTTGTCCACACTAGCTCAGGGTTACAGGCTTCAATTCTGACGCAGGCCCCCAACCTCCAGCCGGGTCAGGATGACTGTCATCACGGATCCAGCAAAGACTCAAGCCCTGGTCGACGAGTTATTCATCCTCCTGTCCAAGGGTGCCATCGAGCCCATGGACCCCCCTCTTCCAGCCCAGGGGGTTCTACTCAACTCACTTTCTGGTGAGCAAGTAAAGTGGATTTCGCCCTATCTTAGATCTCAGGGGGTTGAACTGTTTTTCAAAGACACTGCCATTCCACATGTTGAGCACAAAGGATGTTCTTCCTGCTGTTGCCAAGGGGGAATGGTTCACATCAGTGGACTTGAAGGATGCTTACTTCCACATTCCAATTGCACCTTACCACAGGCGGTTCCTGCGTTTCACATTCAGGGGCTGCCACTTCCAGTTCAAAGTACTGCCGTTCGGATTCTCTTTGTCCCCATGGGTGTTCATGCACTGCATCGCTGCAGCCCTTTCACCCCTGCAGTCCCAGAGCATGAAGATTATGGCATATCTGGACAACTCGCTGATCTGCGCACCATCCCGTTCTCGAGCAGTCAAGGACACAGCCGCCCTCCTCTCACACGTAGCGCAGTTGGGACTAAGGGTGGACAAGGAGAAGAGCTTTCTGTCCCTTTCCCAGAGTACAACCTTCATCAGGCTGGCTCTGGATTCTGTCATTATGAAGGCTCGCCCATAACAGCAATGGGTGGATGACATCTTGGGTCTCCTACTTCGGTTTCTAAGAGGGGTAGCACTGCCATACAGCCTTTACCTCCACATTCTGGGCAAACTGACAGCTGCATCTGCTGTTGTGCCTCTGGGCCTACTGTCGGTATGCCCCCTGCAAAGGTGGCTGAACAGCTTTCACCTGGATGCCAGGCGGCACAGGAACAAGAAGCTCAGGGTGTCACAGGCCTGTCTGCAGGCCCTGTCACCATGGAGGAGCAGGGCCTATCTGGTAAGGGGTGTATCTCTGGGTGCCATTCCATTTCGTCAGGAGACGGTAACTGATGCCTGCCTTTCAGGTTGGGGGGCTGTCTGGCAGGGCAGGATAGCTCAGGGACAGTGGTCAGCCCAGGAGAGCCGGGAGCATGTCATGCCGCACCTCAGAGGGAAACATGTGCTGCTGATACGGTTAGACAACATCTCTGCAGTGTTTCATATAAACCACCAGTGGGGTGCCAGGTCAGCTCGTATGCTGCAGGTGTCACAGGATCTGCTGCGATGGGCATCCCCCCGCCTGGCCAGCCTCCGTGCCATATATCTGCCGGGGGAGCAGAACCAGGTCGCAGATTTCCTCTCCCACCAGAGGCCCCTTCCGGGAGAATGGCGACTTCATCCAGACATGGTGCGGACCATATGGAGTATATTCGGAGAGGCAGAGGTGGACCTCTTTGCCTCACGAGAGACAACCCAATGCCCCCTCTGGTTCTCACTGAGAGGAAAGCAGTCCTTTGGGACAGGACGCTCTGGCTCATGAGTGGCCGGGAGGGCTTCTCTATGCCTTTCCACCCTTTCCCCGATATGGCCAACACTGCTCAGGGTGCTCCACCAGGGACACCAACTCCTCCTGGTGGCCCCGTTCTGGCCAGCCAGGACTTGGTTTCTGATGCTGTGCAGACTGTTGTGGGACGCCCTGGTTCCTTCCCAACAGGAAGGATCTTCTGTCCCAACTGGAGGGTCGGATCTGGCATCCCAGCCCCAGCCGCCTTCAACTCAGGTTGTGGCTGCTGAAGGGCCAGACCCAATGCTGAGCTGCTGCATAGGGCCTGTCAGAGCAACAATCCTGCAGGCCAGAGCCCTGTCAACACGGCTGCAGTAAGCAAACAGGTGGAAGTTGTTCTCGAACTGGTGTTTGAGTCTTGAACTTGACCCAGTTAGCTGCTCTGTCCTGGTGGTTCTGGAGTTTTTTTCAGTCCTAATTAGACAAGGGGCGCTCTCCTTCAACCCTGAGAGTGTATACTGCAGCTATTTTCTCCAGGCATGTGACAGTGGACGGCCACACAATAGCGAGTCACAGGCTCGTGGACACATAGGACTCCAATCTGGGATCTGCCCATAGTATTGGATGCCCTATGCGGGCCTCCCTTTGAGCCTCTTGACCGGGCAGAGCTAAAGTGGCTGTCTATGAAGACAGGTTTCCTCCTTGCCATGACAACGGCAAAGCAGGTAGGGGAGCTACATGTCTTGTCAGTAAGCAACTCCTGTCTCAGGTGGAACTCAGATGGATCGGGTGTAACTCTGTGGCCTAATATTGCATTCCTGTCGAAGGCGCTGGCGTACTCACACATCAATAGACCCATTCAGCTGGCTAAGTTTGACCCCCAGCCAGAAGAGGGGAACGAATGTAGAAAACAGCTTTGTCCAGTGCAGACCTTAAGGGCATATCTAGATGCCACTGCCTGCATACGAAGGTCAGAACATCTCTTTGTGTGTCATAGTGGTGCTAAGAAGGGTTGTGCTCTCTCCAAACAGTGCCTATCCAACTGGATTGTTGAGACCATTTCATATGCATATCAGTTGGCAGGCCAGCCTTACCATCTGGGGTGAAGTGCCATTCCACCAGAAGTGTATCCACTTCATGTGCATTGGTTAAGGGGGTACCTGTGGAGGATATATGTGCAGCGGCCTTATGTGCAGTGAGAAAAGGTTGAAATAAAACAAAGGTGACGCATGTAACCACGGTTTTATGAACCCTGGATGACTGCCAGAGTTCTCAGTCGCTCGGAATCCCCAAGTCGCGAGAAGACTCTGTGGGAATGAGTGCCCGGATGACACCAGGAGTTATATCTGCCACGGGTCATCCAGGGTCACACGTGACATAAAACCGTGGTTACATGTGTAACCTTCGTTTTATCCAGAAATGTCTTGTCGCAATTATGTGACTTTGGTGCCTAAAGAGTTAACACAGACTACAATAAAGCATTTAAATTTGGGAGAAAAAAAAATTTGAACAAAAAAATCTATTTAAAAATCATAAAACAAAAAATCCCGATACTTATGTGAATCGATTTTTTCTCCTACCCCTTTTGTCCTCCTCCCTGTTGTCTTGTCTCATCCTGTCTGTCACTATTTCCCCTTCTTTCACACTGTGGTGTGACACGGCCTTCCCCTTCAGCTCACATCAGCAGTTAAATAGAGTTTGATTTGATGGAGTAGCCTACAGGGAGAGCTGGTGATGGTCACTGGTAGCCGTGAATGATATTTACATATCTCTCACTGCCAAAAAAAAATTCATTGGTCTTTTCATCGCTATCATCGGACAGAGTGCTCAGCTGAAAAGATAATGCAGACAAGGGGGGAAAAAATCTTCTATATTGTTTAATATTTTCATTATATATTTCCCCTTGTTTCCTTAGAATAAGTTTAGCAGTCTTCAAGGTCAAAAACACATATGCATGCATGAACTGTGTAGAAGAGATCATTTCTGTTCACTATTTACCTTGGTCTGAGTTGAAATTATTTGTGAATCCTCTGAGTTGCACTTGCTCTTGAGCAGACTGGAGGGCCTGTGAAAAAAAAGCTTGTCAGTAGAAGGATGATAACTAAAAATTCAAAGAATTTTAAAGATTTTTTTTCTTTTTTTGCAAATAAATTCACAAAATTTTAGATAACTGTCTTTCTAGCTGTGAGTAAACAAATAAAGTTCAAAGGTGTCTTTTAACGGTTAACTTTGACTCTACATGGTATTCTTAAATAATGCAAAACAAACTGCTCACACAACTTTAAATTGGCTCTCATTGTTAACTTGCAAGAGCCATTCAAAAGACTCAAAAATAAAACCTCTGTTTAGGAGTACAGGATAGAAGATAATATAATCGTAGAACATAATGAAACATAACACAGTAAAAGAAAGTCTCCACAAGCACAGGACCATTTAGAGTTTATCTGATGACTGTAGCATTGTTGGAGCCAAATTTGGGGCCTAAAATAAAATTCTTTTCTCAGGTGAAGTATGCCAAGGTCAGCTTGCCATGATAGCAGGGGGAAGTATATCAATGTTATGACAGTGTCGGGAAGCCACATGACTGGCATGTTAGCAATAAAATTAATGTTATCAAAGTTGACTTTGCCAAAAGAGGGATTATCGAAGAAGACTTTGACCACCCATGCAGTAAAGCCATAACATGACTGAAGGACTTTAAAAGCAGATTAGGAAGTTTAGTCAGGAGTCAGTCTAGTGAGAGCAGCTCAAATTTGTATTCTTTGCTACATTGTCAATTAACTCATAAGAAGGCTGTAAATTGGTTCTGTCTTTGTGTCTTCATTTTTGCATCCTGAAATCTAAAACAGCAGAGGCAGGCACCCATTGACCCCCAGAGTGTTTGAGCTAAGCTAGTTAGCTTTGGTTGAGCTCTGCCCCCCTCTTCCTTGATACTGTACGTACAGTCAAAAGAATGGTGTCTATCTGCATGTAATGGACTCAGGAGTGAGGCCAGACATGAAAGCACACAAAAGAAGTCGTATCCATGGAAGGACATTATAAAATTACAAAGGTTTGGGTCATTCTTCATATAACTTATTGCATTTCTATCTACAGTTATTACCTAGAGCCTGACAGAAAGATAGATGTTAATTCATTGACAGTGTTTATTATTTATAATTACTTGGTCTTGTGAACAGAGAATAGTAAAGTTGCTGATCCCTCGTCTCCAGCAAATATAAATAAAGATTTGATGTGATGACTGACAGTTAAGGAATATGAGGGTACAACACGGTGGTCTATGTACAAGAATCAGGATAAGATTTACGTGCTTACATGTTTAAATTTTCAGGCTATCATGATGAAGTTAAGATCTGTATGTTTTGTGGTTATAAGAGAAAAAAATATACAAGTATCAAATTAGGTAATCGACTACTAGTTTTAAAGGTTATCACAAAGGGGTTTTGCATCTGCAGTTTTAAGGGCACAGCATCAGGGATTAGGAAGGGATTTGTGAGGAAAGAAAAATGAGCAAAGTTACCGTGAATGATAAAGGATGTTACCAGGTGAGAAATACACTTAGAAACGACTTTCCAATGATAGATTGATACTGTAGATAGATAGATAGATAGATAGATAGATAGATAGATAGATAGATAGATAGATAGATAGATAGATAGATAGATAGATAGATAGATAGATAGATCAAGAGTGAGATAGATAGATCACATTTTTCTGAAAATTTCTTTGATGCAACTCATGATACAGCATAAAAACAAAATATACTCAAGTGATGTGAATTCATGACAAAAAAAACATCTGTTACACTTAATTCTGGAGTAACAAACAAATTTTACCTCTTAACAATTTTAAGTATTAAAGGTGCTATGAGGAGAGTCTATTTCCGGCGACATTAAGAATCTGCTACCCATGAGCACGCGTGACAACTGTAGTAATGCTGCGTTCCAGTAACTTCAGAACTGGGAGTGACATCATCTCCGACTTATCGGCGTTCCAGTTAAAGTCGGAAAAAATATGTTGGTCTACCAGGCTATTGTTAGCTGTTGTTAGCACGCCCTGCGTTGTTGTTCACAAATATCACATGAAGAATGTGATTATCACTATGGCAGCATTTTTGTAAATATAAGTCTAACGATACTATGTATACAGCTGATCTAGAGCGACACACATTGATTATTACAGGAGCTAAATAACTGTTCACACTGGGGGCATCCATCTTCGATTGTCAACTCGGGGGTGGCGAGGTTTCACCGAGTTCCCAATAGGAAATTCCAACTTTGGGGAACGTTACAGTTGCAGTATCCAACCCCGAACTCGGAAATTCCTACTTCTGACTCCAACTGGAACGCACCAAAAGACATGACCCAAGCCAAAGTGTGTGTCTGTTGTGATGCTAATAAATGCAGATCAGACCTTCCTCAGAACTCTGCATTGCTTTACAACTTCTTTTTACAACAACTTACAGGATGCAAAGCCACGAGGTAATGTATTTCTTTCTAGGTACATAGCGGTAGTTTTTGATGTGTGACAACAAGGAATTTTTGGAAAACTTGGTTTCGTAGTTTTGTAGCCGGCTATATATGGCTACTTACAGCCCAGTGCTCTAAGATGTGTCTGAATAATATAAATTTGCTCTAGTTTTAGTTGTCTTGTTCCTGAAGTTGAGTATACAGGCCAGCCCAGCGCTGTCAAACTCGACCGCGAAGCTAAGGAATAGCATTTATAGATAACCTATTTTGATTCTATAAAACTCATCTTAAAGTGTGTATTTCAATCAGGCATATATCTAAAAATCAGACTTTTTTGTACTTAGAAACTCCTCATAGCATCTTTAAAGTATTTTGACAAAAACACATGTTTTCTTTTCTTGATATCAAATTCAAAGAGATCACGATCACGTTTTTTCATTTATCTATTTGTCATAACTCTGAGCTGTGGCTGAATGCATTATATAAAAAACCCTATCAAACTCTGCTCTTTAATGCCTATAAGGGCTTGTTCATTGTGTTTTCTAACTGTCATCCTTACAGCTTCAGCAAGGACTTAGAACATTATTAATTAACAGGACTTTTGACAATGTTTGGGTTTGCTTTTCACAGTGTGTTTTTAGAAGAACAGGATTTTTGTCTCTGTAGATTGTAGTAAATCTTGATATATGGATCATATGCGACAAAAGGAATTTTGTTTGAGAACCATGAACAAGTCTGAACTGAAAATGTATTCTAAATCAAAATTGTCACTTTCAGAAATTCGAATTTCAGAATTATGTAAAATAAAACATGAGACAGAGAAAGATTCACATCATTAATGAATTGTGGAAATAGGGCCTAAGACAATAGTTTTTTATGTGAGGGATTCTCACCTGCTGGTTCTTAATATTTCCCTGAATGATCTCAGCATGAACACCATCTCCAGGAATTCCAGCAGCAGCTCCTCTTGCTCCATCTTGTGCAGGCTCACTCCTCTGGAACTCCTCATCATTTGCTCTTTCATCTACAGTGAACCCCTGGAGAAGCCTGTCACATGCTCCCTGCATTGCCCTAACTACTTCTTCTCTGTTATCAATAAGAATGATTCTGCTAAGACTTCTGCCTTCCAGACTGCAAAATTTATTCACAGCACTTACTATAGCCTCGGAGCACACAGTGATAGGTACACCAAACAAGCCTGAGCTGATACAAGGCATAGCAATAGATCTTAACATCATCTGCTCTGCTAGATCCAGAGTAGACTTGACTGCTCTTTCCAGTAACTCTCTTTCTTTTCCACCTGCATTTCCACCCACTGGTCCAACAGCATGCAATAATACCTTGCATTTTAGATTCCCACCTGTGGTGTGGACCGCTCCTCCTGTGGGAATCTTTCCTCTCTGCCTAACTAGTGAATTGCTCTCCTGTTGGACTGCCGGGCCACCAGCTTTACTCAACGCAGCAGCAACCCCGCCGCCATGCTGAAGCCTTTCATTGGCAGCATTAACCAGAGCATCTGCTTCCTGTTTGGTAATGTCCCCTTTGCACACCAGCACTTTGAGCCCATTGGGAAGGCTGTAGGTAGCAACAATACCAGAAGCAAAATCCTGCCTAAAGCTACGATGTTGCTCTGGAAGCTGGATGAGGCACTTTTGAGCACGAGCAACATTTAAAATACTTTCTTTTCCAGAGGAACTTTCGAGGAACCTCCCTGATCCTGGCATGTCAATGGTTACTCTGTCTTGAACAACAGAATCAAGAAACGGACCCAGCCTGTTCCTGACCTCAGTCACTCTACCAGCAGGGCCTTCCAGCACAACCACAGGCTCAGAGGAAGATGTTAAATGATGGATGGTAACTCCAGAATGGTCAAAGTTATTCAGCTTTAGCAGTTCTTCTAACTCTCTTGCCAACTCTGGGAATGGGAGGATGACTCTGCCTTCAGCACCTGCCTGGTCCAGAATGAACTGTTGGATGACTTCACTCAGTTCCTCAAACTCGTCCCTGTGGCCCAATAAGAACAGATTATTGTCTGCACCAAACACAACCTGAGCCCTGCATCCTCCCCGATTTATCTCAGTTTCCTTACATCTGAGCATTTCCTGAAGCTCAAGAGGGACAGTGGAGTAGTTGGGAATCAAAAAAGCGTCTTCTTTAAACTTCCTATGCACCTCTTTTTCAGTCTCATCAAGTTTGGCAGCAGAGCGAGAGAACATTCGTAGCTCAGCATCTTTTAACTCTATTCTTACTTCATCACTGACTCCTAAAAAGGCACCTAGATTCCCTGGTTCGGCATAAGCCTTCCTTAGGAAAGCCAAAAGTCGAGGGCTTACACCAGAAACTGTCCTCTCTAAGACTGATTTCTCCATAGTTAAGATCAAGTCTCCAGCCTTGACAACTTCCTCCAAAGTCCCGTCCAAGTTTATCTGATCAGCATCTACTCTAGTGACCTTCACCTCTGGATAATCTCGTCCCAAAGTCTGCTCAATCTCTTCCCAGAGGAGGCTAAGTTTGGCCTTCCCTAGTCGATGACTGCTGTTTTGCCTCTTGACTAATGATCTCCCTTGCTGATTGTACAAATCCTCCACATCCTTGAGCATAGCATCCACCTGAACACACTTCCCAACAACAACAGCCATCCCAATCTCACTGTACACCTTCAAGTCATCTATTGTCAAGAGGGAGCTGCAGGACTGACACAATGTTCTTACTTTGAAAGGTTCAAATTCATGGTGGGATGCATAGCCAGCAAAAACCTTGTCTACCTTAGCTTTCCAAGTTCCAAAGTCATAGGCCCCACCAGATTTAGCCAATCGTGTGCATTTAACTTTTCCCTCATTTGGAAAAATCTTGGCAGAGCAGGAAACAGAGGCGAGTTCTTCCTCCAGTTGTCGACTGGCTTTTGGATTTTCTTTGAGGTATCGAAGGAGGAATGGATCGAGACATAGCTCATGTTCCCAAACACTTACTTGAAGGCTTGAGGCTATAGATGATGGCTTAGACTGCTGTGGACAATATGTTAGAAAACGTCATCAATATGAGTTCAAAACAATAGATTTAAATCTTTGACAACAGACCACTTTCATGCAGCCGGAATAATTCATAGTATTACATAAATCTGACTTAAGCATAAATGCTCATAGACTATGTATCCATGCATCTTAAAGGGACAGTTCAGTATTTTTGAAGTGGGGTTGTATGAGCTCCATATGGTCACTAAGGACAGTAGATACAGTAGAAAGTTCTCTCCTCTCCACCAGAAAGCCACAGTCTGTGACCATTGGTGACAAAGAAAAGACGCTAATAGAAAAGTACCGTACCGGATTTAAAGGCTATTTTCTCCGCCTACAAGAACTCAAATCAAAAAGTAATACCACAGTTTAAGAGTACGCTACATGTACATTTTTTGAAGTGCATTAATCTTTCGGAAATATAAAATTTATCTGGACCTAAGCCAACTCACGCCGTGTATCCCTCCGCTAAATCATCTGCCGTAGTTAGCTAGCTGCTTTGAATGGCTGTTTTAGACTAATTAAAAGCACATTATAAGACAAATATTGCTGAGATGGGTTTTTGTGATGCTTTCCTTGATTCAGAAACAGATGTGCATCATGGAGAACTCAGCTTTCACCGTATTCCTCTGCGTAACGAGGGCATTCAGTTACACAGTATAGTGAATGCATCTCTGTTACCTGTTACCTGACAGATTGTTATGATCAACAAACAGCCTCCTCTACTCTGCTTATTTGTCTCTGACAGATCATTATTACTTACTTTGAGCAGAAACTGTCATTAGGTCCTTCAGGTCTGGGACGTTTTTCCAGTTTATCTTTGGGAAATTGAAGAATGTCCACAAAACTCTGGGAAAGAAAAGTCCGTTTGACGAGTAATACTGCCGTCCCTGTCACATATTCCCAGGTCAAACATTTGCCCCACTGTTTATTTACGTCTCTATCTTGATGTCCAGGCTCCATGGATATTTCTTCTATATTTGGTGGGTTCGTCACCGTCTTTTGCGACTCGTCCTCTGTAAAGTCCGGTTCATACAGGTATCCTCTTGACTCCAAACTGAATGGGACGTCATCGGCGCTGTCATAATAGTCCCTTTTTTAATTTCCTGCATTTTCTCTACCATATGGAGCTCATACAACCCCACTTCAAAATTTTTAATTTCCTGCATTTTCTCCACCATATGGAGCTCATACAACCCCACTTCAAAAATACTGAACTATCCCTTTAATAGCCAATGAAAATCCAGTAGATTGCCGATGCCATGTTGAAAAAATACTGTGGATAGCACTGATAGCATATTATGTAAATATGCATGGAGAAAACAGAAAAACTGTACTTAAACCCGACCGTCAACCAGTCAATCAGTCAATCATATGATCAATTAATGAACAGTATGTCCTTTGTTTAGCCTTAACATGCATTGAAGGAAGTGCATTCATTGGAGAAAGACGTTTGCAAGCTAAGCTACCTACAAAATGACTTGCTGGTAACAGTCTGTTGACTGGTTACAAAAATCTTTGATTTTTAAACAACAGCAGTGAAAATGAAAACATACTTTGCCATGAACAAATAAGATGTGGATTTATAGTCTGTAAGGTTGTGTTACCACCAAGCAGATTGATTCAGTTCAACTTGGTACAGCATGCATTCATAAATGTTTCCAATGTGGAAAAAGGAGACTGCAAAAGCACTTTAGTCTTTAGATTGGTCACAGAAGAAACGTCAATTCTCATGGGCAGCGGCGAAAATGAAACATATTTTTATTTGTTCAGATAAGCTGTGAATTTACAGTGACTTGTTCACTGTTGCTGTAAAGTTTGTCCACACAAAACAATGCTCCACTGAGTACTGGAAGGTACTGGAGTGCTGGAAGTCCTCCATTGCACTGTACTGCCAACCACTTCACAGTGACGCCACTCATCTACGTATGTGGTGCAACACTCGCGCACCACATCCTCCAAACTGTACTGAACCAAATCAGACCGCTCGGTAGAAATGAAGCTGTGATGCATCTCCCTGCCACAACCACTCAAATGTCAGGATACTCCAAAATACGTCAACAGTTTGAAGGTCAACACTCACCTCTGACAGGCGAAGGCTCATTTCTGGGCTCTTTGATTTTTCTCTGGATGGTGGTTCCCTGTGCACAATCAGCTCCACAGAAAAACCAGCAAATTTGACTTTATGTTGACGTTTCTCTAGCACCCTCTGCTGATCTGAAATAGAAACTATGATGTTACTACGACAAAAATACTTAAGTCTCTTCATACTTACTTCTAATATTTTTGTTCTGGCAATGGTTTCTCTTGCAGAACATTATGGTTTGCCCTTTAAAGGAGACATATCATGCTGATGCATGATTTAATACTTACATATAATATAATAAATTTGAAAACAAGACCTTACACCCCCTTAATTTTCAAAAAATGAAATATTGTATTTTTTCTGATATCCTAGAACGAGATTTGATGCCTCTGAAAATAGGTCATTGCGAGATGACCGCGAGATTTAAATCGTCGTGACGACACAAGGTACATTTCTTTTATTGAAGTAGTCCGATAAAACACTTCCTCCTCTGTGATGTCCGTTAGCCTCACAACCATCAGTGAGTAACACATCCACCAAGCAGCAGTAGCCTATATAGCTCCCTAGCGCACACTCACTCAGGTGGACTCAAAACGCGGTTCCTGCTTTGAGCCTGCCGGAAAATACAGTAGAAGAAGAAGGGCAGGCTGGCTCTACCCTCTCGGCAGCTCTGATAGAACTGACCAATCAGAGCACAAAGGGCTGTGACGTTACGAGGTTACTGTAGGTCAGCCTGAGAACCGAGCATTTCAACGAGAGCTTGATAATGGCCTAAAATGAGGATTTTGAGAACGCTATTGTGGGTCAATGAAGGAACTAAATGACTTGTACTGAGGGCAGAAATGCTTTACAGGCATCCTAGTCTGGCATAGTGAAAAGGAGAAACAAGCATGATATGTCTCCTTTAAAGGAGACATATCATATCATATTATATCATATCATGATTAAGAGAGAGAGAGGCCTTTTTACTGGAGATAAATCTTATATCTTGAATCAGGAAAAACACATCAATGGTTCAAAATATCTATCTATCTCTATATATATATATGTATATATATATATATATATATATATATATATATATATATGTATATATATATATATATATATTTATTTTTATACACACACACATACATATATATTTATATATATATATATATATATATATATATATATGTATATATATACATATGTATATATATATACTCAACAAAAATATAAATGCAACACTTTTGTTTTTGCTCCCATTTTTCATGAGATGGACTCCAAGATCTAAAATTCATTCCAGATAAACAATATTACCATTTCTTTCAAATGTTGTTCACAAATCTGTCTAAATGTTTGATAGTGAGCACTTCTGCTTTGCTGAGATAATCCATCCCACCTCACAGGTGTGCCACATCAAGATGCTCATCTGACACCATGATTGGTGCACAGGTGTACCTTATACTGTCCACAATAAAAGGCCACTCTGAAATGTGCAGTTTTGTCTCACAGCAAAATGCCACAGATGTTGCAAGCATTGAGGGAGCGTGCAATTGGCATGCTGACAGCAGGAATGTCAACCAGATCTGTTGCTCGTGCATTGAATGTTCATTTCTCCACCATAAGCCGTCTCCAAAGGCGTTTCAGAGAATATGGCAGTACATCCAACTGGCCTCACAACAACATTCCACAGGCCACAATTGACAATCTGATAAACTCTATGCGAAGATGTGTTGCACTGCATGAGGCAAATGGTGGTCACACCAGATACTGACTGGTTCTGAGTCCCCAGACCCCCAATAAAGCAAAAAAACCTGCACATTTCAGAGTGGCCTTTTATTGTGGACAGTCTAAGGCACACCTGTGCACTAATCATGGTGTCTGATGAGCATCTTGATGTGGCACACCTGTGAGGTGGGATGGATTATCTCAGCAAAGCAGAAGTGCTCACTATCACACATTTAGACAGATTTGTGAACAACATTTGAAAGAAATGGTAATATTGTTTATCTGGAATGAATTTTAGATCTTGGAGTCCATCTCATGAAAAATAGGAGCAAAAACAAAAGTGTTGCATTTATATTTTTGTTGAGTATATATATATATATACATATGTATATATATACATATATATATATATATATATATATATATATATATATATATATATATATACACATTAGGGGTGCAACAATACATGTATCTGCATTGAACCGTTCGATACAGTGGCCACGGTTCAATACACCTTTGAACCGAACGATACGCTATTATGCATTTATTTGATCAATTTCTGACGAGGCGCTATGTGCTAAAAGTTCAGTGAATCTGCGTTCGATTACTCCAGGCTGCATTGTCGAGCACAGATCCGCTGAGCTGCGCGCGCAGCACCTCCCCTTTCATTCGGCTCAGAGCTGTAGAGATAGCTCTGATTCGGCTAAGCTGCTGAGACAGAAGAGGCTACGGGACGCTACGGCGCTGCTACATGGAGAATGCATTACCTTCAGCTGAAACTGAAGACCCTCCACTATCATTCAGATCTGGCGTATGGCCAGCAATGCCACTACGAGCTGCCGCTGCCACAGATCGTGCTTGCTGTCTCTCCGTTTGGGACTACTTTAGCCTCCGTGTTAAGTATGATCCTGATGGTGAGCGTGTCGTGGACAAAACACAACAGAATGTTGGAAGTGCAATACGATGCTAAGCTACGTCGGGGGAAAACAACAAACACCTCCATCATCCCGGGGTTAAAACAAGTGGAAACAGAGAAACAACAAGCAGCACACATGCTACAGACTTTACCTGGGTCATTTAGACAGCCATTAGCACATGATTCAAAGAGGGCAGAGGAAATCGACCGGGTCATAGCTACTTTTATTGCTGTCGACATGAGACCCTTTTCTGCTGTGGATAACGACACTTGATACACGTATAGCTGGTTCTTTGTAATATTTACTCTGCTGCTAAGAATGCACCACATAAGATCGGTGACTTCTCTATTAGATTCATTTAATTTTTACTTATTCTTATTTTACATGGTGTATAATGACTGTTTTTTAATCTCTAACAGTGCAATACACTTCATTCCACATAAATATTTGTAGTAGTTATAGGTCACTTTTAACTGACAGTGTTAATCGATGTTTCTTGCATAGCCCTTATATTCATATTTATTTTTTATACTATTTATTCTGGCCCTCATAATATTCATAGTTTTATACACTTATTCATTAACAATATCACTGTGTGTTGTTACAATCCAGGAAGCCAATGAAAGGAAATTTCATTCAAAGTGCACTGCTGTGTAATTTGCGTAATGACAATAAAGGAAGTAAAGTCTCAGTGATGTTTTTGTTTTTTATGGATCTAAGTATGCACTGAAGAATGTGCCTGGTTTAGCTGCAAGAGGTACATTTAATTCAATTAAAAAAAATGTACTCTGAGTTAAAACAAATGTTGGCTATTTTAATAAACCACAAGTAAAAAAGGCATTGAAATTTCTCATATTTTGTATCGAAAATGTATCGAACCGTGACAGAAACGTATCGAATCGAACCGAACCGTGAATTTTCTGTATCGTTGCACCCCTAATATATATATATATATATATATATATATATATATATATATATATATATATATATATATATATATATATATATATATATATATATATATATATTGTTTTTTTTTTTCATTTAAATGATGAATTATGATTCACCCTGGTAGGCCTGTATATCCTATCTGAGTGTGCATGTACATGTGCAGCATTTATGCTCCGCCAACAGAGGTCACACCTCACCATCAACTTTCTCGGATGTTCAAATGGTGCCTCCTTGTTTAGGTTGAAGGACTAAGATGTTTTCTGCATTCACGTCAGCTGTGATCAAGCAAAATCGGATGTTTATCTCTGTATTGTTTAATTGAAAATATTACGTTTGAGTTGATTGTGTTATTGCAGTATTGTTAAAACAGGTTAGACTGTTAGCTATACATCCAATAACCTCAGCCACTTGATTAATGTATATATCTGTATGTTTGGCTTACAGTTTTTACCACGCATTTAAGGTTATACATCATCAGATGAAAAGACACTCTACCACTCAATAGTGGAACAAATCAGAGCAGGGTCAGGGGCGGGGCAAATGACCGGGCCCTATAAACACAAATAAAAAAGCTCATGATAACATAATTTTACTACATCCACATGCCCGCAATAGTGGGGTTTACAGGCTTCGGCACCACGGAGAGCGACTGTCATTTGAAAGTCCATCAAGTGGACATGAAGTAAAGCAAACCAAGAGAACAACAAAAACATGAGGCCATGTTCACTAATCATAAAACAACACAAAGCAGTCCAGCACCTCGGAGAGTGACCGCATCATTTTGAGACCCACTTAATATGTTGGGGAGTGGCGTGTTTTGGACGGGAGCGGATTCCGGCTGGTTTCAGTGCATTTTCATAAACAACAGTGTTCAATTGAGTAATCCATTCTAAATAGGAATTCTTGGCCGTAAAAAAAACAGAAATCCACTACTTTCCTCCTTCATTCTGAGCGCCGCTGAATGCGCACATTTGATCAGCTGATCAGTGTTTACATGCTGAACGCAGCGACTGCTGCCAAGCGAGAGACTGACTGGGAAAATCGCCTCCATGGAGTGGCAGACTGCCTGTCTGCTGGTGGATGATACACAGCGGAGCAGCTGTTAACTACTACTCCGCCCGTGTGGTAAAAACTGTAAGCCAAACATACAGATATATACATTAATCAATTGGCCGAGGTGATTGGATGTATAGCTAACAATCTTGCCTGTTTTAACAATACTGCAATAACACAATCAACTCAAACGTAATATTTTCAATTAAACAATACATAGATAAACATTGCATCTCCTATGTGACAAACGTACAGCACTGCTTGATCACAACTGACGTGAATGCAGAAAACATCTTAGTCCTTCAACCTAAACAAGGAGGCACCATTTGAACATCTGAGAAAGTTGATGGTGAAGTGTGACCTCTGCTGGCGGAGCATAAATGCTGCACATGCCAATGAAAGTCCCCCAATTACTGTATGTAACTTACAGATAGTAGGCATTATATGTTTATTTTCTATTTGTGACTTATTAACTATGTAACAAACATGTACCCGAAACTAATGCAATTCATCAATGTTAATACTTCTTTCAGAGATGACCTTTGTGAAATAAGCAAGATTCATATCCGTGGTACACCACATACTAACGTCAGCATAGTGACATCAATATTAGCAAAAATTCTAGCCCAATCAGTGTTGTCCAATATTTGTAGTTTATTTTTTGTTTTTTAACAGTTATTTTTGACCAGATGTACCTATTTTTTCGGTATTAAATGGGGAATTTGATGATCTCAAAACTGATTAAAACATCAATATAGGTAGTGCTGACTCAGATAAGATATATAGGCCTATCAGGGTGAATCATAATTCATTTAAATAAAAAATAAATTAATTAATAATTTGAAACCATTTATGTGTTTTTCATGATTCAAGATAAAAAAAAATGTAATTTCATTTAAGTATTATCACCCATGTACGGATCACTTGGACATTTAGGGATGATTGACGGCATCGTTATGGCACGGCAACACCTGCGGGTCATTTAAATGCCTACTTTCAGTGTGCCTCCTCGATCTTGTGCGTTTTATCTCCGATTAAATCCTGTACTGTGCACACCACTTGCGTTGATTTGGAATAAATGCAGGCAAAGCACTTTAAGTCCAGTTCTCCATGCCTGCCAGAGGAGTTTTATTGTGAAGGGCACAGCACCGTCGGGCTTCAAAGTCCCGCCCATTAACAAAATTAAATATTGAGTGGAATCATCATTTTTTGTTTGAAAACGAAAAAAAACAAAAATTGTATTTTTGCGCAAAACACAAAAACGAAAAAACGAGCTGTTTCTTGTTTTTTCGTTTTTTGTACAAAACAGAAAAACGGAAAGCAGCTTGATTTCTTGTTTCTGCTCGTGTCTTTTATACCCAGGAAACAGACTGATAAAACGTACCTTGGTCCTTATCGCTTAGTGTAGTTAATACTAGTTGAGTTGTATTTCAGTTACCTTTTGGTGTGTGTGACCCACTAATTCCCTTTTTTGTTTTTCACCTTTTCAGTTGCTGTGAGCAGACAGTGGTGGTTCCTGGTTTTGGTGGTGGTTCCCTCTTATGGTGTGCTGTGATCCCCAGATTTGAGTTGTTTCACCCAGTGCGTGTTAGTGTGTGTCACGAATGATTGGGGTGCTTTTCTTCCCTGGGAATCCTGTTTTGTGTTCCGACAACCACTGCACCGCTGATGAGCCTCAGCACCAGAAGAAATTTTTCCTTCCCCGTGTGTGTGGTAAATTTTTAATGATCTATTTTTATACTGTGTTAAAATAAAGTAATTGTTGGAACTTGGAACCACGTCTCATGCTCTCTATGAAATAGAACGAACCTGTGTGTTCTAAACTGTTTTGGGTTGGTAAAAACTATTTCCTTGGGCAAAATTCCCAAGGTGGCGTTGCTGGCACTTATAAAGTAAATGACAATTTGTTGGATTCAAGTGTGCTGGACAAAGACAGGAACACATTCAGTGTGAGACTCATTCTTCAACAATGCACCACAGAGCGCCACAGGAAGTCGTTCCTGCCTGTGGCCATCAGACTTTTTAATTCCTCCCTCTAATATCACTGCTTCATCAAGTCTGACTCATCACTGCACTTCATACTCTAAAGTCAGTAGGACTTCTTTAAAGCTAGGGTTGGTAATTTTGGAAAACTAGCATGACTTTGTATGTAGCATCTCCTCAGCGCTCCGCCTAGCCTCTCCCACCCCTCCAAAAAAAAAACCCCGCTCACATGCACAAGCCTTGCTGACTGAGTCAACTCCAAACCGGCCCTCAGCACAATGTTTATGTTTTACACTACACCAAGTCATGTCTCAGAAAACACCAAAACATTATCATAGTCAAGTTAAAAAACAAACATGTAAAGTTAGTTAGTACTCACAATGTTGATCAGGGTATAGGTAGCTCCTCTGCCATTCTCCACATAGCTGTCAAGTCTCTCGTTTTGGCCATGAAACAACCGCATTTTATCCTCTTTTCCGGCGTTCTCCCGTATTAGTATTCTCCTGTAAATCTCCCGTGTGACGATATAATAATAAAAACATTCCTCTGCCTCTCCAAACTGAACTCTGTCACTAGCCTGAATGGGGCGGTAATGCTCCAAAATGATGGATGCCAACTGCCATAAAACCAAAGAAGAAGAAAAAGCGCTGTGAGAACTGCCACCTGCAGTAGCCTGGGTGGCAGCTGTTGTGAGATTCAAGCCAACAGCAGAACAAACCAAGAAAAACAAAGTGTTTATTTTAGATTTCTTGTACACCTGCCTTAAAATGTGAGGGACACTGGAGCTTGGTTGGGTTTGTGGCATGGCTCGTAGCAGGCTTCCCTTATTTTCAAAGACAAAACTTGACAGACAAGCATTTTCCAGCAGACTTGGATCCCTCTCAGCTTGGCTACACCCACTGAATCAGAGTCTGTGCACGCCAGGAAAATGTATGATCAGGAGGCGGGCAGAATGGCGTCTGGATCTGATTGGTTCAAAATTTGAGCTACAAAGATGTGATTGGTTGGTGTTTTCCCAGATTTATTATTGCTATAGATAGTGGATATTTTTCGCCCTATTTTAAGAACACATTATGATTTGACTGCCATCAGGTCATAAAGATTATTTTAACCAGTATTACACAAAGTGTATCTAAATCAGATTACCAACCTTATCTTTAAGTACACGTCAGCTTGGACACTGGTACATGTTCATCTACAAAGCCAATCTTGGCAAAATTCCACTGTGCTATTTGGTACGGTGTGTATCACACTGAACATGGACCACTGAAAGCTAAGGAGAGAGCTGTCTCAGGAGATCACAAAGAAAATTGTAGCACAAGCATGTTAAAGCTAAAGGCTATAGGACAATCTCCAGGCAGCTTGATGTTCCTGTGACAACAGTTGCACATGTTATACAGAAGTTTAAGGTCCACAGGACTGTAGCCAACCTCCATCCCTTCATTGTAAGGGGAAATTTGATGACAAATTGAAGATACAGATAATACAAATGATAACCAAAGAGCCCAGATCAACTTCCAAAGAGATTAGAGGTGAACTCCAAGGTCAAGGTACATCAATATCAGATCACACCATCCATCACTGTTTGAGCCAAAGTGGACTTAATGGAGGACATCACTGCTGAATGCAATTTGTAGAAAAGTGGGACTGGAATTTGCAAAAATCCATATTGACAATTTGCATAGCCCTTGTATTCATATTTATTTTTTATACTATTTATTCTGGCCCTAATAAGGTTCATATTTTTATACACTTATTCGTTAAAAATATCACTGTGTGTTGTTACAATCCAGGAAGCCAATGAAAGGAAATTTCATTCCAAGTGCACTGCTGTGTAATTTGCGTAATGACAATAAGGGAAGACAAAGTCTAAGTGATGTTTTTGTTTTTTATGATTCTAAGTATGCACCGAAGAATGTGCCTGGTTTAGCTGCAAGAGTAACATTTAATTCAATTTAATGAAAATATACTCTGAGTTAAAACAAATGTTGGTTATTTTAATAAACCACAAGTAAAGAAGGCATTTAAATTTCTCATATTTTGTATCGAAAAAGTATCGAACCGTGACAGAAACGTATCGAACCGAACTGAACTGTGAATTTTGTGTACTGTTGCACCCCTAATATATCTATCTATCTATCTATCTATATATCTACCTATCTATCTATCTATCTATATATGTGTATATATATATATGTATATATATGTATATATATTTATATATATATATTTTTTTTATATATATATATATATATATATATATATATATATATATATATATATGTATATATATATATATACACATATGTATATGTATGTATGTATATATATATATATATATATACATATATATATACATATACATATACACATACATATAAATATACTTCTTTTGTATGAAGCAAATAATAATAGGAATAATAAACACAGAGAAGACCAAGTTCCAGTTTGTACTCCTGGTAAGAGCTTGACTTACTGCGGTGCCATTGTCCTTGCAGACAGGCACCCTTGAAAGGGAAACTAAAGCGCAGCATCTTCCCTCTCTCCTTAGGTGCTTAATCTCAATCAAAAGCAGCTTGGAGAAAAAATAAAGCATCTACAGACAAGTGGATTGAAAATTAAAGCTATGGTCTACGATTTGGAAGCTTTGTACATCTTAATAACACCGTTTATAAGGCTGTTATGGTCCTATGGTCCTATCTACACAGTATAAAGACCAAAAAGAATGAAAATAATCCATTCAGTATATCCGCTGAAAAGCTGCATACTAGCTGACCAATCAATCCTAAGAACCTGCGACTATTAATTGGTCCGTGAGTTGGTCTGTGAGTCCATCCAATCCCCTGTCTCTCTCACTACGCATCGTCATGCGATGCGTAGTGCGTCATGGTCCCGCCTCCTCCCCTCTACCTCCGGTGAGCAGCTAGCAGCGTTAGCTACTGAACTATCATGGAGCCGGAAAAGCCTAGCGCCGAGACCGAAGCCGCCTCCCTCTCCCGCGGGGCCCAACGGAGCTCTGCCCGCGGGTTGAGGCCTGTTAGCGGGCTAACGGCTAACGGCTAACGAATAGCCTCAGCCAGCCATCAGACCTTCAGCATCGGCCGTTTCGCCCCTGGTTGATCAGGTAATGGCTTTGTTTACTACAGTGGGAGATGTCTGCCGAATAACTCTGGTTAGTCTGTGCCTGCACGGGCTAATAACTTGCAGGGGAGCGGGTTAGCCTGTTAGCCGCTAATCGTTTGCACTGTAAGCTGAGCTGGGGAGGACAGGCTGAGAAAGATAAATCCTCCCCCACACTCGGCTCCGCTCTGGCGGCGCCAGACCCGCATTGCTGCCGGTCCAATTGAAATGGCTACTGCTGTGTGTTACAAGGGGGATGTCTGTCGTGTTTGATACTTTCAGTTGAGCTGAGCTGTTTTTGATTGAGTTTGCTGCTGATATATTGTGCTAGTCGCTCGTAGCTCCGTCCGAGGGGGCTTGATAAGAGGCGAGGCGACACGAGCTGGGGGCGGGATCTTGGAACACGGGGGGGGGAGAGGTGAGGGAAGGGGGGGTAGGCTGCGGTTTCAAATCGTAGACCACAGCTTTAAGATGAAGTTTAATTCCTTTTATTGATGAAAGGGGTAATGATGTGATGCTTTTTTGTGTTCCTATGGTTTATTTAAATTTAAAAATGATACATTTAATGATATATTTTAAAATAAACTCAAAAATTACTTGAAAACATTCTATTCTTGAAGATCTAGTCATAAATTTTTGGATTTGACTGATTTTGAGGGGGCATTGGTAGGGGTTAATGGTCAAAATGTCAGTGTTACCATAAAGACTTGGTACCAAATACTTCAACTTGTTAAAAAAGGTGACCTTGTCAATAAAACACATTAACTGATTTTGCATAATCCTACATTTGTGTTGCTTATCAATAAACAAAACAAATGAAACACGTGTTCTGAATATTATAACTAATTTGGGGAAATTAGGGACTTTGTAAATTGTCATTGCAGTGTAACCAACATTCAAGGAGACATTTTGTTGATTATTGTAAGAAAATCATGTGGCAGGAAATGATTTCACAAAGAGGGACCCCTGATTAACCTAATTGCTGCATGCCAAGGTTAGCTCTCTTTGAAATCTTGCAATTTTGACATTTTTAGGGTATTATCGGGTGTGCTTAGGGATACATGTCAAATGGTATGACCTTAGAAAACCATTTGTAATTCAAAATAACTCGAAAAATCTGTATTTATTTTGAAAAATGTGTTTAAAATCTTCACATTAAGGCCATGTACCTACATAGGTGTCCTATGTAGGTACATAAGATACCTGTTAAATCTGAATTTAATTGAAATGACAAATGGTGTAACTGTCACACCATTTGATGTTGGCATTCTTTAGAAGTTTTCAATGCCAATTAAGGATGTAACATGAACTAACTTACTATGCCGAACTATTATTAAGTGCTAAGTGTTAGATTTCTTAAAAAAAAGGGGTGATTTATCCACAGCTTTATATCAAATTGCTTAAAGGTTAAGATAAAAGCATTGCTTTACATGGCTTTATTTTTTTATGTTTAGCTTTAATACATATTGTGCAAGTAGCTACCTGCATCTGTCTGAATAAACTGTAAGGTTCTTCTATTGTTTTTTAAATCCCTTCATCCATCCAATTTATCTGATTTGCCTTTACCCGATAAGCCTTAATGGTCTTTTAATAGTTCCCAAAGTTAAAACCAAAACATACGGTGAAGCATCATTCCAATTTTAACAGCCCTTGTCTGACGAACAGTCTACCTGAAGACCTGAGAGCAGCACCTACTGTTCATACTTTTAAAAGGCAACTCAAGATCTACCTTTTTAGTATGGCTTTTAGTTGATTTTTGTTTTTTCTCCTTATCTGCATTCTGTTTATTTCTTCTATTTTAGTTTCAGAGTTACTATTTTGTGTTTTATTATATCTTTTAATTAATGTATTCTCTTTAATGGTTTAGTTCTAAGATTGTTTTATTTTAGTTAACTTTTAACTCTTAATAGCTTTATCATATCTTATCATGTTTTATCAGTGTAGTCTAAGGCTCTGTGCTTCCTCATTTTAATTCAAGATAGTGTTTCCTCATTCCTTTGTTGTAGTTTGAATAACTCTCACTTAGTGTCCTGGTGTGTACATTTGTGTGTGTGTGCGCATCTCTGTGTATATTTTCTGCCCTGTGAAGCAATAATATAGCGCAATGCCTAAGACGAAATTCCCTTAAGGAACAATTAAGTTTACCTCGACCTGATGTTGTACCCCTTGGCACGTATCTGCTTGTGTTCTTAAATGAGCAACAATTTGTTCTACATTTTTTGCATGAAGTGCTTTATAAAAAAGCACTTCATGCTTTTTTACTTAATAAATGTCATTACAAAGAAAAGACAAAAACGGCTTGACACAGAGCACAAGCTAGTGCAGATCCTGCAGCTTGTCCCTAAACTAAACTCAAATCAAAACTCAAAACTCACCTGTTTCAAACTGCCTATTCCCTCTAATTTTCCACCGTCAAGTAACTGTGCCACTCTTGTATGTTGTTTTTATTTATTTTTATTGTGATTTTAATGCACTGTGTTTTTATGATGTATTTGTAAAGTGTCCTTGAGTGCTTAGAAAGGCGCTTTTAAATAAAATGTATTATTATTATTATTAAACTAATTTTTAAATTACTTCATATAAAACACCACATTCATGTTTTTGGTGTTTTTCCTCGTTGAAAATAATAAAAAAGCACATGTTTAATTAACCTGGCTGACTGTCAAGCTTGATTTTTAGTGCCAGATTCTTCTGTAAAGCAACCTGGACAGGTGGTGTAACTCACAATATTTGTTTTTATAAAACTATTATGATTAACAGGAAAATTCATGGGGAACGAGATGTAATTCTCTTCTGCAATATTTTTTATCATTTTTTTTAGGTTTTATTTGGCATGCTCGGCATTCCAAAACACATGACTGCATTTTAAAATAATCCAATGAAAATGTTTTTTCGAGTAATATATTTAAGTGATATATCTGTTTAATAAGTACAGTTGCATTCACTCTAAGTGGAGATAAATATTTAATATTTCCCCTGTTGTTGTAGTTACACCACTTGCCATTTTTAGTTTTCTTTTTTGTTTTGTTAAAAAAGTTCAATAGCTATCTGAAATCACATGAATCCATCAGAAATACAAAATACGTTTTTCCAAACCTTATGCAAGCTTTAAAAACATTTATTGAACCATTTTTGAATTTCTCAAATCTTATTTGTCACTGACTCGAAACACTCTCGATTTCAGATTTTGGGCACATGTCAGTAGGCTACAAATGAACAAAAGTGCAAAATGAAACTTTTTCACGCTCTTCTTACCTTCCTTTTTTCCGAAGTCGATTCTGTAAACTCCATCACTTATTTCTGCGACAGCTCCACAATCACCGCCTCCTGAGTTTCCGTGAACTTCGAAACAAGTTTTTATTTTCTTCTTCTGCTCTTCGTTCAGAGAAGGACCCTCGAAGAAGACTGGAAACCGGACATGATCCGCCATTCCGTGTTCAATATCGGGCAGTTTTGAACAGTTTGTAACGTACGTGGTAAAACTGACAGCAAGCTGAAGACACTGGAGTGTCAGGTGTTCAATTAAGGCTGCCTGCGCGTGCTGAGAGAGGCTTCCTCACAATACGGAAGGACGTCGCACGACTGCGGGAGCTCTGCTAGGGCGTTGTTTTAAGATGGCAACAATTTCAACAAGAGAAACAGAGTCATACATTATCAGTGATTAATGTTAAATAAAAAATTGAAGATGGCAGTCTGAGCATTCCGTAAAATACCTCTATATGGGCCCCAAAGGCAGGAGCCTCCTTTTATTAAAGAGAATGCATTAAAATAGGCTATTTATAAAGCTTATAGGATACACTTGCTCAGACTCGGACCAGTTTTGCTTCTGTTCAGTTCAAAAGAGCTTTGGGGCATGAATTTTGCTCAACAGCTTTGCCAAAGCATTTCATGAGAAATAGAGAAATAAAATAACTTTGGATAATAAGATAGAATTTAATAATGATGGTCACAGCCGTGTTTCAATTCACATAATAAAAATGATGGTCATTAGGACTTGTTTGGTATAATAGGGAAACCCAGTGTAAATCCATACCAAAACTATCAGCATTAATGGCATTAGCAGGAATTTTGTTAAGTCAGTAAATTTAATAAAGTCTCAATAAATTCACATTTTTGCATTGTTGCATGGCTATTTAAAATGTAAATGTTCAATTGTCAAAAAATTGATATGACTGTGTTAAGACCTCATATTTGGATAATGACAATTGGCAACTGTTGACAAAAACAAAACAAAAAAAAACACAGAAGATATAAGATATGAGGTCAGATTTTGGGGAAAAAAAGTAAAAATTTACTAAACAAAATCAGATTCCATAGATAAAGTTAGAATTCTACGATTAAAGTAATAATTCTTTCATAATCTTGGAAAAGCAAAAGCTCTGAGAAATAAGTTGGAATTGCACAAAAAAATTGAAGTTCTTATATTTAAGTCAGAATAAGAAAAACTCCAGAACTCAATCTGAATTCTGAACAAAAATAGTTTGAGTGATCACTGTCAGAATTTTGGAATTAAAACCAGTATTTAGAGTACTAAATAATTTATCAAAATAAACTCATATTTTGGAAGAAAAGGGCATTATTCTGTGATGAAAGACACAATTTAGCTGGGAATAATCAGAAATATTTGATTTTAGGCAGAATTCCAGAAGCAAGTTGAATCAGAATGTTGTGATGAAAATCATGATTTAGAGGGGACGAAAATCCGGAATGTGTGAAAGATAGAATTCTGAGAAAAAGAGAGTGCTTAATGTAAGAATTTAACAAAAAAAAGAGTTAGTCGAGAAGACAAAATTCTGAGTGAAAAAAATTTGTAAGAAAAAAACAACAAACAACAGAACAAAAAAGTCTAAATTCTGACGTTAATCTCAGAGTTTTTACTTTTAAGACTTATAATTTCTTACTCCAGTTTTTCCTGCAATCAAGTTTAGACAATTTATCACCGGGGCTGCTGTCCCTCAGAAATTAGAATATTGTTTCATTCCTTCATAAAGTTTGAGGAGCAAAAACACCTTGTGTACTTTTGAAAATAAATAAATAATAAATAATACAACTTTCTTGAGCTGTATGTTCATTACATTTGTTTTATTTTAATGTGTGAAATAATAATGACAGGACAGAATAAAAAGCCTTTATTGTTATTTTACAATAGTACAACAGAATACAAAGGATAAAATGAATTTTAATGGAGTTTTACCTGCAGAAAAGTTTATAATACCACTTAAATCCATTTCACTAATTAAGACACTTTTTAAAATGAATAACGTACCAAAGGGCTACACAGTGACTACCAGGCAATAAATTAACACGATAAAATAAAACATTTAATAATTAGCTTTTGAGACAATCATAAAAAACACTATAAAATCATTATCATTCAATATCACAGATGTCAAGACATATATTAAAACCTCCATGTTGCTAAAATTGACCAGTCCCTTTAACATTGAAAGTCTACTTGTATTAGAAAAATCCAGATAATTAGGCCTTTGCTGAGTTTGATAGGAAACGATGATCCGAGCCAAAAGTTGGCCCAATTATCATGTTGTGTGTACCCCCCTTAACTGGGATGTGATGTTATTCTCGCTCAAACTGAGTGCTGAGGTGAATGGAACCCACCAAGAGAGACCACACAACTCTCAGAGAGGTCGGGGTCTTTCTTATATCAGGAGGTCAGGGTCACCAGGCTCAGTCACCTGAAGTTTTAGCTTGGCCTGAGGAGAGATTACTCCGCAAACATCAAGGATCTAAACACTGAAGAATATCAGAGATGTAGTGTGGTGTGAATCCATTTAGAGATTTAAAAAAACAAATACAATCTTAATGTTACCTTTTTTTTCTGCTTTCTAGTGGCCTTTGGTCTAAGTGTTGACATGTGATAAGAGCCCAGTTTACTCCAGTATAAACTGCATTACGTTTGTCCAGATGAGTAAAGATAGAAGTGTAAATGACTTGCTGAAACTCATTATACATTAAATCTTAATCATATATATTCCTAAACTAGAAAGCACTCAGGGATCGCAAACCTTAGCCAATGCTGCTCACATATTACCGTTACATCTATGAGCAATGGTTAAACCTTAAACCATGAGGGTTTTTCTCTCTTTAATGCAAGGGTACCAACAATTTATATATATATACATATATATATCTATATCTATATCTATATATATATATATATATATATATATATATATATATATATATATATATATATATATATATATATATATATATATATATATATATATATATATATATATATATATATATATAATTGTTGGTACCCTTGCATTAAAGACAGAAAAACCCTCATGGTCACTGAAATAAGCTGAAATTTACTGAAAATCCACTAATGAAAATCAGTCTTTACTTTTGAATTGTAGTCCAAGACAATTATTAAAAAAAAAAAAAAAACTAATGAAACTGGCCAAACTGGACAAAAATGATGGTACCCTTAACTCAATGTGTTGTTGAACAAGCTTTTGAGGCAATCTCTGCAAACAGGCAATTTCTGTGACTCACAACGAGACTTCTGCACCTGTCGACAAGTATTTTGGCCAGTTCCTTGTGAGCAAACTGCTCCAGCTGTCTCAGGTTTGAAGGCCGTCTTCTCCAGACTGCATGTTTCAGCTCCTTCCACAAATGTTCAACAGGATTTAGATCAGGGATCATAGAAGGCCACTTCAGAATAGTCTAGTGTTTTGTTCTGAGCCATTCTTGGGTGTTTTTAGCTGTGTGTTTTGGCTCTTTATCCTGTTGGAGGACCCATGACCTGTGACTGAGACCAAGCTTTCTGACACTGGGCAGCACATTTCACTCCAGAATGTCTTGATAGTCTTGAGATTTCATTGTACCTGCACGGATTCAAGACACCCTGTGTCAGATGCAGCAAAACAGCTCCAGACCATAACTGAGCCTCCTCCATGTTTCACAGTAGGTACAGTGTTCTTTTCTTTGTATGCTTCATTTTTGTATCTGTGAACATGGAGCTGATGTGACTTACCAAAAAGCTCCAATTTTGTCTTGTTTGTCCAAAGGACATTCTCCCAGAAGCTTTGTGACTTGTAAATATGCATTTTGGAAAATTCAAGTCTTTCTTTTTTATGATTTGCTTTCAACAGTGATGTCCTCCATTAAGTCCACTTTGGCTCAAACAGTGACAGATGCTGTGATCTGACACTGATGTACCTTGACCTTGAAGTTCACCTCTAATCTCTTTGCAGTTGTTTTGGGCTCTTTGGTTTCCATTCGTATTATCCGTCTCTTCAGTTTGTCATCAGTTTTCCTCCTGCAGTCACGTCCAGGGTGGTTGGCTACAGTCCTGTGGACCTTAAACTTCTGAATAATCTGTGCAGCTGTAGTCACAGGAACATCAAGCTGCTTGGAGATGGTCTTATAGTCTTTACCTTTAACATGCTTGTCTATAATTTTATTTCTAATCTCCTGAGACAACTCTCTCCCTAACTTTCTGTGGTCCATGTTCAGTGTGGTACACACCATGATACCAAACAGCACAGTGACTACTTTTCAGCCTTTAAATAGGCATACTGACTGATTACAAGCTTGAAGACACCTGTGATGATAATTACAGGACACACCTTAGTTTAACATGTCCCTATGGTCAAATCATTATTATTCTTTTCTAGGGTACCATCATTTTTGTCCAGGTAAGTTTCATAAGATTTTTTAAATAATTCTGTTGAATCACAATTTTCATGATTTCATTGTTTAATTTTTGTTATATTTTTATTTCCCATTACTTTTGTCAGTTTCAAATTATTCCAGTGACCATTGTTGGTTTTCTTTCTTTAACAGAAGGGTACAAACAATTTTGTCCAAGTAAGAGGATATATATATATATATATATATATATATATATATATATATATATATATATATATATATATATATATATATATATATATATATATATATATATATATATATATATATATATATATATATCTACACACACACACACACACACACACACACACACACACACACACATATATATATATATAGAGAGAGAGAGAGAAAGAGAGAGAGAGAGAGAGAGAGCGAGAGAGAAATTATATATTTTTACTATTTTTCTTAAAAAACTTAAAGAAAAATCCACATATCAAACTGAAACTTTAACCAAACTTAAAGGAGCACTGATGTATCGTTGAGATGTGATTTACACAGGCAAAAGATGTTCATTATTCATGCAAAAGTTCCAGTTTTCAATGGTTTATTTTATGGCAAGGAAGCAAACAAAAGAACATAAGAGATAACAGCTCCTGCTGCCTCCCTTGCACTGGTAAAAATTCAAAAATCAGTCAAATTGTCTCAAAAACCACAAATCAAAGTCTTATTTGCAGATCAGTATTTTATTGTATATCCTTCACTTTTATTAATAACTTTGACAACAGCACTGAAAGGCATCCTCGGTTAGTGCAATTTATTTTTTAACCAATAAATGTGTGTAAAAATGAAAACATGAAAGAAGTAATTTCTTATTACAAGAAACAAAGGTTAATTTTGATCTTAATTGTACTGCACCTCCATACAGCATTACTTATTACACCCCTTTAACTGCTTGTTAACACAAACAGCTAACCTGCCAATTGCATAGCAGCATGCTGATACCTTCTTGCATGTAGACATCAGTTGTTTTTGAAATTGCATATTGTAATGGCAGCAGAGAAAGTAGTTTGCAATATGCAAGCAAATGTGAAATTCCCAGTAAATGAAAAATACCAGATGTCTCACTACTGTCCCAAACCTGCACTTGTGTCCTTGTGCTCTCCAAATGTGTAATCTCGTTAAGGGGTGTCCCATTTTGTAAGTGTTGTTGTCCACGGGCACCTTCTTGTGCCCTTAATGCACCCGGCCAGCAGGTAGCATCAGACCACACTATCCAATTACTAGCTCATAATAGAGCAGATATGATGGACAGGGAAGTCAAATTACATAGTAATACTTCATACAACTATAAAATACAGCTGTAGGAGTAGTTTGCAGTATGCAGTTTCAAAAACAGCCATGGTGAAGAGAATGAACAGAAAGTCAAAGTCATTTTTCTGAACAGGAAAATGTGATTTAAGTGGCTAATAATGTGTCATGGTCGTTGGTACCAGACAGTCTGGTCTGAGTATTTTTGAGGCTGTGAATCTACTAGGATTGTCACAAACAACTATCCCAAGGATTGACAAAGAATGGTCTGGAATAGAGAAAAGATCCATTTAGCATCAGTCCTCAGGGACCTTGCTGATGCCAGAGGTTAGAAGAGATTTTCCTGAGTGTTTTGGGATGATTGAAAGGCAACAGTAACTCGAAATGAAAACTCATTACAATCAAAATATTCAGAGGATCACTGCCGAACCAACAGCCTATTGAATCCTAAAGCTGGAGGTGCCACTACAAGTAAAGGTAACCTAATAAAGTGGCCAGTGAGGTGATATAAAGAACCTGACATAGTTAAAGAAGAGGTCATTTTACATTAGAGATCACTCCTCATAAGAACTACTTAACATGTATAGCACTTTGTGCTGCATTTTTAATGTATGAAAAGTGCTTTATAAATAAAGTTTGATTTGATTTGATTCAAAGCTCATAAAATTAAAAAGAAAAAAAAAAAAGACAAAGACTGTCAGACAAAACCGTGTATCTCCAAAACATGACCTTTTTTCAAAGTAATAATAAACTCTATTGCAGAAATCACCAAATGGTGGACCTCGGTCCGGATCCAGACTGAGTGATGATTCTGTCCAGACCCATGACCAATCTCTGATAAATTCACAAGAATAGATTTTAACTGAGCAGTTTTTTTTCCAACAGTCACAGATATACAGCCAGCACTGCTACTCTAGTTAACACTAGAACCACTACTGTGGTCTGATCACAAGCCAGTCATGCCATGACTGATCCCTAAATATATGTTCTGTATGTTTCCTGAAGCTTGTAAGGTTGTTTAATTAAGCACTGAAGAAAAAATAGAAATGTTTTATTTAGAAAAGGTGATTTACTCACTGCTATTGTGTTAGCAGCACGTGCTACAGCAGCCACAAGCACCAGCAAACAGGAGGCAGGGCCAAATAAACTGCCTGTGCAGGAAATAAGACACATGTCACCTGCAAGCTTTGTGATCGACTTGCATGGGAAATGCTGATGAGGGCTGAGAGTTTTTGCGCTGTAGTGGTGCTGCACTTCACAGGGCTGATCCTGTTCTCTTTCTAATTGATTACTCATCAAGTTGATTAGTATTGTTTTAATTGTTTCAGTTTAACAGTTTTTAACGCTATTTGTTTTCAATTATTTCACATTTTGCATGTTCATGTAGTGCCTATAGCACTGTTTGTGTGTGAGAAAGAGTAAAAAAGAGAGGGAATGACGGAAAGACAAGGAGAGAGAGAGAAAGTAAAGGACAGAGAGCCAAAATCTGGAACCTGCACAAATAAAATATTTGTACCTCTAAGAGTTAATGTCTTAAACTATAGAGATGTTGACCCTTTTTACTGAAAGTGCAGGTATTCATTTTTGTTCTTTTGGTTTCGACCGCTCTTATTTAGGGAAAAAAAAAGGAGAAAATACATTTGTATATATGCATTTAGTTTTTCCTGACAAGAGCCCCCTTTTATTTATTGATTTTTATGAAGATGTTAACTTTTTCACTTATTGTGTAGGTCTTCAGTTCTCAGCTGGGACGACTTTAATTTAAGAGGATAAAAAGGTTATTTGGCTTTGTTCGCACTTTTTTATTATTCATTTTATTTTAGGTTTGTCTTTTTTAATCTGAAAAATAGGCCTTAAATTGATTTGCCTAGTATTATTTTTATTTATGGTAAAGGGATTAGCCGTGCACTCAATAAAACATCTCCTGTATTAAAAATTGCTTAAAAAATATTGTTGAAACCATAAAAATGTGAATTTAGAGGAAGGCTAAAACACAAACTGGACTTTGGTTCAGACCTTTACTGGTGGAAATTTTATTAACTGAACTTCTGTGACTTTTAATTGATAACCACTGCTCTATTGTAATATTTTACAGCTGGTTTTGATACATCTGTGCAGTTTAAAATTGATCAAACTCACTCAGATGTGGAGTGTAACTTGTAACAATGTTTTCTGAAAAATAAGGCAAACATGAAAATGGAGATACAAGTCAGGTTTTGCCAAACTACTCTGACCCTAAATCAAATGTACAATAAAATCAGCACTGACATTGTAGTTCACTCTTGATTTACACATTTCTTAAACAAGTGCTAATAACAGACTGAACTAAAAAGAGAAATCAAAACCTTTAATGTAATTTACAATTTGGGCATGATTCAATTTTTTCAATCATCATTTAAAGGTGACGAGGTATTCTGGGTAGGCCTGGTCATCGTGGAAGATCACAAACATGGAGGGTGTCTGCAGGTTATCCACCACGCTGTCGTAACGGTCAGTAGGGTCTGAGGCCCGAGGTGGTGGAGCGACATGGGATGGATCGCCTTTTGTGTAACGGCCCGTCAGGACACGAGCAACATACAGCCGCTTAAGGCCCATTGAGTCAGCAGGGGAAAAATGATCGGCTGAGTAGTTGGCATTGACTGCAAAGTAGACCCCCTTTCCAAACATGGCAGCTGTGAGAATAAAATAAAAAACAACAAAATAGACATCAACTGAAATAAGCAAAAGAAAGAGTGCACTTAGTAAACAAAGTCAGGACAACAACCAAAATGATCCCTCTGAGGCAGTGATCACCGACTAGTGGCCAGGGCCCACATTAGACCCCCCCCCCAAAGCTTTTAATCCGGCCCCTAAAGTATAATCATACAGAATCGGATTAGGGCCACTACAAATAAATTCAGTTAGAGACTGAGCTTTGTTTTATGACTGAGAAAAAGGTAAGATTCTGAAAAAAAGTCTGAGTTTTAGATTACAATCACAATTTAAAAAAAAATCCTGTCTTGGTTCCCAGAATTCAGATTTTTTTTTTCTCCGAAAATTACTTTAAACTCAGACTTCTGGCCTTATTCCCAGTCTTAAAAATAAGCAAAACTTTAAAGTGTGTGGTCACCAGTTGCAACCTGTGTGACCACTTCCCATGCAGTCAACATATATCCAAAGATGAGGCGAGACCTCACACGGATGTGATATGACTTGGTTGCATTACCATGTCGCTTTGGATGCACAACAAGATCATGTGGCTCGTCATCAGAGTTTAAAATTTAAACTTTTCAGGCAACGTCGAATGTGGCTGTGCTGCAACAGCCAATCAGCACTGTAGTTATGAGGGAGGCCAAGCCTCACTTGCTAGTCGAGCTCCTGCAGATAATGTGTGTGTATGTGTGTGTGAGTGTGTCTTTCTGCAGTTGATGTAAGCTGGAAATTGCTGTAAGGTTTTGCGGGACGTATGTATAAGAAAAGACAATTAGGGGGAAGATGTGGGTCAGAGGGAGGGCCAGGGGAGAATTAGTGACTCTCTACAGTCCTTCTCTTCCTCAACTCGTTTATTAGCTCAAGGGAGATGAGCATCAACATGGCTCAGGGGGTCGAGAAAGGTGGGACCACAGAGAACTCCCTATTTGAGATGCAGCTGACAGATGATGCTGAGGCAGCAGCAGGGCTCTTTGCTGCAGTGTTTTACAGTTGGTAGACTAGTGAAAATGCTGCACTTGGGATGATGTCAGGTAAACTTGGCTTCCAGGAGTGAACATGGCATGTTTGGCTACCGCTGCTCACTGGAGGGATGTTGTTTCTTTGTTGCTTTAATTATATTTTACTGTCTGTTCACAGTGATCTACAGACTTTGCCACTGATCTCGAGTGTGAGGTTTACTTATTCTGTATATTCTGACATGCTGTCAGTCCTTGCATGTTTGGACAGATACACCAGCCTCTGCCAGATACACCAGCCTCTGCCACACACTAAGCCTGTCCAGCTAAAATGTTTGGTGTTAACTCCTGCCTTTGGTCTGGGATCATCTAGTTTCTCCTGACATTCATCCATCAGCCTGTGACAGGCATCCTACAGTACTCTGCTGCCGAGCTGCTTCGTCTCAGCTTCCACACGACAGGACTTTTGCTGGCTGTGCAGCACCTCCTCCCAGATATCACTGTTCCTCTTTACTGGAGGTAGAGCTGGGTAATTAATTGAAAAATAATCAAAATCGACATTTAGACTCTCTAATCAAAGTAATTTTACTCATGACGATTGTTTTGATTATGTTCCCTGAGTGTCACGTGACTGCGCCCCCTACATATAGTCTATGTTCACTTTCGCCAAGAGAGAAGGACGTGCCACCAACATGGAGGAGACAAGTGCCAATCTATCAGAGGACCTAGTAGCCAAGAAAAATACTGTCTCCATTGTTTGGGCAAATTTTGAATTCTGTACAGAGAACATCAAGCAGAAAGAAGAAAAGAAGAAGAAAACCATGTCAACGGCCATCGCTATCACCACTAATTTGTTCCAGCATAGCATAAAATAATCATTCAATGATCTTAATCAAGGTAAGACATTCAATTAATCGTGATATTGAGATTAGGTAATATCGCACAGCCCTAACTCGAGGTACAGTTTATCCACAAGGGGTCCTGTCAATTGTTTCTCTCAGACAACACCGGTCAGGTTGTTCGCCACAGTGTGTTAGCCAGGCTTGCCAACACAACTAACACTGCTGGTGACCATGGCAACACCAGCCTCAGTCTGCTAAACATCCGCTCACTTACAGGTAAAGGACATCTCGTCCAGGATCTCCTCACCAACTAAGTTTGACTTTTTGGGTTTATCTGGAACATGGCAACAGCCTCAAGACTACACAACCATGAATGACTCCACTCCTCCAGGGTTTGTTTACATCTGTAAACCATGTGACTTTGGCCAGGGTCTCATGATGATCCATCACGTGATGTAAAAAGTCCTGCCGGTCACTGTTTCAGCTTTAGACTTATTTGAATCCATTGTCACAGCTTTCTGGTCCTATTCCCACAATCATTGCCACAGTTTATCAGCCTCCAAAGGATTTTTAAAATAAATTCTCTTCATTTTTCACCCATATTACCACACTCTCTTCCAATATAATTCTCCGGGGGAGACTTCATCATCCTCATGGAAAGCATTAACAATCCCCTTACCAGAGCAATTCACCACTTTCCCAACACATTCTAAAGAACATACACTTAATCAGTGGCGGCTGGTGAAAAATATTCTTGGTGGGGCAGTACTGTGCAACACTCAGTTTTTAACAACCATCCCACTACGATTCGACACAAGCTACAGGATACCAGTGCTTCGTAAAATTGTTATTACTGATTCCAAATAAAAATAACAGATTACAGAATGATGCACACACATATCAGACACACACACACATAATTACATACAAATGGTCAACCATATACTGCCGAAAAGCTTACATAACCTATATAGAAAGAAATGAGTAAGGGGAACATGTGTGCATGTATAAAATTAAAAATAACTTTATAAACAGTAATAAGTAAGGGGAACATGTGTACATGTGTAAATTAAAAATAACTTTATACACAGTAATTAGTAAGGTCAACATGTGTCATATTGTCCACATTTCATTTCCTCCACATAAAAAACCTACTTCTCTTTACCTGTTTTCGAGTCCTCCCGTCTCCGTTATACGTTGAGCATGAACAAATTGTTTGTATATACGCCGCAGTGACGGTAAAATGCGGGTTTCAGGGCTATCACAAGTTGACACTGTCGAAAGCATGGATGTATTACAAGAACTGGATAGCGTGGCTCCGCCTTCCACCATGTAACGGTTTGAAGGCAGAATATCCCATGGATGTATTATGAGAACTGGATACCAGACCACCCCTTGGCGGAACGCCGATTTTTCCCAGTGGCCACTCGTGGTATTGCAACGAAAAAATCCCATTGGGCCCAAAAAGCATTTTTCCCATAGGCGGCAATAGTAAAAGAGACGGCTGTAAAACCGTTTACAGGACATCTTCAGCCATAAACACGGTCAATAACTGATCTTTGTATTTTATATTTTTAAGTCTCGGACTTTTGATCGGTCAAAAAGTGTTGAAAAGGCCAGAAAAGCCAGAGGAAAGTCGCTGTCTCTCTGATGACGTCACAGCTGTACACACGCACTCTCAAAGCGCGGTCATGCTGTGACTCGGGAGCGAGGACGCCCGCTAACTTCTTGCAGGTTCTTCGGTCCAAAATTGTTCTGAAAGTTGAGAAAACGACTAAACAGTGAGTTTCTTTTTGACACAGAGTGACTTAACACATGTATTCTCTCAGAGTTAACTATCACTCGCTTAATAGTTCAGGTTTGTAAACGTATTTAGACTTTATATGCCAATTAAATCCACGTCTACGTATCTTGACTGTACTTACATTAGACTGCTGTGTATGGGATAATATACAATGAAATAAAGAATAAAGAATTAAGTAAGACACATTTTACTAACACGATGGTCCTGCATTCCAAGTATATTCAGTTTAAAGAAAGTTTTAAAAAACGTGCCCAACTAACTGTAGCTAATGTGTAGAATATGTGTCAGGGGATCACGGAGTTGTGTTTGGTAGATGGATCTTTATTCGGAATATTTGTGTATGTATTTATTTTTTTGTAAGTAATACATTCATATAATGTAACTCTTTAGACTGTAAAAATAATAATAAAAGAGAGACTTAATAAAACAAGAAACTTTACTTGAATAAATTGATAAAGTACAATAAAGATCAATAACACATTTGTCATGTTCCAGTTGAATAAGTAAGATTTTTTATTTTTAATTTAAGATTTTTCTCCCAACAGAGATTGGAGGTAAAGCAGCATCACTCCAGGGAAAAGAGTGAACATGGCTGAATGTGTCCTGCAGCTGTGGAGGATGGTTTAATAAACAAGTTTCATTAATGACAGTATGGTGGTCATTCTGATTTCTCTAATGTATTTGTCATATTTTATGTATCACTCATGTATTACACTATTTACCCTAATCTGCATAAAATACAAACTTTTTTGGCCTACCTAGAACATTGGCAGTTTTTTTGTGAGAGTAATTAATAATTAACGTGAATAACAATTATTTAAGTAAGACTAAAAAAAACCATTTTTTAAAATATTTTATTATATTGTTTTTTTATTACTTATTTTTTTTATGTCATTCATATTTTATAGAAAATAAAATATAACAAATATAATCCTTACCCTATAACATTATATATAAAATATAACTGTTTCAGATAAAATTCCATCTTAAAAATTTTAGGCTGGGAACAAACATGGAACAGGCTTTCATTTAAAATGAGTATTTAACCACTTATAAGTGAACATCTTAACTGAAGTTATTTTAAATGGACAAATCAAACAAAACTAACCATTTATGTGAGTGTGTGTGGCTTAGAGGTCTTGGACAATTTACTCCACATGTTATTAATGATAATTATGTCCACGTAGCGACTTGGGCTTCATCATGCAAGCTCCAACTTTTGCGAAGAACATGCTAATTTTATTTTTTTAATGTTACTTTTTACTATTTTTTAGTTCACATTAGTTCAGTTTTAGTTCAGTAGTTCCATTACACTGTTCATTCCAGACGCTGTGTCTGTGTTTGAATAAAGTACATTTTACCATGACAAGGGATGGGTACCTTTCACATTTAAACCAATACCATACCGATGCCCGGTACCTGGGAATCGGTATCGGTACTGAACGGTACCAATTTTCGATACTTTTGCGTGTGTTTCTGGGGTAATAAATATTAATTTGTTTAATATTAAGATCTCTGCTGACCTCATAATGCTATTGCTGTGCTTCGTTCAAGGCTGGTATGGAAATTCACCTACGCTACCCAATAGTATGCCTGCTTCTTCCACTCCCTCACAGTCACAAAGATGCGTTTAGGTACCTAAACATGGTACCGTTTGTTTTTACGTGAATCGGTACTCGGTAGTACCTACAGAATTCGGTCGGTAACTCTTAAAGTACCTAATTCGGTACCCATCCCTAATCATGTCTTTTATTACAAATTTAGTATTTTCATTTGTTCAGATAAAATATGAATGATATTCCTGAAACATCACTATCATTGACAGTTTTATTAACATGCACTGTTGTCTACATATTTTTTGAGTGTTTCATGACAGTGACAGTGGTTCAATAGCCTACAAAACCATTTTGAATCCCAGATGGAAAATAGACACCAGGACAATATGGCCTAATAATAAATACATAACTAAATACATAAATATAATTGTGACCCACGTACAGTATTCATTAGAACAAGCAATTCGTTTATTCGAGAAATTAAAAGAAACACCTCTTGTGTACCAATTTGATTCTTCTCATAAAAGTTTAATAAAATTGATAAATCTTAATATTTCTTTTTACTTTTACTGCTTAAAATCTTTTCCACATCTTCATAATTAACCACAGATATAAAGTTTTTAAATATTTTTCTGTATTTAATGTTTTTATTTTTTGCCATAAGCTCTCTGATGATCAAGAAAACACAAAGACAGATCTGTCTTTGTGCCAATTTGACATCTGATGACTTGAACTTTGCCTCAAGGGTTACCGAAGTAGATAAAAACCTATAAAGGAACATTATCAGAGAAGCCAGTCTTAATCTGGGTCTCTTCTCCGGGTTCCATCCATGGTTCATCTAAAGACTGTCAGACTGCCTATCAGAAAAATAAAAAGAGAAAATGAATGGGTAACACAAGGACTCTATGCATTGTTAAGAACTGTATAACATTTACAACGAAAGGCTGCCTCATTAATGTCCATGAAAAAAGGTAATACCTTTGAATCATAACAAAAACTTGATCTGATATGCAGTCATCTCTCACATATGGGATAAGTTTAATGAACAAATTACTCTGATTTATTTGGCTGATGGACTGCTACGGTCCACGACAGCATTTCTGTTGTGTGTAATCATTTTAGAATACAGTCAGCTATGGAAAGCAATTTAATAAAAATCACTCATCTTAAACTCTTATTATAAAGACTTATTACGTATATAATGTCATTGTATTACATCGTAGTCGGATCATGTGCCCTAAAATTCATTATTTGAGTTTGTACACCTCTCATACTGTAAAGGACCTCTTTCACAATACATGTAATTTTGCCCACAGCCCAATTTTTTGTTCATTGTGTGGTATTTGTAGTACATCCAGAGACTCCCAAGAATATACCTTTAGAAAATCCAAAAGTCATCCAGGGCCTGTACTATGACCTATTTTATGATCATTGCCATAGGTGTGAGCCAGGGTGCACACTTTACCCCAAAACTTACTCAAACACAAATAATAAATCATCAAATTGGGTCAAATCACCTTCACTGAAGGCTGGTGCATCTTTTGAAATCAAATGTAAAGCTAAGTATTACAATTGAAAGAAGTTATTGAATTTTAACTGGAAAAAAAGTAGGTTTTTTTTTTATGATTTTTTCAACAAATTCAATTCTTTAGAGATGTGTCTGACCAACTTACAATTGCTGTACACCTAAAATACTTACAAATTATTTGGCCACGTATATATTCTCAAATTGGGAAAAAAATCATCAAATTCTGAGACCGGTAAAGTTTTTCAATTAACAGGTTGGGTTACTGTGGTAGAATCAGGAAACTGTTCCATGCAGGGGTGTCAAAATGACCATGCTTACTAATCTTTCCCAAGTTACACTGTCAAGATATTTTCATACAATTGCAGATATTTTGAACACAATAGTTGTTCCCAAATACCTTGGCACAAATCATATTTCACGCCACGATGCCATAACTCACAACACTGTCTTTACTAAAGCTTTTCATGGTGACCAGGTCACTCTTATCTTAGATGGTACATATATCTACCTCAACAAATGCAGTGATCATCAGTTTCAAAGGGCATCTTACGGAGGACAGAAAAAACGAAATTACCTAAAATTCATGTCATTTGTACTGCCTGATGGATATGTTTTAGACACTATTGGCCCCTACCATGGTAACGTAAATGATGCAACAATAACTCGGCTCATCATGGAAAAAATTGAAATATTGAAATCTTGGTTAGAAGCAAATGACAATATGATTGTAGATCGCGGTTTCAGGGATGCCTTAGATCTTCTTGCTAAGTTGGGGTATGATGCTAGAATGCTGTCATTTTTACCAACTGGTAAATTCCAATTGGATTCCTCAACAGCCAATAGTGATCGTTGTTGTACCAAAACAAGATGGATAGTAGAGTCCTACCACCGGCGTTTAAAGAAGTGGATGTTGTTTAAAGTGATATTCCGGGATTGAACAAGTTGGGTCCTATCACAAGGGTTAGGGCAGAAATTACCTCTACAGCAGTGTTTCTGTGGAGAATCAGCGTGTTACTTTCACACAAACACACCGCTAAATAAGGCTCTAGTTCGCATAGCGCTGTGAAACGGCCTCCGCTGCACAGCCAGAGCTGTGGCTGCAGAGCCTCCGCTGCTCTGCAGCCTCCGGCTGTGGCTGTGCTAGCTGTGCAGCGGAGGCCGTTTCACAGCGCTATGCGAACTAGAGCCTTATTTAGCGGTGTTTTTGTGTGAAAGTAACACGCTGAAAATTCTCTAAATAAAGCGTGAATGCAGACCGATATCAGACTTTTTCGTGGGAGTCCGTTTATTTGTGTTTTTGGTCAAGTAAAATATGCGGCGGCGCCCTAGTGCCCTCTATTGGCCAGCCGCCACTGCACTTCATATAATGCTCTGGCTTTACTCTGATTGTAAGGCTGATCTTCGCTTCTTCTCTGACCATATTCTACTGTCCTTCAGTGAAAGCCTCAATCTTTCCATGAGAATTCCCCTACATGCCATCTACTTCTGGAGTAATAAAAACACTGACCTTCAATCTCTCACTACAAGTACTGACTGCCTCCCCAGCGCTGATTGTTGTTCCACCCCGGATAATCTGGTCTCTTTTTACAACAGCAGTCTCCACAATCTTCTGGAAAACACGGCTTCTCTCACAAAACAGATCTATCACCTTTCCCTATTCTTTACCCTGGTTCACCACCTCTCTCAAACCAAAGGACATAAACATAAATGTCTTTACAGGAAAATTGGTCTCAAGATTCACAAGGACATGTATAACAACCATCTCACCCATTATAAAAACTGTATTTATCAAACAAAATCCACAAACTACTCCAGTTTGATCAATAATAATGAAGGAGACTCCAATGGGAGAAATGGTGTATCTATATAGCCAGGAATAAATAAAAATAGATTCCTTAGATTGTATGAACAGGCATGCGCATTGGGTATAATCTCATTTTAAATATTGCTTACTTGTATAGACTGACCTCTCTTTCTGCTGTTCTTGTATGTATGTATGTATATGTGTGTGTGTATGTAAATGCATCTGTATGTTCAATTAAAAAAAAAGGTGCAAAATAAAAAGTTTAAAAAATAATAATAATAAAAAAAATAATAATGAAGGAGACTCAAAGATCTTATTATCCAGCCCAGATCAGATGACAGTCTTGGCTTGGCCTGGAAAGAGATAATCTGAGATCCCCCCACTGTGTCTCTCTCTCTCCCTCTTCTTTCCCACCGTTAGCCTGGTTCTGTCCCTCTGTCACTCTGGCACAGTGGGTCCCTCCCACATCACTGCCCAGTTCTTCTTGAAATAAAGTCCTGGTTCACACTCAACTTTCTCATATTAAACAGTGACAGAAAAAAAGTTATTTATTGGCATGTAATCCATTCTCATTAAATCTGGGTGTCATCCTCAACAGCACACTCTCCTTCACATCACACATAAACAACATAACCCAGTCAGCTTACTTCCACCTCAGAAATATCAACCACCTCCGCCCATCCCTCACCCACCAATGCTGTTCTGGTCCACAGTTTAGTCACCTCCCGACTTGATTACTGCAACTCCCTTCCGTTTGGTCTTCCCCCAAAAAATCCTCCATAAACTTCAACTGATTCAGAATTCAGCAGCTCATATCATTTCCAGGACTTCATCCACTCACCTCATCAGACCGATCCTGCAGCTGCTTCACTGACTTCCATTACATAACGCATTCAAAACAAAATCCTGCTCCAAAGCCATTCATAACCATATACCTCTCTGACCTCATGAACATTTCTGTACTGGTTCCCTCCAATCTTCTTCCTCTGTCCACCTCTCTGTTCACCTTCTCATGCCACGTCTGCGCTGACAGGGTGTGTCCAGCGCACTTTGCAAGTTTCCTGCAGTGTGCAGAGAGGTGCATTTCAGGCGCAGAGAGGGGCACCCCCTACTCCGTCCCTGCTCCTCAGCGCAAGTGCCAGAAAGGGAGAAGAAAAGGTGTGAGTGGGTTTAACACAGCCGAGTGTTGTCTTCACCAATCAAATGAAGGCCTCTCCTTGCCTTTAAATGCGCTGCAGGCGACTGATTGGTCTGACTGATCTTTGCCACTTTGGCCACAGTGAGCTAGAATAACCCGGAAGTGGAGATGGTCAGAGCCACTGTCACTGTGATAGCAACTGAGACAGTGGAGGGGCTCTTGGGGCGCACATCAGAGGCCATGAAGCGCGTCACTGTGTAGGCCAGCTCCCGGGACAGATGTAATCTGTTCCTTGGTCATTAATAGGAGTACAAAATTAAGAGACAGACATCTAAACACAGCAGAAAACTAATCCATGCATCATGCTTGTGATCCACCTGCACCCCTGGTCTGTCATCGCCAAATAGCAGAACCTTTGGTGATAAACTGTATACTCTCCCGGTATCTCCTCATCCTCCTTGCAATAATTGACTCTATCTTTTTGGATCACGTTAAGAATAAAGACAATGACAGAGAATTATGGACAATCACAGGTAAATCCTTAAAACTCTGAGTGACTTTCATTTATTTTCTCTCTTTTTCTTTGCCTTTTTCTCCCTCTTTTTTTTGAATTTCATGTAACGAGAGAAGCCAGATATATACTCAGTGTCAGATGTAAAGGATGTTCATTGTTGACTTGTAAGATGTGCATCAAACTTCCAGATGCCATCAGGTTAAGTTCCCATTATGACAAACGACTTTAATCTGACATCAGATGTGACGGGACAGTTAATATAGATACAAATGTATATGCTGGTTCAGACGGTTACATTGATTAGTGATTGCTGTGATTGTTTATAGCGTTGAAATGTGCCTGACTGCCTCTTAGGCTTTGTTGATGTGCGCACATGTGCGCCTGTCACCAAATTACAGCTGCGGAGGGTGAGCTTCGCTTGCGCCAAGAATAGACCAGGTTGGAGCTGGCGAGCTTTCAGTGCACCTTCCGCGCAGATTTTTGGCACAAAATTTTTACTGCGACAACCTGAATCTGTCTGCACCTCCCCCTGGAGCTCCGTCACACCCATCTCAGTGCAGCCGGTCTACCAAATTGTCAAATTGGCTGCGCATGGCTGCGCCAGATGAAATTAACACTGCACGGGATGCACCAGGCTCTGCGCCACCCTGCGCCACCCTGCGCTGTGCCATGAAATTAGGGCCCTCAGTTCTTACACCTCTTAAAACCAGACTCAAAATCCATCTGTTCAAGCTCTCCTACTCACTCTGATATGTTGTACTGTTGTATAGTATTGTTTTTTTATATCTGTTTTTCTGCCTGTTTCAAAGCAATTTTTTACTTAATGTTAAGGCGACCTTGATCGTCATGAAAGACACCCTTGAAGAAAAAATATTATTATTATTAATATAATTAGTAAACATATATATACAAATATATGATATGCTCTGATATGCTCTGATATGATATATGATATGATATGATATGATATGATATGATATGATATGACATGATGATATAGAAAAGTATTGACACATCAGGTGCCTGACTGAGAAAAGAGCTTTCTCAGTGCAAAAGCCATTTTTTGGAAAGGTTCACAGTGAGACTCAAGTTGGTGTGACTTCACTGAGCAATGGTGATAAAATGTGTTATTTCAAGGAACTGCGTCACAACTGACATGAGCCACAGCATATCAGTTGTCAAACTGAGTCCAGTGTGAACATACCCTAAAATTGTTTTCCCCTGTGGCTCTAATCCTTTTCCATGTTACCAAAAAAATTGTTGTGGTTTAATGAATCATTTACAAAACTTAATCTGGTTGCTGCAGGATGGATTCAAGGGACTGGCACTTGGATTTCTAAGTTTATAAATTTTTGTACCTTTATTTTTTAAAATAATAGCATGATTTTGGATTTTAGCCCCTCCTCAATATGGTAATATTTCTTGACTCGTTATTGCAAATAGTCACACTTCTCGAAAAATGACATGTTCCCTTTGACTGAATATTTGAGTTAGAAACAAATCTGAAACAAGGCAAACAAAGTTTCATTCAATAAAATTCATAATGTTGACTTTTAAAATTTAGATATTCACTTACAGTAGGGTAAAGCTTGATGGTCAATCTATACAACATGACGAAATTTCACCAAATATAAGGGATACATGGCTGATATGTAGCAAAGCATAGTAGCTTTGGTAGAAATTTGATTTCTACTAAAAACAATATGTAACTTATTTATCTTTCATCTGCAGAAACCAGTAGCAAACTAATTATTTTGAGCATCCCCATGAAATTCCCCACACTGTATAAAGGTTGAGCATTTGTCTCATGCTTCTATCATTTCTTAATGTAAAAACATTGAAACAAATTAAAAAATGCCTCACCATGTGCTCCTGCGTAGCCCCTGTCAAATTTGTCCTTCTCAATGCATTCGCATGCATCTGCATTTGTGCCATGGTAAAGAAACTTCTCCCCAAGCTCTGCCGAACCATTCTTGTCTAGAATGCGTTCCCTGCACACAGAGAAAGCTCTCCAGAGGTAGACATTCTGCACTCGCTCAATCTGAGAAAAAAAAACAACAACTGATCAGTGACTTATTGTTACGGCCTCCTAAATGTAATCTAAACCGGCTCGAGACCGCAACATAAAAGGGACACCACAAGCAAGTTTTGAAGAAAAAGAGAATATAATTTTATTGGAAATAAATCAATGTTCAGCGAAATAAAACAAGAAACCAAAAAGGACTGGAGACCCCGGCCGAAATAATCAAAAGATGGGAAGCTGCTGGGCCAGCCACGCATTGGACCGTCGTACCCAACATCTTCCCCTAACCTAAAAACAACAGAATAAATCCTATAAATCCAAAGAAAACCCGATAACTGGACTACCGGAGATCTCCAGTCCAAACTAAAACAACAAAACCTGGATAAGAGAAAGGAGACAAAAAAAAGACAAAAGTTAAACAAGCAAACAAACAACCAAGCATTGAAAAACCTGTGTGCTGTTCGCAGGTGGGAGAGACCCACTCTGCCCTGTCTGTCCCCTTAAATCACCTCCAGCTACCTGAGCGCTGACGGCATTCAGGTGCGCAGCAGTCAGAGGGCGGAGGGACCAGGGAGGCAGAGAGAGAGAAAAAGAGAGAGAGCCGCACGTAACACCCCCACCCTAAGATGTTGAATACATGCAAAGCATGCATTCAACATAAACAACGTGACAACGTGTCGGCCAATACATTATCTGACCCTTTTATATGTCTGAGCTCCACATTGAATGACTGGAGGCAGAGGGCCCAACGCATAATTCTCTGATTGGTGTTTCTCATCTGATTTATAAATACGAGAGGATTATGGTCAGTATAGATTACGACCGGTGCAACAGTGGATCCTACATAAACTTCAAAATGTTTAAGAGCCAAAACAAGCGCGAAAGTGCTTTTTCTCGATCGAGAATAGCGACGCTGACAAAACTGAATTTCTTCGAGAAATAAACCGGGTGCTCCACCCCATCATCCCCATCCTGGAGAAGGACAGCACCCGCCTCGCATCACTCGTGATCCACGGCCACTTTAAACGGATTTATCAAATGCAGGCGCCGCAGAAGAACCGGGCGTGGGTCAGTAACGCCTTTTATGTTTTCAAACGCACGCTGACAACCATCAGACCACTGAAATCGAATTTTTGGACTCAGTAAGTCGGTGAGCGGAGACACTACAGTAGAGAAGTTTTTACAGAAGTTCCTGTAGTATCCCGCCATCTCCAGAAAGCGGCGCAGCTGGCATCGGGAGCCAGGAGCAGGGAACAAAATCGCCTCAACTTTTGAATTCACGGGCTTCACCTGCCCTTGTCCCACAATCTTACCCACATAAGTGACCGTGGCTTTTCCAAATTCACACTTGGCCAGATTATGTTAGATTTGGCGCTGTTCAACCTGGCAAAGACCTCCGCAACTGATCAACGTGGGCGCCCCACGATTTGAGTATATAACAATGTCGCCCAGATATGCTTCACAATCCTGCACACCGACAAAACTGTGTTAACTAGACGCTGGAAAGTAGCAGGAGCATTACGCAATCGAACGGCATCACTGTGTACTGCAGGAAGGCGCCAGGGTCACAAATGCAGTGATTTCTCTCGCCCGCTGGAGTCAGCGGCACTTGCCAGTATCCCTTCAATAGATCGAAGTTTTGTCACAAAGTTGGCGCCACCAACATGATCTACACAATCCTCAACACGCGGAAGAGGATAACAGTCGGGATTTGTGACCCCGTTCACTTTGCGGAAATCAGTACAAAACCGATCAGCACTGTCAGATTTTACAGCTAATAGACAAGACGAGCTCCAAGAGCTCGAGCTGGGCTCTGCAATGCCATTCTGGAGCATATAATCAACCTGCTTTTTTCAGACGAGCACGCTTATCGGGTTAACGCGATAGGCATGCTGTTTTATTGAGATGAATCCCCACGCCAATATCATGCTGGATCACATGAGTACGAAGTCGGCACATCTGAAAACAACGAAAGATGATGTTTAATCAAATTAACCACATCCTCCTGTTGAACACTTCTTAAATGTGGAAAACAATCATCGAGCTTGCACAACATCTCAGAATTACTCAACCGTCCGTGAACAACCGCAGCAGACGGTACGCCAACATCTTCATCAGGCCCTGCGGGTAAATCAGCACTAGACAGCTCCGCAGCCACCGCAGCCTGATCGATCATTTCAGCACCGGACAGCGCCAAAACAGTCTTGCCCTTCTCGCCTGAAGGAGGCACAGGAGACGGAGCAGAATCCCTTGACAGGTAAGGTTTTAACATATTGATGTGACACATTCTACTCTGCCTCCGACGCCCCGGTGTGCTCACTATGTAATCCCTGTCATTTACCCTCTTTTGAATTACATAAGGCCCCCAGTAACGTGCTTGCAGAGCAGAGCCAGGCACCGGCAACAAAACCAGCACTTTATCACCTGGACTGAAACTTCTGCTTTTAGCGTCTTTATCATACCAGCTTTTCATCTTAGCTTGAGCATGGGACAAGTTTTGTTTTGCCAATTCACAAGCCCGATGGAGTTTGAAGCGAAATTTACTCACAAAATCAAGCAGATTCACTCAACCAGCTTTCCTGCAGGATCTTAAGGGGACCCCGCACTGTGTGTGCAAACACCAACTCAGCTGGACTGAAACCCAGAGACTCTTGTGTCACCTCACGGATTGCAAATAACAGTAGATGAACGTCTTCATCCCAGTCCTTATTAGACTCCAAACAATGAGCGCGCAGCATAGATTTGAGAGTTTGATGGAAACGTTCAATGGCACCCTGACTTTCAGGATGATATGCGCTGGAACACTGGTGAGTAATGTTAAGCTGTTTCATCACCTGAGCAAAAACTCGGGACATAAAATTTGATCCCTGGTCTGTTTGTATTACCCTGGGCAACCCAATCACCGAGAAAACTTAACCAGCGACTCACCACTGCAGGAGCTGTGATTTTTCTCATTGAATAGCCTCTGGAAAACGCTAGGAGCACATTATCGTTAAGAGAAACTTGTTCCCAGCCTTTGTAATGCGTGAAAGGGACCCACGCAATCAACAATCACACGCTCAAACGGCTCTTTAACAACTGGTATTGGGCACAGGGGATATGGAGGGATGGACTGATTAGGTTTACCGGAGACTTGACACACATGACATGTCTTACAATATTGTCTAACATCATTCTTCAATTCTGGCCAGAAGAAACATCTCAAAACACGATCGTAAGTCTTGTTAACTCCTAAATGACCGGCAAAAGGACTATCGTGAGCCAACTTTAAAATTTCGGAGCGAAAAGGACGTGGCACTACGACCTGCGTGAATCTATTAACCCACTCATCCTGCGAGGACGCATGTGGTGGCGTCCATTTACGCATGAGGACGTCATCCTTCAAAAAAAATGCCTTAGACATGCCCTGAGCCTCATCCTCAGTGACAACAGTTCCAAAGCACCAAGCAAGTGAGGCATCCTTTTTCTGTGCAATAATAAGATGCTCACGTGACATATGCTTCTTCAGATCCACCTCCCCGACAGGAGAGGAGACCCCCGGAGCCACAGGGGAAACGTCAGGCGGAGCAAGCGCGACAGGTGGAGGATCAACAAGAGGAGGAGCCAAACTGTCACCGTTTACTATGAAACTGTCCGCCAGCTCTAACTCACCCTGGTCATTATCAGTCTGCTTTTTTGACATTGCGCGAGTAACAGCGCAAACAGAAAACACATCAGGAAACTTATCCCCCAGGTCATCTGGATGCTCGGACATAGGCACAGCAGTAACCTCTGGATTTAACAAAACCTTACCCCCGGCCAAATCATTCCCCAATATCAGAGTCACTCCATCTATTGGAAACTGTGGACTGACTCCCAACAACACATGTCCCTTCACTGGATCAGATTCGAGGTAAACAGCATGCAAAGGTAAACCCACAAACTGCATGCCAAATCCTCGCACCAAAATTTCTGAATTAAGAGATGAGCTTTCTGCCAAAGGTAACACTCCCTCTAGAATCACTGACTGAGACGCTGCACTGTCACGCAGGATTGTTACAGGAACCTTGGGACCTTCTTCTGACATAGACACAGAACCCTTCATACTAAAAGGAGCATACACATCGAGATCAGGTTTATTTGACGGAGGCTAAGTAAGCGAGGGTAACTGCGTAGATAAAATTTCAGTTTTCACGAGATTAACAGCCTTGGGCGTTTTACTTTTTTTGTTTAGAGCGAAACATTGATTGATAGTATGTCCACTTTTTTGGCAGTAGTAACAAATCGGCCTCTCTTTAACAGACCCCTCATCCCTATTGCCAAATTTATTGTCACCCTGAAATTTCGATTTCCACGGGGAAACCGACTGTTTAACGGCAGGAGCGCTGCGCTCTGCAGGCAGCTGAGCCCTGTCAAAATGTCCTTGTAAAGGCCAGGACGCACTCATCCGCAAGGACTGCTGCGTCAGACACCGTGGATACTTTTTGTTCATTCACATAGGTGGCAATTTTATCTGGCAAACAACTTCTGAATTCCTCTAAAAGGACTAAATCGCGAAGAGCACCAAAATCATCAACTTGTTTAGACAGGCACCAGCGATCAAAGAGAGCCTCCTTTTCCCGTCCAAATTCAACATATGTCTGACCATCAGCCTTCTTGTACCCCGAATTTCTGACGGTATGCCTCGGCACCAACTCGAGGCTCGCAACACAGCAGCTTTTACTTGGTCATACTGGATACAGGAATTAGATGGCAAAGACGCGTAAGCCTCTTGAGCCTTGCCAGTGAACACACATTGTAACAACACAGCCCAGATTGTCTTTGGCCATTTAAGGGAAGTTGCAGCGCGCTCAAACAAGGTAAAATACTTATCAACATCTCTGTCATTAAATGGTGGGACTAAACGGATGTATTTATTTAGATCAGAGTCACTGGACTCACCAACAGACACAGAGGGTGAGGAGGAATGTTTTAACTCAAGCTCTTTTAACCGAAGCTGTCTGTCAACCTCAATTTCCCTCAGCTCTAACTCGCATTGATCTCCTTCTCTAACCTCAAGCCGACGCATCTCAACCTCCAGCTCTTTTAACCGAAGAAGCTCCCCCGGACTTTGTGTGGCTGGAGAGCTGACAGCTGAAGCGCTCGGAACGGAGGACAAAATACCCTTTTCAGACAACGCAGACAACAACTCCGTTTTGATTACATGTTTCTTCAGCTGCTTTGACACAGAAACTCCATAATGATCTGCAATAGTTAACAAATGCTCTTTAGTGCAACGGTTGATGATCTCGAGGCTGGGCTTTGCCTCAAACTCCTCCATACTGAAGTCCATCATAGAGGACCCGGAAGAAAAACAAACCACACAGCAGGCTCCCGAAAAAAAACTCCACGCTGCCGGAAAAAGCTAAGCACAAAAAACAGGGCAAAACTCCCTGAAGAGACAAAAAAAACGCAACAAAATGCTCTCCCACCTCCCCACTAGAAAAGAGAAAAAAAAAAAGGAATGGGGGAAAAACGAGCGAAAACAGCACACTTAACCACGCGGTGTCCCAAGTAGACTGTTTACAAACTCCACAGGTAGGCAATAATACCAAGACAATCAAACAAATGTCCCATACAACGAAAGCTCAATGCATGGATAATAGCACGCAGCTACACGGACATGGATTGCCAAAACACACAAAGAAGCGTATCAAAACGCACAGTCACCGCGCCACGGAGAAAAATCACAATGCCGCAGCCATAAACGCACACAGCGTCACCATGAATGCCTACCAAATAATTGTTATGTTCTAGGACTGGGTGGAATAATCCCTTAAGTAATCGCAAGAACCTTATACATGGTGGGTAGCAAAGTTGTTGCAAGCGTAGCTCCGTACCTGTGGTACTGGAAAGTGGGTGGGGTGGAAGTGGGGTCAAAAGCTTCATTGGGGTCATCAGGTGGACACCCGCCTTCACTGGTGTTTCGATGATTCAGCCCACGACACCTCCAGCGGGTTCATCGGCGACACCTGGCGTCCCAGGTGCGCCCCCCTCTGCTTTCGGCTCTGCACTGATGTCTGTCAGCACAGAACTATGAAGGCCTCTGGCGTTATTTTGGGGCCCAGGATGTGTCTCGCCTCTTCACCCAAAGCCACCTACTTGCTTCTTCTGCAGCACCTGAGAGGGATTTGATGGTTTGGCGTTGGGCTTGGCCTTGAATTCCCAGTTCCTTAAGCAGTCTGATGGTTGACTTGCCCACAAAGCCTCTGCAGCCGACCTCCACTGGACACACTTTGGCTTTCCAACCACGTTGCACAGCGTCAGCTGCCAGCTCTGTGTACTTAAGGTTCTTGCGTTCAAAGGCCTCGTCCACAGCATCCTCCCAGGGAACAGTAAGCTCCACGATGTACACAGTGGAGAGCGAGGAGGACCAGAGGACCAGGTCAGGTCTAAGATTTGTTATGGCGATCTCAGTTGGGAAAGAGAGCCTTCGGTCCAGATCTGCCACCATCTTCCAATCCCGTGCCCTTCCAAGCTGGCTGGTGTCTGATGGTGCCTGGAGTTTGGTTGGCTCTGCACCTTCTCGGATAAATGCTCTTGCCGATGCAGGAAGAGATGCAGGGGCAGGCAAAGCATTTATCTTTCTCCGCCTGTCCTCCAGCGTAGCAGCTAGGCACCTCAGGACATGATTGTGCCTCCAGGTGTAACGGCCTTGCGACAGACTAGTTTTGCAGCCAGCCAGTATGTGCTTCAGGTTAGCAGGAGAAGGACAAAGGGGGCACGTGGGGTCTTCGCCGTACCATTGGCTGAGGTTAGAGGGGGAAGGCAGGACATCATACGTAGCACGTAGTATGAAGCTGATGTGAAACGCTTCCATGCCCATCAGTTCTCTCCATGACAACTTCCTCTTCTCAACCCCCTCCCATCTCATCCACTGTCCTTGCCTGGCTTGTGAGATAGCCTTTGCACACCTTGTTGCTTGTTCTTGCCGTCGTACCTCTTCAACCACAAGCTGTCTGCGCTCAGCCGGGGCTGCCTTGTGCCACACTGGCCTGCTTTCTCCAAGGCCTAGGCCTGCTCTGCCGTGCTGAACAAGGCCAACGATGTCTTTGTGCCTGAGGTCTGATTTTGCTTGTTGTGTTGCTGCAGTTGGGGTCCATTTTCTTCCAGTTGCCAGAGTGGGTGCTGTTTGGGCTACGTAAGGGTCTCGGGATTCTGTCAGGGTCATTTCCAGCCTTTATTTCAAAATAAAGCCTATTTTGAAACAACAAAGCTTAAGACGAGCCCCCAAATATGTTACGGCCTCCTAAATGTAATCTAAACCGGCTCGAGACCGCAACATAAAAGGGACACCACAAGCAAGTTTTGAAGAAAAAGAGAATATAATTTTATTGGAAATAAATCAATGTTCAGCGAAATAAAACAAGAAACCAAAAAGGACTGGAGACCCCGGCCGAAATAATCAAAAGATGGGAAGCTGCTGGGCCAGCCACGCATTGGACCGTCGTACCCAACATCTTCCCCTAACCTAAAAACAACAGAATAAATCCTATAAATCCAAAGAAAACCCGATAACTGAACTACCGGAGATCTCCAGTCCAAACTAAAACAACAAAACCTGGATAAGAGAAAGGAGACAAAAAAGAAGACAAAAGTTAAACAAGCAAACAAACAACTGACAGGTAAAGACTATGACTGAAAGTTTGTACCTGCCTCATGAGATAATTCATTAAGCAACACATATTTAAATATATATAAATAAATAAATAAATAAATATATATAGATATATATATAGATATATATATATATATATATATATATATATATATATATATACACACACATATATATATATATATATATATATATATATATATATACACACACATATATATATATGTATGTATGTGTATAAATTATATATATATATATAGATATAGATATATATATATTTGATTTGATTGTGCAGCCCTGGCGCCATAAAATGTAAGCACAATTGGCAACATTTATTCATTTCTTTGATTGGAATTGTCAGATGGTAATCGGATTGAAAGACATGTGGAATCGCTTAAATTATTTGTATTAGGCTGTTATGTAACTCATGTCCTAGCGGGTCATAATCTTTGAATCAGAATCAGAATCAGAATCTCTTTATTGTCCCGTGGAGGGATATTAGTTTTGCAGCAGGGCACACAAAGACAAGGTAACAACAACAAGGTTTAAAGACATAAAAGTTATAGAACATAAAAATACACAAAAACATTAAAAGTTTAGTTCAGAGCTCATACCAAAATGGAAAATTACTACCAAGTAATCCAAAAGTGCAATGTGCGGAAGTGCAAAGGAGCAATCAAAGTGCAAGAATTAAGAGCAACCTAAGGGTTAATTACCATTAAGTAAATGAATAGCACTGGGGATAAAGGAGACCTGAAGTCTTTTAGTCCTCCTCCTAGGAGCCCTTAAACGACGGCCTGAGGGCAAAAGCTCAAACTCGTTCCCAAGTGGATGATTGGGACAAGTCAGAATGGCATTAGCCTTTCTCAAGACTTGTCTATTATAAATAGACATTACCCCGGCCTGCTGACAACTGGAGATTTTTCCAGCAGTTTTAACAAGACTGCCAAGACGATTCTTGTTAGTCAGGTTCAGGTTCCCAAACCAAGCAACAATACAAAAGGTTAAAACAGATTCAATAAAACTTCTGTAGAAGAGAGTCATCATTTCACTAGAAACCTGGAAGGTTCTCATTTTCCTCAGAAAGAACAGTCTTTGTTGAACCTTCTTGGAGGTTGCGTCAACATGGGGTTCAAAACACAGTTTGTTGTCAAGGACCACACCCAGATATTTATAAGTCTGCACCATCTCAACATCAGCACCTTTGATAACAGTAGGTGGAGCAAAAGAAGGAGACTTCCTGAAATCAATAATCATGTCTTTGGTCTTTGACACGTTCAGCTCAAGAGAAGACTCCTCACACCAAGTCACAAATCATCTAAAGCAGGCCCATGTTCCTTCTCATCCTCCTGAAGAAGACTTACAATAACTGTGTCATCAGCAAACTTCAAGATGTGTCTGTTGCTGAAGCTGCTACGGCACTCGTTAGTGTATAAGATAAAAAGGAGAGGCGACAGGCAGCACCCTTGGGGAGAGCCAGTGGAAGAGGAGAGCACACTGGAAAAAACCCCATTAATTCTCACACACTGTGATCTGTTAGTTAAAAAGTCAGTTATCCAACCAATCAGGTTAGGATCTAGATTAAAATGATGGAGGAGCCTATCAGCAAGTAGGAAGGGTTGAATGGTGTTGAATGCTGAAGAAAAGTCTATAAATAGGAGCCTGGCATGTGTCTTCTGCCCCTCCAGATGCCCATACAAAAAATGCAGTAAGGTGGCCACTGCATCCTCCACACCTCTGCCAGCTCTGTATGCAAATTGCAGTGGATCAAGATGTTGGTCAACATTCAATAAAATTTGAGTCTTTATAATCTTCTCAAAAGTCTTCATCACTAGAGAAGTCAAAGCTACAGGCCTAAAGTCATTAAGTGTTTTTGGGGAGCCACTCTTTGCTATTGGAACAATAACTGAATGTTTCCAAAGCTTGGGTACCTGATGCAGCTCAAGAGACAGTGAAAAGATATAATGGAAAATACTGCTTAGCTGATCCGCACAGGTTTTTAGAACTCTACCACAAATATTGTCAGATCCAGGACTCCTAGCCTTCGATTTTTTGAAAAGAAAAGCCATATCATTCTCGTGAATGGAGAATGCTGGAGAGGTAGGCATGCTGTTTTTAAAAACACCCGTCTGTTCAATAAAATTCTGATTTTCAAATCTAAGATAAAAACTGTTGAAATCATCTGCTAAAATTTTATCTGAAGTAAAACCATCCAATAAAATTGTATCTTTCTCCCTCTTGTGTGATCCTGTCATTGTTTTCATTCCATTCCAGGCTTTCTTTAGGTTGTTACTGCTCAGCTCAGCTTCAATTTTGTCCTTATACTTAAGTTTTGCCTTTTTTATTTCAGACCTCACTTCATTCTTTAGTTTCCTCTCTGTGAGGACATCACCTTCCTTAAAAGCAGTTTTCCTTTTCTGAATAAGTCCCTTAATGTCTTTAGAGAGCCATGGTTTGTTGTTAGGGAAAATTTTTACATCCTTAGAAGGGATCACAGAGTCTCTACAAAATGTTATGTAGCTGCAGACAGCATCAGTGAGTTGATGGATGTCCGAACTTTTCTCCTGAAATAACGACCAGTCTGTGCAATCAAAGCACCCTTGGAGGGCAAGTGAACTGTCGTTGCTCCAGACTTTAACCTGCTTTATCCGCGTCTTTTCCCTCCTCAAGACAGATCTATATGTGGGAAGGAGGTGGACAATATTGTGGTCTGAGGAGCCCAGGGCAGGTCCTGCCTTAGATGTATACGCCCCCTTAATAGATCCGTAACATAGATCTAAAGTTTTGTTGCGCCTTGTAGGACAGGTGACGTACTGGTAAAAACTGTTCAGTGATTTCTTCAGATTACAATGATTAAAATCACCCAGAATAAAATTAGGAGCATCGGGAGAAACAGTTTGCAGATCCTGCGTCACTTTAAAGATAGTGTCAGTAGCAGATCTGACGTCAGCTTTAGGGTGGATGAAGACAACAGTGACGAATATTTGAGGAAATTCCCGTGGGAGGTAAAACGGCCTCAGTGACACAGATAAAAGCTCAATGTCCGGTAGGCACAGCCGCTCACGCACAGTTACATGACTGCACCATCTGCGATTGATGTACAAGCATACACCTCCTCCCTGAGATTTACGCGTCACATCATTGTCTCGATCCAGACGCACCGGGACACCAAAGCTGGCAATCTCCAGAGAAGAGTCCGAGTCCGAGTCAGAAAGCCATGTTTCAGTAAAGGCCAAGACACATGCATCCCTGAATTCCCGTAAGTGCAAAACATTTCCTTGAAGCTCATCAGTCTTATTTCGAAGGGACTGGACATTTGCCATTATCATAGAGGGAAGAGGAACACGGTTTTTACTCTGAAGCTTCCTGACGCGCCGACGCACGCCGCCTCTGCTTCCACGTTTCCTACTCCGCGGCTTTCCAAAGTTCTCCCGAGGAATAAAAGTTAAATCCTGTAGAAAGCTTTTGTCCAACCAAGAGTGTGTGGGATCATCCCCGGCTAGATAGCTCCATCTTAATCCCATGAGAGCCTCCCATGTGTACGTTAAAGTTTGGGAGTGCTGGTAACTCCAGGCAAAGTTCACAAAAAACAATGCAGATAAGAGGTAGATAAACTCCATTTCGGCAGGAACCTGATTAAAACAAGTCACAGAATGTACGAGGACCAGATCCGACACTTAAAACAGGTTAAAAACGGATATAAAAACAGACGAAATACGAAGGAAGCAGAGCAACAAACACCAGCTGCATGTCGCCACACGAGCAGCGCCAAGCTAAAGGGAGATTGCAACAGTGTAACAGCCTTACACGGGGCGTCTTTCTGTTGCCATAGCCACGAAGTTTTCCTTTTCCGGTGAAGTGAAGAGGGCCTCCCATTCCTGCCCGTCATATTTACACACCCTCCCCCTTCAATGGAAGTGCCCTCCATATCTACGAGTGTGACTCAAATTTGGAGTGACACTCGTTAGTGAAGGGGTAGTGTGTAGGGGCGGTTTGGGATTGGGCCACAGTGTTCTTTTCTTTGTATGCTTCATTTTTGTATCTGTGAACATGGAGCTGATGTGACTTACCAAAAAGCTCCAGTTTTGTCTCATCTGTCCAAAGGACATTCTCCCAGAAGCTTTGTGGCTTGTCAATATGCATTTTGGAAAATTCAAGTCTTTCTTTTTTATGATTTGCTTTCAACAGTGATGCCCTCCATTAAGTCCACTTTGGCTCAAACAGTGACAGATGCTGTGATCTGACACTGATGTACCTTGACCTTGGAGTTCTCCTCTAATCTCTTTGAAGTTGTTCTGGGCTCTTTGGTTTCCATTCGTATTATCCGTCTCTTCAGTTTGTCATCAGTTTTCCTCCTGCAGCCACGTCCAGGGAGGTTGGCCACAGTCCTGTGGACCTTTAACTTCTGAATAATCTGTACAGCTGTAGTCACAGGAACATCAAGCTGCTTGGAGATGGTCTTATAGCCTTTACCTTTAACATGCTTGTCTATAATTTTCCTTCTAATCTCCTGAGACAGCTCTCTCCTGAGCTTTCTGTGGTCCATGTTCAGTGTGGTACACACCATGATACCAAACAGCACAGTGACCACTTTTCAGCCTTTAAATAGGCATACTGACTGATTATAAGCTTGGAGACACCTGTGATGATAATTATAGGACACACCTTAGTTTAACATGTCCCTATGGTCACACCATTTTCAATACTTTGTAGGGGTACCATCATTTTTGTCAAAGGCAGTTTCATTATTTTGTTTTTTAAAATATTTCTGCTAAACCAAAATTTAAAATCAATGTCTGATTTTCATAAGCTGATTTTCAGTAAATTTTTATTCATTATTACTTTTGTTATTTTCAAGTTATTTCAGCGACCATGAGGGTTTTTCTTTCATTAAATGAAGGGTACCAACAATTTTGTCCACGTGTGTGTGTGTATATATATATATATATATATATATATATATATATATATATATATATATATATATATATATATATATATATATATATATATATATATATATATATATATATATGTATATATATATATATATATATATATATATATATATATATATATATATATATATATATATGCAGTCATGGAAAAAATTATTAGACCACCCTTGTTTTCTTCAATTTCTTGTTCATTCTAATATCTGGTACCGCTAAACGTATAATACAATGAACACAACAAAAAATGCAGCTGGTCACATAATACTTTATGTCCTATTTGACATTCTTAAGCTTAATTGATTCCCAGGGTATATAAGAGGCCATTTCATGTCACAAGCAGCACTGCACATGCAAAGGCCTAGAGTGGTTTCCTGCTTACATTCAAGCCGTAGCACAACTCAGAAGTTGTCAGCTCTCACATAATGCCTAAAACAAAAGAATTATGTGAAGCCACAAAGGCAGCCATCTTGGCACTGCTGGAAATTGGCATGAGTGAGAGACAGGTAGCGAAAAAACTGAAGATCTCCAAGACAGCCGCTCATTACAACAACAAAAACAAGCTGAACATGGCACTACCAAATTGCTACCTGGCCGTGGCAGGAAACGCCTTTTCTACCCCACGAGATGACTGCACTCATCCGCTCCTGTGTCAGGAATCGCGCCAGACCTCCAGGGACCTTAAAAATGAGTGGGCACTGTCGAGAAATGTGACTTGTTCAGCAAGGACAGTTCAAACCGACTTGTTGAAGCTGGTTTGAAGTCACACAGAGCACGCAAGAAGCCCTTCATCAATGAAAGGCAGAGGAAGGCCCGGTTACTCTTGCTCGAGACCACAAGGATTGGACTGTTGATGATTGGGCTAAGGTT